>OZ023185.1:4555958-5183433 GCA_963995505.1 Hypericum androsaemum | reverse complement strand
GCAAAAGAAATCTATCAACTACGCGTGATTTGGGAAACATAAGTAACAATGTTCACCAGGACCAGTTAAAAACAGCAAGTTCAGGTCCGCCACTCGATTGCCCTGCTACAACCAGTGAACAGAAGCAAAAAGACCAGAAACTGGATCCTATACCTGGGAAAGACTGAATCTAAATCCTCCCGGAAACAACTAACAAGCTCAAAGTCATTGCAAGCTATAGTAGCATTGCAGCACTAATTACCTCAATAAATTCCTTCTTGCGCAAGGAAAGATACTGTGCTTTCCCAGATCCAGAAAGATAGCTCAACACAGCAGTTGCTTCAGTCGAACCTCCACAGACGTCTTGAAACTTCTTCATGGTGACAATGCACGAAGACGTCCAATGGCTTTCAGACAAACATCTAACAACCTCGCCCGCTCTATCCTGATCAACAATCAAACTAGTTCAACCTACAGAACCAAACCCAAAGCGGATAACAACTGATAAAGACTTCGAAAGGAAGAGCATCACGTCAACCTTCAAGAGCGGAACGAGCACGAGTCGATCCTGGAGCATGACCTGTTCCGTGGCGAATGCTGGCCGATACACCAACTTCCTAACCCTCGCAAACGCTCGCAGCAACCTCCCTCTGGTGGGGTCCACCAAATCCCCGCCAAGAACCGCATCACCTTCATCATACATCAAACACTAAACCCCACAACTTCAACAAAAAAAAAAACCGGAGACCGAAAAAAGAGAGACAAAAATACTCATAAATGTCACTTACCAGTACGTGGTCGAGGCACAAAGGCGCGAGACCCCCTCTATTGAACCACTCGTTTTTTACCTTCCCAAAAAAATTCACCAATCAACTTACCGCAGTAAAAACAAAAAAACAAAGAGAAGTCGCGAACAAAAAAAAAAGAGGAAAAAACCTGAGAGGGAGAGATGGCGATGACGCCGACGTGGCCGGCGATTTTAAGGATCAGGTCCCTCCAGAAGACGTATCGGGGTTGCCAGTCGGGCCTCTGACCGCTGAAAGCCTTGAACCGGGCGGTGGCCAGTACGTCGTCGTCCCAGTCGGCCACTTCCCTTCTTATGATCTCCTTCACGGCGTCGCCGTTTGGTGGTTCTCCTCCCATTTCGTATGACGGATTCTGTCTCCCGGGTGTCGAATCGGACCCTTCGTTTTAGAGACCGGATTTACCTGTTGTCTGTTGCTTCTCGTGATGAGAAACTACCGGTCGTTTCAACTTCAATTGATTTAGTTAACGGGCTACTGGAAGAAAGGCCCTTTACATAATTGGGCTTGGGCTTGTTAAGTTTTAAATCATCCGTGAAATCTGAATTAGTTAATTTAGTGAGTGTCGGGAATGATGGTAAAATTTTATTCTACCGAAAAAACATTTCCAAAGCCGAGTTGTAACCACACGTTCAAGTTCTACAACACCAGCCAAGGCAAGATAAAACTAAACCGCCACACAAGTCCAGCTGTACACTTTTCCTAGCACGCCACGTGTCCAACTTTCACAATGCGGAACATATCAATATGGATAACCAATTGAAGGAAGGAACTTGGAATTAACAGCTAAGCTCCCAGGTGATCTTCCTTCTCCGGTCTCCTCGCCGCTAAAACCTAATCAACTGACCTGAGGAGAAGCTGCTGGAGCCCGATCGGGGGAAGAGAACAGGCACTTCCCGGCGATCGCCGCCTTCAGATTCCTCAGCGTCGGGGGAGTACCGGACTCGTCGCGCTTCATCTTCTTCTTCTTCTTCTTCCTTGGAGCCGGTGGACACGTCGTTGGATCCGTTATCTTGTGCTCCTCCGCAGTCGGCGTCCTCGTGCAGCGATCCGCCGGCGCCGGTTTCCCATCCTCGCTGGTGACGACCACCGGGCTCGGGCACTGAGTCGCCGAGCTAATTATCACTTCCATCGTATAGTACTCTTCGCGGATCTAAACCTCTACTTTTGGTGGTTGGATTCTCTATTTATAGGCCCGCGAGGAGAGTGGAATCAATGGGAATTTCAATTTTTTATAGGCTTATGATTCTACGCGTCTATATAAATTAGGAATCCAAGGCCAAGGGCATAAGAAAACTAACAGATGCCATATTTATTAATGGGTAACTTATCATCATGTTCCTGATTTATAGTTTTATTATTTGCAGGTCTCTGATTTTTGGAAATAGTATATGAGGTCCCTGCTATTGGTCTAAGGTCCCTAGTCACCGGATCGGAGATTTTCTCCGGAGATTTTTAAGAAGATCAATCCGGTGACTAAAAACTTCATACCAATATTTTCTTAAAAAGCAGGGACCTCATATACTATTTTCGAAAGCTAAGGACCGGCGAATAATAAAATTGGAACCTGAAAATAATTTACTCTTTATTAATTTTTGATGTTCAAAATCGAACTTTTTCTGACTCTATTTATAATAACTTTCTTAGTATTTTTGGAGAGTTCGTGACATCACACGTGCCATCCACCACAAGACTTCCATCAACCCATATTAAGGCCCAACAATGCCTCAACCCATATTTAGGCCTTTCATTGAGTTCCCGGCATGTTTTCTTCGGCATTTAATACAGACCCAAACGGAAATTTTTGGACTCAGAAAACAAGCCCAGTCAATTTAATGAGCTAGTTGAGGAAAAGCGTTTTTGAACAAGTTGAAGCTTACTGAGCCCCAAGGCCCATAGTCTTTTCACATAATGGGCCCTGCCTTTGTTCTAGATGTCCTTTTCGTTTGATAGGCCATTCCTTGCTCAATTAGCCCATTTGCGCGTAGGCCAACCGCCAACATTGTTATACTTACAACAAGAGATACCGAGTTTGAAAAGAGAGTTGTTCTAATTTAAGTAAGAAATACTCTTCGAGTCTTGAAAATGTAGTGATGTTAAATACTTAATTAGAGAACTTTGTCACCATTTAATAGTTTTACCTAACTCGAACCTAAATAATCAGCTCAAATCTTAAATGAGGACGACGCCATCAATAGTTACTAATTATTGTAATAAGAAATATGTATGAAGTTTAAGTGTTTAACAAAATATTGAAGGAGGCACGTTGGTCTCCAAGGATTCATGCTTTTACACGAAGGACAATAAAGTGAAGTAGCTTTAATCAAACTCTTGGGGGAACACAATAGGAATTCGACATGAAGATAAGAATATCATAATTATTGGTTGATTTAGAAAAAAGATGTCAAATTAATTACTTTACTCCAATAGGATTCTATGTGAAGTAAGAAAATAACAATTGGTGACTGGACTCCAACTTGGTATATCCCCACCATATCCATGATTATGCACCGGTCATATTAATAATCAAAGTCATTAACTTCTTAATTATCCTCTTAAGTAGGGGGTCAATGAGGTAATGTGTGATGAAGATTGACTGTCATTCCACCAGAAGCAAAGGGAAGATGTGGTAATCAAAACAATAAGGAGACAAAAGCAGAGCATTTTAACTTGACAAGAGGTTTCTTTCATTCACCCTTTTTGATAATTGTCACCCTCTTGGTAATCCTGTCCTTCTTTTCAATTAAGTCAAACCTTTATTATATTGAAAATATCACTTTTAAGTCTTAATCCACTATTATATCTCCCATCGAGTTTCAAATTTAAGTCAAAAAAATGCACTAGTATTAGAATCCAGTATGAATATTTGACCGCCTTTGTGATCTAATCTAACTTAAATATGAATTAATCAATTCAGTTTCAGCCAAAAATATTGGTGTTTCAATAATTATTAAGGTTATCGATTGCTTTATGGATATGAGATTATCATCCGTCATTAAACGAAAATGCACCCAGATCTTTTCCTGTTTTTTTTAAAGTGGATTGTATTTACAAAGAAATTTTTTTGACAAAATATTAAGTAATTGCATTTGTTATATATTATACCCACTAGTGCTTGTAAGAATATGTCACCAAAAAAATTCGTACTAATACATCTAATTCTAAATAAGTGTGGCATGCCAAATACTCTTTTGCCTAACATTCGCAATTATCCTTGATCGTTATTCTATTCCGATTTCTTTAATCGCTTTTAAATATTCTTGTACTTTCCCATCCCATATCGGATATAATTTTTCAGCTATGCTAGACCCCGAATCTGACCTCTCCTGTGGAGACGGATCTTTGTCCATGATCTCTTTTTTCCCTCATTTGACATGATTAAAGGTTATACAAGTTCACCGAAGATACGAAAACCACTAATATATAAAGCAAATGCATGTGCTAATGTTACTTGTAACCCTAATGGGCCTATTAAGTGGGATACAATAAAAGTGTCATTGTTTTGATTTGACCATCCTTAGTGCTAAATGCTTCATTGTGCTAGCTCAAGGAACGTGGTGTGATTCCCTAAGAAAGTGAACATGTATGTTTTTCCTATGAAATTATATTCTCAGTTATGATACATGATTAAATTTAGAATCAAACATTCTCACGTCTTATAAAATGATAACTATTTTAGCAGAATGCATTATTCATAAAGTTCGAATACAAACTTTTGCTCAACAATATAAATCTCTTGCTTAAACTATGCCTTATTCAACGTGGTGTTGAGAATACCACATTGTTTAGTACAAGAATTGTGGACAATATTGAAAGTGTGAAACATCTGTATCCATCTATCAATCATCTTAAAATTTTGGGTTGGATATAAAAATTCTTTTTTTAAGTAAAATTTTCTTTATTTATATATAGTAGTATAGCAGTACTAATAATATTTACAATAGTGACTTCCCTATTGGATATGTAGATTCTAACATGGTATCAGAGCGGCTTGATCTCATGCCCATTGTTGTGCTCACACGACCCTATTTCTCGCACGTTGGCGAAGTCAAAGCCAGTGCAATCTTCTATCTGATGGGTCTCGTTTGAGGGGACTGTTGAAAATATCACATTGCTTTGTGCAATAATAGTAGACAAGTTTATAAATGTGAAAAATATATCTACCCATTGCCTGATATGAAAATTCTAAGGGATGGTTTATTAAATTTGAGTGGGTAACATCAATTTCCAAGTAGCCTTACCGATGTGAAAGGTTTATGATAGCTACCGGGGAATTATTAGTTGAAATTAATGAGGGGTTAGCACACAATAATGTCTAATCCCATTATCACTCTCTCTCTCTTGGTGATGGTTGATCTTTCATGTCATCCTTTTCCGGAAAGAGATGGATTAAAGATAATGAGGTGTGAGGTATCCCTTACTCGATAGGTTTCAAGGACATCTAGATTATGCCTTGTTAGATTTTCAAACAACATCTTGATTATAATCTCCAAGTCTTTGTTTCCCTCGCTTTCACTAATATCTTATCACCATTCAAATCCTCCAAACTAATCATGAAATTTAGCATGTTTCTCAACTACATGTGGCTCGTTAGTTAATGCTTTCCAAGGAAATGATAAAATTTTAATAGAAGTTTTGACCCAATAAAATTGTTAACAAAACTAGACTGGTTTAGAACGAAATTAGAACTAAAAAATAAACTCAATTTAATTGTCTCCGATATTAAAAATATATAAAGAATAATTTATTTTTTAGAAGAAAAAAAGAACTTAAACTTATTGGATGTTCATTTTTTCATTAAATTTCTATATACAACTGCACATGCGAAAAATGATCGGAAACCATGCCGGTTGAATAACTACAGCCATCATCCATAATTATGGATTCAATATTTTTTAGGCTGTTAGGACGGTGAAAGTAAAAATGAGGAAAAGTTCAAGATAGTATACGTGGTTTCGGCTTTTGGCTTTTTGAGGACGGTGGTTAAAATAATCCCTTTATGTTTTTCTCTGTTAACACCTAATTTATTGATAAATTTAAATTTTATCAGACGCAGTTGTTGAGGAGAGAGCAATGTTTTAAAAAATATGGTTTGATTGGTTGAAATGTGACTCAGATCACATATCATTTTTACCTAAACTCGGATGGTGGTTGAACCAATGTTGACTGTCAGTTCAACCGGTGAGATCGAATGGTTCAATTGATTTGATTGGAGTTAAAAATATTTTTTGAAATGTTTTAGTTTTATTTGATTGAAAATGATTAAATTATAATTTTTATATTTATAAACTATAACTTTTCTAATAAAATTAGACAACATTTATAATTATTTGACATTAATACTAAATATAATTAATACTATATATTTTTTATTTAAAAATTTTATCTTCCAAATAGTTACCTCACCATTTGGACTAGTTAACCCAAAAAATTGAAAAATCATGGTCCAGCTCTGGGTGGTTTTTTTTTCCGGATTTAGTGAGAACTACATAAAAGATGTCCATACGGAGGGGACTAAATTTGGGCTGTCAGATTTGATTGTCTTTAAATCTGATGGTCAATAACCTACAGGTGATAATGGTTTAGATGTGAAGTGATATTGGTTTGCATGTGAAATGATATTGGTTTGCATGATACTGGTTTGCATGTGAAGTGATATTGATTTGCATGATACTGATTTATAAGTGTAATGATATTAGTTTGCGTTAGTCCCCACCAAATCCGGCCCTTTTTTTTAACCTCGGGAGAAAGAGTGGGTGAAAAGTGAGGGGGATTAAGAGGAGTCAAAATAACGATCGTGAGGTTGCTTGGTTTTCTGTTTATTTTCTGATTAACGACGTCGTTTGTGGTTTTTTTTGTGTATGTGTGTGACATGGTGTTGTTTTGCCATTAATCTTTGTAATTAATTTGCACGCACTTCTGGAAAAGTGGCAAAGCGATTGCAGGCATAATTCTTAAAAAGTTGATCAAATCAAAGAAAAAAATTCCAATAGTTATTTTTTAAGAAGATTTGTATTTTTTTGGTCAAAAAGTTTATATTGGTCTCTGCATAACAAAGTAGATATCGTTGATATGCACTCGAGATAAAGATGAAATTAGAGTTGTCTTGACGTAGATAGCCTTTAGGGTTAATGCTAAAAGTGGAGCAGCCATGAATTTAGTCAAAGGTGAAGATGAATGAGCTTGGTACATGATGACATAATTAAGAAGGTGTGTTTCGTATTATTTTGTGTAATTTTTTAGGAAATTTGATTGACAGAAAATAGTTCTATTTTTCAAGATGAACGATACAACGGAGAAATTCTTACTCATACTATTCTACGATGCATCCATGAGTGACTGAGGTGGTCAAACTTGATTTTAGATTTAGGCCATCAAGAATTAATTTTGTACATAGAATCTTTAAGTTTGAGAGATAAGCCATGTAATTAACAAGTAGTATAATTATTGTACCGTTTGGTGTAAATATTTGAGAATATATAAAATTAATTCATTTATATAAAAAAATGTGAAGATTGTTTAGTATTTGACTAAAATTGTATTGTTTGACTTTGAACTCAAACTTTCAAGTGCCTAATATATATATGTAGAGATTTGTCCTTTGTTTTGTGTGTACTTTTTTAAAGGTAAAAAATTATTAATGATTATGATATGTACATAATAATATATATAATAAGGGTGGAACTCTCACATAAGTTGCAATCACCTCATTAAAAATTCAATATTGCATGTGTAGTTGAGACTATAAAGTGTTCAGAAGTTTCAAGTTTCAATCGAGAATTTTTTTTTTAAATTACCACTTAGTTCCAATATCATTAATTATTAGTCATACAAAAGAAGCTCTTTAAGCTCAAAAGAAGGATTATTGACTAAATTCTTGAGATCAAAAGGAAGAAAGATAGCTTTAGCAATCCAATATACCAGGGGGCGGATAAATATCACTACACATACAAACCAATATCACTTCACATGCAAACAAGCCTCATGCAAACCAATATCACTTCACATGCAAACCATTATCACCTGATAGATTATTGACCATCAGATTTAAAGACAATCAAATCTGACGGCCCAAAATTTAGTCTCCACCTGGGGACAAATTTTATTTAGTTCCCACTCAATCCAGTCTCAATCTACCACCCTATTAGCATCTCTAGGAATATACAAAAGTTTATACAACGGTAAACTCAAAAGGGTAGATTGGATTTCCAAAGCCAAGTATTCAAGTTGCCACTCAATATCAGCACCTGCCGCGTTAGTAAGGAAATTTACCGCCCTTAAGCAATCTGATTCAATGTAAGACTTGTTGAAAGGGTAGTGCTGCTGTACATACTTAGCAGCCTCACTGATGGCCTCAATAGCTGATGAAGTAATAGATGCACGAGTCCTAGAGGTTATCAACTTCCCCCTATGATCTCGAACAACCATTGTGATGCCAGCTGGAAGAGATGTGGACTTCCAAGCAACATCGACATTCATTTTAAACGCATTAGCTTCTGGAGGGCGCCAGCACTCGCTGCTGGGCATGTTTGGCCCATAATCTTTCGCACGCAAACTCTAAAACTCCAAGCACTTGTGCAAAATTTTAGTCCAGGTTTGTCTTGGGGTTGGACACTTGCTTTCAAAGAGATTCTCGTTATGTGTGATCCAAATCTGCCAAGTCGTGAACGCCAGTTGCTTCACCAAATCGCATCTATTAGCCTCTTCAAGTGCTTTTATGGACTCAGTGAGCCATGTCTTCAGATCTTGTGTACTTGTCTCTCAGGCACACAACCAAATGGTGATAGGAACCATGTAGTTCTAGCACGAGGACACTCGAGAATGACATGAAACACATCTTCCGTATCAGCATTACACACTTTGCAGCTTTAATCAAGGGTGATCTGGCATTTGAGCAGGTTTTGAGCATTGGGAATTGAGTCGGTGGAAGCTTTCCACAAAAAGGTTTTTATCTTTGGTGCAACTTCCAGTTTCCATAACCTGTTCCACAAGAAATTAAGGGGTAGATTAGGCTATTTAGATTATTCTTGATCGAATGATAGCCCATTTTAACTGAGTACTTCCCTGATTTGGCAGGGAGCCAGATGATTTGGTCCCTGCCAAGGTTTCTTCTTTGTGTAATCTTATGTTGAGTGTCGGAGGTGGTGTACTTGATTAGGATCTGGTATAGTCGATGCAAGAGTTGGACTCTTTCTCCGTAAGATGAGATTGCCTCGTATTCAGTGCTTACGGGCTGCGGCAATCATCCCCAAGATACAACAACTAGGCTGCTTCCGAGTTCGTAGCACAACGGCCCTCGAAGCTTCAGGTGAACCTTAGATATTCGAAACTTTTTGAGAGAGTAAGAGAGAGCCTACAATTGCTAACGAATACTTATGCAAGTTGTAGTATGGTGAATCCAAATGAGGGGGAGAGGCCTATTTATAGGCGCTGGATGGAGTAGAGGCAGACACTTTCGAAGGGGCACGAAGCAATTCCGAAGAGACGCGTCCATTCGGCCAGCAGGCAGGCTACCCTTCAGGTACCTCTTCAGCCAGCCAGAGGTACCCCTTTGCAGTCCAGATTCGGCCATGCCTTCTCTTGCACTCCTTCGCGAGGTGTCTCTTCGGTAAGCCTCCACTCGTGTCCATTCGGTGTTCTGAATTCGCCCGTGTGCCCTTTTTGCTCGTGACCCTTCGGCCGTCTGAAAGTCTCCGGGACGTTCCAGCCCTTCTGCCTCTTCGTCCGAGCTTAGACAAAACTTTAAGGCTCCTCTAGACGATGCACACGTGCGACCTGCGTCCAATGCGTGCGCGTGCACGTGCTCGGATGGTGTTACGCACCATCCTCGCAACGGTCCGAGTTGGCTATCCAGTTGGTCAACTTATTTTCTAGTCAATAAGAAAAATCTTCCTTGTTGTTTCCAATGTGGTAATGCACTTTCTATTTTCACTTTGGACTTTCCACTTGGGCCTTCTACTTTGGATTTTTGCATTGAATTTTTATTTAATTTTTTCAACATCTTATTAATCCCATCAACCTCCTGCTGCGAGAAAAAGTTTTGCAGCGAAGGAGGGTCCCATTGATTTCATCCATCTTGCATCAGATCAGAGACAAAGTGCACTCTAGGATTAGGAGGCTTGTGAGACTGGATAATCATATGTGGCAGGTTGATCAACCAAGCATCCTCCCAAATCCGGATACTTTCACCACTTCTGACCTTCCACATCAATAGGGGTTTAATGATCTGTAAGCCATTCAGCATACTGCTCCAAGTCCAGGAAGATTGTTGGCCTCTTCTAGCCTGTCAAAAAGATGAATTAGGAAAGTAAATACTTTAGAAAAGTTTGAAGCATAGAGAGTCTTGATCATTTAAAAGTCTCCATACTTGTTTAGCCAAGAGAGTCCTATTAAAGGCTTTACTATTTTGACTCTTATTGTATACACTTTATAACCACGGCTTTTTCTCCGTCTTGGAGGTTTCTACCTATACTTTTGTGTTTTGTATTTTTTTTGTTACTATCTATTTATGTATTCAATACTTGTGAAAAAAGTTTTGCCATCATTTACGGTTCATATTTAACTCGAATCTATATTAGTCAGCCTAATATATGTTAATTCAGATATGATATCTTCCTATTAATCCATTCCAGACCATTTGCATCTGATAAAATTAAATATCATACCTATCATGATAATAAAAAGTACTGGTGGGGTAGAGACAATGAAGAAGCTATCCAAATCGAATTTCACTTGCACCGAAATTTCCTTGCGAACGGATTCGCTACCCTTCCAAGAAACAAACCATTACGAGTGCATTAAAATACCAAGAGAGTTACCAATATGAATTGTTTTAAATTGTAAGATATTTGATTTTTAAACTCACAAATATTAAAAATATCATTAGAATAGTTATATCTAAATATGATAGAAGAATATTCGACTCTAAATAACTTTCCGGAAAAATTCACAGAATTAGGCAAATGCATGGGAATACAAGGCAACCCCGACCAACCCAGTCGTGTGGACAGCGATGCCTCAGTTTTCGTGTTATATTTTTTCTTCATGCATGGTCCTAATTGGTAGAGAAATGTAGGCAAATAATTGAAGCGTCGCTATCTTAGTACATGGCAAAATTCAATGTCAATGATATTTGCAAATCTTCCAAAGGCCCCAATTCCGATACCCTAGCGATACCCGTACAGATCATTATTCATTGAAGGAGGTCTAGTAGTACTCGTTTCTATCTAATTTTGTTGCCGATTAAGTTGGACTACACGTAATTGACACACCCAGATGGCCCTGCTTATTCAATGCATCAGACTCACTATCCGGAATAAAAATTGATGGCGGTGTTAACACGAAGCAGTTAGATCGGCTGATAAAAAATATATGTATATAGTTTAATTGAAAATTCTTAAGTTGATGCTCTTGGAAACACAATAGAAATTTGAAATTTTTTACACTTATAAACAAGTCTATCTATCATGGCGATGTGATAGTCTCAACACGCCTCCTAAAAACTGAGACTTGTCGGGTTATAGTTTGCACGAGCGATTGTGCAAGGACAACAATGGGAATGAAATCAACCTATTATCATACCACGTTATAATTTTTATATCAAACTAAAAACCTAAAAACAAAGAACATGAATTTTTCACACGTATAAACAAGGTCGTCACTCTTGCGATTAGTGATGTGTTAATCTTGATAGCAATATTAAATATTTATTTAGAAAATATTACCACAATTAAAAAAAACTTATCCGACTTAACTTCAATTAATCGATCTAGTAGTATTTGTATACTACTTAGTTTCGGAGGCGGTGTCCCTTTCCAATTTTGTGAGCCAATCACATCATTCATTCCGTGTTCCTCGTTTTACCGTCTTAGTTCAATGGCCGTACCGAGCTAGTTCCACACTTTAAAACATTCCGACGTGATGTTGGATCTCACTAGATTTGATTCTATGCCGCCAGAATAGTGCTGTCTTTTGCTTCTAACAATATAAGAGATTTAAGCTGAAAGATAAGTCGAAAGATAAAAAAGTAAAAGTGATTGTAATATTCTTTAGAATTTCGATTTCTTTTTTTTAATCACAAAACCTCGCTCTAAACACCACTGCCTCGATAAATTGAAAAAATCAACTTACTTCAATCATGCTGATATTTGTCATGCGAGAAATTTTTTAATTATAAATTTGTATTAAATCTACCAAAAAATAACATGATAATGACATCAAATTTGTACTTTAAGTAAAACAACCGTGCATCCAATGTACTAGATAGACATGTATCTAAGAAAAATAAAGATAACCGCTATCTAGCACATTTTTAAAATATGACTTAACCAAAAAATACAACGACCACTTCTCAAAAAAAAAAAATACAACGACCCCCAATTACACCCAAGGAAGAAACCAAGTTAGTGAGAATCAAAGGGTAAGATTCGATCAGATCCTTGAGCCACGGCTTTTAACACGTGGAGGATATATGGGGCCTCTTCTTCCCAAATATGCCCATAAGAATTGCCAAACACCAAACTTCGGCCGTTAACTCCTCATTAAGAGCATCGTCTCGTACCTCCATGTTCAAGCGAGCTAAAGTTTATCTCCGCAAAAGGCCTCTTCAAGGTAAGTATATCAACTTCCCGCACCAGCAGCATTTTGAGAGTCGCCTTGTCATACGAGAACTTTGTCCTTAAAAATTCTAATTGGAAAAATAAAAGTTATCCAACGTAAAATTATCTTTCTCAACATATTTTTTTGAAAGGAAAATCAGAAAAATATATCACAACTTCAAAGTTTGAAACATTATATTTCAAGTCAAACAGTAAAATAAGGATAAATTACCCTCAGGTCCCTAGTTTATTATTTTAGTACTCCCAGGTCCCTGGCTTTCAGAAATAATGTATGAGATCTTTGCCTTTTAGAGAAATATTGGTCTCGGGTCCCTGATTGACGTCAGCACTTAATTTTTTACATGAAATGACATTTATGCCCTTGAACAAAAAAAAATTTACATCTTCAACCTTTGAACTCCTTTGTCTTCATGATCCAAGTTCAGATCTCGAGAATCTATGGTCTCATTTATGAAACCCAGATCAGGTATCTCAAGATCATCAATAATGCGAGCATCAAATCCTTTGCCATCTTTGCTACTATCGGACATAACGGAGCTCGCCGTCGTGCCCAAAAGAGAGGAGAGGAGCTCCTAGGTCAGCGATGGAGGGGTTTCTGGGTTGTGGGTTTGGGACGCCTCCCGCTCCACCCCTAAGTCGCCCCCGTCGTTGGGGCCACCCTCGCTCTCTGTTCCCTTTGATTCCTCGGCGTCGCCCTCATCATGGTTGCCGACAGGCTCGAGCAGTGTGCCAGATCTGTGCGTTCGGGAGCTCACCAGAGAACTCAATATTGCAAAAACAAATCGATCAAAGAAAATCCTAGCTCGATTGAAATTAAGATTGAACATGGAAACTTATAGATTAGGGTTTATGATCGGGACTCGAACTCATCCTAGCTCGAGGGTTTTAATGTTTGGTACTTGTTGATTTCTTGATTTGGTTTTAATGGATGGATGGATCAGGGATTTTTTTTTTGGTTTCCAGATGTTCATGGCGTTCTTAGGGTTCCAAGCTTGAAGAATGTAAGGTTTTTAATTTTTTTGTTCAAGGGCATAAAGATCATTTCACATGATAAAAAAATGAAAAATCGAGTGTTGACGTCAGCCAGAGACCCGAGACCAACATTTCTCTAAAAAGCAGGGACCTTATACACTATTTCTGAAAGTCAGGGACCTGCGAATAATAAAACTATAAACAAAGGATCTTAAAGAGAGAGAAGGGCACGGGCACCTTCACCAATAGGAAAGGGACACGCTGGAAGTACGGAGGCTGAAGTGACGTTGGATTTACAGTTGGCTGAGGTTAGTTGATGGGTCCCACCCCTGCAAAGAGTAGTCCGCACACGTGTTGGCGCTCCGCGAAATCAATATCCGCTCTTTCCGAACTTTTTGAAACAAATAAAGAGATTTTTCTTTTTTTTAGAAGGAAATAAAGAGATTTTTTTGGTATAAAAGATCATGTCATTAACCACTCATTAATAGAAATAAAAAAATCTTCAATTAATTATTAATGACTTAAAAAATGGATCTATTTTATGGAACTTTTAAAAAAAAATTAGTAGCACAAAAAGTTAGTATCTTTATCTTTGTGGACTAGTTTTTACGGGGTAACATTGGTTAAAATGTAGTGCAGTATATCCTCTATGGTATGATGTTGTGCGCAGTTTATTTTTTCAAGAAAATTTAGACGGGTGAGTTGGCCTAAATTTTAGAACTCTATACGACATTGAACTTTATTTCGACCCTAAAAAATGAGATAGGATCTATTGTCATTCTACCACCTTGTATTAGTATAATTTTCAATGGCACTTCGGATGATTGAGAACTTCTATATTCCGTCATGCTCATGAGACTCGCTTAATGTTGTTCTAGATTCAAAGCGGTAATTAGAATTAACCAAAGTCTATTTTACATATAATGTTAACTATTTGCGATGATATAAATGCATAGGTCAAAACGTAATTTCTTCTTTATGATAAGCAATTATGTGGGGTTGGTAACATTTATTACACTAAAATCTCTTTAAAATGATATCGTTAGGACCGGAGAAATATTATTTTAGAGAGGTTACGATAGAGAAAGTATTACATTTTAATACCGGTTGAAACTTGGGATCAAATTTTTTATCAATTTAGAGAAATTATCACTTTATAAGAGATCAATCTGTAGAGGTTTTACTGTATACATAAATATCTATATGCCATCACTTTTTTATAAATATATGCCGTCAATTATTGTCATTTGTATTTATTAACCAAACTACACTAGAAGATGATACAGTGCCTTTTCAGAGAACTTAAGCGTCGGATTAAACTTCATTTAATAGTAATTTTGGTAACCTCAAGTTTTAGCCTTTTATGTATCTATATATTTTTAGGAAAAATTTACGGTTTTATACATTTTTAACTTAGTACCATGTGGTTTAGCTTTGTTTACTTTGGTGAAAGAGGTTTCCTAAAGTGATATTTTTATTGACAAATACTTAACCAGAGTTAATTTGTTCAACCAAACTATACACATTATCGCCAATTCATCTTCACGTCGTATTTTTTATTCTAAGTGACGCTAACGTGACAGACTTGAAAGACCCCAAATTTTTCTAGCCCAAATTAAAAACCTAGTTTAAGATTCCCTTGACCTCCTCCACCTCCCACGAACCCCTCCGTCTCCCTCGAACCCCTCCACCTCCTCGCCCTCCTTCGAACCCTCTATCTCCCTAGACCTCCCGCTCCCTCCCTTCAAACTCCGTATCTCGACCTAAGTGGCCCTCGCCCTTCATACTAAATGCCCTCGCCCTTTAAACTACAATGCTTGGCTTAGAACAAAAACATCGCTTCTATTCAAACATGATAAAAATCAAGCATAAACTAAGCAATTGAAAGCCGACAATCGGGTGATAAATAGACTAAGAAAGAATGAGTGTGGCTCCTATTTGTTTCCGAACATCACCCGAAATGTCAAATTCGATAAAAGACGAGCGCAATCATACTACCTGTGCTCAAGCATAACTCCAACAAACATATCAAAACAGCCCTATGCACAAATTAGAGGATGAGGTCATTTAATTCCTCCAATATAGGCACACTCAGGAGCCTTAATCTCCAGCCAAATCAAACAGAATCAACTTAACTAACTGAACCCAAGAAGGGAAAGAAAATAAAGAATGAGGAAGTTAATACCATTCACGAAGTTATTACCATTCAACTTAAAATCGGCATCAAATAGAACTCCATTGATAGGGCCACTTAGGTCGAGATACGGAATTTGAAGGGAGGGATTCGGAGGTCGACGGAGGTAGAGGGTTAGAGGTAGGGTGAGAAGGTGGAGGGGTTCAAGGGAATCCGCAACCAATGTTAGGTTTAGGTTTTAAAATTAGGGCCTGAAAAAATTGGGGTTTTGAAGTTTGCCTACTCAGCGCCACTTAGGATAGAAAATACGACGTAGAATTGACGTGGGAATGATGTGTATGATTTGATTGAACAAATTAACTCTAGTTAAGAATTTATCACAAAAAATATCACTTTAGAGAACCTTCGTCACCAAAGTAAACAAAGCTAAACCACAAGGTGCTAAGTTAAAAATGTGTAAAATTATAGTGTACTTAAGTGAACTTTTTTCTATATTTTTTAGATCACATGGTGTCCAGACAAAAGATTTGAGCATACTCCCTCGACAGATTTGTTTTTGGAGATAACAAAAACTGATTATTTCCTTGTTTTTTTATAGAGAATACAGGTTTAACAAATTTCCTTGTATTATTTCCTTATTTCCTTGTACAGTTCAACAAATTTCCTTGTATTATTTCCTTATTTCCTTGTACAGTTCAACAAATTTTTACCTTAAAAAAAATCAATTATTTAATAACCGATATAAAGTAGTTTAAAAAAATCACCCCGTAATGTCCCAATCAGTGTGATCTCCGAATAGGAGTTATGTTTGTCTTTTTAACTACTGACATACTGCTCCAAATAAAATGAAATATATAAAAATATAATAAAGTTTGATCTCTAAAACTACGACACCAAAAGATCCCAATAAAATATTGATTTACAGTTTAATAGAGACCGTGGCTAATAGTGGAAAAAAGCTCATTCAATGCAATAAAGTCACATAACAATAATAGCAGACAATATCTTTCAAAAAAATAATAATAGCAGACAATAGATTATTAAAATCAAATGGACGAGATTTGTACACCAATCAGGGGATTTGCAAGTGATCACATCATTAATACAGTCTAAAGAGGGGTTTGCCGACAATCACTGTGTTAATGATGTGATCACATGATATCTAGTTACATACTAAAAAAATATTAAAACTTCTCGTCTGATTTTTACTTACCCTACTTTAACTTGCATATATATTATTTTTTTAATGTGAATATAAATTTATTACAGAAAAGGATAGTCATATGCAGATTTACATTTACTTCATTGATTGTGTTGGAGAACAAGTAACAAGGGAAAGTATAAAAAGGAGTGGGCTAAAGAGTGTAATTACAAACAAATATTTAGATCAATTAGTAAAAAATTAAATTATCTCACTTAAAAGTCTCAATTTTAACTAAAAATATATCACTATTAAATATTTGTTAAAGAAAAATTTTTCATCATTCAAAAATCAATAACAGAACCACATCTAAATTAATCGATCAAATTACGATAGATATTCTTATCGGGCTACTCTTTTCCTTCCACACTTTTTTCCCTATGGATTTTGGTATGGTAGGATTTTGATGAGGTCGGCAGTCGCAATCCCGTTTTGCACTATGGTAAAGAGAATATTACACTAAATAGGTTATATATTCCACGACATTTTTTAATACATATACCTTTAAAAAAAATTAATCGACCAAGTGAGTATTACTATGCTATATCAACCAAAAAAAATCAAATAGATTACAAGTTGCAATTTGACTTTTGTGCAAAATCATGCAATTTTCAAGTTAGATCTAGAGATTACTGCGTTACATGGCCGTGATCATAAAAGATAATTATATGACCTGCATTAGTCATGACATTTAGTCACATGATATTTAACCTTACCTCATCTGCACTTCACATGATATGCATATATACGCCATCAAAATGCACATTGGAACCGAAACTCATCTCTCTTAGTTTTTTAAACAACCTAAATTTAATACTAAAACAAAGAAAAATAGATTTATCAATAGCTCAAACAGATTAGTCGACGTAGTATACTAGACATCGGAGTCATAAAAAATTGGAAAAAGTCCCATGAAGTACCCTATGATTTCAGACTTTCAGAATTAAGGCCATGTAGTTTTAAATTAGAAATTTAGTACCCTGTAGTTTACACATTTTTTCCCGGGCAGGTCCAGGGTAGCTGCTTGGGCTATTTGGATTGCCATGTCATAGACTCTATCCTCGTGTCACGCCAGCTATACCCGATCCATCCTCGTGAATGATTTTACAAATTATATCAAAACAATCCCTATTTTATTAATATTTTTTCAAAAACTCCTTCATCCCTAACCTCTTCCCATCTTCCTTCTCTCCTTCATCCCTAACCCAAGTTGCCCATCCCAAACCACTTTCTCAAGTCACGGCATTAACCTATTCAAAACGTAACATCCTAAAGAAACTTCAAAGCTCGCCGATTTGGGGAGGTTCGCTCCCAAGCACTAGATCCAATATTGGATGAGTGAGCCCGCCGCCGTTCGCCGTGCCATTTCCCTCTTCCTCTGTCGCACTTCTCTGACCCGCCATTGATGGGTCGCTCCTCTCACTCGGCTTCAATTTCGTCTCCCTCTGGGCTATGTTTCGATGGGTCACTTGTCCGTCTTCCCTCTCCATTTTTGATAAGGGTGTGGTTTTCTTTTTAATTGGCGAAGATTGCCGGCACCGTCATCGTGGACGAAAACTGATTACTGCAGTTGGGACGGAGTGAAGTGTTTCTCCAACTCCATGACCTCGATCTTCCTCTCCAACATGAAGCTCACCGAAACCCTAGCCAAGGAGGTGGCTTCGCTCGCCTCCCTTCAGAACCTCCAGCTCCACGGAAACTCCCTCTCTTGTGACCTCCCCTTGCTCGGCAGCCTCTCCACGCTTTCAGAGCTCCTCCTCGACGGTAACAACTTCACGGCAGTCTCCAATGGTTTCTTCGACGGCCTTACGGGGCTCACCGATTTCAGCATCAGCCAGAACCTTGATCTCGCCAACGGTTATACCCTCATCTGGGTTGATCACTTCTCGTCCTTTTTGGGAGATTTGATCCAGGAGGGAGACGATAATTGCAAGTTCTAGGAATCTCTGGAAAGAGAGAGAGAGAGAGTCGTCTGTAGCTTGGACGGGCAAATCTTGTTCGAGGAAATTTGGATTTTTGAAAAAATATAAACAAAGTTAGGATCGAAAGTGTAATTTATCACGAGGATGGATCGGGTATAGCTGGCATGACACGAGGACAGAGTCTATGACATGGCAATCCAAATGGCCCGGGCATCTACCTTGGACCTGCCCGGGAAAAAAAGTGTAAACCACAGAGTATTAAATTCCCAATTTAAAATCACATGGCCTTAATTATGAAAGTCTAAAACTATATAGTACTTCATGAGACTTTTTCCTAAAAAATTTGCTCCATGTGGAGCACCAACCCCTTTAAGCATATCTTTTTGGGTCTGACATCCCCTAAGACATTAATCCACTCTAGATTCCTCACTTACCTCACTCGCGCAAGCAATAGATAACGTGAAAACCCAGAAATATCGTGAGATGTGGACCACTGCATTACACCAATAAACTATATAATGGTAACTAAAAATATAACATGTACTAACAACTTGTAATGGGTAAACTTTTATCCATGTTTGGCTGTACTGATTAAACTTACAGATCTACCACTCTGTAATATTTTGGTCGTGGAGAAAGAGAAAAGACCATTCTTCAACTTTTGTGATATAAATTTCTTCAAATTCGACTAAAAAAGGACCAAAATACTCTCCAAAATTGACTGACCCTGCTGGATGTCTTCTTTCAGCATAACTTTTGGCCGCATAGGGCATCCCTAATTTTCTTTTAATTTTATAAAAAAATTTAAACGTGCTAAATTTGTGGTTAATTGTCTGTATGAAGAATCTTTTGATTTCACATAAAATTTCAAGTTCTACGTGATAAGCACACAAATTTATGATAAGTACATAATTTTTTGTGATTTTTTATACTATAGTTTATTTCTAATTACAAATGTCGTGAGCATATTTAAAATTTATCAATTTGTTATCTTAAAATTTTAAATTTAAAGTAATACGGAAATTTCAAATTGTAGTCAGTTGCTAGTAATGTGGTCAGTTTATACTTGATTCGTATGAATATCTTTATAAATGTACTAATAGTTGATATTTTTTCAGGATCGTCCATTTGCTTGTTACTCCTGTAAGTCAACCAATTTATGTTCTGTCAACAAATATTTGACATTGACTTTTTTTATAATTAAATTTTAACACGAACTTACACCTGCAGAGATTAATCTGGATTTTTGTGAATTCTTTGATTACACCAGTTGACTTGGCCATATCGGAAATTTATGGACGATCCAAAAAATAATGGTTAAAATTCTCAAAAATAATGGTTAAATACGTTTTACAAATTATATAAACTAATCTATATATATATATATATATATATATATATATATATATATATATATATCAAACTACGAGTGCTAGATTGCATTTTCCTCTACAACCAGACATCCCTTATTGATCCAATCGGCAAAATTCAAATAATGCTATCGAGAGAAACACTTATAAATAAAATTGACACTTTTGAAGAAAGTTTGTTGTCCTCTTTTTGATATGGCCAAACTATCTCATATTTCGATGCCCGGAAAGTATGATTCTTCAATTAATTATTAAAATATTTTCTTTGAAGTAATATATGTACTCTCATCAACAGATTTTAATGGCATATTCGAACACTACGAATCTATATTACTAGTAGCGAAAAGAATCTGGATAATAAATGTTACAAAATGAAGAAAATTCTCTGTTTCTGGCGCTAAAGTTGTTTACCATATGCATTGCATGTGAACAAAATCATGCGAATATAAGTACGTACTGGTATAGAATATATTTTTTTTCGACCTCTGGGCATGAAAGGGTAACACGGTGAACCAAAATTATAGGATTTCATATATTTTTTAATTTAAGGTGGACTCTATATAGTTTATCTTCTCACTTTTATAATTTACTAAAAAATTAATCGTCCAACATTACCTCATATTATTCGAGGAAAAAAAAGGAAATTCTCACAACGTCTTCTATAAGAAAAATTAGGTAAAACAAAAGGATAACTGGCAGCTACCAATGATATAGTTACTGATTTCTAATTTATATATGTTAAGAGACAGACAATGGTTGACCAACAGGAAACATGGCATATGCTTGCTTATCATTAGCTCACGGATATATATGATCTTGAGCTATGTGATTTTGGGTATCTTTATTTATTTATTTATTCTTCTGCTCATATGTATTTTATAAAATAATTTTCTCTACCAAATAATACTACATATAATTTGGTCGTGCTGGGTGTGCGAAAAGGGACATTAGTAAGGTCAAAGAAGCCATTACACAAGTCTAATGTACGAGACAATAATACGATAGCAAATTAAAGACTTTTGGTTTCATAATTTTTCGTTGAAGATGCTCTTTGATTGTCTGAATATGCAACCAGCAGACTATTTAAACAAGGATGTTTGTCTTCCCTTGTCATTTTATAGCTAATAATTTAAAAGACATGAAACAAGTAAACACTTCATTTTTGTTTGTTAACTATTTTTATAATTTATCCAAGTGCATGAAATTTTGATTTTTTATGGAGTTTTTTTCTATAGGTAAATTTTTATACCAAATAATAACACATGTCAAGGATTAAACTCAAACTCTGTTAATTCTTCCTACATCTTTTATCATTGGGTCAGATACTTTTTTGCATTACGAATGAAAAAGATATCATTGGAAGAAGAAGAGGAACCGACAAAGGACATTTGGCCTAGAGCACAAGATGTAACACGATTTAACCGAGACTGTTGCTTGGCTCGTAGATCCTGACAAACCTCGACAAAGTATAATTATTGATATAAAAATTTACCTTTAAAAAAATATCATTGAGAAAACCACCCCTAAATAGAACTTGTCCCCCTCTAAAACTAAGAAAATTTCCCAAAAAATATTTGCATAGTATAATTTGTGCTTGGAATTTTGTGGCATCATAAAAGACACCAAGGTGGCCTTTGATTAAAAAAAGATAAATTTTCTATCTCTATAGATTGTTAGGCATATAACAAGAGGAATCCTTGTAAAGTTTCTGATAACTTTATCTCCGCGAAGTTATATGCTAAAGAGAACATATACAGAGGAATCTTTCTACGGGACCCAAAATGTATGATTTTTCTTGAGGCAAAATGTATAATTTACTAGGACATATTGTAAATACAAAGCCAATTAACAAAGAGCGTTGACTACTTTTCCTGCGTGTAACTACTCCAAATCCCTTTACGAGATTTTAGTGCTCAACTGTATTATTAATGTAGTATACTCTTACACATTTAGCATTGTTTTTTATGGATAATAATATTTTATGTATGAAAAAATAACTCAAAATCCTCCATGCAAAACAGTACTCAGTTGGGGAACATACGGATTTCCAATTCATCAAAATTGCCACAAAGGGACACAATGCTTCACATTCATCCAATCTCCTCATTCGAATTAAAATTTTCACAACCGATAAAGAATCGTTCTACTTAATCGTTAAAAGTAACCTTTTGCGAAATTGAAAAAAAAATTATTGTGGGTTTTATGGGCTAAGATTTGTTTAATTTGTGTTCAAATTTTGTGCAACATATATTGATGCAAATATTTATTTTGGTAATGTGTCGATGCAAATATGTAGCACATACATGATTGACATGTTGCATCAAACTATGGGATTGTACCAACAAATATTTAAATTAATTAAGTAGAGAGTTATTTTAATTTAATCAAAAATTTTAGGTTCAAAGTCTTGAAAACAAATTACCACTATATATTTATTGGGAGAGTTTTACCATCATTCAAATATTTTACATGACTCGAACCTGAATTAATTATTTCCATGTTCAGATATAAGGTTATAAGGTGATTTAAAAAAACTGTGGCGGTGTGAAGCGTCAACAATACTTAGTTACATGGTTTCCAGACAAATTAATTATATGGTAGCATTATGACATTGTAATTATGACTGAATTGAGCTTTACTTGCGGTGGAGAAGTGATGGAAACTGGTGGATATAGTTATATTATACGTCACCTGGTACGACCAAACTTTAGACATGTAATATTAGTAATGCCTGATGTGGCCAAATGCCCACTAACTTTTTCTTAAATTAGTAGTACAATTTTGAAATTGTGTACCAATGGCAACAAGCTAAGTTCTACCACTTATAATATTTCGCAAGGGAAAAATAAAATATTTCCCATTTGAAAAATAGAGCCTGAGTCCGTTCCGAGTTACTGCTGTACGAATGTCCTGCTACTATATCAGCAGATGATTGGTGGAGAAAGGCGTCAGCGAGATGGACCAAGATCAATATTGACAACGCCTACAAAAAGGCATGAAAGGTTATTTCGGTGGCGGTGAATATTTGGAACGATATATAAAAAATTAACATGATTCTTGCACTCAAATGGATATAAGCTTCGGCATTTTGAATTTCCATGTTGTTGTTACGAAATTTCGCAATGATGTCCAACTGATATGAGATTCGGAGTCTCGAATTACCGAAGTTTATCACTATTCGGTATTGTTTTGACGGTGCTGCCTATTTCTTTATCGACTATGCAAAAATGGTCAATTTTCTTAGCGTGCAATTAGAAAGCAACTCATACAAAGTCAAAACCTTCAATTTTGACATTATAGGTGCCTTTCAAATTTCAAATATGCAAGCTTGTCAAAATAGAGCGAGGTGGACAAAGTCAATATTAACGTAGAATCCATAGTGCAGCTGCCATCACTTAATTTCAAAATAGTCATCAATCTTTTTAAAATTCTCAAATTAACCCCCAAATTTCCATTTTCATCCATTAATTTTTTTTTGCAAAATGTCTCTAAATAATAAAAATAACTATTGGATCGACTTATCTAGATATGAGCTAATGGCAAAGCTCTCATAGCAAGTATTTAACACTGTTACGTTTCCAATGACTCAATCTCGAGACCATTTTTTAACCTAGAATAACTCTCATACAAGTTGATTACGTGCTTATTGGTTGCATAACTACATAATTAAGGAAAATAACGCTGAGAGTCCCACATTTCATTTTAACAACATTATTGAATCTATGATAATTGGGGTTTATTAAAAGAAAGCAAGCTTACCAATTCAACGAATCATCAATAAGCAGCAGTTTGATACAAGTCTCATTTCATTTGCGTAATTAAGAAAGAAGACTGATGGATAATTATTGGCACAGGGTGTCCTGGAAAGATGGGGTAGGAAGGGGGACCTATTATCATCTCCTTAGTTGAAGAGCACATGCAAGTGTTGCTTGGGAGGGCCCATCTTGAGCCGGACACTCTTGTTTTGGTTTGTACAAAATTGATTAATTCATATTAAAATCGGATAAGATTTTTAAAAAGTGATAAAAAAATTTCAATAAATATTTAACATTATTGTATATTCAAGTACTTAAACTTAACTAATTAAGTTATGATAATTCTCTTACTGGTATTCAATTGCTTATTTGTTGACCCGGACTATTTTGTTGCATCCAAAGGCTCCTACTATTAAACTGCCCTCTCATCACCCATATTGTGACCCTAACATCGGTTCTTCACACTTCAAAGGCGTCAGTTATGATTGGAAAAATTATTGGTTACGGATAAAAATATTGTGCACTATGATTTGAGAATTTGATACGAACTCTGCCAACAACCCGATAAAATCTGACCACGAAGCACAGAAGATCTCGAGCCGTCATTTACAATCAAGCAAGGTCATTACGATTTATATTTATAATTACAGTTTACAGATCACCGGTTATAGACAGATTGTGTGTTTAAACGATATTTAAATCAAACTTACTTTTTATGATTTTAGAAAATTTAAAATGATATATTTTATTTTCTTCAAAAAAATCCAAGTTGTAAAAATTATTGAAAATAAGAGTGTAGGTTTGGATTTACTTCGGAAAACAGCAACAGAACCCAATAAGATATTTTAATAAGTTCCAATGACATAATGAAGGGTTACATATTTTTTCCAAAATAGCATTCTTTATGCAACTTCTTGTGGTCGAAATGTAATTCTTCATTACTACGTACTTCGATAACAGTTTTACAACGTTTTAGATTTATCATACATCGGTTCTAAAAAAAAAGATTTATCATATATCGGTATCTTAAAAGTCACTTTTGTTTTTGGCAAGCAAAATTCTTTTATAATATGTACGAAAGTTGACTTCGAAAATAGTTTTTTGGAGTCAACCTTCCAAAATGCTTTTCTCCACGAAATTTTGAAAAAATTGTTAGAATTTTAGTATCCAACATAAAATTTTAACATAACGAGGTAATCTCGACGGAAAGTGGCAAACATCAATCACGAAAACATGAATTACATATGTCAAGAAGGGATGTACATGAACTAAAACAATGCCATTTACTTCCCAAACAGAATCAAGAATTTTTATTATAAGTATATTTGAATTTATTGGTGTAATAATATTTACATTTTAAAAATAGACCTAGTGTAGAATCTGCCTCCAATGGCTGCCGCCCGCGAGTCTGCCCTCCAGCTGGAATCCGAAGTCTTTCCAAGAGTTCTTCAATCAACATTGCGTGGTTGTCGATGCCTATATTGCTTCGAAAAAGTCCAAGGGGAATTCAAGGTTCGGTTTCATCTAAGTCCCGCTGAGTGTCGATGTGAGCGCCAAGGGGAATTCAAGGTTCGGTTCTGCCCCTGCTGATTTCGACGTTACGAATGCTAATCTTCTGTCTCTTGTGCCTGCACTGTTTGACGTCGTTGTCGAGGAGCATCTTGCTTCTTCAGATGTGCAGGTTGGTGTTATTAACTTATTTGTTCCTGTTGTGGCTATGGGTGGTTCAGTTGTGTGAGTGCAGAGCGTTCTTGGTGTCAATGTCGAAGAGGATGATATTGTCAACAATTTGCTGCAGCAGCTTACTGCATTGGATTCTTTTTCTGCGGCTAGCCTAGGTTCTTTTGCTAGGTCTGTTCCAGTTTTGGAGGATGACCGAGTTGAGATGGTCTCTTTTAATGATTCCATTGTGGTTGCGCATTCGCAACATCTTGATGTTAAAGATTGGGAGCTTGTTTCACAGCCTTTTTTGGCCGTCGATGATCCTGATTGGTTGGAGAATATTCTTGCTTCTATTGATGTCTCAGATTGTGCAGCTGAGATGCACCTTCCCACTGCTGCCCTCTTCGCTGGATCCTGTCTCTGCGGTAAGGGTGGCAAAGAAGATTCGAGTGAGTCGATTGTCCCTGTCAACTCCGGTCCGCTCTAACAGTCGTGTTAGGAAGCCTTCGAGTAAGGCCGCTGCTCTTTTGAAAGCTGCGAATGTGAATTTGAAGGTTAAATCTCTAAAGAAACCGGTGTTGGAGCTTAGCCTTACTTCAGTTATGGAGGGTTTGGAATCTCACGATGATGGCCTACGCGAAATGCTGTCAGCTGAGGCATGGCGTCTCGCAATTGCACTGGGTTTATCTTGGGAGATCGACACCTTTACTATCCTCCGTCAAATTAAGGAGTTGGTTAGTGGTCGAGTACTTAATTAGTCCTTTAACCTTCCATGATTTTCTTAGTCATTTGTATAGGTGTGATTTTGGGATTTATTTAGTTTTTAATTTTTTTTTGGAGTTACCTTTGTCTAAGTACTCAAATATTGCATATCATTGCTTAGTATATGTTATATTTTATCTGGTACTTTTGGTACGGTCTCTACGGTATAATCTCACTTGGTAGGATTTTTATAAGATAAATGATACTTTACTTATAAAAAAAATTTGATGCCCCGTGAAATGAAGCCACAACATCTTCATCTCAGAGTGTCACTCCAGCATCTTGCATGTATGTATTTAATTATCACGAAAAAAGAAAACATTATGCGCGACTCTAAGAAGAGGTTGACATAAGCCGCACTATCCCATTAGTAGAAGAACTAACGACAGGTAAGAGACTATTTTCTTATATACTTCACTGCAGAATCACCATAATAAAATATGCTTACCGTTTAAAGTCTATTAACATATTATCTTAAATTTTTGGAT
Source organism: Hypericum androsaemum (assembly GCA_963995505.1). NCBI lineage: Eukaryota > Viridiplantae > Streptophyta > Magnoliopsida > Malpighiales > Hypericaceae > Hypericum > Hypericum androsaemum. Next base: position 5,156,767 of record OZ023185.1, on the reverse strand, counting down.
TTGAAATAAAAATTTTAATACGGTATCAAAACGAGTTCGATTCATAATCTACGTGATTTCTTTCACGATATGTGAGACAAAATATTCAGGACCGTATAAACCTGTTAAATGTGAAAACACCTGGAACCTGAGAACAGAGACCAAATCGAACCCGTTTCCAACATTAAATCTTTTATGAAAAGTTTTTGGATTTCCCCAAGGTGAAGCAAGTGATTAGTTCTGTGATTACCTGTCCTGTTTTCTACTGAAAAGTTCCCCCGTTGAATAATTTAAGGGCATTAGAGTTAAAGTTAGACAAAATATACTAATTCTAACTAGACGGCGGCTAGAGAAATAAAAGGAGCAAAAGGGATTAAATAATAAGGTGCCAAAGAACTTGCTATGCATATTCCTGCTTTACCATTACTGCGCTTCCATATTTTAATCTCCATTTGAGTTTAATAATAAGATTCCAAGAATTATGCGATCAATTATCATGCCATCGTTCCCATCTAATCATTAGGAAGACAAATATCGATTCGCAGAATGGAATCTTGATTTATTAGATATTATAGTCTCTTAAAAAGTCATATGGACCTCAAAACTGAGGTGAGTTTCTTGGGTAAGATGACTTGGATTTCTTGATTATTAGGCATCTTTTTCCAGTTTTGTTGTTGCTTGTGGAGGTTGTTGCATTCTATCCATGACTTGTTACAACTTTTGATTAGCCAACCTGGAAGAATCCAGTTGTTTACAGATAGCTACTAGGTTAATTTACTAATCCTCATGGTCATGGGCTGTGTTATGGGACAAATCAATTTCAGTGCAGGCATGCCTCCAATATCCTTGAGGATTTAAAGGCTAACTCCACTTTACTATAATGTATTATACAATATATTCACTTTACACTTTTTGTTATGAAAAACTATTTCATGGTATTTTATTACAGCCACCACTTTCGAAATGAGTTATTGTCGAATTTTAAATTTTGGTGGTTGGTGGTGATGTGGGAGTAATCTCGGTTGACGTGGATTTCACTGTGTATTATTCGATCATAGACGTTGTTAGTTGATTACGATGCATAATATTTACTAAGATGATTAATTCATACTTATATAAAAATATATAATTAATTTAAATTCAAATCATACATAATGGCACAGAAATTCTCCTCGTCAAATTTTATTCTCCAATGTTTATAGGGTTTAAACTTGACAATTCTTGTTTATGCCAACCAATCTAAACCTTTGGTGTTAGATATTTCTAATCTTTCATGCACGAACATGAAACTTCTTCTATGATGTCCAATACTTATTGTAAGCAATTAAAACGCTTTTGCTCATGATACATGAGACTACATATCTATGAATAGTGATTAATTTTTTTAACATTAATCAATTAAAAAATCTTTAAAAATGATTAAAGTAAGTACATAATAAGAATGCGGTTGATATTTATGAGTTGAGTACTCTGGAGTCTCTTACTATATTTACAAGATTAAATAAATTTGAATCGCTTACTTAAATGGTGGTAGGGCTAATTGGTATAGTCGGCAAATAATAACAAAATAACATGTCATTCATATTGATGGAAATAAGGGATGGACATGTACATATGAGAAATTGTGGAACAAATGGTTTCTTGATAACAATGGTGGATGGGAAATTTTAGGAATTTTCTTTTTGCATGAAAAAATTAACTATATTCTTAAAATAGTTTCCAAACTTAAAAAAATAGCAGGTCGCCTCCCCTATTATTATTATTTAAATAGAAGTAGAATTTTTTTAGTTTTATAATTATTTTCAAAAATCTATAATTTTTTTACCCCAAAAAAATCCCAAATTGTACTACTGTCGGAGCATACATTAAAAGAAAATGTATCAGCATTTCTTCTAAAAATTTTCAATGGGTCTGATAGGATCCATTTCTTCTCTTTTATATTAATTTTAATTATATCAAATTAATTACAATGGACGTTGGTGGACCTGGGTGGTGCAAAGGGTGAACTAGCGGTGGGAATGGCCAAAGAATAAAGTAAAGACACTTATGTATCATGTATTATTAAAAATAGATTGTTTCCAAGTTTTTCTTGAAGAGTAGAGTAGACTTTTTCTTAATATTTTGAATAATTCAGAACTTTTTTTTGGTATTTCTGTAATCCATGATTTAAGGTGTCTTTATAATAATTCAGGGTACCCAATTATCTTTAACCTTAAAAAAATATTATCCAGCGAAGTACTCCAATTATTTTAATTTCGCACAATAAGCCCCAATGCATATCAAGCATTGAAATTGGTTTTTTTTTTTGGCTTATTCGCAATTTTATCAACAAGCCAATTATTTATATTTTCCCACACGAAACATCGTTTTCCGCGAGAGTAATTTGATATAATTGGACCATATCGCTAATGTCAGAAAACGAGTATCCTTGGAGAATTTTTCTATCGAGAGGAGAAAAAACAAATATGGGAAAATCTCAGGAGATGGGTAATATCCAAAATTAATTCATTAAATGCGCAAGAGATTTATGTCTCTAAACTTGGTCTTTCCTTAGTGACAGAGAACAATAGTATGTTGATAAACTTCTGCCCCGTGAATAGAAAATAATTCTCTTTTTTCCCTTAAACGTTCTTAATGGCTTCAAATTGAGTGTAATTCTATTTAAATTTTTTATATTTTCAAGTGATTACAATTAACATTGAACTATATTGAATTTTCAATCAACTAAATGTTCAATTTCAATTGATAAAAAATTATTATATACCACTACGTAGTCAATTCAAAGGTCGCGGTTTCATGGAAATCACACGTCCTTTTCTTTCAGATTGACAATTTTGGGCGGTATACCGTATGGGCAAGGCACCCCTTTATTTTTTAATTTATACTACTCGATATTAAGACATCTACTAATTTAAGTTCAAACTTTGTGAAAAAATTTAAAATGTGACAAAATCTATTATTTAATATTTTAAGTATTTATAATAATTATAAATAAAAATTTTGGTTAAATTAAAACAGTTTAATCGTCCCTTATCTTAAGAAAAACACTTAATTTGGTGGAGCAAGGGAAACAGAGAGAGGAATAGGGAATACTCGGAAACAGGAAGATACTGCGAGTTTCAGAAAATGGCCCCAGCATTATTGCATCTACAAATTGTTCTTTCCACGTAATTATGAAACTTTTCTTAGTAATCATGATTTGGAAGGATTGAGAGAGTGTGACAAATTTTCCCTTCGGTACATAAAAGTTACACAGAACAAGCAAAATGAATATGCATTTTCTTCTCTATTTTGACAGAGATAATTGCCTTTTTACGATTTATATATCAGTAAATTGTATGTAATTTTAATTCACTTAGTGCATTTTTTTAAAAGTGGGTACAATTAAGTTTAGGAAAAATTACTGTCAGGCCCCTAGTGTTTGGTATATTTCGTGCTCGTCCTCCTATATTTCGATAATCGATTAAAAACTTCTCATAGTTTGGTAAAATTATACCCTGGGACCCCTGAAGTCGAAATTAGAATTTTTCTCCGGCGAAGACCTACATAAAATAACACAAATGTCCTTCTTCTTTATAACCTTACACACAAAAAATCAATCTTCTTCAACCTCTAAATATCAAAAACATGAACACCATTTTCAAGAAATAAAAAATCAGATCCAAAAATAACAATTAAAATCACGAAATCATCTTTAAAAAATAGAGAAACTAGGTCCAAACGAAACCCCAAGTTCGATTCAGCCGCCATTTCTTCCTCACGTCCCAACACGACCACAGTAACCCAGAAAACCAAATTAAACAACTGTTTAAGACAAACTAACAAAACCCAGAAATCTAATTTGAAATGTCGAATCTTGAAGCACAACTAACAAACCCTTAATTGGAAGACTGGTTGTTTCTCGGTTAAATGGAACTATTTTCCTTGTTAAATGGATGTAAATTGAAAGGAGGAGGACGAGCCCGAGGTTGCCAACGTGGTCTCTTCTGCGGTGGCTGTACTCGACGGAGGAGGTGAGGGACTCCTTCATCAAAAAGTTCAAGGTCGCCGACGTTCTCGGCGGCAATACCTGACCGTTTCAACCAGAATCGGCGCCTGTACCTGCCGGCTCCTTCCTCGGCAAACCTCTCATCTATCGCTGCGACCGTCGAATTGCTCTCTAGAGGAGATCCCATTGCAACTACTGTACCGTCATCAAGGACGAAGGAGGCGGGGGTCGATGGGGATGAGGACGACGCCGGTTAGGAGGAGCTCCGTCGGGGTGGGTTACGACGAGGAAGCTACGACGACGGTTAGGGGGATGCCGCCGAGTTTGTCCGGGAGCGAGGATGCCACCGTCCACCACCGGAGGAGGACGTCCGGCGCGTCGTCTTCCTCGAGATCTGCCTTGTCGGGACTCGCTCAAGGACCTCCTCCATGGCCACATCCACAACCTCATCGGCGTTAATAGAGGCAGGGGAGGAGGAAAGACCATCGCGGGGGCTGGCGATGACGCCGGAGGAGGGTCGAGGCCGGAGTTGGGCCGGTGAGGTCGGGATGGAGAGGTCGAGTTGGTGTTCGTTACTGGGTCGGTGGTGCCGATGGAGACGAACGGAGGTCGGTGAGGTCGGGATTGAGAGGTAATAGAGGTCGAAATGGATTTAATTTGGGTTGGTGTTATTGGATAATTGAGAGGTGTTTTTTTAAATTTGGTGTTCATGTTTTTGGTGATTTAAAGTTGAAGAAGATAAAAAATTTTGTAAGGGTATTTGTGTTATTTCATGTAGGTTTTCGGTGGAGAAAAATTCAGATTCTGGTTTTAAGAGTTCCTGGTTTTAAGAAGTTTTTAATCGATTACCAGAATACAGAGAGACGAGTACGAAATATATCAAATATCAGAGACCTGACTGTAATTTTCCCTAAAATTTATGCACTTTAGACTCTGCTCAATATCAATAAAATTATTGGTCTAAAAGGTAACAAATTTGTAATCAAGCATGTATTGTGTTCAAATCAGACGAATGAAAAAAAGAAAAAAGGAAAAGAAAGAAAGTATAATCTCTTAAAATAAGATTCGATAGTACTTAATTTTTGAATGGAAAAATTCGGGACTAGGTTGTCTTGAACGGACGAGAGAGAAGTTGGGTAATTTCCCTGGGTATATAGGTACGTGGATCGACTATCAGCTAATTATATACTTCAACTCCTCTGTCCAATATTAGGAGCATCAATCAATCGTGAAATGCCCCACCATTGAAGCATAGGACATTAATTCTAGGACCGACGACGAGACGTTTGCATTTCGGATTAATATTCTTCGTTTAAAATACCAAACTGTGAAAGAGATGAGTAAAATTTTGGTTTAAAAAGACCAAAGTTGAAAATTTTATTTTTTGAAAAGTTGATTTAATTTGTAAAATTGGTAAATTATACCAACTAATTACAAAGGCACCAAGGCCCCCAAAAACCCACATAGAAACAATACATTCCCAGAACCCACATTAAACCTCCCAGGATTTTAAGGAATCCAGGTATCGGGAAAGGTCTTCACCGTATACTCTGTAAATAATATGTTCTGTCTGAAATGTTTAAGTGATTTGATTTGACTATCTATATCAATAAAATGCATCTTCTTTTCTAACACACATCTTGAGAGAACTCCAAGGTTAAATGCGCATGCCGGGAGTAGTCTCAGGATGGGTGACCTACTGGTAAGTTTTTGGGATGTGTGTGAATAAGGACAAAACAAGCTAAAAAAGACACGTGTTGGTCTATGGAGACAGTCGGTCAGATCATGGGATATTACTGTTAGACATGTGAGCCCAAATTGTGACTCGGGCCTATGGGCAAAGTTTAGTCCTTTTTATGTATATATGTAATGGACATGTGAAAATAGAATACAACAAGATATTTTTCCTTTCCACTTCTCTAGACATTTCGTGGACATCTCCAGCAGCTTCTTCCTCTTCATTTTCTCACTATCAATAAATTAAGTAGTACAACTATAAAAACTTCTATCAGAGCACATTTGTTGTGATCCGTCTTTGTCTTTTGCTTTGAGGAGAGGAGAGAGGCTTCATTGCCGCCTCGGTGACTAGTTCACTTTAAAGAGAAAGAGGACGTTCGTGCTCCATGCTTCTCACCTTCGCTTTATGACATTTGTGGGTCATGGTGTGTCGACTGAGCACCGCTGTGGATCCAGTCGCCGCTGCCCTAAGGTATCTCTTAAACCATAACTTTTAATGAGGGGTCAATGTGATACCCTGTATTTAATGAGGGGTCAATGTGATACCCCCTGTAAATGATATGTTCTGTCTGAAATGTTTAAGTGGTTTGATTTGACTATCCATATCAACAAGGTGTATCTTCTTTTCTGTCACACATCTTGAGAGAACTCCAAGGTTAAATGCGCATGGCCGAGATTAGTCTCAGGATGGGTGACCTCCTGGGAAGTTTCCGGGATGCGTGTGAGTGAAGACAAAATACGTTAGAAAAGACCAGTGTTGGTTTGTGGAGACAGTCGTTCAGATCACATGGCGTTACAAAAATTCTTGGTCGTACTAGACCAAAACATCCATTCACGAGTCCGCGATAAGGTAGAATGTCGGAGAAGCTCTTGATTATAATTAGTAGCTTAAAAAATGACACGATTTCTTTACTCCCAAATATTCCAAGCAACTGCACCAAAAATAAATAAAACGAACCTTTTTCTGCATACTACCCCCGAGAACTAACCAAGCGGAAACCAAAGTTGAAACTTTAGAGATGAAATACATTTAATTTATAAAACGACCATCCGCTGTAAGTTTTAACCAAGGATTTGATCATTCGTCCGCTGTGCATCAATAGATTAACAGTTGTTCGACCTAGATTTTCAAGAATCATATTGGAAAATTTTACCACGTTCATAACACATATATAATTTGGTATATTTGAGAATTATAATTTCGGGAAAATTTATGGCATGATTTACTTTTTAAAATATATTATTAAATTTTTATTTTTAATCCAAACTTTCTTAAACCATCATAAAATTACCATCTCAAATGGCAAAGCATAAAATTGATGTTAAGAGTAATTCAGAACCATATTCAAAATTGAGACATAAAAAAGAACCCAGAATTAAAGCGAATCCAAAAAGGCCAGCAAAAACTACAAAGAAAATATATATTGGAGAGAGTGTCTTAATTCTTAAAGCACACTCATTGACGGCGACTTTTCTCTCGTGAAGGTCACCTCTTGTATTTTTTTAAAATTAAATTCATATATTTAAAGTTGATAGTAATATTTTAGGTGTGAGTCTCTTATAATATTTTTTACTTAGTGAAATTTGAAACCTTAAACCTGAAATCTTAAGTTACTTGTCATTTGGATCAACTCATTTTTTAATTATAATTTAAAATATTCGATTCATTAGATCAACTAACCAAAGTTCGAATCACGAAAGACTTTTTTTGAAAGATAAATATTACACCTACCAAAATTTTAACCATGAACTTCTCTCAAGTTATGTTATGTCTATGCTGTTTGGTAATACCTAACAAGTATTTAATATCGGTGCGTTCTCAATATTTTACATACAAAACATGATTGAACTAGAAGAACGATGTATTCGAATAGGAAGAACTCTTTGGCCCCTTATATTAATTGGACTCCCACTTCATTTTCCCGGCCTCCCTTTCCATCCATCTCTCTCTCATTCCGCTTGGGCTCTTTTCCAGACAAACGAAGAAGCCCCTAAGAATCCGTCTGAAACCTGCAAATCCAGGACCAGAGAGGGAGACCCTCATTTCTGTTTTCTTGCTGACGTTTCCAGTATTACCTTTTCGGCCCTTTCCTGTTCCTAGTCACCATTGCTCCAAATGGGGAGGCACTCCTGCTGCTACAAACAGAAGCTCAGGAAAGGCCTCTGGTCTCCCGAAGAGGACGAGAAGCTCCTCCGTTACATTACCAAGCATGGCCATGGCTGTTGGAGCTCTGTCCCTAAACAAGCTGGTACGTAGTAACTTCGAGTTCGAGTTCAAGTGGTAAAGGGTTTAGATTCGGAATTGCGTATTAACGTTGAATAATTAACAGGGCTACAAAGGTGTGGAAAGAGCTGCAGATTGAGGTGGATCAACTACTTGAGGCCTGACTTGAAGAGAGGCACATTCTCACAGCAAGAGGAGAATCTTATAATTGAACTCCATGCAGTTCTTGGAAACAGGTACTAATAATGCCTGGAGAAGAGAAAAGAAGGAAAAGAAAAACCAATTAGTTTCTTAATTCATTTACTATTTATTGTATTAATCATTTTCCCGGGTTGGAAAATTCCTCAGGTGGTCCCAAATAGCTGCCCAGTTGCCCGGGAGGACCGACAACGAGATAAAGAACTTATGGAACTCGTGTTTGAAGAAGAAGCTAAGGCAGAGGGGGATTGACCCTGTCACCCACAAGCCACTCTCCGAGATTGAGAACAATAACAATGGAGATGACAACAAGATTGATTCGTCACCGGCCGAGGACAAGGCGGTCTCCGGCGAGCTCAACCTCCTCAGAGCATCAGAGGAAACCTCGCAACCTTACCAAGTAGAAAGCCAAGATACTTGTTCCAACAACACCAACAGGCGCTTCTTCCTCGACAGGTTCGAGAACTCCACGAGCAACGATTCGGATCATTTGGTGGGCCATTTCAATCCTCTCCAAACGCTCAACTTCTCTTCTCCAAAGCCCTCATCAACCCGACCACCTCCGGTTCCCCTCTTGTTCAACTCTGACCATCACTTCTCTCCTGTTGTTGCATCATCAACGATCCTCCCTCCCTCGCTGCCCTCGTTCCCGATCGCCGCCTCCAGGTTCTGGGAGCCTGGAAGCGGGATCAGCAACAGTGCGAGCAGCGGGAGCAGCAGCAGTGGCGGAGGCAGCATATCGTTCTTCGACCCCCCGGTTTTCAACTGGGGGTCGATGGGAGATTGCAGCAGCCAACCGGACGACATAAAATGGCCAGAGTACCTCAACAATCCGATGCTACTGGCTTCGACATTACAGAATCAGAACCAGCATCAATCCATCTACAATGATATTAAACCGGAACCGCATTTCTCGGGTTCAAATCCGGCCGGGGTTTGGACCCAGAACCACCAGCAACAAGACCAGCTTCAAGGTCCTGGAATCTATGCCAAGGATATACAGAGGCTAGCTGCTGCTTATGGACACATTTAATTGAGAAAAAATAATTTGGTGTTTATTAATCTTAGAAGGGAAGCAAAATTGGTGTTTATTTACAGATGTGTGTGACAAAAAAAATATTTTTCTTTTTCTTTTTGCTCCGATCAATTTCTTGGAATTTTAGTTTTCTTGTGTATAAGACATACAGAAAGTTATTGTACGTTGTTGTTGTTTTTATTTTTATATTTCTTGGTTTTGGATGATTGGGTATTGCTTATGATTTTAAAAAAATAAATGTTCCAATAATGAACGATCCCAAGGAAGGACAAAGAATGGAAAGGCCTGACAGCTCTTCAATCAAATGGGTAATTAATTTATTTATTTCTTTGTAATTAATTAATTTCTTTTTTGCTTTTCCCATATTCTTTCTCAAGTTTTTTTAATCTTCTCTTGCCAATAATATACTTATATCAACAAACGAGTATTTAGAATTTAGATCAACTAGAAGTTGTTTTAGTCAAATTAAGATATTTCCAATTTGAACCATGTTCAATATTTATGTGAAGAACTTTTTCACTATTAAAAAATGCTAACCAATTTGAATCTGGATTAATTAATATAATATTGTTTGGACCAAGTGGTTTCAACAAAAAAAAAATATACATATAATAAATTGGGTCTTTCATTAATATGTAGTTATGCCACAACAGAAGATTACAGCAACATCTTTTTCCATGAATGTGCTGTTTCCCAGTTAAAAGATTATGAAATTGCTCTATGCCTATCATTGTCTGGCTAGTGGACAGGAGATGCTAATTATCACTTTTTTAAATCCACTTTTTTCCTTTTAATTTTCGGATGATTTCGAGGAAACAAGTCAACAGTTGGGGCTACCCTTTTGATCTAAACAGCACTAATAACTACAACTTGAGATGTGTCTCAATCTCTCACTTGCAAGGTTCATGGAACTATCAGATACCTTACATCGGTCGCCCCTCCTCTCGCTGCGCACGTGTGCCTTCACATGCGCAGATGTTAGAAAACCCGAGTTTTTTTCGAGTAGTAATAAATTTGAATTATATATTATGCTGACAATTGTTTGGTGGCACAAACTATTTAACTGCGACCAATTTTGAAGTAGTCATCTATTATATACGATAAATGTTGGAAGATCATACCAACAAAAGAGAATCTATTTGAAACATTTTTACCATACACTGTTATGATCGGTTTGCTATGGCAAACGATTGTAGTGTGATAGTGACTTTTTTTCCTGAAAAAGTAGTGTTAGATAGTGACTTTAACACATCACTTTATTGATTTTTCACTCACAACCGACAGCTCAAATGTAATAACATGTATATTGTTCTCATTACTATCTGCTCGTCACGCCAAAGGGTACTCCAATAGCACAATATATTGTAAATATGTAAGTGATCCAGAGTTCAAACTGTGATATTGTTATAGTGTAAATTTTATCTTAAAAAAACTATTTGCTCGTTACATAATGTAATTCGATGTGTTATAACTCTTTGTTGAATAATCTGTCATGTCAAATTATACTTATTATAATTTTAGGGTGATAATTTTAAACAATTATTATAATTTTAGGGTGATAATTTTAAACTCTTTGTTGAACACGAGAGACTCATTTATCCAAACGGTTTATCAAAGTATTAATTACTCCGAATCTCAGTGACCGGAGTGTATTTTACCCAATAGTAAATTGTAAAAAGCAGTGTATTATAAGTTTTTTTTCGAAGTGCCAAAATCTTTTTACAGTTCCACGCCAAAGTTTCCCCAACTTTTTGCTCCGTACATGGGAAAGCGACTTTCGGTCTACGAAGGACCATATAACTTTATTTTTTTTGTAAGGAATGAGGACCATATAATATAATTTTGTAGTGTCCTTGTGGCTTATTTCATACACCAAACATTATCAGGAAAATGCACTTTCTGTAGAGCAAGAAACTTCCAGCCGTCCACACGTCGTCTTCTAGCTTTGTGTCCATTTAGATATGTCCTCTTCTTTCGAATTTGAACTATTGTGATCATAGTTGTGTTAAATAGATGTTGTGAGAATTTTGTTACTATTTAAAAATTGAACCAGACTACAATGTATTTGTGTAAATACATGTATAAAGTACTTCTATATATTTAGAAACAAATAATGTTTGTTTTGGTAAAAAACCTCACCCTCTTGTGAAAATCAAGACCTTGTGTTTTTTATAGTTGCAAATTTTATTACTCCCAAAATTGTTACACTGGTTGTATCGTGAAGCACAAATCTGCTGTTAGTGTACAATATCTATGATTTTCGGTAAGTAAATTTTATTTCACTTTACTACAACACTTACAAGGTTTGGATGTTGAATTGCTCACTATAATTTAAGGACTCGTTAAAATCTTACCGTTGTAAACTCCCGTGTAAAATTTACAACAAGGAAAGACTACCCGAGTTTTAACTCCGGGAAGTCACAATTCAACACCCGATTACATCGCCCAGACCTCAAATACCATAAGAATACCTATGTTATTGTAGCCTGTTGGGAAATAACCCACTTTCACGTGGACCCAAATAACGCAACGGACAAGATCGGAGCAAGATCTACGAACACAACAAGGAGATCGACCACAACTACGAATGAAGAAAACTCACAGTCAAACAAGAACAACAGATTTGGTCACCCGGTTCGATCTTAACCGATCTACGTCCGGGGGCGTACCAAGCCAGGAGATTTCACTATAACAAGCTCGATCTACACTTTGGAGCTTCACTCGCTCAACAATGGTGTTTCTCTCTCTCCTCTTCTCTCTCTGTCTCTCTCTCTCTCTCTACACAAGGAAGAAGATACAAAAATAGTGACTGAGAGGTGGGTATTTATAGTGCCCACAGCCTAGGACTATTTGGTGTCGGCAGGGGCAAAATCGTCCACCAGAAATCACATTTCTGGCAAAATCGTCAACATGTGAACAGTAACTCCGTATATTCAACACGTGAACAGTAACTCCGTATAGTACGAAGTCTCCATACCCAACATAGCCAATAACTTGCATATAAATTCTGTAAGAGTTACTCTGCCTTTTATGTAAATAATCATCGCTCTCATACTTTTAACTGTTAATCCAGCTCCTTACAGTTGGACGGCCAAAGAAAATTATCAATGAATTCGTGTGGGAGAAGGAAAAAAAATAATAATAGCCCTACAAAGTTCAGGTACTACCAATTTGCAGTATTGGGTAAGAACAAGTAACAGATGAGACCCACCATTTCATAGTAGAGTTTCTAAATGATAAATGGGACCGGGTTTCATTAATGAACCAATAAAATATAAAACTACAAGTTGTGAACTTGTGAGAAGAGGAGAGGATAATTTGTAATCGCCGAGCACTTAGATCAAATTGGTGAAGGATAACATTTATTTGATTAATGTGTCAAGTTCTTTTTTTAGTCGAGATTAATGTGTCAAGTTTGAGTTGTAGAATTTTTGTTGTTCTTTATGATTAAACGACTCAAAATTATATTAATCAGTTTAATAAATATCTCAAAATCAGCTATGTAGAATCAATCCATAAGCATCTTTTATAATTATAACTCACACGCTCAAAGATTCCTCTCTCTCAACCTCCATGGATCAACATTGCCAGCTCAAGCCTAAATTATTGTCCTTCTTGTTGAGACTTATTTAAAATGCGGATAATAATAAAAACACAACGATATGAGTAGGGCTTTCTTCTCTAGCTATGACCCTAATATTAACGTTTCTACGGTTGGTATACACGAAGGGAAAAAACAGCTTTAATTCGCCTGATCCTTGCTTGGGTGTGAATTGGGGTATTGGTACTTTAGTTGGTGTTATTTTAGATTATACTAGATAGCTCTTATCTTTGTCTCCACTTAGATATATGTTATCTAGTACTTTGATGCCCGAGTGTTGTACGCTTCGTACAATATGATGTAATTATATTGTAATTATCTTTTGGTGGATTTAACACATTTTATTTTTTAAAAAAAATAGTAAGGTGCAAGTTGGTATCTTAGAAAGTGACAAAACTCTCTCGACAAATTTTTAACACTGTCGAGTTTTCAGTTAATGCTAAGTCCCGCGATTGAGTTTGTTCTAATACCGTTGGCAAATTTACATCGGAGAGTATTTGTTTATATTAATAGGAGACTTGCTGCTGTATTGAAGCTCTCCCGAGTTTTCTTCCAGTTTTGTTATTTGCATAAGAACTCGAACTCCTTGAGTTCCAGAGAAGTGGTTTTTATTGTCCATCCAAAGTCCAAACTCATCCCTCGAACCCTCTCCCCGCTAAACCAAAGGTTCACATAGACATAGCATACTAGGAAGAAACATAATTAACCATATTTGCATTATTATAAGTCGTAACCATTACATTCCCCAGCTACAAGCTCTTTTTTTTTCTTCTTTAAGAGTTATCTATCCATTACCTACATACAGTTGCTCACTTCTCCTAGATTGAGTGTTGAATTGTGTATATGCAGTTTCTCTATCACTATTTTTTCCTATTAAATTTTATTGTGCAAGTATTTTAATGAGACACCGACTACAAACTCGTATGAAAAAAATTGAATGAAATAACTAATATAGATTTGTTTCATATTAAACCACAAAAAGTTACACAATTTTTTTAAATAAATATTAACACAACTTCGTTCCTAAACTTTAAATTTGAGACTTCCCGTTCATCTATAATGATTTGTAATAGTTATCATTTTCATCTTGTAATGATTATTTCCAAACCACGTGAAAACTGTTAATCTAATAAAAAAATTATCATGATTCTTTTCCGTGGTGGTTCACTGGCGGGTCAGATTGGGTGCTGCTCAATTTGACAACATGTGGATATCCAACGGAAATGATAAATCAACCTAATAACACATCATTTCAACGGTACAAAAATTCTAATAGTACATCATCCCAATAACAAAATCATCCGAATGGTACAAAAATTCCAACGACTAAAATTGATGGCAGATCGATTTTCAAAAAACAAAACCGTAATTCGTGTAGATCGCTAAATTTTTTTTTCGAAAATATAATATAATAACAAAAACTTCAAACGAGTCAAAAATTATGATCTGTCAAAGTTTTGATTTTTTTAAATAAAAAAATCTCAGACACATATGTCAAATGTGCGCACATCAGATCTGGTTACAAGATCCGCGTTGTCAGCACCAATCGGGTTCCGTTCACTGGTTATGATCTTCGCCGAAATGAAATAGATCCGACCAAAAGGCAAGCCCATTTGCTACTCCTAAATGGCTAGACCGAAAATTTTGATCTAAGAACGTCACTTCTGGGCCGAGATTTGACATAATTTTCCTATTTCGATTATAAAACACTTGAATTTTTTTTACGATAACTTTTAATTCAAAATACTCTGACGAAAAAATGCTGTTGAAAGAACCGAAAAGTAGATATGATTCGTGGCCATCATTCTCGGCCCGAAATCGGAAATAAATTCGATCAAAAATCAAGCCCATTTACTTACTACCGAAATTGCTGGACCCGAAAAGTTGGACCTAATTACACTATTTCTGGGCCTAGATTTGACAGAATTTCCTTTGGGATTCAAAAGTAGATTATTTTTGGTAAGTGGATTCAAATGTAGATAAATTTGTTGAGGTCCTGTTACCATCCAAAACCTTTTCCCTACACTCTTGTCTATGCAACTAGCTTGGGAGATCCATATTCAGTGTAACTGGAAGAGGCAATCGCATAGTCGATATCCTCTCCAAGTATGTCCTTACAATTGTTTTGATTACGTAGTGTTTGAGAGCCATTTTGTCCCTTGTTTAAACATTTATTTAGATGATATCAAGAAGTTAGTCTACTTCAATGTACCCGTGCTTTTGTCTGCTTGATGATTAATAAAGGTTCGGAACCCTCTATCCCTCGTTTAAATAAAAAAAAACGAGCTTGAAGAGGAGAGCTCCATAATACACTAGAGAATCTCATAATTGCCAACTCGAAATAAATTAGGCCCAATATCGCTTATTAAAATCTTCAATTCTGGGCCTCTTTAGACTTTTCCAATGTATTGTTGTTTAATTTAATCTCTGATGGATGACCTAGGATGCTGCTTTAGGCTTCATTTCAAGCTTAACAAACTAATCAAATTGTAGATTTTTTTTATTAATACCACCTGATATTGGATAATCATTGTACTGACTAATACAGATTCTAACTATCTCATTTGAAGTTTCAAAAATTACAAATTAATCAAATCCTTCCCATTAAGGGGACACGAGGCCCATTAACAGTTTGTTGATGTCACCAGAACACAACCAACCCATTCCCCATTAGGCTCTAAACAAATATAACTTTTCTTATCTTTGAAAGTAATTTATGTCAATTAATTGCACTTTCCATGAGACATCACACAAAACCATCTCCTTCACCGCCCTGCTTTTGTACAATTTTTAATCAATTTTATGATCCAGAAATCGTGGCTCGAGTTTGGACCATATCAAATCACCCAATAAAAAGAAAACTAAAAATTAGTGAGAGTCCCTACAAAAGATTTGCTCCGTTACGAAACTTGAAATTTGTATTACGTAGAGCATGTATTTCCCACAAGCCCCTTTGCCATTCCACATTGCATGTTTGATCTGTCGGCAACCAACATTTAATGAATTGATGTTTACTGAAAATAATTAGATTCGATATCCGCATCAAAATACTAGGATTTTTTTCGGTTGGATACGATGATCTTAATATTTTATTAAAACAGCTTGATATTGAACTTATACTCATGAAGAAAAAATCGAAAATTTGAATTCAAATTCACATGCGAAAATGGAGCTAACTTACACTTTTCAATTTTCACTACTAGGCTTTACTTGTGTGTTTACACGCAGAATCAGTTTATTAAAAAACATATTAGTGAAAATATCATCCCCATTTTCAATCCTAACGCGAACTAAACACGGTCGTGTACCTAATTTATAAATCTCTTATAGAAAATGACCAAGAGCTGAGCAACAGGTGTCGTCCTCCAGGTTTTAGTACTTCTTCGCAAATTGCACTTCAACACCTATAAATAACCGGCGACGTTGACACCTGAAACCAGGTCAAACCGGTCAAGGGTCGGTGCATCTACTAAACCCATTTAACTCTCTCCCCATTAATCGGATAACTGGATAACAGTTGACAAAATTTCTCGAACGAATATCTAACACTATTGCATTTTGAATAGCTCAAACCGAACACTTAATAATTTAAGTTATAATAACATCTACGAATTGATTTAAATATTTGTTAATTTTTCTACCTATTAATTTTATACAAATATACTTTTCAAAAGAAAACACTTTTGCCTATTATACTTAGTGAGACTATTAGTTTCATACTAAATAATAGCAGACGGCGATGACTTCAATTTGATAGCGTGGGTCCGAAAGGGAGAGAGCAATTAAAGAAGATTAGCCGGAACAGCCCAACAGGCCCGGTGGGCCCGGTCCGTGAGTGCCTTCCACGAAGCGTTAAACAAGTGGTGCGTTGGGCCTTCTCGGAGAGTGCCACGTATAGTGAGAGTTTGAGCCTAAAAAAAAGAGCGTACCTTATTTGGGATAGATAAGACAAAATATGCCGCGGGAGTACTAGGATAAATTAGTGAGTAATTAATTTTAATTAAATATCTATATTTTAAATTTAATTTCTGAACATATAAAACTGTAAGATTGCGGTCGAGAAACACTTACCGTTATTTGAAATTATTTTTCACTCAAAACTAAAGTAATGCGTATCTGAATTACGTAATTTTTACATTAAAAATGATAAGAGATAAAATAGATAAAGCTTGTATGCACTAACATGAGATTACTATGTCTTAAATTTGAGTTAAAATTTAATAATTGAATCTTGTTGAAAATCATTTTATAATTATTTACAATATTGTCGAATTTAAATCCGCATTAATTAGGTCTTTAAATATAAGAAACTAAACGATTTCCGAGCAAAAAACAGAAAAAGAGGTAGAGAGATTAGATAGAGGACTGAACCGTGGCAGTAAAGACTGGAGACTAACGTTTGGTGGGTCCCAGAAGGTGGAGAGAGGAGTGGGCCCACTACCAAATATGGACCATTCGTTAGGGATGTGACTAGTGCTTAATTTGTTATAAAGTTTTACTAAAATAAGAGGAGAAAACGCGGACAGGTGTTCCTGTTCCACGCGGACATCGTATCATTATTGGGTCCAAGCCAAGCTTTTCTCTTTCTGAGAAAATAGGATAGGGCCCCACCCCACTCGTTGGGGACTCAGGTGGACCGGACCAACCTTTGTCGCTACACATTTTTCTCCTCCGACCAATTTATAATATGAAACGATATCAATCTACCGGATAAAAATGTTAAAGAGTTTTCACACTAATTTTAAAATAATAAGTAAGTTTTTAAACTATTAACCAATTTTTCAATAAGAAATATGATAATCTTGATACATTACAACATCACAAACTAACATAACAGACGGGGGATGGTGGTGGTGATAAAAAAATGGATTAGAAAAATTAAGAAGTTAGAATAAGGAAATAAATATTAGACTATGATGAACACAAAAGAATAATATAAGAGAGCGAGAATATAAAAAAAATCGGGAAGTTCAAAATTAAGCAACTATAAAAGTTATCCTAACAAATTTATAGATAAATTAATATAGAATACTGTGATGAAATTTTTGGGATAAACAATATCCTAACATACAAATGACATGCATACACTCTTTTTTAAAGATAAAATTTTTAGGATTTGAACCTTAAATCTTTTTTAATTAATTTATTTTTTGTTCTGTTAGGTTAGATATTCTTTCACATTACTCACTTCGAAACTTTTTTGTAGAGATGTCCTAGAATCCACCTATGGTTTTAGAAAATATGTTCCATCCATTGTCATATTTATATTCGCGTTTACTCCAACTATGCAAATATAACCTTTTAATTGTTAAATCCGCAATGTAGGTATATATGTTCGTTTGAGAAAAAAAAATTCAATTATTTTTTCAATGCCAAATTCTTTGTTCAAAGGGATTTTTCAATGACCTTGACATCCTAATTTTTAAAATTTTTTTATGTGTAATCCAAATTTTAAGATAATACACGATTAAAAATTTTCAAGCTTATAGATTAAGACGTAACGTTGTATGAAAAAATCTCGGTGTGTCACCTCAAACAAAATCTATCAAATTAAAATTTGATCAAATTTGATTCTACCAATATGCCACAAATGGGAATCCTATGTCTTTGAATTCAAAATTTTATAATAATGGTTCCTGAATTTTCATACATCACAACCCAAGTGAGGATCGCTACACGAAATACTAAGTTAATGAAAATGTAATTTAATTTAATAGAGATAAATCAACCATGTAGAGTTTGACCTACTTTCAGAAAATACTAAATTTCGATTGATTTAAGATATATTTTTGGTAAGTATTGATTTAAAATATTAAATCTATGTTGGACAATTATATATATTTTTATATTTGTGTACATTTTATCTGTTTTCGACTTCGAGTGATTAGTCAGCAACAAAAATTAATCAGAACTAATATAGATTAGTCTATAAATTCATCCACCCTTTAATCCACCAAAACGAAGGTACCTTTTCAGCATGGCTATATGATTGGCGCACTTGTTCTGCGTGATTAATGTCATTATACGTGGTAGTGGAAGCAACATTAAGTGGGGACACCATTAATATTTGGGTAAATTACCCCTAGTCCTTGGTGTTTGGTTATCTTACCTCTCGGGTCCTTGCATTTTCAAAAATAATTTTACCGTCTCTCGATTTTGGTTTTAAAAATTCTCGGGTCCCTAGCTGACGTCAGCACCTATTTTTTTGATTTTTTATCAAGAGAAATGACCAAAATATCTTTGAAAATGATAAGTTTTTTCTTTTTTTAGGGTATTTTGGTCATTTCCACGAAAAAATGGGTGCTGACGTCAGCTAGGGACCCGAGAGCTTCTAAAATCAAAGTCGGGAGACAGTAAAATCATTTTTGAAAATGCAGGGACCCGAGGGAGAGGATGACCAAATACCAGGAACTAGAGGATAATTTATCCTTATTATTTTCCTTCACCACCTGTTCCGAAACTAAAAAAAAATAAGAAATTGAATTCCTTTTCGGAGTTTAAAAAAATTAGTAAAGACTTAAATTTCCTAAAGTAGAGATTGTATTCAAACTTTAAAATTTACAAATAAAAAAGATGTTAAATGAATTTACGACAGTGCTCGATTTTAAATATAAGAAGTTGAGACGTGTTTACTAAATTAACAAAATTGAATTTTACTTTTACTATTAGAACGTGCATTGGCCTTTTGACTAACCATATCACGAGTCACTGTAGGGGTGACCACAGTTCTGAAATCTCCATTTATGATTTCATGATTGTCGGTTATAAGGTTATAGGACGGTTCCTAAAACCTACAGTTATGATTCCGCAAAATATGATATCACATACCGGCGAGCAATTATATCAATAGTCAAAGAATTATTATACCTTAATTAAGTCTTGAATTCGAGTCCTTATAAATGATTCTATCCAATTATAAATTGAATTAATTGACTATGTAAATATTCAGATACTTATGTTAAACAAAACACATATGGGATTCCACGTGAACTTGACCCCTAACCTGAAATCTCGAGGCGCTTGGTGGAGTAATTTTTTAGTGATCATTCCTTTAAATTTTTAAGTGTTATTATTAAGTGTTGGTTCATGGAAGGAACATAAAATATCAGCATTGTTTCAGACTTGGAATGTAGAGCATGAACCATCTTAATGTTGTGGGAAAATGGACGGAGAATTGCGGTTTGGCATGTCTTATTCTTCTTCATGTTCCAACCTACTCGGATTGGACACACCGTAGCATTAGACAACCAGAATTCAATTCACGTGAAATATTTCAACGAAAATATTAAATACCTTATTAGTAATTAAAAAATATATACCTTTGATGTGTGTCTAAAACACGCATTAAACGCATAGGATTTCGAGTCATTATTGCATGTTTGTCTTTAGTTTAGTATCGTTTTAGTAATATTTGAGTTTTGGGTGACTAATAAGTTCTTTGTGCTAAATTGTAGGAAAAGGAGGCAAATTTGAAAAGAATTATACTTGGAGAAGAAGTCTGGCAGGGACAGCTGACTTGGAAGGGTATTTCGGTCAACTTTGGAGCCGAATCAGAGGATGCATTTTTGACAGACAATTGAAGATATTTCTTTCCTCTTTCCGTGCATATAAAGAACGCCTAAATTGGATATCGGAAGAGGAAGTTATGATCAAAATACTGAAGGCTGGTCTGGCAGAATATTATCAGCGAATATTCGGGACAATATTAGAAATTCGGTTTCTGCATCGCTGAAGACTCTCGAAACGACTTCTCTAGGTTTTTACACTTAGGAGGGCTTATATATAACCCTCTAGACTTATTTTAGACAAAAATTATTCATTCCAGAGAACAAACCCTATTTTTATTTTGTCTTTGCCAAGACCATGAGGAACTAAACCTCTAGGTTGATTCGAGGGAGGAGACCCAAGTTTTGGTTGTGAGGATCTTGGCTATTCAATTTAATTCAGTAGTATTTACTTATTCCTTGTGCTTATTATTGTTCTTGAATAGTTTTACGGTTGTGAATTTATTCTAGAACTGATTTGCCATTGATTCTTGATTAGCGATTGCAGTTAGGAATTGAACTAGGAGCAAGGTTTATTCAGCGAGGAACGGTCGTTACCAAACTAATTAACTAGGAATAAGTAAGGCTAGTTTGTAGATACCAAGATTTTGAGTATAATCGCTAGGAGTAGGAACATCTATTCTTAATGCTATTATCTTATAGAATAGAAATCAGTCGATATTCTGTCTATTAGGTGATAAACAACTAGTTAGGCGGTCGTTTGGCTAGTTGATTGTTGGATGTTTGTGGTTTCTTTGCGGTTGCGAGAGATTTACACCTACTTGCTACATGTGTTAGATTATCTTTTGTGATCCAGTGATCAACCAACCTGTCGTGGTACTCCGATCTCGAATCTGCCGCTTTTCTCTTATTGATTTCACTACTTCTACTCTCTTTTGTGTTTGTTGATTTCGTACAACTTTGAATCCCACAAAACTCTCCTTTTTACTTTTGTGTTATTAGTTAGATTAATTGAGTATTCGACCCTCCTTGGATCCGACTCGGTATTTCTACTTTCTTGCTACTAATTAGTGAGCCGTGAATATCGGTTTATTTTGAGGGGCTTCGACACGCTCGTCAAAATTTGGCGCCGTTGTCGGGGAGGTTTCGATTTATTTGATTGATCTCACTCTGTATGTTAACTCGTTCTTCAGGCTTAGGTACTTTACCTCTTGACCGGGAGATTGAGAAGACTGCAAAGGCAAACCGGAAGGCCAAAAGACAAGCTATTGCTTCTGGTGATTCTACCAGTGAGGGAGACTCTACTTCTTCATCTGACACTGAAAGCACTCCTGAAGATATTTCTAACATGGCAGACCAACAGCTTACCATGAACGCCATGGCAGACAATGATGTCAACCAACAACCGTTGTGCATTATTCTTCCTGATAATATTCCTCCGTTTGAGCTCAAGTCAAGTTTGATTCATCGGCTACCCACCTTCTATGGACGAGCTGGAGAGAATGCCAACAGACATCTACAAGGAATTCACATCGCTTGCTTTACTATGAAACAAGCAGGAGTCTCTACAGAATTAGTCAAGCTGATGGCTTTTCCATTCTCTGTTGAAGACAAAGCTAGGGACTGGCTATACAGTCTTGAGCCAGGATCGATAACGAGTTGAGCAGAATTGCAAAAGAAATTCTTGGATAGATACTTTCCTGCTTCTACAGTGATATCTAAAAGGAAGGAGATTAGTGGCATCACCCAGCACTCTGGCGAGACGTTGTATGAATACTGGGAGAGATTTCAACAATTGTGTTCTAGTTGTCCACAATATCAAATTGCAGAGAATCAGCTCATACAATATTTTTATGAAGGACTCCTCCCTTCAGAAAGGAGCATGCTTGACGCTGCCAGTAGAGGTGACCTCATGGATAATACACCTGCTCAAGCAAAATAGCTGATTGAAAGGATGGCTAAAAATACACGAGGACGTCAAAGTTCAGGAGAGCAGAAAGTTAATGAAGTGGGCACTTCTAACTTAGAAGAAAGATTCAATGAACTAGAAACATTTGTGAAGTCAGCCTTCAAAAATGGCTCAGCCAAGCCAATAGTATGTGGTGTTTGCTCTATTCCAAGGCACCATTCGGAAGCATGTCCTGATGTCGAAGAAGGTGCATATGTTGTGGGTAATAGTGATTATCAGCAAAAGAGGAAGTATGATCCATACTCCAATTACTACAACCCAGGCACAAGAGACCACCCCAATTTCAGATATGGGCCACCTCAAGGACAACCAAATCAAAGGGCACCACCTGCTTATGAAAACTCTAGGCCTGAGCCACCTCAACAACAAGCTGCTAGTTCTTCCCAATCATTGGAAGACCTTATTAAATCTTTGGTCATCAGCACTAACCAGAGTATTCAAAATCTTGCTAACCAAACTAATGCGAGTATCAAGAATGTTGAAAGGCAAGTGTCTCAGATTGCAGCTGATGTGAGAGAAATGAAAAATTCTCAAGGGAGACTACCATCTCAGACAGTGGTAAACCCAAGAGAGAATGCAAGTGCTATCACTTTGCGAAGTGGGAAAACTTTGGAAACAACACCTGTCCTAGAAGAGAATACTCAAGAAGAGAATAAGATAAGTGAAATTGAGAAGGAGGTGGAAAAAGAGAAGGAACCCATTAAATTGAAGCCCATGATAGAGATTCTTCCACCATTTCCTGGAAGATTTGCTAAAGCAAAGAAGGATGCTGCCGAGCAAGAAATTCTGGAAACCTTTCGCAAGGTAGAAGTGAATATTCCATTGCTCGATGCCATCAAGCAAATACTGAGGTATGCAAAATTTCTTAAAGATCTTTGCACCAACAAGAAGAAGTTAGGCATGGATGACAAAGTTAGAGTGGGCGAAAATGCTTCAGCGATTATCAAAAGGAAGCTTTCCCAAAAGTGCAAGGATCCAGGTATGTTCACTATTCCATGCACTATTGGAAATACGAGAATTGAAAGAGCAATGCTTGATTTGGGAGCGTCTATTAATGTCATGCCATTATCCATTTATAAAGTTTTGAATCTAGGTCCTTTAAAAGATACTAGAATCATAATTCAGTTGGCAGATAGGTCTAATTCTTATCCTGAAGGAGTTCTAGAAGATGTGCTTGTTAAAGTAAATGAATTCATCTTTCCTGTTGATTTTTATGTGATTGATATGGATGATGATTCTCGCTCTAATTTTTCTCACATCTTGCTTGGACGACCATTCATGAAAACTACTAGAACTAAAATAGATGTGCATAATGGAACTCTTTCACTCGAATTTGATGGAGAAGTAGTGACCTTTAATATATTTGATGCCATGAAGTACCCTCAAGATTCTGCAACTGCTTTTTCTATTGATGTAATTGACCCGCTTGTCCAAGTTACTTTTAAAAGAGTATGTGTGAAGGACTCTCTAGAATGGGT
The DNA here is from genome assembly GCA_963995505.1 of Hypericum androsaemum. Classification (NCBI taxonomy): domain Eukaryota; kingdom Viridiplantae; phylum Streptophyta; class Magnoliopsida; order Malpighiales; family Hypericaceae; genus Hypericum; species Hypericum androsaemum. The sequence goes on along the minus strand of OZ023185.1, from coordinate 5,133,052 downwards.
GATTCAAAATTCTGCCATTGATCAAGATGCAATCATGGAACTCGTGGAGGAAGATCAAGACACTATCATGGCTCTTTACTCACTCACAGAGGCCCCAAGAAGGTACGAGAATTCTATAATTCCTTTACCAGTTACTAACGAACATATTCTCCCTTCTGTTGAACAGGCTCCCAAGTTAGAGTTGAAAAAGTTACCTAAGAATCTCAAGTATGTGTATCTCGGCGATAAGGACACCCTACCAGTGATTATCTCCAAGGATCTTGCCATGTTTCAAGAGCAACAATTGATTGAAGTACTGAGAGAACATAAAACAGCAATTGGTTGGACATTGGCAGATATAAAAGGCACCAGCCCTTCCGTATGCATGCACCGAATTCTCTTAGAAGAAAATGCCAAACCGAAGAGAGATCCACAACGAAAGTTAAACCCAGCTATGAAGGAAGTCGTTATGAAAGAAATCATCAAGCTTCTTGACTTGGGTATCATCTACCCCATCTCTGATAGCCAATGGGTTAGCCCAATTCATGTGGTTCCGAAGAAGACTGGACTTACTTTGGTCGCGAATGAGAAGAATGAACTGATACCTATGCGAGTCCAGAATGGGTGGCGTGTTTACATTGACTATCGCAAACTCAATGCTGCAACAAGGAAAGACCACTTTTCCTTACCTTTTATTGATGAGATGTTGGAGCGACTTGCAGGTAAGCCCTATTTCTGTTTTCTTGATGGTTATTCAGAATACTATCAAATAGTAGTTGATCCAAAAGACCAAGAGAAAACTACATTCACTTGCCCATTTGGTACATTTTCTTATCGTCGTATGCCCTTTGGTTTATGTGACGCTCCTGGTACTTTTCAACGTTGCATGATGAGTATATTATCTGACATGATAGAGAATTGCATTGAGGTTTTCATGGATGATTTTACCGTGTACGGCGATTCTTTTAACCACTGCTTGCAGAATCTTTCAAAAGTTTTACAACGTTGTATTGAGAAAAGCCTGGTCTTGAACTACGAAAAATGCCATTTCATGGTCACCCAAGGCATTGTCCTCGGACATGTGATTTCTGAAAAAGGGATTGAAGTTGATAAAGCAAAAATTAATTTGGTTTCTAATCTCCCTTATCCAACTAATGTTCGAGAAGTTCGTAGTTTTCTTGGTCATGCAGGGTTCTATCGTCGTTTCATCAAGGATTTCTCCAAGATCGCTCTACCTCTGAGCAATCTTCTCAAAAATGACGTGGAATTCATTTTCAATAAGGAGTGCAATGAAGCTTTTGATAAACTGAAGTTGTTGTTAACCACAGCCCCAATTCTGCAACCACCTAATTGGAATCTTCTGTTTGAGATCATGACCGATGCAAGTGACTATGCCGTAGGAGCTGTACTTGGACAACGAGTTGAGAAGAGCAGTCATGTCATCTATTATGCCTCGAAGACTTTGGATGGAGCCCAACGAAATTACTCCACCACGGAGAAAGAATTACTTGCCATTGTTTTTGCCTTAGATAAATTTTGTTCCTATCTTTTAGGAACAAAAGTCATTGTTTATTCTGACCATGCTGCACTCAAATATTTATTGGCAAAGAAAGAGTCTAAACCACGCTTAATTCGATGGATTCTTTTATTGCAGGAATTTCACTTGGAGATTCGAGATAAGAAGGGATCCAAAAATTTAGTAGCAGACAACCTGAGCCGCTTGGAACGTGCTGAGGAACCACTACCCATCTCAGATGATTTTCCTGACGAACAACTATTCGATGTCCAAATCGAAGAACCATGGTATGCAGACCTTGTGAACTTTATTGTAACTGGTAAGACTCCTCCTGGTTTAACGAAAGCAAAAAGGCATAAACTTCGTAGTGATGCGAAATACTTTATTTGGGATGAACCTTTTCTGTGGAAAATTGGCAGTGATCAAGTCATTAGTCGCTGCGTAGCATTACATGAATATGAGTCCATCCTGACTTATTGTCATATGTATGCATGTGGGGGTCACTTTGGTCCTAGGAGAACTGCTAGAAAAGTGCTAGATAATGGATTCTATTGGCCTACTTTATTCCATGATGCCTATGAATTTTGCAAGAGCTGTGACCGCTGTTAGCGAGTAGGAAATATATCTCGTAGAAATGAGATGCCTCAAGTTCCTATACTTTTCTGCGAGGTATTTGATGTGTGGGGAATTGATTTTATGGGACCTTTTCCCAGCTCTTTAGGTAACATTTATATCCTTCTTGCAGTTGATTATGTCTCGAAGTGGGTCGAAGCAAAGGCTACTCGAACTAATGATTCTAAAGTTGTTGCAGGATTTTTACAATCTAACATCTTTAGTAGGTTTGGCATTCCACGTGCGGTCATCAGCGACCAAGGTACCCATTTCTGCAACCGCACCATAGAAGCATTAATGAAGAAATACGGCGTGCATCATCTTGTTGCTACCACGTATCACCCCCAAACCAATGGACAAGCGGAGGCATCCAATCAAGAGGTGAAACAAATATTAGAGAAAACAGTGAACCCCTCACGAAAGGATTGGAGCTTACGTTTAGACGATGCTCTTTGGGCATACCGCACAGCATACAAGACTCCAATCGGTATGTCTCCTTACCGCATAGTATTTGGAAAATTATGTCACTTACCTGTAGAGATCGAGCATAAAGCGTACTGGGCGGTCAAGCGCTGCAACATGGATTTTCAAATGGCTGGCGAAGAACGGAAATTGCAATTGCAAGAATTAGAGGAGATCCGTCTTGAAGCATATGAGAATGCGACGATGTACAAGGAGCGTACCAAAATCCTACATGATAAATTGCTCCTTCGCAAAATTTTTACTGTAGGTCAAAAGGTACTGTTATTCAATTCTCGATTAAAACTTATGCCTGGTAAGCTTCGATCTCGTTGGACTGGTCCGTTCATTGTGCTTCAAGTATTTCGTAATAGAGTTGTTGAAATTCAAGATTTGCACACTGACAAAATTCTTACAGTTAACGGGCATCGTTTAAAACCTTTTATTGAGAATTTTGTAGCAACTCCAGATGAGATAGCACATCTCGCGCTACCAATTTATGCCACGGAGTAATTCTGAAGTACCGTCAAGCTATTGACGTTAAACAAGCGCTTATTGGGAGGCAACCCAATTTAGTTTTTTCCCTTCCTAGATCTTAGTAGTTTATTTTTAGAATTTTTCTTTTTCTTTTAGTTTCTAATCGATTCTTCTAGTTTTGCAGGAAAAAAGAAAAAAAAAGGGTTAAGTCGAGACGAGGAATCCACGTCACGAAGTGAACAGAAATATTCGAGAACTTTAGTTTTTCTCGACCCGGCACTGACAAAGCCACCTGGCGCTGACCAAGCACGTCAACTTTAGTTTTTCCTTCTACAACAAGCTGAAGCCGAGCCGCTGGAGCTGAGTGCATCTCAAAGCCCAAGCCGACGATTTTTTTTTACGGAAACAAAGATTCTCTCTCCCGTTTTCCAAGCCCGAGAATTTTAGTCTTAATTAAATTTCCTTTCAGAATTTCTACGGGATTTGGACTCTCTTTCGCCCCATTATTCTTTTCTTCTATTATTATATATTTAAACCCCTGTTATGCTTACTTTAACTTATTCTTTTACAGGGACAGCAACTTAGTCTCATTATACCAACAGAATCGTCGAATTTCTTTTCTCACTCCAATTTTTATCATGCCTTCAAAGAACAATGTTACTCGTGCCAATCAAGACAAACGAAAGAGAGGAATGGACTCAGTGCCAACCGTCGATCTTCGCAACACACCACCTAAGGGAGCCTTAAACCTTGAACTCATTTGTTATATTTTAGTTTTCTCGTATTCTGTTTCACGTGTCTTGTTATGTCTTGTGTGTTTTATTCTATTTGTTATATTTAGAGTCAACAGATATACCATGAGGACATGTTATTTTCTAAGTGTGGGTATGTCGGGCGTCACTAGTATGTTTGTTTTTGTTCATGAGGACATGTTGTTCTCTAAGTGTGGGGATGTTTAGTTAAAATGTTTAGTGTATTTTGTGTGTCGAGTCAACCACCTACTTAAACTTGCAACCTTGAATTTTTGACCCCTTAGTAACTTAATATCCTTAGGAAAGCTCATGCCAAGATGAAATTAGCAAGGATAGGATAAAGCCCATATTGAGAAGTAGTTTTTGCTTTTCAAAAATCTCATAATTGGATTAAGCGACCACTAGTGTATAAGACTGATATAACACTTGAGAGAATTCGGGTGGCACGGCTGTAGTAACCAACTCCCGCCTGTATCATAAAAATATTTTTGCTGACTTGCGTGAGGATTAACCGAGTAGCGTATAAGAAAACTTGCTGCCCTTCTAAGTTGTGAAAAGAAAAAAAATGTTTGAAAGGAATGGGAAAGGAAGGAAGGAAAATTAAAATGCGGAATGTGGAATGTAGAGGTGGAATGTGAATGAATGCTGGCGGAAGGGCAGTAGTCAGGTAAACAATTGGAGTTGATGTTGCCTCCGGCCTGACTAGGATGGAGCTTGAAGATCGTTATAGGTGTACAATCGGAGCAATAAAAAGTTGTAACCCGGCCTATTGACATCTAAGAGTGAAGTCCCAAGTGCCATGCAACGTTGAGTGCTAACCATGCTAACCTAAAATATTTTGGGATGAGGCCAAGTCAAACAGCACTATAAGTGCCTTAATATCCAGTCATGCCTGGTGCTTATTGATGTTGAGTCCCTAGTGGCCTTCACCGCTTATTGTCGTTGTAGTATAGTGGTAAGTATTCCCGCATGTCACGCGGGTGACCCGGATTCGAGGCCCCTCAAAATAAACCGATATTCACGGCTCACTAATTAGTAGCAAGAAAGTGGAAATACCGAGTCGGATCCAAGGAGGGTCGAATACTCAATTAATCTAACTAATAACACAAAAGTAAAAAGGGGAGTTTTGTGGGATTCAAAGTTGTACGAAATCAACAAACACAAAAGAGAGTAGAAGTAGTGAAATCAATAAGAGAAAAGTGGCAGATTCGAGATCGGAGTACCACGACAGGTTGGTTGATCACTGGATCACAAAAGATAATCTAACACATGTAGCAAGTAGGTATAAATCTCTCGCAACCGCAAAGAAACCACAAACATCCAACAATCAACTAGCCAAACGACCGCCTAACTAGTTATTTATCACCTAATAGACAGAATATCGACTGATTTCTATTCTATAAGATAATAGCATTAAGAATAGATGTTCCTACTCCTAGCGATTATACTCAAAATCTTGGTATCTACAAACTAGCCTTACTTATTCCTAGTTAATTAGTTTGGTAACGACCGTTCCTCGCTGAATTAACGTTGCTCCTAGTTCAATTCCTAACTGCAATCGCTAATCAAGAATCAATGGCAAATTAGTTCTAGAATAAATTCACAACCGCAAAACTATTCAAGAACAATAATAAGCACAAGGAATAAGTAAATACTACTGAATTAAATTGAATAGCCAAGATCCTCACAACCAAAACCTGGGTCTCCTCCCTCGAATCAAGCTAGAGGTTTAATCATGGTCTTGGCAAAGACAAAATAAAAATAGGGTTTGTTCTCTGGAATGAATAATTTTTATCTAAAATAAGTCTAGAGGGTTATATATAAGCCCTCCTAAGTGTAAAAACCTAGAGAAGCCGTTTCGAGAGTCTTCCGCGATGCAGAAACCGAATTTCTAATATTGTCCCGAATATTCGCTGATAATATTCTGCCAGACCAGCCTTCAGTATTTTGATCATAACTTCCTCTTCCGATATCTAATTTAGGCGTTCTTTATATGCACGGAAAGAGGAAAGAAATATCTTCAATTGTCTGTCAAATATACATCCTCTGATTCGGCTCCAAAGTTGACCGAAATACCCTTCCAAGTCAGCTGTCCCTGCCAGACTTCTTCTCCAAGTATAATTCTTTCCAAATTTGCCTCCTTTTTCAACAATTTAGCACAAAGACTTATTAGTCACCCAAAACTCAAATGTTTACTAAAACGATACTAAACTAAAGACAAACATGCAATAATGACTCGAAATCCTATGCGTTTAATGCGTGTTTTAGACACACATCAACCTTATTAGTGCCGTATTGTATATATGTACATATTATCAATTGGAAATCAGTCTCGAGCAAGCAGACCGAAAACCCACGACTCCACATGTATAAATAAATGATGTGGTGACCCATCAGTAAGGAAGAGTAAAAAAATAAATTTCACATGTCGAAAAAAGTGTAATTATTATTTTAATATAGATTGGGCTATTTAAATCTTCTGCCTTTTTCCTCACTTTTGAACGTGATTAATTATTAATTACTGAAGTAAACTTTTATTTACTCAAATCAATTTTCTTTCCCATCATTTTGTCAATCCCAATTGCATTTCAACCCTATTCTAATTCTGATTCCTAATCACTGACCAAGCGCGCACCCGGAGTGTATTAGCAAAGATATCATCTGGCTATCCAGCAGTCAATCCCCTCTTTTAAATTTTTTTCTTCCGATATCATACCATAGACTAATTGAGATTCGAAAGGAATAAATATTTAAATGGTGGTGATGCTCTTTCAATAAAAATTTAACACTTTATTCTCAAGTAATAGAACTCGAGATTGGTTTGTTGTTATAGATCACTCCTTTGCACCGATGAGTTTGGTGTATTCATAAACATTATTGTTCAAGTGCTCTTATGGTCTACTGCCTACAGAAAAACCAATCATTTTGATCTAATTATTTTTGTGGCAGTTTGGAGATTTCGGGTAACATATTATCGGATGATGTCAAACAGAAAGGAAAAAAGATACACAATTATGTTAGTGACATACCCAAGACTTAGATACCTATCGAAAGCACTCGAGGAGCTCGTGGATGAAGATGACCCACCAGTGTACATGTCTCTAAAATTCTTTGAAATACTCAAAGACCATAAGACTCCAGTGTGGAAGAAAAAAGAATTTGAAAATTGTCATCCTTCTGCTCAGTGGTAGAATTTGAACATTGTTATCCTCTTTTTTTTAAATATTCTGCTTTTAATGTTATATTGGATCGGTGTCAGCAGATCAACAGAGGTGTTAATAGTTTATACTCTAATCTATTCTTTTTTTTAGAGAGATAATCTATTGATTTCTTGGATTGCAATTTCCTAGTGTAAGTACAGTATCATAAAGAGATTAGTCAACGGATAGTTAACATTGTTGCACTTGCATGAATGAAAATAAATAATAAATATCTTTTTTTTTTCAAAAGTGAGACTCGTTCTCATTTACTATTATTTTTTATTTGGTGTCACTAATTCAATCAATGTAATGGGCTGCCTCTCTATTGGGGCTTATTTTATAAGTCACTTGAATATAACCGAGTAAATCTTTTAATCATTGATTAATTCAAGCTGCAAAAATTTCAAAAGTAATTTTTAATTTTTTGATTTATTTAGAGTTGAGTCTTATTAATAAAAGTAGCTCTTTGTGTCTACCTTAAGTTTAATCAATAACTAATGTTGGAGCTAAAAATCAATAGAAATCAACTTAGGTTCGTGCAATTCGGTATTTATTATATTACTATGACTAATTGGTCGTACAACAATTCCAAATTTCATATCTCAATTTTTTCGATAAATCCTATCTCAATTCTATCCTCTAGCAAATAAGAACAATAATTTAGCAGCCATCTTACAATCTGAACTTGCACGTCTGAGTCTCAAATGCATGGTGGGTTATAGGCTAAATAACTGTCACGAAAAGCGAGTTTCTTGATGTTCTCCTCAGAAGATGAACATTAGATGGAATCCTACTCCGCTCAAATGTAAGCAAATTAAATCACAAAATTAGCACATGCCCTTTATGAAGCACAAGATTAAAATTCACGAATTTCTTACGTCCAGAAAATTGTGTCTGTCTAACTCCAGAATCCAATTTGGGCAATAAGGACGAGGATTATCACCAACAACGACTTGATGGATTTAGCAGCCATCTTTTATTTTTCTTCTATGGTTTTTGATGAATATGGTCTCAATTTATAGGATTTGATGGCTTCACGTTAATTTTTTTTTGCACCCCCTCTATGAATATAAATATCACTATATTCGCCCAATACTCTCTAATTTTGGAGTTCTAATTCTAATATTCTGAGTTTCCTTGCCAACCAAGTTGATGTCCATGGGGTATTTTGACATTCCAGTGGATCACATTTATGGCCAGCTTGTTATCCTTGATTACCTGGCTAGCAAGACAATATGCTCAGATGATATAGTGGTGGTATCCCTTGATGTCGGAGGTGCAACTACAACACGTATTTTTTTCCAAGAAGTTATATGACGCTCCTTTGAAAATTGATGATGAAAGGCGACATGACCACAATGTCGCTGAGGTCATGAATTTGATGGGGATGTGAGAGGAAAAGTTGCAGTGATGGTGGGTGACGTAATTGACATAGGCCAGAAGAATAAGTAAAAGTACAACTCTATTGCATCGAGAAGGTGCAAGTGAGGTCTATGCATGTAGTACACATGTTATTTTCAGTCCCCCAGCAATAAAGAGATTATCGAGTGAGTTATTTAAAGAAGTGATAGTAAACACCATCCCTATTTGGAGAAGAACTACTTTCCTCAACTCACTGTCCTATATGTTGCCAATCTCCTGGCTAAAACAATTCGGCGTGTTCATAACGAGTGCTCATATCGACTGATGAGAGTGCATTTCCCTGGTGGTGCATTCCCTCGAGAAACACGCAATGACTGCTTGGATTTTATAAGCGAAAACAGGCTAGGCAATGCTTGAGGAGAAAGTAGCTTGATTTGGAGCTTCTCCTTGATGTACCAAAGAGGTAGACAACGTTTGTATATTGATTGTAGTGACCATTGCATAACCTGCATGTCTATAGCATAGAGTATATATATGTATTTGCATAAAAACAACATTAGGCTAGTTAGTTCCTAGGAGTGTCATGCATCATTTTATAATACTCATTTTTAACCATCAAATTTGGTTGGGAAATTTTTATAGGAAAACATTAGGCTTGACAAATGAAGTTCTCTTTACAGAAAAAATCGACGAAGAGCTCTAAGATTCATCATGGCCCGATAACTTTTTTTCCGGCCGAAAACAACCTTGATGAGGCAATGTTCCAAAGTCTCTTTGATGAGCAGACGATTTCTAGCATGATCATGGACGGCACCTATCGGTCTAATCTTTCTGAATACTTGAGGACACAGTCACGGTTGCTAGAGGATGTTGAAACAGATCTTTGCCTCGGACAAACCAATAGATGGGTTAAACAAATCTTCCAAAAGACTTTACTGCCGAGTAAAATATCACTAATTAAAAGTAGCTTTTCGTATCTATCTTAAAAGTTTTATCAAACACCAATTTCAGAGCTTAACAAAAATATCGTTAAAATTTATGCGATTCGATATTTATTAGATTCTTACGACTTATTTATTGTGTGAAAATTCTGCAATCCTATCTTAATTCTACCCTCTCGAAAAAAATCGTAATTCTATCCCCAACAATGTTTTTTATCATTCCACCGCGACCGAATTTTGTCACCCTACATGCATATATAATGTTTTTTTGGCTGATGACAAAAAAAATCACCGTTGACTCTATTTTCTTTAAAACAATATAACCTTTAACTTTCATGTTTAGATTTTTAAATTTGTAAGTAAATTTTATATAAAATGTAAAACCACAGCACGTACAAATTAGTTATAACATTGGATAAGTTATTCATAAAAGATATGTTATGATCATTAGACTATATTAAAACCATCACTCACCATACTTCCATTGTATTGTAAAAAGATTTTTTGTTGATAAAGTATTCACATATTATTTATGCAAAATGGAGTATTTTTTAGGTGAGGTATACTAATTGCAAAAGATTATTATTGTTAGGCTTGCAATTCTATTTGCGTCAACAAACAAAGCTCGTATTTGTAATAATTCAAAAAAATACCACTGATTGTTCTTCCACTCCGGTACAGAGCGTCATGTCTTTCATCGAATTTGAAGTTCTTGTCATATTCTTTCAGCAAATTTTTTACGCCATTAGTTGTGGAATAACTTACAGGCGGCGGAGTAAATTCGGCCATTGTGAACTACAACCTCCACTTCCTGAGAAATTCGTGCCTTTCAACTCTCTCCTTTGCACGCCATTATCTGTATTTTAAAAATGTTCAATCGAATAATAGAGAATTTTTTAATTAACAGCATTTATCTGAGCATAGTTAAAAAGTTAAAAAATTTTAAAAACTAAACCTCAAAAGGTATGAGAAATAATAGGGAGGGATATTTTTTATAATTTTTTCCTCAAAAGGATTACTTTTTTACTAATTATACTTCGGATTATTTTTATCCATTAAAATAAAAGAATGTCAATTATAAAAACATATGCCACTTACTCAAATTTTTAAATCACATAGTAGTGGTGTGTAAGTTTACCAAAACAAAAAAAATTACCTTGGAAGTATGGAAACAAGAAACACACATTCGACCAATATTTTCAATTAAATATTGATTAAATAATTTATTACAAACACACATTCAACCAATATTTTAAATAAATTTTACCACGATTACTCGGCATGAGTAATTCGTTGCTCTGGTAACTTAAATTCCTTAAGCGCAAGAAATCAAATCCAACCATACATGTTTTGTTGAAATCGCATATTCAACTGTATAAAACTTTTGAAAATAACAAAAAAATTAACAAATATTTAAATATGTCAAAAAAATCAAACCCGAGATCTCTAAAATCCTAACATATATAATCCCACTAAGATACTACAAGGAGAATAAATTAAAGAGAAATTAAGAAACACTAAGATCAATAAATAAATAAATTATTCTAATTTAATCAAATTTTGAGTTTGATTCTAAATTTTGTTTAGCTCAAATTTGAATCAGTCAATTTACTATTTAAAAAATTTATTGAAAAGGGAATTGAATTTCGGTGGGCGACCCTTGGAATCACGTAACTGAAAATAAGATAACTTAAAAGCTCCGGGAATATAATACGGTCCGGGAAAATAAGAACCACGAAGGGTATATGAGTCATTTCATACGACAAACGTCATATAAATAGGCGGGCTGGTCTTAATATTCCATGGTTTCTGTATCTTCCGACCTTATCACTTGAAACAAACGAGCGACTCAGAGTAGAAAACCAAAAGACAATAAACTCCCAACTAAACTAAAAAAACAGTGTTCGTCGCGATATTCGATTCTAATTACGAGAGATTAAAAATAAAAAAAATACTGTGACCACTTGACTTCGTGATGGCAGCATCAAGTAACTTGCATTTGCCTTCTCCGGATAATGACGATGTTTGTGATGGTGATGATGACGTGTACGGTCATCATCATCATCAAGGGAGCAGCTTGTCGAGGTTGTCGTCCATGTACAGCGCCGTCGGTGACGTGGACGAGGACGATGTGTCCGACGGTACGAGGATGTCCTTGTCGAGGTTGTCCGTAGAGAGCTGCTTCGACGAGGAGGAGCAGGCGGCGGGAGGAGGGAAGGTGGAGAAGGGCAGGAGGGGGTTGAACCTTGACATGATCGTCACGTCTTCGGATTCCGACAAGGTTCATCCCGGAGGAGGAGGGTGCTACTCGCTTCCGGCGACCCCGACGAGGCGGAGGAGGAGCAGCCTGGTTGGTGCCAAGGAGTATGCAAGTGAGAATGAGGCCCACAGGGGAGGGGGGAGCGCGAGGAAGGCGAGGAGGAGGCGGGCTGGTTCGGGTGGAGGTGGAGGTGGAGGGAGTGAGCTGGTGGTTATAACAAGGCCCAAGGGAGGGAGGAGGTCATTGTGTATGGACTTGGAGGAGGTCAAGGCTTGTAGAGATCTCGGGTTCGAGCTGGAACACGAAAGGATGATGGAAGTTCCAGCTACAGCTAGCAGGGTCTCCTTCTCTGGGTCTACCCTGGATACTAGCAGTGGTGGGAATTCCCCTATTGCCAATTGGCGTATCTCTAGCCCTGGTGAGTCAGAGTCAACTACTTATCCTTTGCCTCTCTCTTTACCGTATGTATTGTATTATACACGACCACGACCACTCACTAGGCCGGATAATTAATAAGAGGGGTTTCGGTCCCTCCTCGGCCGATATATATTTGCAGGTGATGATCCAAGAGATGTCAAGGCAAGGCTCAAAGTGTGGGCTCAAGCAGTAGCAATAGCATCATCTACTACTTCCAGACATGGAGGCATCCGACTGTTGTTTGTTGATGATCACTAATTTTACAAAGACAAGGGAAAGCTGCAAAAGGGTTCCTCCTCCTTTTTGTTGGTTGTTCTTTAGTTTAGGAGAAACTAGTGGTGTAATTTTGTTCAGTCTACTTCTGTGCTGTTGTAAATATCCCACACACACCCTGTTGGTGTTGGAGGCCAGAGGTAGACTTTTGATATGTGGTAGGTGGTTACCTAATCGATGATTTCCGGGTTTATGGTGTTTGTGTACATCGTGGAATACAGAAATTGCAGTGTGTGCGTAGCGTAGCATACAGATCGGATAGAAATCTTAATTTTAAAGCAAACAATTTCTCTCTGTCTTCTGTTAATGCTAGATGAGTTCTTTCCAACAGTAATCATGCTTATCGCTGATTCCTCGTCGACATGGGAAAAATGTTTAAGCTGTATTTTGCAGATAAGATGCAGCTAGCTTTTACGTACTGCTCCGTGTCCGGTGAGAGGAACAAACCCAGATGAACAACCACCTTGGATTGCTCAAAGTTAGAGGTCAACCGAAGCCGGGGAGAATCGAAAAAGGAGAAAACAAGAAATGAAGACAACCACCATGAGTGTGTTTTATGAGTTGCAAGTTTCTGAAGCTTCATTTTGCCAACCTGAAGTACGAATTTCATTTCTGAGCTTGCTGAATTCTTAATGTTCTGTCGGAACAGCAAGCAACGAATTACATGCTCATAATGCTTGCCTTTGTTTCGAAATTTCTTAGCAGACAACGGCTTATTACTTCTATGAACGAATGTTGCTAATCTTGATTGACATCACCGATGGCTGTAGAACTAATCGGGGGGAGAGAATAGTTTCTCGCTCAGTTGAAAACCAGATTGTGACAAGTTTTATCACACGGGTACGGACAGTCGATTGCCTTAACTTCTGATCGATCGAAGTACCAGTCGCCAACAGATTCCGCGATCCTCTGCAATTTCGTTAACAGCTCACAATTTGTAAAATGCAACAGGATATATGAACAGCTAATAATGAACAATTGTGTCATTGGAGTCATGAAAGGGTATGCAGCAACTGGCATACCTTTTTCCCGATGAGGGGCGAGTCAGCAGCGAACCACATTTCCTGTCTCTCAGATTGACAATGAGAAAAACAAGAATTTATGAAGAGACCATTTTGATTCGATGCACCGAAAACTTGTAAGGATCCCAGCATCTGCTTCCGGAAGTCTGTTCCACATTCGACACGAGTGATGAAAACATAAGTGCTTGTCTGATTAGATCCTGCAATCTATAGATGAATGCAATAACATTGAAATATTAAGCTACCTTGCAAAAATGCTATCTGTGAAGAATTACACAGTGCATGATTCTTCCTGCATTTACTCCAATCGCCATGGGGATCGGCCGATGGGGGAGTTAGACTTTCTTGCAGCTGCGAAATTGTACACTCCGTTTAAAGACGGTACGAATAGCTCGGTCTCAAGAGTTTAAACTTTTTCAAGATCATTACCTGCCATATATCATATGCTGAATTAAGAAGAAACATCGGAGTCCTAATACCGTTGACCAAATGCTGGGGAAAGAAGCACTGCCACAGAGAAAGGAACTCACTCTTTTGGTAAGACATTACACAGTTGAACACTTGAACTGTCAGTTATGAAGAGCACGGATAATTACCAAAGTCCGATCTACCTGTCCACCGCATGTACTTGGTAGGTTCTTTTGCACATTCTGGAGATTTTACACAGATCATTCATTAGAACATATAGTAAATTGCAGGAGGAGCATTTAGAAGGTAAGGTGAAAATCAGAAAACTTTTTGTTATTGCTTGCATATGACAACAGCAAATAGTACATGAAGTACCTACCTGTAATCTAACTACACCAGTATATATATCTCGCAGGGCACGCCCGCCAGACACATCCAACCTGTCGACGAGTCGTAACGATGTTAACGAACGAATAGGGACCCCGCAAGCAACCATGCGAGTCAAAAGAGAGAATGAATGCAGATTGTTTCTTTCTTACGCATCCATAAACATCCCAGCATCGGCTAAGCATTTCACCTTAGCCGACAGAGGAAACAAGTCCTTGAACTCATCACAGTGGATAATAGATGCTAAGCCGCCAGCCGAGCATCCAGATAGAAGAGCCTGACATGCATTTTATGTCAAAGGATAAGCGGATACCACCGAAAAGCCAACGCGAAAGGGAAGCCAGGCAAAGCTTACATGGGTGGCACTTTTCATTCCCTCAGCCATTAAAGCTTCCATAGCAACAGACCAGATCCGCTGCCCTCGAAAGTAAAGCTGTGCAGCCTGAAAGACAATGACTTTAAAACCAATCAAGCACCAAACATCTGAAGCAAATCGATAGCTTCGAGTTACGAATGTATCGCTGACCTCGTCAAAGCCCTCCCCGGCAAAAGATGCCCCGTCACAGTAACGCACCTTCACTCTGTTCCAATTGTAGAAATCTAACAGCAACACCACCAAACCAAACGTAGCGAAAATCGATCAGATACAGAGTCGAGAGCCAGAGGAGATAAATTTAAAGTCTCAAGGGTATGATAGAAACCAGGATTCTCCTCGGCATTGTTGCTCAAGATCCCGGTGAATGCCAGCTCCTTCTCCATGAACTTGGACGACCCGCGACGAGTGGTCTTACGGAAGACACAGCTCCTGATTGTGTTGCACCACCCTCCTCCCTGCACCAGAAACAAATTTACAAGATTTATAAAGAGCGACATTGATTGATCATAATTGTGGAAATAATATCATATGTTACCTCCAGGTGAATGAGCCAGCTGTTCTTGCCGGATCCGAAGCCGCGGTCCAAGTGGTAACCGGGCAGTGAACCGTCCAGACACACTGTCGGAGTTCCCAAACATTACAAAAGCACCAATATTTACACAAAAATGAACTGGATGAATTGTAAACATAGCCAACTTCAGATCAACCCGCTCTGAATCCGAGACTTTAACACGTATAAACAAATCCACCACCTCAACATATGTGAAGGTGTCATGCAAAAAAAAAAAGACAACGTACCGGCTCCCTTGGAATCAGCTCCACTGATGAGAGTGAGGTCCACCATGAGAGCGGAGGAAAACGACGTCGTCTCCGGGTCCGGCTCCAGAGTAGAGAGCATTGCTTCATCTCTTATTAGAGCTTCCATTTCATCTCTATAACCAGAACTGGTGTTAGATACCCCGCACACGACGGCGCTCAGCCAGCAGACTACAACCGCCGCCACCGTCAGTATATCCGCCGCCCTTTTCATCTTACACACTCTCGTCGTCTCTGCCCCGTGGATGTAGCTAGGGTGGCGGTCTGAAGGAGAGAAAGAAAGGCACCCGCGGGGTTTTGGTTTGGTAAGAAGCAACAATGGCCTCTCGTGTATCTAGTTATTGTAATAATAATAATGTTATTATGGGAACATTGTACACAGCAGGATACAAAGAATGGAAAATTTTGACTATGATTTTTTTATAATTATGACTAGTTAGAATTTTAGTAAATACCGAATACCGATTCCGATTACCTATAATAAATTCAGTATTTATCAAATTAAAATTTGGCAAATTCGATATTTACCAATTTTATAAAAAAAATTATAATTTATCATTATATATAATCAAAAAATGCAAACATAGTTTCAATAAACACAAATTTCATTTAATAAGTAGAAATCCATCAAATCTAATTAGTATAAAGTCTATTTAGAGCATCAACTTTTTGACGAGGCCAAGGAATTTTTAATAAATTATTTATAATTTGGCTTATATATTTATTAATATATTTGATAAATTACCATTTCAGTAAATTTGGTAAAATATCAATATTTATCGAAATTTATCGAATACCGATATTTATAGAATTTGTCAAAAAATTTCTACCGAATTGATTACCGAATATCGATTTACCAATTCCGAATTACCAATTACCAAAATTTTACCTAATTTATCTAATTTTAATTACCATTTATTCACATATATAGATCATCAATAATCTAAAAGTAATAATGATATTGTTTCAGACTGATGTATGACAAAAATAAAAGTAAATAATGGTTAGGACGCGGGATTACAGCCGGTGGGGAGGGAGTCCAAATGTCTCTTCCTGCGACCCGGAGCGAAGGGTACATCAGGCCATTGCAGCTGTGCATGCGTAGCCGTCCTATACTAGTTTTATAAAGTATTTCACAGATACGAAATTATTAAGATGCAAAATTATAAGATTATTTTTTGAATTGAAACAATTTAAATGGGGAAAAACGTCAAAATGTAGATTACCTAAAATAATATAGGATTTCAATGCAATACAAAATTATTAAAATTCTGGCAATTGTGCAAAAAATTACCTTTTAAAAAATATTAAATAGTGCATTAATTTCTATAATATACTTCAAATTATTTGAGTCTTTTGATTTTGACCATATTAATTGTATGTAACTTAAAGTATAAAATAAGCAATTTTGGTAAGAGTATCGATGGAAGTAAATATTTAAAAGTTAAAAAAGTCAAACTATGTTGATGGCCAGTCCAACAACCCTCTAAATTTTAAGATAAACTCGACCTCTAAGATAATAATTTTATTCGGTTCTTAGTTGGACCTTTTATGTAAATTAATAATTTTGATAAAATAGTAGGAATTTGAAGTTAGTTCAATGTATTGAAACATTATAAACATTATATATATATATATATATATATATATATATATATATATATATATATATATATATATATATAACCGAAAGAAATACACTGCTAAGTTGCCAAAATTATTTGGAGTTGGGGCTTTACAAGTTTTATAATTTCGGTTGTGGTTTAAGTTTTCTTTACAAGCTTGTTTTAATCAGAAAGATGGAAAATGGACGCTAGATTTACTAATTAAACTTACCAAGATGATTGTAATGTGCCAAGGTGCATGAGAAGAAAAGTAATCTTGCTGTTATGTGATTTATTTATTTAACAAGAGGAGAAAACACAGGAGGAAGGAACACAAACAATGTGATACAGCCAGCTTTGACGATTTGGTGAGCTGAGCTTCCATGGAAGTTCAGAGACGGTTATTTCGATGGAAGGTTTTAGAAGGAAGATGAAACAATTGATTTTGGTGGGAAAAATAATTTCTGTAATTGGTAAAGTGAAAAGTATATTTGTTACAAAGTAAGTGGGCTATATATACAACTTAAATTACACGCATATGGGCCTAGGCCCATGTCCACGTCATCTCCTTTCTCAGCTGTACATTTCCGTGTTTCTTCCTCAACGTGAAACTTCCCAAAGCAAGAAGCTGTAGGTACAGTTGGCTTCAACACCCTCCCACAAGTTGGAGCATGGATATCAATCATGCCCAACTTGGAGACCAAGTAGTGATGACGCTTACCTGACAACCCTTTCGTAAATAGATCAGCCAAGTTGTATTCTGTATCCACATGAAAGAGCTTAATCAAGCCGCGTTGAACCTTCTCACGAATCAAATGACAATCCAGCTCGATGTGCTTCGTGCGTGCATGAAAAACCAGATTTTCAGCAATATAGATCGCCGACATGTTATCACAATAGACAAGAGAAGGTCCAAGAGATGGTAACTGGAAGTCTTGAAGGAGAAAAGATAACCATTGCAACTCACACGTCAAGGAAGCGAGTGCCCTATACTCAGCTTCGGAAGATGAACGTGACACGGTGGGTTGCTTTTTAGACGTCCAGGCTATCAAGGAAGTGCCAAGGAATACCGTGAATCCTGTAATTGACCTGCCCGTCTGATGACAATTGCCCCAATCACTATCAGTGTATCCTTTTAGCCGAAGAGCAGAATCAGTGTAACCTTTCAGCTGTAAATCAGAAGCAGCAGAGAAAAATAAGCCTGCACCAGGATTACACTTGAGATACCTGAGAACCCGTTGGGCAGCCTTCATATGGTTGTGAGTTGGCTTTGAATTAAACTGACTGAGTTGCTGGACTGCAAAGCTGATGTCGGGACGCGTATTTGTCAAGTACAACAACTTGCCTACCAATTGTCTGTAGGAAGATGAAGTGAAAGGCTTGTCAGGATCAATGGAGCATTCATCTTCATCGATAGGCAATGGAGAATCATCAAGGAGCAAGCTATCATCTGCAGCCAGTCGATGACCTGGTTCAATAGGAGTAAGGGCTGGTCGACAACCTAAATAGCCTGTCTCTTGAAGAAGATCCAGTGTATATTTCTTTTGACAAAGGTGTAGACCATTATCCTGCAAAACAACTTCAAGCCCCAAGAAATAACGCAGCTCACCGAGGTCTTTAAGTTTCAAGCGTGCACGAAGACTCTGCTGCACTGCTGCAATAGAAGCTATAGACTCACCTGTCAAAACAATGTCATCGACATAGACAAGGAGAACCAAGAAAGAACCAGTGGTATCGCGCATGGTGAACAAAGAGTAGTCACTTTTAGATTGAGTAAAACCCATATCCAAGAGCAAGGAAGTCAACTTTGCAAACCATTGACGACTGGCTTGCTTCAAACCATATAAGGACTTTTGTAAGCGACATACTTTGCCCTTGTCAGAAGCAGCAACCTCTAAACCAGGCGGAAGAACCATAAAAACCTCCTCATCTAATTCCCCATTCAAAAATGCATTATCCACATCTAATTGATGCAAGTGCCAACCTTTAGAAGCAGCAATAGCAAGAAGTAGTCTTACAGTAGTTAACTTGGCAACGGGAGAGAAAGTATCTAAAAAATCAACACCAAAAGCTTGTGTGTAGCCTTTAGCAACCAGCCTGGCTTTGTAGCGTTCAATGCTACCATCGGACTTGAGTTTCAGCTTATAAACCCATTTGCAACCAATCGGAGACTTGCCAGAAGGTAATGGAACCAGAGACCAAGTGTTATTCAAGGCAAGAGCATCGAGCTCGGTCTTCATGGCTTGCCTCCAACAATCTGACTTTAGTGCATCCTGATACCTAGATGGCTCGACACTAGAGGCAAGAGACAAACTATAGGCTCTATGAATAGGACTTAGTTGAGCAAAGGAGATATGATGAGAGATAGGATAAGGAGTGGAAAACACAGGAGACACAGGAGGACAGACAGACAGAACTAAAGGATTACTGGACTGAACTGATGAAGTAACTGATGGAGGGACCAAATATGTTAGGTAATGCTGTAGATGGAGAGGAGGTTTCTTGACCCGGGAGGACCTCCGAACAGGATCAGAAGGAGCAGCAAGGGTAGAGGAGGATGGTAATGCTGTGTTTGGTGGAGGTACAAAGTCTGGAGGATTAAGCAAAGAAGTATCAAAGTCTGAAGGCATGTCAAGAAAAGATACAGGAAGGCAATTCTGATCAGTTTGTAGGTCCTGGAAGTAAGCAGGATCATATAGGAGACATGAGGAAAAAGGATAAATGCTCTCATAAAATGTAACATCCCGAGAAACAATCACTTGATGGCTGACCAGATCATAAACCTTAAACCCTTTCAGTCCAAAAGGATAACCAAGGAACACGCATTGTCGTGCTCGGGGATCTAACTTGGATTTATTCGGTTGAAGGTTAGAGGCATAGCATAAGCATCCAAATACTCTAAGGTTGGAAAAGGAAGGTTGTTTGTTGTAGAGGAGTTCGAATGGAGATTTATGGTGAAGGACAGGGGTAGGTGTTCGATTGATAAGGTAAGTGGCATGAGATATGGCATCGCTCCAAAAAACTAAGGGAATATGAGCATGGATCATCATGGTGCGGGCTAGGTTAAGGATGTGTTGATGTTTACGTTCGACCCTCCCATTTTGCTGAGGTGTCATGGCACAAGAAGTCTCATGAATAATGCCTCGACAACTAAAAAAGTCAGTCATCATAAACTCTTTGCCACCATATGATCTAATTGTCTTGATAAGAGTACCGAATTGAGTATACACAAGGGTACAAAACTGCTCAATACAAGATCGAACTTCAGCTTTATTATGCAGCAAATATATCCATAAAGTACGAGAATAGTCATCCACAATAGTCAGGAAGTACTCATATCCATCATGAGAAGTAATACGACATTTATCCCAAATATCCATGTGTACCAGGTCAAAACAAGCTGCTGCTTTAGATGTACTGCTAGGGAAAGGCAATCTAACATGTTTGCCGAGGTTGCAGGAATCACAATGTACATGGTCATCCATGCGTATAAAAGGATCTAAGAGTCTAAACTGATCAATCTTGGCAGCAGGTACATGACCAAGTCTGCAATGCCAAAGATCAATAGATTTGGAAACAAAGGATAGGGTAGTTGGTTTGGTGAGGGTAAGGGGTGCTGCTCCTTCATCCTGTTGTAAAATGTATAAACCAGCGTGGGCCTCAGCCATTCCAATCACTCTCATAGTTGTAGGGTCCTGTATACGACAGACATTCTCAGCAAAAAATACTCTACATGACTGATTCCTAACGAGTTTGGAGACTGAGATCAGGTTGAAACGAAACCCAGGGACATATAGAACTTGTGACAAAAGTAAAGAACCTAACTGAACATCACCTACATGTGTGACACCAACAAGATGACCATTCGGCAGACTAACAGAGACGTGAGAGACAGGATGAACACGAGTGAAGCATTCTAGGGAGCAAGCTACATGGTCTGTTGCACCGGAATCAATGATCCAGCTGAATGTAGACAGAATAGACAATTGATTAGGAGTAAGATGATTGACATTACCAGACATATGAACTGGAGGGGCATGAAGGAATGGATCTACAGGAGTAGAAGGAAGTGACACACTAGGAACATGAGCAGGTAAAGCAGATTATTGAAGAAGGCTCATGACATTATTGAACTGATCTGCAGACAAATTCAGCTTAGACAATTCGTGAGATATATGCATCTCCTTTGTATTGCAGACATCAGAACCATGAGAGGATGAATTAGAGTCTGAAATAAAACCAGTAGAATGCACATTCTGATTCTGAGAACCATACACGGCTGAAGCGATTTTGTGTTGTCCAGAAAAGGCATTAGGATTGAAAGCAGGGCAAAAACCAGAGGATTGAGAACCTGAACCAGAGAAGTGTGATCCAGATCCTGGTACACGAGGTCTAAAACCTGGAGGGAGCCCATGCTTCTTGAAACATTTGTCAACGACATGACCAAGACCACCACAATAAGTACACTGAGGTCTCTTGGACTGATTCCAGGACCTCCGCGGACCTTGATACCCACTAGTAGCCATGACAGGATACTGCACATGAGGCTGGCTGGCCATAGACATCACAGGGCTAAGTAATTGCATTTCTTGTTCACCGGCCATAGCCAACACACGAGTGATAGAAGGCAAAGGATCAATCATCAAGATCTGCGATCGTAATCTATTATAGTTCTCATTCAATCCCCTAAGGAACCTCATCACCCTATCAGCTTCTAGATATGACCTCATAGCTATAGAGACCTCACATTTATCTCCACAAAGTCCACCATCTATTCCATTAACACACTTGCAACTAGGAATTTGCCTCAATTGCATCAACTGATCCCACAATATCTGAAAATTAGTATAGTAATCGTTGATGTTTAACGCACCTTGTCGTAGATTATAGATTTGTTCTTGAAGCGAAGCAATGTGCATAGACTCACCGCGCCCAAACCTGTCTTTGAGATTCTTCCAGATCGAAGCTGCTGATTCAAACCAGAGCAAGCTTTGGGCGTTGGAGGCCTCCACAGAGCGCGAAATCCAGCTGATGACCATAGTATTGCACCTGTCCCAGTGCGAGAACCTCGGATTACCAACAGGTGGTACCGCAATAGATCCGTCAATGAAACCGAGTTTGTTCTTCGAGCGTAGCGCGATTTGCATAGATCTACTCCAGGAGTGATAATTTTTTCCATTGAGTAAAGGTGTGACCAGAATAACTGCCAGAGACTCGCTCGTGGCGAGAAAAAGAGGATCTGACTCATCAATGACGACCGGAGAATTAGTGACCGCCATCGGAACCGCCATCGGAGCGGCGATGAAGAAAGAGATGAGGGAAAGGGAAACGCGAACTACAAACTTTGTTTACAGGATCTGACTAAGCACTAGACTATGATCTCGTCTAGTAGCTCTGATACCATGACGATTTGGTGAGCTGAGCTTCCATGGAAGTTCAGAGACGGTTATTTCGATGGAAGGTTTTAGAAGGAAGATGAAACAATTGATTTTGGTGGGAAAAGTAATTTCTGTAATTGGTAAAGTGAAAAGTATATTTGTTACAAAGTAAGTGGGCTATATATACAACTTAAATTACACGCATATGGGCCTAGGCCCATGTCCACGTCATCTCCTTTCTCAGCTGTACCTTTCCGTGTTTCTTCCTCATTGTGAAACTTCCCAAAGCAAGAAGCTGTAGGTACAGTTGGCTTGCTTTATCAATTGGTATCCATCCCTGAAGCAAACACCAGACCTGTGTCAAAAAGTATTTTACCGAAAATAGGGATAAATGACAAATGAATGATAGAAACTTATATTTTCTCGGCGTTTTTGGTTACGAGGCAAATGAAAGTTTGACATTCTCAATGTCACTCACTCTCGATGCTATCCGCAACACCAGGGCGGGTTAGTATCTACCCAAATAGAACAAACCAGGATAATTTGTTCTGGTTTTAGGAATCATCTTATTTCTTTTTTGTGGTGATTGCATAACAAAGTGGTCCAAAATTAGAATTTTAAACATCCCCTAATGCGACACAATTAATTGTTCATAGAAGACCCATTTTTCTGAAGGGAAAAAAAAGAGAGAGAAGAATGGTGAAACGTAATTGTTGATAACTATTAATGTAAATGCCAAACGAATTGAACATACCCGAGCAGGAACAAGAGACTCATAAGCTCCACGCATTCTGCACAGTGCAAGAGCCAAGTGTTCCGCATTCTTTTCAGACAAAAAAAGGCAGATTGCTTGTCCGACAAACTGGGAGGAGTTCCATAGACAAAAAGCCTCTTGGATGAGTTCCCCAAGCTAGCCCAGCTCCTAGACCAGCAAACCTTTAGAATTTATGGATCGCGAAGATTCCTAAATTAATGGGAAGGAAACGGTTATTGGCTCCTCGTTTGTTCTGGACTTCTTGGTTGAAGGAGTGGCTGGCTGGCTGGCTGGCTGGTCGTGAAAGTTGTGTGAGACGTGGAAAATTAGGCGAGAGATGTTCAGGCCCACTTTCCAGTGTCTAGAAGCCCACTTCTCTTTTTGGTTCCCCAGTGGGCCAATCACCGAAACCCACTTCTATTCGTGTTCTAGACGTCAGCGGAGCCGGAGATTCTATATAAAAAATAGAGAACAAGAAGAGAGGAAACAAAGAGGACGAAAGAATACGAAAATAAAAATCCAGATATTTTTTGTAGTTTAAAATTTCAAAATTACCTGACCTCAAATAGAGGATAAACTATTGACTAAAATTTGTAAAGGACGAGTGACAGTGGGTTATAATAAATCACACCGTAGGAACCAAACTTAGTTTAAATTTTGGACCTATAGACGAGATTTTCAGTTTTTCGAATCTCATCTAAAATATTATTACATTCTATGATAATGTTTCACTGACCCGACTCGTATATTTTATACTCAACGTTACACACGGGGGAGTGGATTGGGTACGGAGTGAAGGAATTGATTCCGTACGGTTTGGAGTGAAGGGGGACCGCAGTGGCAAACGCAGTTATGTGATAATGGCAAGCGCAGTTATGTGACAATGGCATGTGTATTTGTGACAGTGGCAAGTCCCCATTGATGATAATGGCGCGCATGGTTTTTTCATTTTGATCTCCCGTATTTTAGCATTTTTGCAAAAAGGTCATACTGGCACGCACAGTTATGTGATACTGGCATGCGCAGTTATGTGATACTGGCATGCGCAGTTATGTGATAATGACATTTGTATCCGGCCTGCGTTTGTGCGTAGCTTTTTTTATTTTGGTCCCCGTATTTTAGCACTTTTGCAAAAAAGTTTCCGCGTGTCTTCATTCCGAATGGTTCGGAATCTGAGCATTCCGTGCCCAATCCATACCCTACACACGGTGCCAATATCTCATTGGCTTCATAATATAGTTAATCTATATTATCTGTTCCGTCCTTTGATTCAACTTGAAGGACCAAGTAGCATGCATATTTTTTTTATTGGAAAGCATGTAGTTAAGTTTTTGGTTGGAAGGGTGCGCGATTATCGCCACTAATTTATGAGATTTATTTCCAAAAAAGGCAAAAAATTTAGATATATTTTTTAAATAGGCAAAATTTTAATATATTCTCAAAATAGGCAAAAATTTAATTAAAATTAAAAAAAATGAGACGACCCCTATGTGGTCGACTTCTTCTCTACACCAATTTAATTAAAAATATATAATAATGGAGGCGACCAATAGTGGGTCGCCTCCCTGACATTATACTAATAAATTAATATAATATAAGAGACGACCTAATACTAGGTGGACTCTTGTCTAATTTAATTTTTTTTGAACTACTTGTCTAATTTAATTTCGGTCAGCCTGCCCGATCACTGTATTTTTTTGCGAAGAGTACTTCGAGTTATACATTGAGTATGTTGTCCGTTTGGTATAAGTTGTTCTGATATTATAAATAAATTAATTTCATTTTTATTTGCATTATTAGAAATCTTACAAAAAAAATTTAAAATTTAAAAAGTTAAATTTTTTTGCAGATCCGGTGTCCAAGATACAACA
The DNA here is from genome assembly GCA_963995505.1 of Hypericum androsaemum. Taxonomy (NCBI): domain Eukaryota; kingdom Viridiplantae; phylum Streptophyta; class Magnoliopsida; order Malpighiales; family Hypericaceae; genus Hypericum; species Hypericum androsaemum. The sequence goes on along the minus strand of OZ023185.1, from coordinate 5,108,188 downwards.
TTTATACGTCATCTTTAAGAAAATAACACAAATATAATCTAGATTAAAAAGCTCTAACATTCGTATGAATAACATGAATAATAACGTAGAAAATAACTAAAATAAATCTCTTTAACATCAACTAAAATAAATAAATTACTTAGAAAATAATCAACATTTAAGAAAATAATCAGAATTTAATGTACGAATAACATGAATAATAACATTTGTATATTTTTGAATTTTATATTTATGCTATTTCAGAAATCAAACATAGAGAACTAGGTAGTTATGTTCAGTTTACATATTGATTATCTTCAATAATTATTTGATTATATCATTTTTAGCTTTAATACATAACGTCAAAAAAAATTACCACCTGTCCAACGTGACTTTTTTGTAAGAAAATAAATTATTGTAAGTGAGTCGACCCCTAATTGGGTCGACTTCTTTTATATTTTTCATATACAAGATGGTCGTCAATGAGTCGACCCATATGTGGGTCGTCTCCTTTTATAAAAATTTTAATTAAATTTTTGCGTATTTTGAGAATATATTAAATTTTTACCTATTTAGAAAATATATCTAAGTTTTTTTTCTATTTTAGAAAAAAATCTCCTAATTTATTGCTCACTCACAAGTAGGTGATGGATGAGCAGAAAAAAAACCATATGACTATCAGCTAAAACAACTTTGTTTATTTTTTTCTTAATAAATTAAGCTATATTGATTATTATAATTAAGGGACACGCTAGACACAGGTAGGGGTGAGCAAATTGTAATTAGAATTCAGTAAATTCAGTAAAATTTTGGTAATCGGTAGTTCGGGATTGGTAAATCAGTATTCGGTAATCAATTCGGTAGAAGTTTTTTGAGAAATTTGGTAAATATCGATATTTGATAAATTTTGGTAAATACCGATATTTTACCAAATTTACCGAAATGATAATTTACCAAATATATTAATAAATATATAAGCCAAATTATAGATAATTTATCAAAAAATTCATTGTCCTCGTCAAAAAGTCGATGCTCAAAATAGACTTTATACTAATTAGATTTGATGGACTTGTACTTATTAGATTAAATTTGTGTTTATTGAAACTATGTTTGCATTTTTGGATTAAATATAATGATAAATTATAATTTTCCAAAAAATTTGGTAAATACTGATTTACCAAAATTTAATTTGGTAAATACCGAATTTACCAAATATTATTCGGAATCGGGATCGGTAAATTTTTTTATTATTTCGGTATTCGGTAAATTCGGTAATCGGGATCGGTAAATATCGAATGTACACCCTTAGACACAGGTTGCACTTCCTAGACAATTCTGTTTTACTGATATTGAATGTCGAACACTTTCTTCTACTCCGTCTCCGGTACAAGTATCGGCGAATGTGACTACAAGTCTACAACCAACCCCATTCCGTTATTATCTTACCAATTCTAACAAAAGAGGGTCGTCGTCATTTACACTATTATGATATAATACACGGTACGATTAGGTCCTGGATGTAGAAATTCAACCAGGACCATTCTGAATCGAAATGGAGCCGTTGGATTAGCCATATTAAAAAAATTGCATATCTGATGGCCAATATTACAGAGAGTATTTTTGTACTTTTACACCCTTCCTTCCCCCGGTTCCCCCTATTTCTCCTCCCTCACCCTCAATCTCTTCCATCTATAAATGCTCCTCCCCTCCCCTCTCTCTCTCTCTCTCCACTGCCGTCTTCTTGTACCCGGTGAATGCATCGTATGTTAAAATGGTGTGATATGGTCAACTACACTCGCCGGATCGAGGAGTGGATGGAGCTCCAGAAGCGGATGAGGATCTACGAGCTCGGCTCACTGCTGCCGTTCCTTCCCATCTTCGTCGGGAGGATCGTCCCCGTTGACCATCGGTGGAACCAGCCGTGGGCCTAACGACGGCCTTGGTAGCGCGAATCAGGCGGCAGATCTTCCTCTCAAGCGCCTTCCACAAGATTTGTTGCGAAACTTGTCTTCAAAATTAACAGGTCAAAGTTTTATCGAGGGAGATGGAGACAGAAGGGAAATGTGAGAGAAATAGATCGACATTTGTTAGTCTTGTGGTTTCAACTTACAAGGGAAGAGATGGGTATATACGTGTATATCAAAGGAGAAGAGGTTTAGTATTACGTGTAAAAGTGTTTTCTCAAAGAAAATTACTTGGTTATATCGAATAGTTTACCTGGGTATATCGAATAGTTGAAATTCGTGTTATGTTATGAATAAATGGTTCGTGATGTTATGGTAAGATTGTTTGTTATGTCACGATCAAAAGGTTTGATCGACCCTGATATAATAGTTGCACAGTTATGATAAAATGATTCGTCATATTGTGTTCAAATAGTTTTCACTGTTATGATTAAAACGTTTGTTCTGTCATGATTAAATGATATGTTCGGTATGGCCGGTTACATCGAATGATATGTCTAGTTATTAAATAATTAATTAAATTATATCGACTGGTATGTCAAATTATATTAAATGGTGTACCCGATTATATTAAATGGTATACCGGTTAGATCAAATGGTATTCGTAAATATAACAATGGTATGTCCGGTTGTAATAAGAAAATTAAATAATTAATTAAATTATATATCGGCTGATATGTCTGGTTATATTAAATGGTATACCAAGTTATATTAAATACATGCCTGGTTATATCTAATGATATTCTTAATTATATCGAATAGTACGTCTGATTATTTATTATCGATTATCTATTAAAAAAAGTAAAGTCAAAGAAAAATAATGAACAGGCAGGACCCGTCCTTATTCCCTTACCAAGAAAAACAATTAAAAGATCCTTATTCCCCTCCCTCCCACCATGCACGTCCCTCATTTTATTTTATTTTTCTATTCTAACCTTATTAGGACTGTGTTGGAAAGACCTTTCCAGGCCTGAATCCTATCCCCCGCACGCGTCCCACATTTTATTTTTTTTCCCTTCTAACCTTACTAAGATTGTGCTGGAAAGGCCTTTCGAGATTTGAATACTATCCCATAATACACAACTTGAAAAGCAATAAAGAAAAGGCAAGTGGTAGAATCAGAATCCATCGAACACGACCATCATAATAATCCAAACGATTCCACCAAGAAAAAAAATCCAAACGAATTTAACTGCAGAAACAGATACAATCACACGTTGAATATGTTATATGCGTTCTGCACTTGCCTAACCGAATATTTCGTCATTGACATCCAATTTTGCTTCCATCTGAATTATTCCAATGTCACGGTGTTATTTCTTACTTAAACTCGGACAGCAATTTTTTATTGCATGCTCATTTTAGACCATCTCTACCCGCGACCCCAACCCAACCCTGCCCTAATAAGACATAAAAACTGAATTAACATACCCGGTTTGGATAATATAAACTGCTTATTTTCGTATATTTATTACAATTTATATATAAATAAAAAATAATAGTAGATAATATGTGGATGAAAGAGAAATTATTTATTTATTTCGTAATCTGAACTAGGTTATTACTAGAGTAAAAAAATATTTAATTGGATTGAGTTGTATGTAAATAAAAAATAACGGTTTATTATGTGACAAGGATAGACGTGGTTGCCACCAGAGATACTCTTAGGATTATCTCTTTCTAGTGCCTGAAAAGGTTCCGGTACTAATATAGGACCTAACATTGGCATAATAGAATATCTCTAAATTCCCTAAATGGGATTCCTAAATTCCACCAATTTGATCAAGTCGTGACTGATGGAACCCTTTCTACGAGCAATAGAATATCTCGAGTTTTTTCTCTACAGGGTATTAACAAAAAAAATTTCACCAATCTGGTGTCCTCGGAAATTTTTTTACCAATCTGGTGTTAGTCAGAGAACGGCCAAATTTTGCCATTTTCGTGTCACCGAAAAACGGCAGTATTCTGTCAAAAATGGCAAAAAATGTCATTCTCCGGTACACCAGGCCAGAAAACGATAAAAAAAATGCCGTTTTTCAGAGAACGGCATTTTTTACCTTTTTTGGGTGATACGAAACAGCCAAAATCTGCCGTTTTTCGGAGAACGGCATTTTTTTGCCATTTTCATGTACAGAACGGTGGAATACTGCAGTTTTCCGGTGATACAAAACGGTAAAATTTGGCCGTTCTCTGACCAACACCACAGATTGGTAAAATTTTTCCCAAGGACACTAAATTGGTCAATTTTTTTTAGCACCCTGTAGGAAAAAAAAGCCTAATATTTCTTATCGGTTCACATCCCAGGCATCTATCCGCTTGAAGTTCTTTTTCTCGTCAAATTTAATTCCCCTATCAAACTTGGGGTTTTTTAATGGCCACAGAGTCTTGAAACTTTCACTTATATTATTTCTTCTCTGAACAAAATATTCCAGATAACGTCTGTCCTCTTATATCGACCATGAGTATATTGCTAAAATAAACATGATTAAGAAAACGCCACCTTACTTTTTTTACAAGTAAAGTTTTATAATCATAATAATATTTACCTGTTACGTTTATATTAAGTGTGAAATTTCTTAATACGAGGTCAAAATTAGATGTCTTGTTAAAACCTCACAGCGGTAAAATTCAATAGATAAAATACTACCTAATTGTTGAAGGAAAAAATTATCTTAACAGTTACGAAAATTTTGAATCACAACATACCGGTCAAAAACCGTCAAACTACAACTAAATTTTTGCCTAAGACAGTGGGTACGATCTTTAGCCAACTGAACCAATTCCTCCGAATAAAATCGATTCCATACCAGGAATTGAAGGGGATGGCAAGTTGCCCAAACACACTAGCATATCAAGTGAAAATGACCCATATCAAGATGACACATAATTTGTTATAATTTACACGACACGAGAAAAAGAAATACAATAAAATATGCTGTCCAAGTTTGCCTACCACCTTGATGGATGCCACCTCAAGCATCTCAGAAAAATGAAAAAGGTTATTTTAATACCAAGTGGTTTGAATTTTTTAATTTTGATATCATGTAGTTTAAAATGCGTCAAATTAATAATTGAAGTTTGATATTTTAGTTACACGAATAACTTCTCTTCTGCTGCTCCGACCATCTAGCATGTCACGTCATTTGCAATATCGCGTGTTGTGACATTTTGACACTTTAAAACACATTAAACTATTTTTTAACGATATTAAAAATTAGTGGAAATTAATTTGAAAAGATTTAACAAATTTATTTTCTACAATATACAAATTTTTAATGGGTCTTCATCAGCAACGTGGACAAACATAATAGTTCACATGGCAATTTAACTTGACGTGGCATGTTAGACTGCCAAACAAAAAAAGAAGAGGGTACACATGTCATTAAAGTTTCAAAATGACAACTTCGCTTAGATGTATTTTAGATTATATGAAATCAAAATCAAAAAAGTACAAATCACATAATCGGAAGAGATTTTTTTCCCAAAAAATGGTGACGGTGGGGCCACAATGAATGCTCATCTTCCTAATATAAATATGACATATGAGCAGTTCTATTGATTGTGGGTTGCATTAATAGAACCGTTGTATTCGATCCTATATTATCAAAGGTGCCTTCTCCCTCCACCATATGCTTATTTAATTATTTCTACTTAACACCTAACCCAACCACACATAACGACTTTAAACGTGACGAGTATTTTAATTATATGTGTGGTTGTTATTTGTGCCCTTGCATTGGTTGCATCACTAACCTTTTTCAAAAATCCGCTAATAAATAAGGTTCCATTTCTCTGAAAATGAATGCACAAAACTTTCTCTCAGCAATTAATTGGTTGCCGTAGCCAATTGGCAGTTGCTCTTCTGTTGCACTTCCTTTGATGGGTTCGTTAGGTCCATTTCCCCTCTCTCTACCCCTGCATAGCTCTTACTATCTATCACGTAGTTAATAGTGGTACGAGATTGTTTAAAAATATTAAAAATTTATCAATTTATTGTCTTAAGATTTTGAATATATATAAAAATTCTAATATGATATCCGAGTAGAGTGATCTCGTACTTATTATTGTCCTCGCACGACTCTCATTTCATAGCACGCTAGCAGAGTCAGCTCGATAGATTCGTTTGAGGAAGGTGTTAAAATTATCACACGATTTTTTTTATAAGTAAAATTATCACATAGTTGTGAGTATTGTGAGTTAGTTTGTAAGTAATAAAAAATCCAACAATCTATTGTCTAAATTTTGGATCAGATTATAAAAATTCTAACAGTTTATTGATGCCTTAAGTTGTACTCGTACCTAAATGTTATTTCCGGCTTCTTAAAATGTTATGATGTTTGGTAACATTCTTAGGCTGCCTCGCAGGCACTTTCTACAAGATGGATGCTTCAGGGAGGGCCGAGGGACCCAAATACGAGTGCTTGCTGTTTGGTAAGTTCTCTAGCTTACTATTGTATATGGAAGCAAATGAAGGTGGCCAAACATTAATATTATCTAGATATATGATTAAGTTACCATTGTTCGGGCATAAAATAAGAAAAGAGTCACCATATAAACATTATTGAGAGAATTACTGTACGCAATACTTCGTAGTACTCAGCAAATACCAAAGGATGATAAACGAAAAACAAAACAAATAAAAAGTAAAACTTCCATAATTCGCTTCAAAATAGGAACAGTTAGACTAAAGGAACTTAAGTTCTTATCTGAAAGTTTTCTATTGTCAATACTAAATAGAATAGATTCGACGTTTTAATTCATTTTTATACATGGCCCTCAGATATGGACGACACTTTATACCCCCTAAGCTTAGGCCTCAACTTGGCTTGTCGCAACAACATCCAAGGTAAAAATCCATAACTCGGGATACTTATTTTCGACAATTTCGAATAACACAGGGTACACTCGGGCCGGCATCCGATCTAACATTACATGTCATCAGAGTATATGCTGAATCACTTGCACATCGACGAAAGCCAAGTGCCAAGTATGTGCTTGGAATTATACAGAGAATATGGAACAACCATGGCCGGTCTAAAGGTACAAAACTTGCTTTGCTTTTCCTTATTCTTAAGCAGAAGACTATCTGACAGGGAACTTACATGTGCTTTCTTTGTCAAAAAATTAACAGGCCCTTGGCTATGAATTTGATGATGACGAGTTCCACGCGTACGTGCACGGGAGACTACCTTACGACACCCTGAAGCCGGATCCTGTCTTGAGGAACCTCCTTCTGTCAATGCCACAGCGTAAAATAGTAAGTCATTAGTGCAAGGATAATAACACTCTATGAGCTAATAAATAGATCCCCGACGAATTCTGACAAGATCTTTTCGGTGCTTACAGATATTCACCAATGCTGACAAGGGACATGCTGCTGAAGTCCTCAGCAGGATGGGGTTGGAAGATTGCTTCGAAGGCGTTATCTGCTTCGAAACCCTTAACCCTCCTCCTCCTCTTGGACCTGCAGCAAGCAGTGAAACCGAGACAGATAGCCTCCTCGATGACACGGAGAGTCTGACTTCCAAGCAAAGAATTCTCTGTAAACCCCTGCTGCAGGCCATGGAAGCAGCAATCAGGATTGCAGATGTTGACCCAAGGAAGACAGTAAGAATATCGTTAATTCGTTGTTAGCTTAGAATCTTATCGCGTCTACAAGTGGATACCTTGACCTGACCTGACCTGACCTGACCTTCGTGTTGCATTGGCCCCTTTTCTTCCAGATCTTCTTTGATGATAGCACCCGAAACATTGCAAGCGGGAAAGCAGCTGGACTTCACACAGTTATTGTACGTTCTAGCCTTTCTCCAACTGTCTAATTGCGTTGATGAAATCTCTAAAAACTTAAAGACACGGAACGGAACGTTCGTGGCAGGTCGGGATCTCAGTGCTGGTGCCTGGTGCGGACCATGCCTTAAGTAGCATACACAACATCAAAGAAGCGATACCCGAGATATGGGAAGAAGAGGGAGAGCAGCTCGAGCAAGTCATCCAATCCACTGCAGTGGAAACTGTGGTCCTTGCTTAACCGCCGTCTCTATAGTTTCTGACAAAATCTGTAATAGATGCCGATAATGTATACGTCTCAATGATCTCCAGCAGACCTTCGGTTTATGTCAGTATATAATCATTGAATAAAGTCCAGTTCTAGACAAGCGCTCTGACCCTTTTTGATGTTTTGGTCGTGGTTCATCTTATTTTTATGAGTGTTTGGGAAAAATTTTGGCATATAAACTGTGGGATTTTTTGTGTATACTATTTTTTTTGGCAAGTAAAATGCATTATAAAACTGAAGAAAGAAATTACAAAGAAGCCAAGTAGAAAACTAATAACGAACACGTTCGCTATTTACAAGTTCTTTACCAAACCCGAAACGATCGCCCAAAGTTATTTTTTGTGTGTACTAGACAACGTCTATCTTTGCTTAGTCCTGATAGCGTTTGTCTAGTACCTATAGAACTCTATTTCGATACAATTTGGTATAATACTCTAGTGTTCTTATAAGAAGTAATATGACTTTTAGCTTTCAAAAAAATAAAGTCCAATTCTAGACGACCATTTCCAGAAGTACATCTAGACGACCATTTCCAGAAGTACATCTAGACGACCGGTACCGCTCACATCTCTGTTCTAACAGGTGAACTAGCATTGAATGTTTGATGAGTGCTAAAACCGCAAATTACCTAAACTATCGTATTCCTAACCCAAAGCGCATAATTCTTTAGGTTCCGCTCAGTTCTATCCAACTCTTAATTGCCCAATTCCTAACAATCCTTATTATAAATACCAACCCACCAAAAAGAAAGCATAAAGCACAGAAATTTTTACAAGAAAACCCCCAAACCGAAGGTACGTACACTCACTACTCCAAATTAAAAACAGCAACATGAACAAAAGCGGGTGGTTTTTCTTTTTCTTTTGCGGCTGGACCCAACCCGCTTTAGACAACAAAGCCCCAATTGTTTTCCTCTAAAAAAGCCCATCTTCCGAAGAAGAAAGAGACTATAATCTGCTCTAGCCCAATGGGTCAACAAATTTTGTTCTTAAATTGTATACTAAACTCTTTTCTCGGTCGAAGATTTTACTATCTTTCATTTCAAAAGTATGATTTAGTATATTTTATTTAGTGACAATTTTATGGTAAGTATCATAGAGTTTATTTCCTCTTTTATGAGTTTTATTAGAAAAAATTAATAGTTCAAATAATATTATTTAAATGGGAAGCAAGGCTAGGAGGAGTGTTTGCATTGGATGAAAAAATATCTTGGGTTAGGCACACTTTTTAGGTTAAATTTTATATATTGGCATTTATTCACATTTTTTAGGTTCAATAAAATTCATATAAATGGGTCTCGATACTAAAAGTCACATTTTTTAGTTTATAATTTTATTATCCATAGTCGAACATTATCGAATATAAATCTTTTCCATTCATTAAGGTTCAAATTGTTTTGATCACAATAATGGAAGAGCGTGTTGGTTGTAAAATCGCATCCACCTTTCCAAGAGATTTTTAAACATATCTTTAAACGAATTAAAAACTCGCGAGTTTGCTTATAGGATTCATGCGTTGCATTTAGAGAACCGGCGGAATTAATTACACGATAACTTATCACTTATGATCGGACCCTTGGTAGTATCGGTTTGTAATAAAACAGTCCATACGATTAGAGCTTAAAACGTCGGTAGATTACCAAATCGGCGTAAAGTGAAGTCCGTCGTAAAAAATATGTCTAATGGAACATCGGCGGAGTGCTGTTGTGAGGTTGCAGGTGGCGTCGCCGGGAGCGAGGCGACGGTGGAGATAGAGAAGGTAGGGAATAACTTGAGGATGGTAAGAAGCCAGATCAGGACCAAAGCCAGCCTGGACGCCGTGTGGGCCGTACTCACTAGTTACGAGAAGATGTCCGATTTCGTCCCCGATATGGTGGCCTGCGAGGTGGTCCAGAGGCGGGACAACGGTGCCCGTGTTTCCGAGGTAAGACTTTTAAAAGCCGGAAAAAATACCTCAACGATTATTTAACATTTTTTTTGAAAAGTAAACGTTATATTACTTTTAATAAAAACACCAGAGTGTAAAGTTCTTGATTTGAGAAAAAGGATCAAGAACATTAGAATTAGAGAAAAGGGGAGAAAATAGAAAAAGAAGAGGGGAAGAAGAGAGAAACAATAAGTTTCTTTATGTTTGATTATCAAAAATATCCAGAATCTTCCACTAATGTTTCTAGGATACTATTTATACCCATACACGACTATTTATGTCTTTCAATCTAATACAAGTATGTTACAACACCCCTCTTCAAAAGAACCTTGTCCTCAAGGTTCAAAGAACACCAAATTCAAAACAACGAACTCGTCGATGCATCATAGCCTTCTGCCGATCTTGATGTGAATCAATAGTGCAACCAAGAAGCAAGGCGGGTTGCTGCAACAATAGACATGTGCTGGAGCTATCAAAAATGGTAGTGCTACTATCGTTGCTGCACAAAATTGCAGACCCACATCTGCATATGATGTCCATAATGGCTACCAGATAAAATATCCCAACAGCTACTGCTCACCAAAAGGGAAGTGTCGAACCTTGATGATTGAAGACTTGGGAGTGGAAGAGGGTCTACCTTTGGAAGCGGGTGATGTGCCCGGGTAAAAGCCCCCTGATGTCCATCTCGCGGCCTTTCTTGATAGCATTCTTGGTGGTGGACAGATCTCTGTCGCGATTCCGATGAGTCGAAACGCTCGTGTCTCTGGTGTTCTGCAGCAAACCCTACTTGCGAACCGCTTGATTCCTCAACCTTCTTTGCCACGTGAAGGGTTTCTCGGGCTAGGAGATTCAATGGAGGTCTTGCACCTCGCGTCCTGCTCCCATCGCCCTTCTCCACCAAGCTAAGCTCGTGGGGTCGTTCTTGAAGGATATGGCATTCTCTGGAGACCTCGTCTAAATCGATCCCCATTGCGACCATAAACGACTTTAGAGTCGCCTCCAATCTGTCAAATCCTTCACGGTAAGAGGTCTCCAATGCATTGAATTGCTCCATTGTTTGATTATGGAGTTCTTTCCACTGTGCGCAGCTGTCGAGGGTTTTTTCTTTAAGAAACCCAATCTGATTCCTCAAATGTTGATTGCGTCCTTGCACTTGTTCTTCCACATTTCTCCACTGAGTCATTGGCTAATCGATCCGAGGATGAATAGCTCTGATACCATGTAACGTTCTTGATTTGAGAAAAGGGATCAAGAACCCTAGAATTAGAGAAAAGGGGGGAAAATAGAAAGAGAAGAGGGGAAGAAAAGAGGAACAATACGTTCCTTTAGGTTTGATTATAAAAAATATCCAGAATCCTCCACTATTGTTTCTAGGATACTATTTATACCCATACATGACTAAGTGCATAATGGTCCTACGACTATTTATGTCTTCCAATCTAATACAAGTATGTTACACAGAGTATTACACCAAAATGTACCAAAATATAATTCCATAGGTACTAGACAAACGCTATCAGGACTAAGTGAAGATAGACGTTGTCTAGTACACACCAAAAATTTCACAGTTTATACGCTAAAAATTTTTCCAACACTTCTAAAAGCAAGATGAACCACGGCCAAAACATCAAGGAGGGTCAAAACGCTTGACTCGTTCAATTCCACACGCCGATTTCTTGAATCGTAGAAGAGTCGTTAAATAGTCTTCCACCAAAGAAAGACCCACACACTAATTATTTAACATTATTATATTTTTAATAACTTCATAAGTAAGTTATAACAACTTCCTTATAGTTGATGCAAGTAATTGTTGATTTTTATAAATTAACTTAGATCTCTATAGTTAATTTTGAAGAAAAAATATATTTGTAAACAGACATTTAACCTAATAACGTGGGCGTAGAATGACTTGATGAAAATCCAGGCAGATGTAATTAGATGTAAAATTTTACCTTTAAAAAATATATATTTGATTCTATAATTTGCATAAATATACAAAACGTACAAACCAATCAGTGTAGACTTATTAGTCTCGATGACCAAAATGTTCAATATTCAATGAACTTAAAGAGTCATTTCTATGTAAAATGTCTCATGTATAAACATTTGGTCACTCAGAACAAATCAGTTTATTTTTGCAAAATATATAAACTAGTTTGTACAATAGTCAGTCTATTCAGCAAATTACATCGACCAAAAATATTTTTTGGATAAATTATTCTTGGGTTACTTGTGTTTGGTCAAATCACTTATGTATCTCTCGGATCTAATTATTGTTATTTTAAAAAATAATTAGATAAATTGTGAATTCCACAGGTGGTGCAGAAAACGTTGCCCATGGGAATGAAGATGAGCATGAAAATGGTGCGCGACTTCGACGAGAAAGAGCTGGAGACGGCGGCCGACGGCAGGAAGAAGCGGGAGCTCCGTTTCCAGAAAGTCGACGGCGACTTCGAGGTGTACCAAGGCAACTGGTGCATCCACCAGTCACCCGCCGGAGAAGAAGAAGGTCCCGAGGAGTCAACGCTCATCACCAAGACCATCACCGTCCAGCCAAAGAACACGTGGGCCCCGTTCAGCCTCATCGAACCCAAGATCCGCAGCGACACCGTCCAGAACATGACCTCCGTGAAAAAAGCAGCGCTCATGTTGATGAACGAGGGCTTGAAATGATGGCTTCGACGCCGTATTACTAATTCCGAGGTTCTTAATAAGTTGATGATGATTAAACAAAATAATTAAGCAGTGTTAAAGTTGCTCGAAGATGTATTAGTTGACTTAATAAATATTTGGATATCAGATGATTTTAACCTTTTTGTTCTCTTGTTTAGTTTTCGGTTACTTACTCCCCGTAAGTTTTGTTTTAATTTTGCTATTGTTAGTGGACGCGAGAAATACGGGGTTTTTGTCCAAAATGGTGTTACTGTTGAAAAAAATTCCGGAAATGGTGTTGTTTTTCAAAATCGAAAAAAATTTTCGACCTAGGAACCTCAGGTCAAAATTTTTTTTCGACTTGGGACCAAAATCGAAAAAAAATTTTGACTTCCGTGGTTAAAATTTTTTTTCGATTTGGACCCAGGTCGAAAAATTTATTCGACTTGGGACCTAGATCAAAATCTAGGTCCATACGCAATCTAGTTGGATAGATTGCGGAAGATCTTATTGGTCCCAGATCAAACCAATTTTTCGACCTGGGTCCTCATTATAAATACCACCCAACACCATAAATTTTTCGACCCCCACCTTCTTGTTCTTCTCCGGTGGACGGCCTCCCCGCTTCCTCGCCGTCCCCCACCTCGCCATCATCACCGTCTCGCTTCCTCGCCGTTCCCAACTCGCCGTCTCCGTCGCGTCCTCGCCCCGTCGCCGTACGGTATGTATTTGAATTAAATTGGAACGTGAATTTAATTGGAACGTGATTATTTTTTGATTTAATTAATTAAAATGTTAATTAATTGGATCGTTGGCTCGTCCTTGCCGTTAGTTAATTGTTTGATTTAATTGAAGCGTTAATTGATTGGATTGTTGGCTCGTCATCATCGTCAATTAATAGTTTGATTTAATTGAACCGTTAATTGAACGGTTAATTTTTTGATTTAATGAATTGGACAGTTAATTAATTGAACCGTCTGACCACCCAGTCTGACCACCCGATCTGACCATCCGGTCTGATCACCCGGTCTGACCACCCGGTCTGATCGACCAGTCTGACCACTTAGGTCAGACCCAGATCATCTGACCACCCGGTCTGATCGACCGGTCTGACCACCTGGGTCGGACCCAAATCATTATATATTTTTGATTTAAAAATGGAATTTTTTAATTTTTTGGTTTGGGTTGGGCAAAATCCGATCTGACCACCCGAACCGAGCCAGAAAAAGTGACCGACCTACCCCATCCTAGTGATTCTACAATTATAATGATGGCTTCACCATTCATATTTTTACAGTACTATTTGGTAAATATTTAATTAATTTATTGATTTGAAATTTTTATTTAATTTTGTTACGTTACGATTTTAGATATGGCTTCACAATCAGACTTATCTCAATATTTGGGGAATGGAGGACCCATAGATGACACTTTGTTACGTTACCAGAATGTGCAGCGTTCTCAGGAAATTTGTAATTGTGAGGTATGTAAATGTGAGGCAGTAAATTTTTTTAAAATAATATATAAATATGTTTTATTATTGGTTATTTTGTGTAGGTTGAGAACCAAAGTCCAAACAATGCGCCGTTGAGCTTTCGTCGTCGCACCCTGAGAACAGGAGGCGTGAGAAACCAGAAATTCATTGAGTACATGAAGGATGCTGGATTTTGGGATGTATGGCGCATTGGCAATGTCGTTCTCAATACTGCACTGGTTATCGCCCTGGTGGAGAGATGGAGGCCAGAAACACACACTTTTCACATGCCTGAGGGGGAGATGACCATTACTCTCCAAGATGTGTCTGTGTTGCTCGGTCTTCCTATCGATGGAAAACTAGCAACGGGATCACAGACACCTTCCCAGTGGAAGGAAATGTGTTATGGCCTATTTGGCATAAGCCCACAGGATACTCAAGGAGGTTTCACAGGCAATAGAATTACAATGGATTGGTTTGACACCAATTTTTTTCCTTCTGCTCTTCCAGATGATGCTGATGATGAGCTAGTGCAGCGATATGTTCGAGCAAACATAATGCGACTTATTGGATGCACGCTTTTTCCTGAGTCCTCAGACCGATTGGTCCACGTCTGCTAGTTGCCATTGCTTGTTGATGTTGCAGAAATTGGCACATATAGTTGGGGTAGTGCGTGTTTGGCACACGTGTACCACCAGTTATGCAAAGCCACAAGTCCAAAAGCAACATTAGTTTGCGGGGCTATGCAACTGGTTTGTATGTCGGCTTACGAAAGGATAATCTCGACTTGCCCCATTTATCGTGAGCCTCGAAGGCAAGCTGATGATGAGCCACTGGGCATCAGGTACTCGTTTAACTATTTATTTTCAAATAATGGGTTGATGTATTAGTATCCAATGCATAATTACTAAGTTTCGCAGGTGGACAGGCCCTATAGATCGATGTAAGACCAGAAAAATTACCAACGTCTCCTACTACTGCCGCCTGTTCGACGAGTTAAAAGATTCAGATGTAAGTAAGTTTTGCAAAATTTTATTTTCTAATTTTGCGTATCTGGACATATTATTATAAAAAAAAATTTCATCTTGTTGGCGTGCCTGAATCGTAGGTGGTTTGGATGCCGTATACTGAAGATATCATTGCTAAGAGGCCCCCCGTATGCCACCGGGATCAGGCTTTGTGGTTGGCACGAGTCCCGTTGATAAACTTTCTTCATATGGAGTGGCATTATCCTGACCGGGTGTTGCGACAATTTGGAATGATGAAGTATATTCCGGTAGAACCTGAGAACGATGAGGGGACACATGGTAGTTCAGACCGTCGTAACCAAACTGCTCAAGATTGGGCAGAATTTTATAGCAGCCACGTGGCAGTATGGCAGGAAAGCTTACACTACGTGCTTCCAACAGTTCCTGCACCGCCAGACTTGCATTATCATGATGGCTATATGGATTGGTTCAGGAGAAGTACCCGGAATTTTATTACCCCTTCTGGCGCTAGGCTTTATATGACTGTAAGTATTGTACAAGATTATACAAATTATATTTTATATTAAATGTGTAATGATCTTTAATAATTGTAATGGTATAATATTGTTTTGCAGGCTGATGTTGTTGAGCGTATACGCCACTCATCTGACAATTCTTATATTAGATCATTGTCTGAGGTGGCACTGGGACGTGCTGGAGAGAGGAGACGGTATCTTGATTTACCGGACTCCCAACCAACTATGACATGGGCAGAGATACCATCATACGCTATTCGACAGGAAGAGGGGCGAGCCCGAAATAAAGGGGGCGAGCCCGACAAATTGACTACGTATTTTTGACGCCCCTTTCTTCTTTCATTAATGTATCCAGTTTCTACTTCGCCAACCCCAACTTCATCAGCATACATTTTTACTTTATGTCGTCCGGCCTTCTTCTCCCACTTATCTAACTGCTTTTCCAGCTTCTTTGCTAAAATAATTTGGCCACCACCACTCTCTTGAATGCACTTACTTGACCTCTCGTTAAAGTAGGTGGCTAGCTTTTCAAATGTCTCGGCCACAATAGCAGCTACTGGCAAACGACGAACTTTCTTGAAGACCTTATTAACGCACTCCGCAACATTCGTCGTCATATGACTATAGCGCCGCCCACCATCGTAAGCTAAGGTCAACTTCGATAAAGTCACATCTGTAGCTAAAATCCAATCGTATATCTCTTGCTTGGCACTCCTCATTTTATGCAGATTAGCATATAATTTCTTCGGTTGTGCTTGCATGCCTACAACAAAAAAGTCATACAAATATAAACTAGTTGTATATTAATTTTTTGACTTGACAAGTTATTAATGTTACCTGCAATCATCATCACATTCTTAATATCGTCGTTCTTGAAGCGCCTGTTGAGATTGCTTGCAATGTGTCTAAGACAATATCGATGGGCTGTCCCCATACTTTCTCCTCAACCATTGTCATCCACCATTGCTCTTAATATGCCTTTGTGTCGATCAGAAATAACACAAATGTCACGTCGGTTATGAGCCACATGTAGCCTGATTTGTCTCATAAACCAGGGCCAACTACTGATGTTCTCGCTCTCAACGAGGGCAAACGCAATTGGAATTATAGAATTATTCCCGTCAACAGCAGTGGCGATCAAAAGGGCATGCTTGTACTTTCCATACAGGAATGTCCCATCAATCTCCAATACAGGGATGCAATGTTGGAAAGCTATAATGCAGGGCTTGAAACTCCAGAAAACTCGCATGAAGATTTTTGTCCCTGATTCAAGAGGAACCACATTGTCTATGCCTGGGTTACAATGATAATATTCCCATTTTACAACCGTTCCAGGATTCTTAGCCTTGCATGCCGCAAACCATTGTGGAAGACGATTGTATGATTCATCCCAATCCCCCCATAAATGCTGTAATGCCCTCTCTATTCCCCACCAAGCTTTCTTGTAAGAGGGTTGGAATCCAATTTGGTCTTGTATCTCAGTAATTATAAACCCGATTGGAATGTCTGGTTGTTCAGCAACTATATTCATAATAACTTCTGCAATGTGAGCAGAACAGAGTTGTCGATGATCTTTTGAAGGTCGTTCTGCGCTACAGGTATATGGGTAGGTGTATTTCACTATTTGCCACGTAGGAAGTATTAGTCCTTTTGCTGAGACACGGATCTTCCATTTACATCTTTCTTCCCATTTTTTACACTTCACAGCGTAAGTGCGGGGTCTTGTTTCCTTAAGCTTCAACTCACGCCACACTTTTATTGAGAATCTCTCGATCTCCCTCTTTGCATCTTCTTTGGTATTCCAAATCGTACCCTCATTCAATTCACTGTCATAACTTCCATCCATTTTGGTCTGAGGTCCTCAATCTTCATCATAAATACTCATCGATGGTTGTTGACCATGCTCAGTTGCAGGAACTTCATAGTGACCTCCTAACTGTGGATCTCCGTATTGTTCTTCTTCTTGTTCTTGTTCTTCTTCTCCTTCTCCGTATAGTTCTTCTTCTTCTTCTTCTCTATGTTGTTGTTCTTCTTCTTCTTCGGTATGGAAATTTGTAGTTGTATACGGATGTACTTCTGTAGGATCATATTCAAACCAATCTCTTAGGACTTTATAATCATCAACATCAGGATCCCTTATGAAAGGAACAACAAAGGGTGTTACCCTTGACGGCCCAGCTCCAAGACCATCCCTTATGGAAGGAACTACTAGTGGCATCACT
Source organism: Hypericum androsaemum (assembly GCA_963995505.1). Classification (NCBI taxonomy): domain Eukaryota; kingdom Viridiplantae; phylum Streptophyta; class Magnoliopsida; order Malpighiales; family Hypericaceae; genus Hypericum; species Hypericum androsaemum. The sequence continues at coordinate 5,090,412 of OZ023185.1, read as the reverse complement.
CTTGACGGACCAGCTCGATGACCATCCCTTGTGGAAGGAACTACAAGTGGCGTCACTCTTGACGGACCAGCCCCATCACTACTAAGTAACTGGCTTTTATGAACATCCAACATTTGATAATTACTCGACACCGTCTTCTCCACAATTATTTCTAAATAAATCACACTCTTATATGGTCCTACAAAGCTCATCATTGTGTGAACCATATTCCTAACATCTCCATCATTGTCAATAGGCATTTGATAAAATTTCTCTCTGTCAATAGGATATCTAAATAGCAGCCTACGAACTTCTTCACCAGGACCAACAGTCTTTTCATATACTTTTGTCAATAACAAAGCATAGGAGAAATCTTCATAACACTTGAACTTTTTTTCTAACCCACCCATGTAATAAAAACCGATTTCACTGTTGTAGTACATTTCTCTACCATATTTGAAAGTTATTCGTACATTCCGTAAAGCCATTTTTAACACTATAACAAAAGAAGTTGACACATAATTAGAGTGGCTTTATTCATAAGTTCACAAAATAAAGTTACATAAATTGATCTACTAAAACAAAATTTTTGGCAAATATAAATTATTTTAATTACAGGTGGCATAGTCCATAAAATTTTACTGACATATTGGTGAATGAATTCAATAGACATCCAAACAAGACACATGTTCTTTTCAAATGAAACCACAAAATTTTATAGTATCTACTGAATTTATTATTACTAAAAAAATTCCCTTGGATTTTTTTCTTATGAACTAATAATAATATTTCATGATGACATAATCCATCGTCATAAGTTCACTAATTAAATAGCAAAATAATCTACACTGAATTGAATTTATAACAAGTATTAGTGCAAAATACGTACCTGAGAAAGGAAGGGGCGGTTGCTTCAAATATTCGCAATTGAGGATTTCTGGGTTCGGAGGGGTATATATAGGACCCAGATCGAAATTTTGGTTCGATCTGGGTCGACCCAGGTCGAAATACTTTTTTGATCTGGGCCTTTTCAGGACAGAAATTGCGGGATTTCCGGGGATGACCCCAGATCGAAATTTTGGTTCGATCTGGGTCGACCCAGGTCGAAATAATTTTTCGATCTGGGCCTTTTCTGGACAGAAATTGCGGGATTTCCGGGGATGACCCCAGATCGAAATTTTGGTTCAATCTGGGTCGACCCAGGTTGGGGATGACCCCATATCGAAATTTTCCTTCGATCTGGGTCGACCCAGGTCATTTAAATGGACAAGATCCGAAGAAAGCGGAGGAACCCAGGTCGAAAATAATTTTCGATCTGGGTCCCCAAGTCGAATAAATTTTTCAACCTGGGTCCAAATCGAAAAAAAATTTCGACCACGGAAGTCAAAAAAATTTTTCGATTTTGGTCCCAAGTCGAAAAAAAATTCGACCTGAGGTTCCTAGGTCGAAAAATTTTTTCGATTTTGAAAAGCAACGCCATTTCCGAAATTTTTTTAACAGTAACACCATTTTGGGTATTATACATCTACAGTAATACTATTTTGGACAAAAACCCAAAATACGTGCCAACTTTCACAAGAAATAAAAATAATTGTGACAATGATAATTAATGCCGATAAAATAAATGGAAGAACTTGTGGTCATCTGCTTGACAAAAACTATATAATTTAGAAAAAGGTGCAAATAGTTTTTTTATAAGTAAAATTTTATATTCTTCTAAAAAATCCCAAAATGCAATTACACTAGTTTCCGAGTTACATAGCATAAGATTATGTTGATGTTACTTGGTAAAACTAACATACATCATATGCTTAACAATTAAGTAAAAAGATATGGAAAGAAAGAAAAAAAATGGATGTGTCATTCCAATATTGAATTGGTAGTATTTCATTAAAGATTGATGATTATTAGACATGGCCATTAAAATTTACTTCTTTTATAGCCTTTGAGACTTGTTGAACATGTCCATTGGATTCCCATAAATAAAAGTCTCACATTGCCATTCTAATCATTCCATCAACATCCAATAATTCATTCTCTCTCTTACATTTTCACCATAAGTGTAATGCCCCGTGATTTGACTGACTGTCTCCACAAACTAACACGAGTCTTTTCTAGTGTGTTTTGTCCTGACTCACACGCATCCTGAAAAATTTTTCAGGGGATCACCCATTCTGATCCTACTCCCGGCCAAACGCGTTTAACCTTGGAGTTCTTTTAAGATGTGTGCCAGAAAAGAATGTACACCTTGTTGATATGAATAGTACCAATCAAATCACTTAAGGCATTTCAGACATACAGATCATTAACGGGGTATCACAATAAGACATTATTGTTATAATTTTAGAGGTGAATTTCTAAGAGTTGCTACTTAGAAATTCTATAATTTTTGAGTAATTTTAAGAGTATACTTGCCGAAACTTATTAACAATATATAATGGAGACAAATAATACTTTAAAAATAGTGATCACTAATCACGTCTGAAGAACTCAAATTTCAAACTTATGATTTACTGCAATATGGGTTACTTTGATGGGTGCATGTTGTCGTACAGGTACAGGAACTAGAAGCATGATCAAGTAAGAGTATGCTAGCTATCGAGATCCACGTTGTACGAAATCACATAAGCAAATGTGTTGCCCGGAACAAAGTAAAGATAGTGATGGCTCTAAAGGAAACTGTCTCAATAAACGTTGGATGAAGATTTAAGTTTTGACTCATATCATTCGTGTCTCGTCGAATTTATCGAGACTCAAAAAGATAAATTCTATCTCCACTTACTACAACAGATACTAAATAAACATACATCATAATTCAATGATAAACGCTATCTGCGCATATAAGCTGTTGGGATGGCGAGAAATAGAAAAGATTTATTTTCTATTCCTATTCCTATTCTGACTAGGTTTTGGACTCCTAATCTGACATAGATAGGTTACTTGTACACTAATGGTTTGTATCTATATAAAGACATGTTATCCTAAGTTTTTTGTATGGCTTTGTGGCTCGAAAACTCATCAATAAAAGTTCTCCTTTCTCTCCGTGGATGTAGGCATTAGGCCGAACTACGTTATCTCTTGTGTCTGTGTTCTTTGCGCGTTTTGTTCCCTATTTGCTGAATTCATAACAAGTGGTATCAAGAGCTTGGGTTAGAGGATGACGAACGGCGCGAAGTTTGCTCTTGTGAAGTTCGATGATTCTTCGAATTTTGGGTTATGGCAAAGGCGTGTCAAGGATCTCCTCGTGCAACAAGGGATGGTTATCGCGCTCTCGGAGAAGAAGTCCGATAAGATGGAGGAGCAAGAGTGGGAAGAGTTGGAGGCTAAGGCGGTAGCGAAGATTCGCTTGTGCTTGGCGGATGATGAGGAGCCACCAGCTGGGTTGTGGAAGAGGATCCAGGTCAGAGTCAAAAAAGTTCAATGGAAGTGGCTTCAAGTGCTGAGAAGGGCGCATGAAGGGGATTATCCAGGACGAACTGGGGATCAAGACAACGAGGAGGGATCGGCATCCACAACCATGGCCACATGTTCAGACGGGTCGGATGGTGACTGGCTTTCTGTCTTATCAAGTCCAATGCATCCTGGTAATCTCTTTTCATTAGGGATCTTGAATTATAACAGTGATAGTTATAAAGGTATACTAATGAAGGTGGAGAAGGATGCGATGGTAGGGATGAAGGGTGAAAGGAAATACCTGCAGGTTAGTGAGAAATATTATTGTAGGTGGAGTCACATCAATGGGTCTGATGAAGGAGAGAAAAGCTCTTGTGTGATAGAGCGAAAGCTTGACATGAATGGTTTGAGTGGAGTTGGGATTCGCAGAAACAAAGTTAGCAAGTTCCCGCTATGGTTGTCTAAAGAGATGTGCACGTCAAATATGTTGGGTAGGTTTTGCATAGGGAATGCGAAACCATTGGTAGCACCACGGGTAAATCGGGTATCTCACTCAAGGCCGAACAGTGGAGTTCGTGGCATGTCGAGGGTTCTACTTGGTAGAACAAAAGGTTGCCCTTTGTATGCTATGACATGTAGCATTGGTTTGAGGCAAGAAGGTCCAGCGGAAAAGCAGTTCGAGGTTGTGGAGCATGGGGCTGACCGAAAAATAGAGGGCGCGTCTATTGGTCGCAAGGTTGCTTCAGCAGGTGGACTTGCTAGTTGGTGTTCAATGGAGATTGGAAGAAATAGGCCAAGCAAGTTCAGAAGCTCGAGTTTGGGGGCTGGCTCCAAGTGATTGAACAAAAGGTGAAGAGAAATTTGAGATGGTCTTATTGATGCAGTTATCTATGGTCCGAGATGGAGTCGGTGGAGTCGGATTGGTTTTGCAAGATCTCATGGTTCTTCATGGGGCGGTGTTTTGTCAAGGTGGAGTTTGTTGAAGTTCGGGTGAAGCTTCATGGTTCTTCCACGAGATGATTTCTCGCCAAGGTGGAGATTGTTGGGATGGCAAGAAATATGAAAGATTTATTTCCTATTCCTATTCCTATTCTGACTAGGTTTTGGACTCCTAATCTGACCTAGATAGGTTACTTGTACACCAAGGGTTTGTATCTATATAAAGACATGTTACCCTAAGTTTTTTGTATGGCTTTGTGGTTCGAAAACTCATCAATAAAAGTTCTCCTTTCTCTCCGTGGATGTAGGCATTAGGCCGAACCACGTTATCTCTTGTGTCCGTGTTCTTTTCGCGTTTTGTTCCCTATTTGCTGAATTCCTAACATAAGCCCTAGGATAACCCCAATGGTATATCTCAAATGGATTCCCTAAATTGATAATTACTGGGTATGAGAAGTTCCACCCACTCTACTTGCCCAAAAAACTACCATCTGGTTGTTGAGTGACGAATGTAATATTATTAATAGTTAAGTAGGATAGTTATGATACAACGAAGACCTAAATTTCATGGGCGAATGTAATAACCAATAGAAATACTAACTTTTTGACGAAAATTTTTAACACCGAGCAATTAACGTTAACGAATTCATAAGATTTAAAATTGAGAATTCAAATTTAACAATTATCATTCGTACTTTTGATGAAATTGATGGCCGCTACTTGTTATTGCCACAAAATATTAATGTATAAAAAAGATTCCACGTAACATAGTACTTGACAAGGTTCAGCTTTTGCGTAGCTAGTAGGTGTTCGGCAATCTGCGGTGCAGGGAACCCAGAGAAGGCGCGGCTACGTCGCACAAAATATATAATTGCCCGTTAGGGAGGAAATGTCTATATATTTAGAGATGAAATTGAGTGGAGACTAAATAAAATTTATTTTTAAGTAGAGTTTAAATTTTGGGCCGTTAAATTTGATTATCAGACACTAAAAAATTCAAAGGGTTTTCTTCTCTAGAAGCTGTCATAAGCAATCATGTCCAAGGCCGAAGGTATGATATACCAATAAATTGCAAAAATGCTTTATTATTTTGTTATAATTTTCAAATTTAACTAAAAATCTCGAAATAATGAGTATATAGATTTTTCACACTTAATTATCAGACCAATATCATTAAAATTTCTATATCCAATCCAAAATTTTAAGAAAGACGGTAAATAATTTTTTCACACTTAGTTGCAAATATCTTAACGATTTTGTACTTATGCCGTAGCTTACTACCAAAAATTGTAAGTGTCCGTAAAAGGAATAGACAACCCAAAATTAATTACCATGACTGAAAATTAAATCAACCCTGCAACTGCCAAATCGTGTTGATCCTATTATCCGTATTGTCAGAGGACACCATTTTATGACTGTGCGAAGGCAATACAGATTTTGATATTTTAAATTTCATTTGAGCGGGTGCGTGTGATGATGCGATATTTGTAAAAGTATTTTAATGATCCGAAATTGTAATTGCAAAAAATCTACCGATACGATGCATCATGTACCAAAACAAACCATGGCCGGATGCAGGTGTCGTTGCGGGGAGTCAGACGACAGTAGGAGTAGAGAAGCTAGAAAATGGCGGGAGGAAACTCCGATGCCAAATTCGGACCAAAACCAGCTTGGACGCTGTCTGGACCGTGCTCACCAGCTATGAGAAATTTCCTGATGTCTTCCCCAACATGGTTACCAGTGAGGGGGTTCAAATTCAGTGGGGATGGGGTCATCCCTACTAAAAGGGATCAAAGGAAATGAAAGGGTACTCTAGGTATTACAAAGATTATTAGGGATAATATTGGAACTCTATTACAAAAGAGAAACTTAATTAGGTTAGAAACCATTAAGTAAATAAGCAAATAGGGAAACAAAATCAACCAATTATACCTAAAATCATGTTAGAATCTAACCTAAACGACATGTGAACAAAAAAAAAGGGAGGAACCCTACACCAAATTCATTCATCCCGTCGCTGCAAACAAAACAAACACATAAACCCTAAACCAAAAAATGCAGCCAGAACCAAACGCCGAGGCACTGTCGAGTGACGAAACCAATACAAGCCGATTAAATGAAGGTAAATACTTACTGTCTTTATTTTTTCATATAAAAGTGTTCGTTCCATTGATTTTCATCTTGCTCGAATGGAAGTTACAATGTCTATCTTACATATATTTTATTATAATTTGCATCGGCTTCGATTTTGTAGGAATACCAACAATGAACACATCTGACGAAAATCGTTATAACGAAGGGCACCAAATGAAACTAGCTAACCCAACGTTTAAACCAAATTCACTGAAAGACTAGTCAACAAACGAAAGCCGCAGTGAGCGTAGACGGGATAAAAAGCCAAACGGAAATGATCATCCCTTCAAACGAGATCGAAACATCAAACAGACGGAAGAGAGGACGAACGTGATGGGGGACGACGGAAGAGACACCGTTGGGGGTGCGAATGGATCACCTTGCGGGGGCACGAGCGTCAAAGCGGACCTCTTCGACACTCAACAAACGGCGAGCGGCGAGATCAAAACAGAAGAAGGGGTAAGGTTTACCTTAAATTGACCGAACCGTGGGCTACGGAAGAAACACGGGTGGGAGGCGGCAACAGAGAAGGCAAATGTGGAGGGGGACGACGGAAGAGGCACCGTTGGGGGTGCAAACGGCTCACCTTGCGGGGGCACCAGCGTCAAAGCGGACCTCTTCGACACTCAACAAACGGTCGAGCGGGCCCCTTCTCCTTGAAGCTTGAATAGATGGCGGCGAAGTGATTTTAGGGTTATTTAGATCTAAAGCCGATTAATTGAAATTAATTGGGTAGGTAATTGGCAGCAGCAATTCACGGGAAGGGGGAGTGGTGAAACCTAGTTGTAAATTTTAAAGCTGGACTAAAATACCCTCTAAAGGATTTGAACCGTTAGATCGCTTAAAATTTAATTTTTACTAAATCTAAAGGTTCATATTTAATCCATACCATGGAGACAGTTTTTATGTAGTCCCCCTGAATCCAAATCCACTAGTGAGGTGGTTGAAAAGCAAGGCAACCGTTCCCGCATTTGTGAGGTATTTTCTCGCCCTACTTTTATGAACTAAGCAAATAAACATTAAAAAAACGAAAGGGAGAGTGATCCAGATTTATCTCATTTATTGGGTCAACTATTCTGACCATCCGTCTAATTATTGGTATGATCATATATTTTTTAAACTAAAAATATATATTATTAATTATATGTAGTATAAAAAGATCAAATAATAATAAATATACTCTATGCTTATTGTGAAATTTAGAATTTACAAATATTAAAATCATAATAAAATTCAATTTTTGAAAAATTGGTATGAGCTGGCCGGTCCAACCAAATAAACTGGTTAGTCTAATTGGTTGAACAATTGGTCAACGTCATTGATCACCAGTTAAATCGTCATCTGGGTTTATGTGAAAATACGACCCAGGATTGGTCCCATGTCCAGTCCGGCCGGTCAAATTGTGATTTTTAAATCATTGCATTTCCTTACAATCAAGTATTTATATCAAGTCATAACGAAAACTAGATATGAACTGATTGTGTTTTTATGAAGAAAACAGTTATTTGCTTAACCAACAGGAGAGAGAAACGAGCTAGGGGGAAGAAAACTTTCTCCATTTTACGATGTGTAAATTTTCTCTTAACAAATGACTATTTATACTAGTTTCTAACTTGCCACGTGTACGAGTCATTTTGTCGAACACCTGATGTGCAAGCCAGTTCTTCATCTCCTTCCTTGCTGCAATACCCGAAAAGTTATTCTAAACCAAGTATAATATAACTTGAATTCAAATTCTAAAATATAGTTGTACTATAATTTACTAAGGAAAGCTTTGCTGCAAGTCATAGTTTCAGGCCCAGCCCCAAACATAATGTTCTTTGGCAATGGAGAATACTTTTTGGTTGAAATAATTCAGCAGTAGCTCGGACTCCGCAACCTCTCGCCCTAATCTCTTTCACCTTGCCGTCGGTTCCACCGCCTAACTCCTTCTCCGGGTGGAACCGGCCAAATGGGCCCCTCCGGAAAGTTCTCGGGACCTCTGGTAACTATTTTCGTCGATTATCTTCCCTTAAGATGGAGGGCTAAGGACCTCCGCTCCTGGTTCTCTAGGATTTTCTTTGTCACGGAGACTTTAGTGCCCATCAAACTCTCAAGAAGGTGTTCGCGTTTTGGTTTTGTTCGTGTTGACGACCGAGTTGATGCGGACCGTGTCATCAAACTCTCTAGGCTCAAGGCCCAAGGGATGTCGATTGGTAAACGGGGAAACCCCATTTAAGAAAGTTTAAGAACGCTGCAAAAGGGATTCTCCTCCGGAGACCCCATTCTCCATGATCTTCTTATCTTGGAATGTGCGGGGTACAAACTCCTCTCCAACGAGGACTGTCATCCAGAAAATGATCGATTTTGCTAACTTGGAATGTTTCCGCGAGAAAGAATGGGTATATCCTGGTGCATTGGCTCATCTGTCGCACATTCTCTCCCGGCTTGGATGAACCTTGTTCGCAGTGGCACGATGATTCTCGCTTTAGTGCTATCATGTGGTGTTCTTGGAATAAGAGATCAGATATTTTTCGAAGCGAAAACATATAACCAGGAGCTTCTTCATCGTACCATTCATCTCCGCGCTAGGGGATGTATTACCTGGTCGAAGTGTAACTCGCATCTAGCTGGTCAAGTTTTCTTTTCCTTGAGTCAAATGCCCATTAATCTGTATTGCCTTATTCATGTTTTAGGGGCGTAACCAGGAGTTTTTTTTTGTTTTGCTGCTGTTGGTTTTGGGAGCTGCGTTTTGTGGGTTCTGGGGGACCCCTATTACATCATACTCTTATCCTTTAATAATATTTACTTATAAAATAAAGAAGCTTTGCTACAATAATGCATTACTCGAATATGAATTAGCGTCGTGTGTTGTTTGTTGGATAAAAGACGTCTACGTATGATTAACGACATGATGTCTCTCTTTTTCTTAATATCGACCAAACTGATCTTTAAATTAAGTTAATTATCTCAGTAATTAATGATCGTATTTGTAGGTCGGGCAGAGGAAGTTGCCAATGGGGGTGAAACTGAGCTCGAAGCTAGTGCTCGATTTTCACGAGAAGGAGCTGGAGACGCTGCCCGCCGGGAAGAAGCGGGCGATCGACTTCAAGCTCGTCGAGGGCGACTTCCAGACCTACGAAGGCTTCTGGGACGTCGAACAGTCGAACTCTGACGAGTCAACGGTCATCTCCTACTCTCTGAGCGTGAAGCCCAACGCGTGGGTCCCACTCAACCTTATCGAATCCAAGATGCGCGACGACGCCAAGAAGAACATGGTGTGCGTGAGAGATGCAGCGCTAAAGGCGACGAACAACAAGGCTTGACCTAATAATTTACAGTTTTCTAAACGTCGGTATTTCTCTTGCAATTTCCAATTTTTCTTTCAGAAATAATGGTACGGTATTGTTAAAAAGGAACCGTAAGTTGCCCTGTGGTTGCGGGTGCCTCTTTCGGGGATTAATTATCATTGTGGCAAAAGCAGTCCGTCGTGTTTTCTCATGTACCTCTTTGTCCTTTTTTACAGTGGATGCTAATAAGACCAGCCGCACCCGCAGCCCTAGGGCTAGGTCGGCGGGCAACAGTCCAAAAAAGAAAAGAATAAAAAATTGAAAATAAAATTGGCCGCAGCTTGAGAGCCTGACAAGCTCGCGGGCCTCGGGCACCATTTAAATATATATATATATATATAATTATTTTAATTTATTTTTGTGATATTTGATATAATATTATTTGATAAAAATATGAAAATTTATATTTTTTATTCTCTATAAATTGAACCTAATATTTTAAATTTATTTAGATTTTAATTTTTAAATTTTTATGAAAATTCATATAAGTAATATAAGTATGTGGACGAGAAAAAATTTAATTGTTTATTATGTGGTCTAGTTTGAGATGGGTTGTGAGTGTGGGTATGAAAATATTTAATTTGGTTGGGTTAGGTGTGGATGAGAGAAAAATTTATTTCAAATATTTAATTTGTGTAAGGGCATGATTATTTATACCTATGCGAAATTAAAAAAATAGAAAAATTATTCTCACAACCCTAGTTTTTGGTAAAATAGACGTTGGGAACTATGTAGTTTGCCTTTTGATTTTGTAGGCCCTCCAGTTTGATTTTATTATACTCTCAGGTTCTTCGCTGATGTCAGCAGTCATTTTTTATTTTCTGTTCTTCGCTGATGTCAACAATCATTTTTTTATTTTCTTATTATATGAAATGATCTTTATGCCCTTACACAAAAAACAAACAAAAAATTATCGTCTTCAACCTTTGGAACCAAGAACAGCAAACAAAATCAAATTAAACTCAACAAGAACATCAAATTAAATACGACATAGCAACCAACAAATCTCCTCAGAATCTCATCATCCCTCATAGAACTACAGTACCTAAAGTCTCCGGTATGAACGTAACTTTCGGGGACCTTACCGGGAAGACGGAAGAGGAACTGTATGGCACCGGAGCGACTATAGGGGAGGCGGTTATATGATCCACTGGTAAGTGGTAATAAGTTCATGCCCGACCAAAAAAAGGGTAATAACTGCCGATCTTGGCCACCAAAAGGGTCTCTTCGGGCAACGGAACGCCGATGGAATCCAAGGCGGCGCCGCCCACTGGCATCTCTCGGAACTTGAATTCAATTCCTAAAAAAAAACCAAACTTTACAGAGGAAAACAAATAAAGTTTTGATCTTTATCAATTAAATGGGTGGGGAGGTGGGGAGTGAGTGACCTTGGAGGGAAGCAGAGAGGGTGAGGACATTCTTAGCGACGGTGACGACCTCGGGGCCGATGCCATCGCCGAGGAGGAGGGTGATGGAGTAGCTTTTTTCGGCGGTGGCGGCGGCGAAGCACATGTTTGTTCTGCGAGGCTTGCTATGGATGGAGTTGTTGGTTGCGATGGGGCTGAGTGGAAGCCGGCCTGAAGCGGCTTAGCATTGAGCTAGATAGAGGCCGTCTTTTAGATTTGATGTTTTTGGGTTGTTGTTCTTGTTGAGTTTAATTTGATTTTGCTTGTTGTTCTTGGTTCCAAATGTTTAAGAAGATAATTTTTTTGTTTGTTTTTTGTGTAAGGACATAAAAGTTATTTTATATGACAAAAAAATGACTGCTGACATTAGCAAGGGACTCAAGGGTATAATAAAACTAAACTATAGGGACTACAAAATTAGAAGATAAACTATAGAATTCCCAACGTCTATTTTATCAAACATTACGAATGTGAAAGTAATTTTTTCTATTAAAAAAATCCATATTCGATTACCCGAATACTAACTTATCACATTTTGACGATTTTGATAACCTCTTTGCAAGGGTACACCCTTTCAAAGAAAAAAGATAACCTCTTTGCAAGGGGACACCCTTTCTACTCGAAGGTTAGGGACTATATTGTTGAGTTCTTAGAGAGAGTCTTCTCGTTGTCTTAGATTTTTACGGAACATGTTTTAGATGCTCCTAATAACCAATAAATAGCAAGTGTTTTTTCTTGTGTGGTTCTGATTTCAATCCAACACCTTATTTTTACAACGAGCTGATGACAGCCACGCACCGTCTGTGTTAGTGTTTCCGAGAACACTCGTGTAATTTCAAATTGGAAAAATTGTAAAGAAAATTGACATGTGGCACAGCAGAGGGAGCGGTGATCCGGCTGCCAGTTCGAGAAATTTTATGGTGGTCCTTACATACCAATATGACTTGGTATGTACCCACCAATCAATGGTTGACAAGTGGATTAGTACATTTTATAATTTTAAATGAGTAGAATAATTAATTATGGAAAGAAAATTAAGATAATATGGTGATATAGTTGTTAAAAAATATTTCATAAATAAGGTTTCTTGGATCAGGAAATAAATAAATAAACGATTAATAAAAAAGTTTAACTTTGTATTTTATTTTACCTCTCCTAAATAGAGCCATAATTATAATTAAAAATAATATTAAAATTAGTCAAGTAATTATTAACTTTGCACTTAACAATACGTGCTCAACAAACCGAGAGAAATAATTATTAATAGAAGAATTAATTATTATAAAATATGATAAATCACCAAAAAGTAAATCATTGATAATAACGCTCAAAGTATATCTATCACATAAATTAAAATATGCATTTCACTTATCAAAGTATAAAATAATAATATTAGTCAACAATTATAATATTCCCTAACTATATGTATAACGTTATTATAGATATTATATTGTGCAAATATTCTAATGATAAAATTATTGTGCATAAAATTTGATACATACCTTATACTCCGTCTAGATTATTTTATTCCAAAAACTTAATCGTCAAATTTGATAATTTCACTCATCTAAGCCCTATTAAAAATGAAATAAGCAAAAACATTAGAAAAGAAAAGACAAAATTGGACTTATACTTAGCTTACTCTTAGACAATTTTACAGATTTATTGTTCCTCCTCTTCTGACCGTTCTTCGACAATTTCTATTTTTTTCTTAATTTTGCATATTTTTTAATAATTATCTCTATGGCTCTATTTAGGAGAGGAAAAATAAAACATAATGTTATATTTTCTATTAATTGCTTGTTTATTTCCTCATCCAAAAAACTTTATTTAGGAAATATTTTTATGATAACTATATCAATTATGTAACTTGGTACGTAATGACTACCATAAAATTTCTTATGCGAGTTTTGCTTGGGGACTTGAAGATCGCATTAATTTCATTCGAATATATTGTGCATTTTTTATTCCTTTGCCCGATAAATGACAGCCCTAATAAATGCGCAACTTATCTTTGAATAAGAAATTCGGCCAGATTAAATATTTTAAATTCTATACTTGCTTTATGTTCACATGACTAACGCGGTCTACATTTACGAGATATTGCAAGGTCAGAATCTCGAGGCCGATCAAATATTTTTAATTCAACATCAATTGCAGGTGATAAATTTTATACTCAAACGTGTTACACGACGATGCAGATACGTGGTATTAACTAGTTCTACGTACCTTCTTAAAAAATAATTCTATGTCAATTAATCAGTTCAAATTTTAATTAATCGATATAATGAGTATTTATAAATAATATAATAATAATAATAAGGTGTTCAATTATATATAAAAATATCTTTGAAAAAAATAATATATATTTTTGCAAAATATTTCAGAAGATATATATTATGATATACTATCATAAAATAGATAATAAAAATACAACTAAATCTGCACAAATTCACCCAATTTACAATTTGGCCATAATTGTATGGAGATTGACCCGCCCACTTCGATGAATACATTAAATATATACAAATTCACCATTAAAATCCATAATTCAGTTGTACAATTATAGCTCCTGATATAGAAGTGAATTTAAATTTTAATGATCTAGACTAATTTTTATTAGTAGATTTGAGTCGACTTGTTGGGTATTTTACACTTTGTGTTTGTCTATAGGGCTAATTACACAATTATGGCCTCTTCTGTTTCTGAATAAAAACAAATCTTAAAAAGCAGGTCCCGTTAGCATACACATGATATTGAGCTTCTGACACACTAATTTAAAGTTGATTATGCTCCCTTATATAACCAAGATCCTCGCGATCCGGATCCCATTCATTAATTGCAAGACATGTGCAATTTACTGCCTTGTAATCAGAGAAGGGCCATGTTATGATTATCTAAAGTATAATTCTTTTAGACCTCTTATTTTTAACAGTATAGTATATTAATCACTAACTCTAAGAACATATGTTCATCGAGATTTCGGTCGTCGGGTTCCCTGTCACCAGGTCGTTAATTTCCTTCAACACCTTTGCACAACCATTGGAGAGATATTAATGGAGCGCCATATTCACCTCTCCTGCAGAATCACAAGTCGATAGTCAGGAGAAGGATACCATCTACCCTCCAAACTAAAGATATGGAATTCCAGTCGTTAGGTTTTTTTAAAATCCTATAATAGTAAAATTCATTAGGAAAAAATCATTGTAGGAAAAAGGAACCTATCGAATACACTGCCAATCTATTAAGTGCGCCAAGAGTCTATTACTACATAAACACGTTGCCCCTGAGTAACTTCATTTAATAATTCAAATTCAAAATCCAAATCAAATATTATGGCTATGTTGAACAAAAAACGTGGTCTGCAGATTTTTTTTTTAATATTACCTAGTATCTAAATAATGATTGAGTTCACCAATTTATCGAGCCATATAATTTGAGTGATGTCTAAACTCTATTAACAAATATTTAACGCTAGTTCAAAATCGACGATTTAGTCTCCTGTGTTTCAAAAATTATTCTCACGTTCCCAGTATTTGATTTTATTATACACCCGGGTCCCTGAGTGACATCAGCAGCTCTTTTTTTTTGTTACTAAAATGACCAAAATACCCTCAAACATTAAAAAAAGTCCATATCCTTCCTCGGACTGAATCCCTTCTCGCCGCCGGCCAATTTCATTCCGATTTAACCTAGAAGATAACCCACCGCCATCGTCCCTCCTCGAAATCCGAGAGCGAGTTCTGATTCAACCCAAAAAATTTCATTCTGCAGTCTGACCCATAAGAGACGACGCTCAGGGGTGATGGGGATACCTCCCCGCTTCTCCACAACAATCGCAGGGCACCGGAGACAGCTACGACCACCCATGCCACCTCCTCGCAGCGTCGATTGAACTTCCTCGAAGACACGCTGCGCCTATTTCAACTAAACCGTCGCTTGTCGATTGAACTTCTGGTGAGGGAGGAGAGTCCTCGTCGGAGAACTCGCTGCCAGTGCTCAGGAGGAAGAAGGTCGGAGAAGGCAATTGTTCCAAACTCGCTACCGATGAGGTGCTGCATCAGGGACAGAGCCCAGGTTCCTTCAAAGGGTTTCTCTGCGATGTACTAGGTGGAAGATGGGGGTTGGGAGATGGGTTTTTGATGGATTTTTTGAACGACGTCGTCTCTGTCACTATGAGATCCAGGGGGAGAGAGAGAGAGAAGGAGATGAGAGATTGTCACCGTCATCGTCATTCGTAGGCTACTCTATGAAGCCTTCTCGAGAATACGACTTCGTCAAGGTCAAATGGTGACGTGGAGGAATTTGGGGATTTCATATCCAATCTTGATTATCAATATTTACCCCAAATTTGTTTCGTCGGGAAGAAGAAGATTGAGGGACAAAGATGTTTTATTTTGGCGAGGGAGCTCCGGTGAGGGAGTGGAAGAAAGAGGAAGGAGATGACTTTTTGTTTGTTTTTAAGGGTATGTTTATCATTTCAATGACAAAACGAAAAAAGAGAGTTGCTAACATGAGCCAGGGACCCGAACGTATAATAAAATCAAACACGAGGGACAGTAGAATAATTTTTAAAATACGGAGGACTAAATTATTAATTTCGTCAAATACGAAGAACATGAAAGTAATTTACCATAAAATTATTATTATTCCATTCGTAGGGAACGCCTATGTAAATAATGTTATTAAATAAAATTCAACCTTATAAAAAAGGCCTATATATAGCAACACCGGAGGAGCTATTCTCCACAAAGAAACTCTTCAAAGCACAATATTATTACGAATCTCCATATCTTGGAAGGCTTTTTCTTTCTCCTAACTAAGTGATCATGTCAAAGGCCCAAGGTATAATTTGCTACCACATTTTAAAATATTCTGAGCTTTTCCAATGCTCTATTTTGTCTTTGAGATTCCGAAGGCTACCATGTCGAAAATTTACGTTCTGTTTTTTTCAAAAATTTATTATGTATTTGAAACCCATCCAGCACAAAACTGTACAAATTTTGGTCCGATAAATATCATCGATTTAAATCTTTGGCGATGCTACAGTTGCTGTTGCGGGAAGTGACGAGGCTACGTCGGAAATAGAGAAGCTAGAGAATGGAGGGAGGAGGGTGCGATCCCAAATTAAGAGCAAATCCAGCATGGACGCCGTCTGGAAAGTCCTCACCGCCTACGAGAAGTTTCCCGATCACTTCGAAAACATGGTAGCTAGCGAGGTGATCGAGAAGCAGGGCAACCGCACCCGCGTTTGTCAGGTTTTTCCCCTTAAAAATATTCAAACTCTGAATAATACAAATTCTTAAAAAAAAACTTACGTTTCTTTTTAAAAAAACCAAAAAGAAAAAAATCTCCACTCCAAACATTATAATTTTTTTAATGCCAAAAAATATTTAACCTAACCGCATAAAATGTGTAAAATTTTTGGGAGATCTAATGTTCAAACCTTGAATTTACCTTAAAAAAAATATTATATTTATAAGATTGAATTCCTTGGCCCATTTTGGTTAAGGTTGCTTGAAGTTGACCGTAAAAAATGAGACAAGAAAGATTCGTCGGTGAGTACCCAATTTAACATACCCAGGACTACTTTGGTATACTACTTCTAAAAGATTTTGAAAATCGGTCTGAAAAAAAAAACGTAATAAATTGTAAGATTTTCCTTAAATTGTGCAACTTTACTTCACGTAAGAAAAGAAGTTGCAGATTTAATCCTACAAATACGAGTAGAAATAGTGAATTTGAAGTATATTTGGCTTCTGTTGAATATCTTGTACATATATATTTTTCCGGAATTCTACAGTCTGGGCAAAAGAGCTTGCCGATGGGAATAAAGCTGAAGAACAAGTCGGTGATTGACTTCGACGAGAAGCAGGTGGAGACGTTGCCCAACGGGAAGAAGCGGGTCCTCGATTTCAAGTTCGTCGAGGGCGAGTTCCACGTCTACGAAGGCTACTGGAGCGTTGAAACGTCGGATCCCGGCGAGTCAACGGTCATCTCCTACTGCCTGAGCGTGAAGCCCAAGACGAAGATCCCAGTCCCGATGTCCCTTATTGAATCTACCATGAAGGAGGACTCCAAGAAGATCATCTCCAGCATCAGAGATGCGGCGGTTGCGGCGTAAAAGGACCTATTACCTATCTACGTAGTAGGGTTATGTTTAAGCAAAATAAGTGATTGTAATCCATTTTAACTGCAATTTGAACTCTTTCCGTTCCAGAATTTCACCGCCGTTTGTGTTTTGATTATATTTTGTTTTTGTCAATGGATGCGAATAATATCTTTTTGTACCACCGGACTAATTCGGGTTAGATATAATTTTTTAATAATATCAGAATCAAATTGACTGCTAATGACAGTTAGTTGAAACTTTTGCAATTTCTTGGCACTCAAGTTGAACCTTTTAACTTTTCAAAAAAAAAAAGTTGAACCTTTATATAGTAACCGGATGAAAAAAAAGGTTGAACCTTTGCACTCAATTTGGAGAATAATGTACGACTCGGTTAGTGGATACATAATATCCCAATTAATCTAAATTCAAATTGAGTGCCATATAAATTATCCAACAAATATCAGCGCGCTTTTGGTTTAAGGTCGAGGAAAACAAAATAAATTTGGATGGAAATGAGTTAATATTATTAGAAGATAGGTAGAATTTAATTAGGTGCTCGTAGCCGGATGAAATTGATTGCCAATGACTTTTTTTAAATAGAAAGGTCCATTTTAGTACTTTGTATTATCACAAAAATCATTTTAGTACCTTGTGGTAAAAAATCCATTGGCAGCTGCCGTAGACCTAAGTGATTCAAATTGGCTGCGGTTTGACTCGATTAATGAATTTTTTATCACAGGGTACTAAAGTGATTTTGGGCTATACCACAGGGTACCAAAGTAGACTTTTCCCTTTTTTGGGTTTAACCATTGGTATCCAGGCCCACTGGGCCGACTAATCCAATTCGAGCCGGGTAGGACCTTTGAAAGGTGGCAAAGCTCTCCCAACAAGTATTTAACACTGTTGCGTATCCAGAGAATCAAACCCGAGACTTGGTTAAACTAGAACAACTCTTTCACCATTTGATCTAAGTACTTGTTGGTATTGCCAATGACACTTGAACCTTCATACTCGGGTTGGAAAAAATATTCAACCATACCGATGAGTCTTAGATCCTACCAAATTTGGGTAGACTAACTTAAATATTTTTATATTTATTAAATAATTTTTAAATAAAAATTCTAAAATAATCCTCCCACGCAATAGGTTACCATCTCAAGGGAGCTTAGACCATCTTTATTGGTGACGAGGCCACCAATAAGACAAAACCAAAAAATTTTAAAAAAAATGGCCACACGGTGATGACCAGGGGGCGGGCAACAGCGTCTGACACCACTTGTGGTGACCAACTTAAATACTTTTTTATTTTTTAAATCTAATCGAGTGACACATAACACAATGTTATTCGTTGAAATATATATTTGTGGATGTATTTTGTGTGGTTATAAAATAGAATTTATTTTTAATAAAATTAAAATTATATTTTTTAATTTTTTATAAATAAAGCTCAATATTGACATGTTTTGATGCACGATCTTCTATATCTCTAATTTATCATTTTACGCATCCATTTGTATCTTAATTTCTTTTTTCTAATTTTATATCCCAACTTTTGTTGCTTAATTGTAATTTTTTTCTTGTTATAATTACGAACGTATGTTGATGAGAGAGAAATTAATTGTTTATTTGATAACGAGGTCATTGGTGGTCACTGATAAAGACAATCTTACTAACAAGCACTTAGACCAACTTGTGAACGTTATTCTAGTTTCACTATGTCTCGAGTTTTTTTACCACTTTCAAAAGTGTCAGTCAACTCGAATCTGAATTAATAGACCAATTAGGTTAAGATACATGATGGTAGAAAAAATAGGGACTGGATTCAGTCCTGAAAAAGATATCTAGTACACTCCTGGATGGCTAGGAACAGGGGTATAACTGTCAATTACAAGGTAAAAAATAAAGGAAAAAAGTGCTAGTGGGGCCGCTTTTCATTTCTTATTTAATCAAACGCATGTGCGTCATTTTTTTTGGGTTGCTGTTCATTTTTTCCGTTTGACTTTATTTTTTAAATAGATAATTGGTAACAAATAAAAGAATTATTATAGTAAATCGAAGATATCATTTGATATAATCGGACATACCATTTAATATAACGGGACATACCATTCGATATATAATTTAATTAATTATTTAACTTTCTTATTACAAGTATTTTAAATAACCAGACATACCATTCGATATAATTGTGAATATTATTTGATATAACTAGGCATATCATTTAATATAACTGGGTATACTATTTAATATAACTGGATATACCAGTCGATATATAATTTAATTAATTATTTAATAACTGGACATGCCATTCGATATAATTGGGCATACCATTTAATATAACATCGTAGACCATTTGATATAACCGAACATACCGTTTAATATAACCAGGCATACTATTTAATATAACCTCGTAGACTATTTGATATAATCAAACATACCATTTAATATAACCTAGTAGACCATTTGATATAACCGGGCATACCATTTAATATAACCTCGTAGACTATTTGATATAATCAAATATACCATTTAATATAACCTCGTAGACCAATTGATATAACCGGTCATATCATTTAATATAACCTTGTAGACCAGTTGATATAACCGAACATATCATTTGATGTAAAGCATACTATTTAATATAAGCTCGTAGACCATTTGATATAACCAAACATACCATTTGATATAACCGAGCGTACCATTCAATATATAGCCATTTGAACTATTTGACACCATTTAATTTTCTCATGAACATCAAGTACTAATTAATTTAGAACAAGGTACCAGATCCAATTAATTTCATTCAATACCATTAATTGACTTATTTATTTTTTTGAAAAGTAAATATATATATTTTATTAACCAGTCTCCAATATTACAAAGCAGAAAATAAAAATCACGGCAACATCCTCCAAATTGCAGCAACTAACATGAAAGGAACTTCAAGCTATTTACAGGCAATAACCAACACACGAATTACATACACAATAGCAGAACAGAACACCATTCAAAAGTTATGAAAGAATCTACTGAAGAACAATGATGTAACAACACCAGGTGATGAAGAAGACCATCCACATGAGCCAATAGCCGACGAACTCATTTGTTTGTTAATAAAAAATAGATGCAGCAGACGAGGTCGGAAGATAAGCGGACTCCCAGTGACCGACGAGACGACAAACGGACCGGCGAGGGAACTCACCTCGTCGCTACCTTTCCCTCACCGGGGTCATCGCGGTCGATGGAGTTACACCAAGAACGATGTCGTCGCGGTCGATGGATCTACCTTCCCTTCTCCTTTTCCACCGAACTCACCTCGTTGCTCCGTCGTCGCCCTCACCCGATGACCTATAAAATCGTCGAGGCGTCTCTGTCTCCAAACCAAGTACGGCGCTCGCTGGCCTATCCAGATCTGACGTCCCGCTTGCCGGCATCGAGGTCCACCAGTGTCGCTGATGCAAGACGCTCGTAGGTGGAGAACGTTTGTCGCTGGTTCTGGTGAATAATCAATAGAGATTTAGGGTTTTTTTCAATTGAGAGAGAGATGGAGAGGGTATGGCGTTTAGTGTGGGAAGAGAGATTGAGAGAGTGATGGAGGAGAGAGAAAGGGAAGGAATCGAGGTAAAAGTACTAAATTACCCTGCTCCAATATTGGCCGTCAGATCTTGTACATGATTTAAAAAAATCAATCTAATAGCTCATCTTTTATCCAGTTGATTCTGACTCATTTTATACATCCAGGACCCAATCTATTCCCGAAAAAATATATCTAAAAGGGACCTCACTGCAATAATTTACGCTTAATTTCCATAATTAGAAATTACATGGACAGTTCCAAATTTGGAAACCTCCTCACATCCCCAATAGAAGAAGTACCTTTTAGTTTCTAAGACCCATTCTTGTACTACATAAGCTCTTGTATGACCGAAGCTTCAGGGACAACGGAGGAGCAATAAAAAACAACACAAAGCCAAGTGGAAAGAACTATTTGGGTAGAGAAGAAGACTTGCACAAAATCGACTTGCACAAAAGCACTATATAACGTACTTGTTAGACCGCGCTCACCAGAAGAAGATAAAACTAAAAATTAAAAGAATATAGAAAAGGATGACATTTTGGCCGAGCCGCTCGCCCAGCCGAGCTAGTGAGTATTTTTTTTCTTTTTTATCTTAATCCAATCCTATTGATACTAGTGGATATTATTTGTTGAAATAGATACTAGTGGATATTATTTATTTGGTTATTATAATTAATATTATCTGTTGATAAAAATAAAATATAAAAATTAGTATTTTTTAATTCTCTCTAAATAGATCTCAATATTGACATATTTTGATACACAATCTAAACTTCTCTCCTTTCTCACTACATAATCTCTTTATATTACTTAGTTATATTAATTATAATTTATATTTTCTGAATTTATAATTTATCATTTCACGCATCCATTTGTAGCTCGATTTATTTCTTTCTAATTTTGTATTCTAACTTTTATAATCTTAATTTTGTTATTTTTTTTCCTTTTTATAATTATGGACACATAATTTTATATATTTATTAAAATTTATATGTAAACACAAATTAAATTATAGATAATATGTGGATGAGAGAGAAATTAATTATTTATTTGGTGAGCGGATTGAATGAGATCACCAATAAATATGGTAAAAGATTGAATTTTTTGAATAGTAGTTTGATGAGAGAGAAATTATTTATTTATTGGGTGAGCAGATCCAATAAACGCAGTCTTACTGAATTGAATATAACTGAAAATTGCAAGAGTAAATGTATAGCTTGGGTATAAATAGAAGGTAGAAGGAATAAATGGATCATCCTGAAAATTACCTATTTTAAATAGAAACAACGTGGGTTGATAATTATTTTCACTCTTTTAATGGCAAAAAAGAAAAGGGAGGAAGAAGGAAATCCATATACTATTGGGAAGTGTCGAGAAAAAGCAATAGTGGAAAAGTCGAGCGGAGCTAGCGATCGCTAGGGGGGTGTTATAGAAAGTTGGGTTTCTGACCGCTAGGTGGTGCTGACAGCCGTTTCCTATTTTGTTCGGACTCTTGTTTCAGACTTCTAGGATGACCTATATAGATTTCTTGTACTCCAACGGTTTGTCTATTATATAAGGATGTGTTACCTAAGGGTTTTGTAAGGCTTTATCACTCGGATCCATCAATAAAAGTTCTCCTTTCTTATCGTGGACGTAGGCATTATGCCGAACCACGTAATCTGTTGTGTCCATATTCTTTATGTGTTTTATTCTTTTGGTTGCCGAATTTCTAATGGGTACTACGTTAATGGGGGCTAGGGACAAAGGAGATTTGATGGGGGATAATTATCACGGGGGCAGATTTGGTGGGGACTAACTCAAACCAATATCACTACACATGCAAACCAATATCACTTCACATACAAACCAATATCACTTCATATGTAAACCACCATCTTGCAAACTAATATCACTTCACATGCAAACCAATATCAATTCACATACAAACTAATATCACCTGATAGGTTATTGACCATCAGATTTAAAGATAATCAAATCTGACGGCCCAAAATGTAGTCCCCACCTATGGACAAATTTTCTTTAGTCCCCACTCAATCCGGTCTCTAATTATCACTACTTCAATGACGAATACAAAGGGAGGAAGAATGTGCTGAGGCCGAGGACAAAGGAGAATGGTCAGAGGTTGAAAGGCGCCTGCAGGGCACGCGCCACGTGGCACAAAGGAAGGACCGGAGCTTGGTGCTCTCGGAAAAAATTTCTTCACATGATCTAGCGAGTTGTCTGGGACTAAAACCAAAGATTAACTAAGAATATGTTCATGAATTAATCATAAGATAATTTATAAGTAGTTAGTGATATTTCTTAGATAGGTTATTATCTTTTATTTTTTTGAGGGGTAAATATGCCATCACATTTTATTAATCATATCAAAGTAAAATTATAATCGATGACGCACAATAAAGCCACTAATAAAGTCACCTAAAATACTCAAGCCGCACATCAGCGCGACAGGAGCACTACCTACCTAGTCCCGCCACCTTCTGCCTGGCCCTACAAAAATTATTCTACCTATCCGTCCTAGAGTCCAAAAAATGCACAATAGCACGCGGACACTACCCACCTATGAAAATCTACCCTTCAATGCGTAGAATTCCTCTCTTGAAAGAGGTTGCAGCCGCCGGCCTCGATAAAAATATGTTCCAAAAAATCTGCCCCAACTAAGAAAAAATTTGAATCAGGAAAAGAGCGCATCGTGGTAAAAACCTACTCTAGCGGATACACTACATCAGGTGTGAACTCTACGTGTTGCCCCTGTTACATCCAACACCCAGAACAATAACTATGAACCCCATTTGCCCACCCCAGATAGAACCCTACCCATCCCTCAAATATCAATTAGCCTCTTCAACAGCATTGCTTAGATCTTTCGCCAACAGATCACATGTTATCATTGGTGGTGTCGAAAAGAACTGGAACTGAAGGTCACCTTGTAGCAGGAATTTTGTAAGTGCATGGGCCGCCTTATTTTTGTCTCGTCGAACAAACATAAAACGATGGTTCAGGAACCCCCGACAAGTTTCTTGGCAATCTACTACCAACAAGGCCAAATCACTTCTATCTGATACATGCTTATTCAGAGCCTGCACAAGAAGTAAGCAATCAGATTCCAAATAAACATATCTGAGGCCAAGGGTGACTGGGAGCTCCATGCCTATTAGCATCCCTCAAACTTCCAATACAGTTGGGTGGACGGGGCCTCCATATCTACGCACAAATTCTACAACAAAATGGCCAAACTCATCACGAACAAGGGCGCCCACTTGAGCAACCCCGTAAGTATTAATCCATGCATCCGTGTTAACTTTGAACCATCCTGTCTTTGAAGGGTGCCATAACTCAGCCAGCCTAATGCTTGAGGTGGGACTCAGACTTTGTATAGTTATAAATTCGATCCAAAGCCGGTTGACCAATTGAAACACCCCTTGTGCTACTTTGAATGATGCTGCCCTAAAAATGACCTCGTTCCTCACTTTCCAAATGCCCCACAGCCAGGCCACTTTCCATCCTCTTTCCTCCTCCTCCCGCATCGCAAGCAAGGTCGAACATGCCTGGACCAACGTCATACCTTGGAACTTCCGGGTATCGATCCCAATTTTTCTCCACAAAGTACTTGTAAAAGAACACTAAAAAAATAGATGATGACCCGACTCTGTATAACTCGAACAAAAGGGGCAGCAAACATCCACATCCAATCCTCTACTCAAAATATTGGTTCTAAGTGGAAGATTGTTATCGAGCAGGCGCCATAAGAAGGTGCGAATCCTAGGAGGGCATTTCAGCCTCCAAACGCGATTCCAAACTTCCCTCTCATGAGTCGGAATCGAAGCTAGCTCAGAATGCTCCCACCAATGTTGAAGATCAATGTAGTAACCCGACCTTACCGTATAAATGTTGTCCTTGTTATATCGCCAGCGAACCACGTCTTCCGGGAGTCTAGCACTTACTTGAATTACCTTTATCCACTGTATATCCTCATCCCTAAACAAACGCTGCAAAAGATCACTATCCCACACATTTTTCCATTCCACCAATAACTCAGAGACCCACTGATTCGAGTTCGCCCTCGGGTAGATGTACTGCGGATGCCCGAGCTCAGTTTCTGGAAGCCACCTATCCTCCCAAATTCCCACCTTAGTGTCGTTACCCACCCTCCATTCAAGATTGGGTGCAAGTAAATCCATTCCCTCTCGTATACTCCTCCATGTGAAACTCGGTCTATACCCAATATCTGCCATAATTATATCTCCCCGTGGAAAATATCTTGCTTTTAGAACTTTTTTCGGTAAAGACTATAGGTTACAAAGCAGTCGCCAAGCCTATTTTGCAAGCATTGCCATGTTTGAACTAAGTAGCCTCCTGAAACCCAAACCCCCTTCCACTTTTGACCTGCACATTCGTATCCAACTGCGCCAGTGCATTTTACGTTCCCCCTCTTTGCTACCCCAGTAGAAAGCACACATTTTCTTCTCAATCCTTTCACAAGTATCCACTGGTAAGCTGAAATAACTCATAATATATGTAGAAATTGATGATAATATTGACTTGATCAAAGTTTTCCTCCCAGCTCTTGAGAGAAACTGTTCCTTCCAGCTCCCTATCTTAGAATTGATTCGATCTTCAAGAGAAGAGAAAATTAACCTCTTAGATCGACCAACCAGAGTCGGCAAACCCAGATATGTATCCCCCTCCTCTCCCCTTTGCATCCCCACAAAAGCACACAATCTCTCCTTCTGCACCTCAGACATATTGCCACTAAAAAAAATTGAGCTCTTCTGTAAGTTCACCCGCTGTCTCGATGCCTGAGAATATATATCCAGCAGGTCGAGAATATTCTATAGCTCTGCCTCTGTAGCCCTTGCAAATAAAAGAGAGTCATCTACAAAAAAGAGGTGAGTAATTGCTGGAGCTTCCCTAGCCGCCTTCAAACCATGCAAGCACTGCATTCTTTCTGCCTGTCGAATAAGAGCTGCAAGACCTTCTGCACATATCACGAATAGATAAGGGGAGAGTGGATCACCTTGGTGCAGTCCCCTCTCTGGAAAGAAGGACTCCCCTACCTGTCCATTTACCTGCACTGCATATCTAACAGTACGAACACACTTCATAACAAGGGCAGTAAATAGGGATGTCAATTTGACCCTTATCATGAGGGTCTACCCGAATCCAGACCCGAAGGGTCTAGGACCTGTTGACTTTGACCAGGTCTAGACCCGGATCCTGTCCGGATCCTTATTTTTTAAAAGGATAAGGGCATGGATATGGACACATAGGATCCTACCCGGATCCTACCCAAATTTTAAAAAATATTAAAATAATATATATATATTAATTACTAAAGTTTGTACCAAATTCTCATCACAACCTACCCAATTTGAAATTTTTTTATAAGTAAATTTATTCATCTAAGTTGGTATAAATACCACAATAACAAAATACCAAAGTTACATCTTAATTGGTAACGATACCGATTATCAAATATAAGATATTACAATTAGTAAAGAACGTGAACACCTATTCAACCAAAAGAAATACCTGTTAAGTAGGTTCCAATTGATCCCTTGATGTTTTAGATATTCAAGAGAAACTAATAAATTGCTAAAGGAGGAATGATGAAGAACGTTTAACCTACATAATGTTAATTCAACCTTCTAATATATTCTACCCTTCAATTGTCATATTAATTTGCAATTTTTATTTATTAATTTATTTTATTTTTTATATTGACTTATTTTAGTAAAAAAATAAACTGTATTTACATTTTTCGAGTGCTTCGCTATTGCGACAAGTATGGTTTAATTTTCAAAATATTATTTAATTTTTAAATAATACGGACCCGTGGGTCGTCCTGATCCTGCCCAATTTTTTAGGACCCGAATCTTACCCAGATTCTTATTTTTAAAGAGGATAAGAGTAAGGATCTGGGTCGACGTTCACAAAAGAGGACAAGGATCCGGGTCCTATAGATCCTACCCGGATCTTGCCCATTGCCATTCTCAGCAGTAATGGACTCCTGAAAACTCATGGCCAACAACATTTTTTCCAAAAAATTCTACTCTATCCTATCATATGCTTCCATCATGTCTAATTTAAGAGCACACCACCCTCTTTCGCTAGTTGTCTTCTTTTTTAAGTAGTGATAAGACTCAAAAGTAACTAAGGCATTATCAGTAATCAAACGACCTGGTACAAAAGTTCCTTGATTCTCATGGATGATATCATGCAAAAAGACCTTTAACCTATTTGTGATTGCCTTAGTAATAATTTTAATGACTATATTACACAAACTTATAGGTCGATATTCAGAGCAATTTGTAGGTCTTTTAACTTTTAGAATTAAAGCAATGATAGTGGCATTCATATTAATGGGGTCAGCCCCATCGTTAAGCACAACCAGAGTGGAACGAGTTACCGAGGGTCCAACAGTCTTCCAATGCTTCTGAAAGAAGAGTGGGGGCATGCCGTCAGGCCCTGGTGCTTTAGTAGGGCCCATCTCGCGGAGGGCTTTATACACCTCCTCCCTCGTGTAGGGTGCTCCCAACTGCCTACTCATCTCCTCCGTCACTCGTACCTCCACCAAATTTGTCACTTCTGTTACCTGCACATTAGCTTCAGAGACAAACAAGTTAGTATAAAAAGTCCTAAATTCATGTTCCAACTCAGTCCATCCTCTCAATTTTTGGCCGTTCGGGCCATCCAACTCTAGGATCCGATTTTGAGCTCCCCTATGCTTTGCCTTTTTGTGGAAGAATTTGGTATTGCGATCTCCCTCACGTATCCATTCCACTCTTGACCTCTGAGCCCACATCGCCTCTTCTCTTGACAATATTTCCTCTCGTTGCTTGAGCAAGGCATCCAAATTCCTCTTTCTATCTGCGGTCAGAGGTAGATCCTGCAAGGTGCCAATTTTCTTTTCCAATTCACTCTTCTGCTTCCTCACATTCCCAAAAACAGTCTTATTTCATGTCATCAAGTGTTGAGCACAGGCAGCCAGCTTCGCCTCGTTATTATCTTTTGTTTACTTAGGTGAATTGTGCTCATAAGCACTAAATGCTATGTAAATAATAAGTTTAGTTACTTACTATTTTTGCTATTACTTTTTTATGATAAAAATTGTACTTGTTAAATAAAAGCTTAAATACACCTTCGGGATAGAATTATCAAAAGATAAGCAGTGGGAGTGAAAGTAGGATGGACTAGAGTTGTAATAAACAGGAATTGTTGAAGCTAAAAACAAATCATTTTAGTTTTTGGTGATTCGATGTTTTTTTACTAAGTGTCTTATTTTTTATATGTTTACCAGTATCTTGTGTCTATATGGACTATCACGTTTCTATTTCCTATTGAGCTAACTTGGCAACTGTTGGAATTTGGATGAAAATTAAGGCCAATTGGCCCAAAGTGGAAAAAGACCCAAGGTGAAAAGCCTAAGATGGGAATGGAAAAGGGCATTATCACATCAGAAAATGTAACAAATTTTTCCAAGTATATAAGGAGATTCTCTTTGTTAGTTAGGAACTAAGAGTCACGAAACTTCCAGAAGCGTCTGAAGAGTCACGAGCCTAAGTGGTCAGGCACTGCTAGCCGAAAGGGTGCTACTGTCACCAAGAAATGTGCCCCTTCGGGGTGTCAGACAGCCATTCGGATTCCAGTTCTCCAACGCCTATAAATAGGCCGCTTACCAACAATTTTACTCACTCCACTACTCATTGCATAACATCTCTCTTTAGCAATAGTAGTTTCCCTCTCTCTCTCTCTCTTTCAGAAAAGTTCTGAGTATCCAGCCGTTTGCCGAAACTTCGAGAATTGTTGTGCAACGATCTTGGAAGTAACTAGTCGTTGTATCTTAGGGACGATTGTCATAGCCTGTAAGCACTGAACACGGGGCAATCTCGTCTTACGGAGAAAGAGTGAAACTCTTGTCTCGACTTAGATCATAATCAAGTACACCATCATTCAGAAAAATAACAATCGTAAGATGAGATTTTGTGTACTTGAAGATGACATCATCAAGCTCTGCTCCAGCACCAGTCCCGACGGTCCCAAGAACTGTCCACGCCGAAATGCCGGCCAAGTTCAATGGCACCAAGTTTAAGAGAGGGCAACAGAAAATATTGTTCTACCTGATAAAGCTCAACCTGGTTCGGTTCTTGAAGGAAGAAGCACCGAAGGTGGCAGAGAATGAGGCTGATCAACAGAAGATCAATGCCCTAGATGCATGGAACTATAGCGACTTCCTATGTCATAAATATATCCTGAATGGATTGAACGACACCCTCTACAATGTTTATGTAGTGGCCAAAATTGCAAAAGAATTATGAGATTTGCTGGAAAAGAAGTACAAGACGAAAGATGTCGGGTTGAAAAAATTCATCGTCGAAAGATTCATCGACTTCAAGATGGTTGATTCCAAGAGGTCATAGATCAAGTGCAAGAGTTGCAACTGATTCTGCATGATTTTCATACCGAAGCAATGCAACTAAGTGAGTCTTTCCAAGTGGCGGCAATGATTGAAAAGCTACAATCCCTGTGAAAGGATTTCAAGAACCACCTCAAGCATAAGAGGAAGGACATGGGCCTTGAAGACTTAATTGTGAGACTAAGATTGAGAAAGACAACCGAAAGTCCAAAGTCAAGAACAACAAGACCAACTGAAGCCACGATACACCTCGGTGAAGGAGGTACTGGCAACAAGAGAAAGAAGTCTGGTAACAAGCAGGAGAAGCAAGAGCCAAAGCAGAAAAAGGCCAAGAAGATCAAAGGCAACTGCTTCAACTGCGACAAGCTCGATCACATGGCAAATGATTGTCGTCTACCAAAGAAGGACAATCATGAGAAAGCTAATCTGGCTGAGAACCTGTCTGAGTTATATCTATCCGCCGTGGTGTCTGAAGCCAATTTGGTGGATAACCCAAGAGAGTGGTCGTCGACACAGGGGCAACCCACCACATTTGCTCAGACAAGGAGATGTTCTCGACTTATATCCCGATCACCGAATGGAAGCTATTTATGGGAAACTCCGCAACTTTCAAAGTAGTTAGATTAGGGAAGATGGTCGCGAAGCTGACCTCGGGCAAAGAGCTGACCCTCAAGTATATCCTACATGTCCCAAACATCCGCAAGAATCTGGTATCCGACTCCCTGTTAAGCAAAGCTGGGTTGAAGCTAGTTTTTTAGGCTGATAAGTTTGTAATGACCAAAGTTGATACATTTGTAGAAAAGGATTACCTAGATAGGGGACTCTTTAAATTGAATGTAATAACTGTAGAACGTGCCTTTGAGGGCCAGAATAAAATTATTAATTCTTCTTATTTGGCTGAGTGTTCTAACTTATGGCGTGATAGATTAGGACACATAAACTTAAGCTCACTAAAAAAGTGGGTAAGTTTAAATTTATTGCCTAAAATAGAGTTTAACCCAAACAATAAATGTGAAGTATGTGTTGAGACAAAAATGGCTAAAGCCATTCAGTGGAAAGAAGTACAATATCTTTAGAGTCAATTCCTACCAATGTTTGCGATATGAAACACGTACAAACTAGAGGTGAAAAAAAGTATTTTATCACGTTTATCGATAATTACACAAGATACTGCTACGTATATCTTTTAAAAGGAAAGGACGAAGCCTTTGAAGCCTTCAAGAAGTATTAGAATGAGGTTGAAAATCAACTTAGCACTAAAATTAAAATGATTCAAAGGGTTAGATGGGGAGAATATGCAGCTCCGTTTGAGAAATTCTGCTAACAAAATGGCATTATTCATCAGACAATTGCTCCATACTCACCTCAATCAAATGGCGTAGCTGAACGAAAGAATCAAACTCTCAAGAAGATGATGAATGTTATGTTGATTAGCTCAGGTTTACCCCAGAACATGTATGGGGAAGTTGTCCTCTCAGCTAATCACATTCTAAATAAATTACCACACAAAAAAAGGGACAAAACCCCATATGAACTATGGAAAGGGAGAAAGCCTTCCTACGATCACCTTAAAGTGTAGGGGTGCCTAGCCAAGGTAGAAGTACCTAAGCCTAAACAGATGAGAATATGACTCAAAATTATTGATTGCATTTTTATCAGATATGCTTACAACAGTAGTGCGTATCAATTTCTGGTGCACAAATTTAAAAATCCTAAAGTAAATGAGGGAATTGTTATAGAATCAAGGAATGCGATATTCTTTGAAAATATTTTTTCTAATAAGGAAAGAAAAGAAGTAAGTTCTAATAAGAGGACTTATGAGGCTGTACGAGGTTCTGATCAAGATGCTCAGGAATCTAGACGTGGTAAGAGGACCAAGGTAGCCAAGTCTTTTGGTCCAGATTTTCTGACATACGTGTTAGAAAATGAACCTAGAACAATCCAAGAGGCATTGTCTAGCCCAGATGCTCCTCTCTGGAAAGAAGCTATCAATAGTGAGATAGAGTCTATCATATAAAACCACATATGGGAGATCATAGATCTCCCACCAAGTTGCAAATCTTTAGGTTACAAATGGATCCTTAAAAAGAAATACAAAGCTGATGGATCAATCGATAAGTACAAAGCTCGGTTGGTAGCTAGAGGATTCAAACAGAAGGAAGGATATGATTATTTTGAAAAGTATTCGCTAGTCACAAGAATCACATTTATTAGAGTGCTCATAGCCATTGCAGCACTCTATAACCTCGAGATACATCAGATGGATGTAAAAACAACTTTCCTAAATGGAGAAGTATAAGAGGAGATATATATGGAACAACCTGAAGGGTTAGTTGCCCCCGGACAAGAGCATAAAGTATACAAACTAGTCAAGTCATTGTGAGGGCAAAAACAGGCGCCGAAACAATGGCATGATAAATTTGACAGAACAATGATGTTAAATGGCTTTAAGATAAATGAGTGTGATAAATGTGTATACATTAAAGGCACACCTGATGCTTACGTGATTGTATGTCTGTATGTAGACGATATGCTAATCATGGAAAGCAATAATGATCTTATCGTGAAAACTAAGAATATGTTAAAGAATAACTTTGACATGAAAGATATGGGTCTAGCTGATGTCATACTAGGGATCAAAATCTCTAGGATGACTGATAGAATTATTTTGTCACAATCTCACTATATTGAGAATATACTCAAGAAATTCGAAACTTTTGACAAACCTCCAACTAAGACTCTTGTAAACTTGAGTCTACGCTTAGCTAAAAATAGAGGGGACCTAGTATCTCAATTAAAATATGCAAGGATCATTGGGAGCCTGATTTACTTGATAAATTGTACACTCCCTGATATTGCGTATTCAGTTAGCAAGCTTGGTAGATTCACAAGTAATCCAGGAACGGATCACTGGCTAGCTCTGGAAAGGGTTCTAAAGTACCTAAAACATACTTTGAACCAAGGCATACTTTATACTAGATATCCAGCTGTATTAGAAGGATATAGTAATGCGAATTAGATATCGGATACTAAAGACTCCAAATCTACTAGTAGTTATGTGTTCACCATAGGTGGAAGAGCTATGTCCTAAACAAACGTGCATAGCTCGATCCACCATGGAGTCAGAGTTTATAGCACTAGATAAAGCTGGGAAAGAAGCTGAATAGCTCAGAAACTTCCTAGAGGATATTCCATGTTCGAATAAGCATGTGCCTCCTGTATTGATACATTGTGATAGCATGTCAGCAATCGGGAGAGCACAAAGTACTATGTACAATAGTAAGTCTCGACACATCCGTAGGAGACATAACATTGTTAGACAGTTGATCTCTGGTGGTGTAATTATCATTAATTATGTGAAGTCCAAAGACAACATAGCTGATCCTTTGACGAATAGAGTCAACATAGATCAAATGTATAACGCGGTAAGGAGAATGGGGTTAAAACCCACACATTAAAAAATATTCATAGCGGTAACTCAACCATGATGAGTGAAGATTCCACAAACTTGGTTCAATGAGACAACTAAGTTATGGATGGTTAAGATGATCACTTGGAATCTATCCCATTCTCAGAAGCTGCCCAAGTACTAACCTGCAGAGGTGTGGTAAGGTTAAGCGTCTATGCTTTCAATGATTCCTATACCAGATAAGGGTAGAGTGTAGCAGGATACTCCTGATAGGAGATCACCTATATAAGTGTGAAGTTAGGCTGCTTCAAATAGAAAAATATTTATGAATCCAAGATAAGGTCCATAGCCGAAACAGACACAACGTGAGAACTAAGGATATTAGAGATATCATTGTGTAAATGTTATTATCTGGGTTTCCATCAAAAGTTGACCAGTTCAAGACATCGCATTCACTGAGCAGCAAGTAAATCTGATAATATCTTAATAGAGAAGGTTCAAAGCAGTAAGTTACCTATCTCGATGCAATGATAACTCGTCAAAAATTTTTTTAAAAGTATCAGCATGTATTAATCATCATTCATGTGAGAGATTATTGAAATTTAAATAAAAATTAAAGCCAATTGGCCCTAAGTGAAAAAAGGCCCAAGATGAGAGGCCTAAGATAGGAATGGGAAAGGGCATTACCACATCAAAAAATGCAAAAACAATTTCCAAGTATATAAGGAGATGCTCTTTATTAGCTAAGAACTAAGTTGACCACCTGGAAAGGTAACTCGGATATGCTATGAGGATAGTCCGTAGCAATTTTCGAACATGCACACATACGTGTGCGCATGGCACATTGGACGCAGGTCGCAATGGGCACTTTGAGGTACACTTTGCACTTTGCGCATGCGCATCATCGAGAGGAGCCGGAGGAGCTTTGAAGTTTTGCCGAAATCCAGAAACCACTCGTACACCTTCGGGGACCTGCGCAGGGATACGAGGAGGTGCAAAAGGCTGGCCAATTCCAAAAGACTCCAGATTGCTCGGACGAAGGGTCACAACAAGAAGTGCTGGTTGGAAGAGTCACAAAATTTTGCAGAAGCGCCCGAAGAGTTACGAGCTGAAGTGGTCAGGCACAGCTGGCCAAAAGGGTGCTACTGTCACCCAGAAATGTGCCCCTTTTGAGTGCCAGGTAGCCATCCGAATTCCAGTTCCCTAACGCCTATAAATAGGCCCCCTACCAACCATTTTACTCACTCCACTACTCATTGCATAACATCTCTCTTTAGCAATTGTAGTTTCTCTCTCTCTCTCTCTCTCTCTCTTTCTGTCTCTCTCTGGAAAGTTCCGAGTATCCAGTGGTTCGTCGAAGCTTCGAGAATCATTGTGCTATGATCTTGGAAGAAACTAATCGTTGTATCTTGGAGACGATTGCCGTAGCCCGTAAGCACTGAATACGGGACAATCTTGTCTTACGGAGAAAGAGCGAAACTCTTCCCTCGACTTAGATCCTAATCAAGTACACCATCATCCGGACAAACAACAGCAACAAATAGAAAAATCCCCAAAATAAAAAATAGAAAAAAGAGAACAACACACCCAACTAACTCTCTCTCTCTCTCTCTCTCTCCGGAATTGGATTGAGTTGTTCACACTAATAGGATGGACAACACTATTTTCGTGGGACATTAGGCACTGTACAAATCTTGTGACTGAGTTTTGGGTACTTTTTCTAGGACTTGAACCGGCATAAAAACTTGACTTTTGATGTATTCTTGTTTAGGTAGACTCTTCCATAGTTCTACTTTGTGTTGGCCAAGATATTTCAAGAGATCACTCGTTGTCTAATCAATTAGCCAAGCCAAAGATCTCTTGGAGAGGGAGAGGGAGATACGTGAAGATAAGACAATTGTGTTGCTGATGTCCTATCTAAGCATGTATTATCTATTGCTAGCATGTCTTATGTATTACTGTTAGATTTTTCATTTCAAATTTTCCTAGATATATATTTAGATTATTTAAATGGGATTAGTTTGTCTGGATCCTATGTACTCATTTTTGTATCTCAATATGTGATTAATAAAAATTAGTAAGTTAGTTGTCCTCAACTCTCGGGAAAAAAAGGGATGGTCACTACTATCTAGCTGAAATTTGTACCGTTGATTTAATAGATTTAAAAATGTGTCTAAATCAAATGACCGAGAGATTCACGAAGAGTGTCAATAGGTATTTTTTATAGATCTAACAAAATGCGGCGGCGCCGCATCGCCCACGACTTCCCTCGGGGACTCGAAGCTCGCATTAATTTCATTCGAATATATTGTGCATTTTTTATTCCATTGCACCACAAATGACACCCTACATGTAGACCTGATCACGGTTCGAATTTGGACGAATTCGAATTCGAATTCATCAAAACATTAAACCATATCCAATTCTTCACAAGACGAATCGAATACGAATTATGAATTTTCGAATTAGAATCGAATTATAATCGAATTCGAATTCGAATTAATTCTATAATTTTAATACCTCCTGCACTAAATGTTTGTTCCAACTTCCACGGCAACCGTCGAAATCGGACAAGCAAGCAATTCTTTTGGAACAATTGACATAACCGGAAATTGTTCTACATGGTTGTTCCACCATTCTAATAAAGCAAAATTAGAAGATTTGACAAATGGAATATCAAATTGTGTGTTAAGATATAAATCAAATTCTGAATTGGTTAAACTTATTCCTCGGGGTCTATTTGTTTTTTCATTAGCAATCTTTCCGTAAAACTTAATTTTTCACCTTGTGAGGGAGAGGGAGTTGGTTCATTAGATGTAGAAGCATTATTCCTAATACTATATCCACTCATTAAATCCATAATATCTTTTTGTAAACTATCAATTTTAATGTTCGGCATAAAAACGGTTGCATAATAGTAAATGAGATGTAGGATAATAAATACCCGATAAAAGATGTGTAGCATAATTAAAACATTCTAAAAGTTCATTTAGTTTTTCTACAAGGTCCCAATGGTAAGGTTGTAACATAATATTATTAGTTTGATCATAAGTCGAATTCCAACTTTGTTGAACATCTTGTGGAAAATGTTTTGGTTTCATGTTGTTTAATTTGCAAAAAATTTTCCAATCTTTTAGCAATTTTGGGCGAGCCCATAATAAATTAAGTGCTTGTTTAATTGGTCCTAATGTAGAGTCTAAAGCTTTAATTCCATCTTGAGTACAAAGATTAAATATATAGTAATATGAGTAATTATATGAGAAATATGACTAATATATCTAATTAGTAAACTTGAGAGAGAATTTATATAGCTCAAATTTTCAATAAGAGAAGTAGAGAATTGAGATTGGAATGTGTAAAATTTGAAGAATAAGAGGTGGTATTTATAGAGTTGGGAAGAAATTCTGAATTTATAAAAAAAAAATTTAAAAAGTACCAACAGTAAAAAAAATGGTAACCTAGGGATTAAAACGATAACAAAAAAAATGATAAGAAAAAAAGGGTAATTTACCCCTAATGCTGACGCAAGCGCTGACGTTAGCGAAATCCAATTAAACCCCCCCCCCCCCCCCCCCCCCCCCCTTTTTTTAAAATTCCCGGCCCCACCCCTCCCTTTTTTTTATTTCCGCCGCCCCCCCCCCCTTTTTTTTGAATTTTTATGAATTCGATTCGAATTCGAATCGAATTCGATACGAATCGAATTCTCAAAACGAATTCGAATTGAATTCGCCGGTTTGACGAATTACAAAAAATTGAACCGTATTCAATTCTTATCATGACGAATTCGAATCGAATTTTTTGACGAATCGAATTATTGTCGAATCGAATCGAATTTTTTACGAATCGAATCGAATCGAATCACGAATCGGATTCAATTCGTGGCCAGGTCTACCTACATGCGCAACTTATCTTTGAAAAAGAAATTCGGTCAGATTAAAATTTTTTATTTTATACAACAGAAAAATTTCTATACCTGTTAGATATGCTAATGTAATTTCCTTATCAAGTTGTACCGTTCTAAATGGCATAGAATCCTACGGATATGGGATTTCTATAATAGACATGTAGCCTTAGACGTGTAACCCTAGTTGGTTAGATACGTAGCAAATGTAAAACCCTAGATAAAAACCTAGACTGTAATTGATATATAAACTCACCGCATGTAATGAGAATGGCAGTGGCTTGAGTTATTCTTCATGGTATCAGAGCCAAAACCTGGTATCGAAAACCCTACCACAAATTAACCTACCCGCCACAACAATCCAGTCCCACAAAATATGTCACAGGGAACCGTCTCGATGGCAAGCGGGGATGTTATATCCCAAAGCATCATCAACGACCCGATCTCTCCATATTATATCCATCCGTCCGACAACCCCGGGCAGGTTTTCGTGACTGATTTACTCAACGATGGAAATTTTGGAGAGTGGGAGAATGATATGGCTAACGCCTTATATGCAAAAAACAAGATCGGTTTTGTCAACGGATCGTTACCTCGACCGTTGCCCACCTCTCCAGATCTCTCCTCTTGGCTTCGTGCAGACGCGATGGTCAAGGGGTGGTTAAAAAGTGCTATGGAAAAGGAAGTCTGCACAAGTGTGCGATTTGCAAGCTGCGCCCACGAAATATGGGCTGATATCTCCGAGCAGTTTGGAAAAGGGAGTGCCCCGAGGGCATATGAACTGCGACGAGCAATAACGATGCTTCGACAAGATGGTTCATCTGTATCTACCTACTACACCAAACTAAAAGGGTTGTGGGATGAGGTACAGTCAATCAACTCATTGCCTAAGTGTTCTTGTACTAATTGTACGTGTGGCTTGCAAAAGCAGGTGTCTGACATGCGTGCAAAAGAGCAACTTTATGACTTCTTGATGGGTTTAGATGATGTTTATAGCACGGTAAAGACTCAAATTCTGAGTTCGCAGCCGTTGCCAAGCCTGGGCATCGCATATCATCTTATTTCAGAGGATGAGTAATAACGTGCGGTGAGTAATTCTCGTCGTACCACTGGAGATTCTACTGCCTTTCAGGTGTTCCGTGGCTCATCTAAAGGAGGTGTTCCGATCAGCAAAACCAAAGGTGGGGGCAGTAGGCTTCGGTGCAACCATTGCGGGAAGAATGGACATATGGAGGAAGGATGTTTCGAGCTTATCGGTTATCCTGGTGATTGGAACCGAAGATCAGTCCGAGAGGGCAACGGTACTAAAAGTCGTGAGCAGGGGACCAATAATCCTCGACCTGCTCCAAAGGCTGCTCAGGTACACACTAGCCTGCAAGACTCAGGCGGAACGAGCCCGATTCCAGGCTTTACAGCAGATCAGTTTAACCTACTCGTTAAACACTTCGGGATAAAAGGTGATGCACCATCGAGACCTAGCTTGTCGGAGCCAATAGCAAACATGGCTGGTAACATATCTTTTCCAAAATCTTGGGTTATTGATTCAGGAGCATCGGAACACATTACTTGTCATCGCGATTGGTTATCTGATTGTGCAGCTAACACCCTGCATCCTTTTGTGAAAATTCCAAATGGAGAATCCATTCCGATTGATGGAATAGGGAATGTTCATCTAACGGATAACCTATACCTTCAGAATGTGCTATACATCCCAAATTTCAAGTGCAACCTTTTATCTGTTAGCCGATTGACGAAGGAACAAAATTGCACACTCACATTTTTGCCGGGCTTCTGTGTGATACAGGACTTACCTACGAGGACCATGATTGGAGTGGGTAGATTGCGCGATGGACTGTATCATTTTGAAGCTGTAACGGACCGGGTGGCATTGTTGACTTCTTCTTCGGACGGCTTCGAGAGGTGGCATAGGCGTCTTGGGCATACTTCGAGTGAGATAATGAGGCACATACCTGCTATTAATAGTTATCCTTCTAGTTCTACAGTTTCTGATTGTGAACCTTGTATTCTTGCAAAACACGCGAGAAGACCTTTTTCCATCAGTTCAATTAAAACGACATCATGTTTTCAGCTTATACATTGCGATATTTGGGGACCTTATAAGGTCGCTTCATCTATTGGTGTACACTATTTCCTCACCATCGTGGACGATTTCAGTCGCGGGGTATGGACCTATCTTATGAAGTACAAATCAGAAGTTTGCAATAAGTTGATCACCTTTTGCAATATGGTCGCGTGTCAATTCGAGAAGAAGGTTAAGTGTGTTCGGTCAGACAATGGGTTGGAATTCACTACCGGTGAATTGATATCATATTATGAGGAACATGGGATGATTCATCAAACTTCTTGTCCTTATACCCCGCAACAAAATGGGGTAGTAGAGCGAAAACATCGGCATATTCTGGAGACGGCTAGGGCACTTCGATTTCAAGCCGACTTGCCCCTTCAATTTAGGGGAGAGTGTGTCTTGACAGCCACACACATCATCAATCGGCTACCCTCTCGAGTTATCAGTCACAAGACACCATACGAGGTCCTATTTGGGCGGCCTCCATCATACACTCATTTGAGAGTCTTTGGTTACTTAGCTTATGTTCACAAGCCCAACCGAGAATCCAAATTCGATTCCCGCAGTCAACCATGTGTGTTTTTGGGATATCCTAATAATCAGAAGGGATATAAAGTTTATGACATGACAACCAAGAAGTTTATCGTGTCAAGGGATGTCATCTTCATGGAAGATTCTTATCCGTACGCAGACAAAATTATTGGATCGGTACCGAGGGAAAAAGGCACACATATTGAAGATGTTGAACTTGATGCCTCTAACACATCGGTTTCCAATGAACCGAATGATACAGCAGGTGTTCAGGAAGAAAATTCAGATTCTGATCCCTCGCATTCTTTGAATAATCCAACTCCTACTGAAGGGATCGTCCAGGAGATTGCTCTGCCTGAACCTCGACGATCTCAACGTGCTACTAAACAGCCTAAGCATCTTCAGGACTACGAAGTCACAATGCCCCCGTCCTTGATCAGTCCATCCCAGTCGCCTACTCCATCAGACTCTTCGCATGTATATCCATTGTCCAATTTTGTGAGTTATTCAAAATTTGCTCCAGTTCATCGTGCTTTCTTAGCAGCTGTTGTCGAGCAAACTGAGCCTCGAACATTTGAAGAGGCAGTCAAGCATAAATCCTAGCAAATTGCTATGAAGCGTGAAATCGCCGCCCTCGAAAATAATGGCACATGGACTCTTCAATTGCTGCCACCTGGGAAACATCTTGTGGATTCAAAATGGGTCTATAAGGTGAAATTCAAGCCCAACGGTGAAGTTGAACGATACAAGGCTCGTTTGGTTGCGCGGGGATTTAAGCAGATCGAAGGTCTTGACTATCATGATACCTTCGCGCCAGTTGCCAAGTTGGTTACTGTACGATGTCTACTGGCTTTTGCAGTCAAGCAAAACTGGATGATTCAGCAGCTTGACGTCGATAATGCCTTCATGCACGGAGACTTGCATGAAGAAGTTTATATGTCTGTGCCACAAGGATTCGCTAAGGCAGGAGATAGACGTGTTTGTCGATTGAGAAAGTCATTATATGGACTGAAGCAGGCATCACGAAATTGGTACAGTAAGCTTGCCAGTGTTTTATTGGAGCTGCGATATCGAAGATCCAAGGCTGACCATGCTCTTTTTCGGCATCGTGAAGGGTCTCTAGTGCTATGTTTGCTAGTCTATGTAGATGATGTTATACTTGTCGGGAATAATGAGCGAATGCTGGATATCACAAGAAAATGCCTTGATAAACAATTTGGGATCAAGGACCTTGGAAGCATCAAGTATTTTCTTGGTATCGAAGCGGCCCGAACAGCTGAAGGTTTAGTCTTATCTCAACACAAATACACCCTCGACATTATCAAGGAGTGTGGGAAGACTGGCTCACGTCCGTGTGGTTTTCCGATGGAGCAAAATCATCGGTTGCAAATATCTGGCAAAGCTGCGTCAAGACCATCTTCTTACCGCAGACTCGTCGGGAGGCTGATGTATCTCACTGTTACACGGCCAGACATCTCCTACGCTGTCAATGTTCTATCCCAATTTGTTGACGACCCTAGACAACCACATATTGATGCTGCTGACCGATTGGTTCACTATCTGAAGACTACTGCAGGACAAGGCATTCTGCTGAACAATTTGCAGACTTTTAACTTGGTAGCATACAGTGACGCTAACTGGGGAGGATGTCCGATGACCAGGCGTTCGAGGACAGGATATTTTATTACATTTGGAGGATCCCCGGTGTCATGGCGGTCTAAAAAGTAAAATGTTGTTGCACGATCTTCAGCCGA
This sequence comes from Hypericum androsaemum, assembly GCA_963995505.1. Lineage (NCBI taxonomy): Eukaryota > Viridiplantae > Streptophyta > Magnoliopsida > Malpighiales > Hypericaceae > Hypericum > Hypericum androsaemum. Next base: position 5,049,444 of record OZ023185.1, on the reverse strand, counting down.
AGCCGAGTATCGTGCTATGGCGTTGACGGTCAGTGAAGTTCTTTGGCTACATTGGTTATTTTATGATCTTGGCACTCCTCAACGTGAACCTATACCCTTATATTGTGATAATCAGGCAGCTTTACACATTACTCAGAACCCAGTTTATCATGAGAGGACGAAGCATGTCGAGATGGACTGTTACTTTGTCCGAGAACGGTTCCAATCACATGAAGTTCAACCTCGCAAGATTTCCACCGATTTCCAACTGGCAGACTTATTCACTAAGGCATTGGGCCTTGAACGTTTTCGATCGCTTGTTAACAGAATGGGTGTTCGTAACTTACACGATCCAACTTGAGGGGGGAGTGTTAGATATGCTAATGTAATTTCCTTATCAAGTTGTACCGTTCTAAATGGCATAGAATCCTACGGATATGGGATTTCTATAATAGACATGTAGCCTTAGACATGTAACCCTAGTTGGTTAGGTACGTAGCAAATGTAAAACCCTAGATAAAAACCTAGACTGTAATTGATATATAAACTCACCGCATGTAATGAGAATGGCAGTGGCTTGAGTTATTCTTCAATACCATTTGAAATCAGAAAAAAATATCACTTTATAAAGATTATCACATAAGAGAAATATATATTTTTTACTCTAAAATTATTAAAAATTGAGTTCTAGTCAATAAATACGTAAATACCAAAAAATTACATTGTCTATATTTAAAGCACCTAAAATCTCGGTTTATAGTATTATTCAAATGGTATAGTCCATTGAGATTTTTTTTACAACAAGACGACAATCACAAACTCCAATCGAAGAAAAATCATAAGATGAATGGTGATATAAACTTTATCAAATAAGAAAGTCTATCACAAACTACTATTTTAAAATATTTTTTATATTCGTAAAATATGTAAAAATATATATGAATAATTACTGTTAGGCTCCTGGTGTTTGGCATATTCGCCTTTCACACCCCGTCTTTCGACAATCGATTAAAAACTCCCCGAGGTTTGGTTTTATAATACTCTCTGGCCCTCGCTGACCTCAGCAGATATTTTTTATTTTTTTGTCATAGAAATGACAAAAATACCCTTGGAAAAAATAAAAAAAAGCATCTCATCTTACCTCCTTCATCTTCTCCGGGCAATCTCAATTGAAAATTATCTTACCGATTAATTTTTATTAAAGCATCGAAATCAAATAAAAATAGTTTGAGATCTCAATGGTGGACAAGCCGACGAAGCGTACGAAACCCGAGCTTGCTCCTCCGGCCTTGGTCCTCCTCCGGCTTCTTGGACCCGAGCTTACTCCTGCCTCGCTCATCCTCTGCCGCCTTTGTAGGCTACGCCTTGGAGATACTAGAATCTCTACCATTATCGCTCTTACCCTTCTCGCCCTCGTACTTGTTATCCCCGCCAAGGCATCTCACCCTCTCACTAGAACTAGCTCCGATGGTTGGAGTGTTAACCTCCATGGTGCCGGCGCTGGTCGGAATCTTGGAGCGGAACTTGAAGGTAAAGGAGAAGAAGAACTTCATGGATATGCCCAAAAATGGCGACGTTTCGTTCAACCACGTGAATATAAGCTTGGCCCGGAAATAGCTTGGGTACAAACCCACGACCGATTTCCAAACCGGGTTGAAGAAGTTCCTCAAGTGGTATACCACTTATTACGGCTACACTATTGGGAAGGGTTCTTTTTTCTTCATTTTGACGAACTTGGTGTATTTTCCAATTGGGTTTTGTTGATTTCTTGATGATGAGCTGTTGCCTGGGTTTTGGAGCGACAATGGACTTCTGCTTAATCAAAAGATGAGATGTTGGATTTAATTTGATGTCCTTGGTCGGAGTATTTTTCAGAGAAGAGATCTAGAGGTAGAAGAAGAAGATAGCCCTTTTTTATTTTCTCAAGAGTATTTTTGTCATTTTCGTGACAAAAAAATGAAAAAATATTTGATGGCGTTAGCGAGGGCCTCAGAGTATAATAAAACTAAATTTTGGGGAGTTTTTAATCGATTTTTGAAAGATAGGAGGTGAGAGGCGAATATGTCAAATACTAGGAGCCTAACAGTAATTATCCCAAATATATATTTATTAAAAAATATCATTTTTTGCAAAAATAGTTGCTAGATTTAATACTAATATTTTTTTAATAATATTAATTATTACGATAAAAAAATTATTAAATTTTAACACTTTTTGCAACTAGAGACCAAAACTTTATCTTTTTAAAAATTTTATCATTTTAAAAACAATTCACCAACGGGTTTTACTATAATTGCTTTATATTCACGTGACTAACGTGGTCAGGTTTATACGAAGAAAACTAACGCGGTCTAAGTTTACGGGGTAAAAAACATCCATGGTCACTGAATTTTAATAATTTTTTATCCATGGTCACTAAACTATTTTTTTACCCTTTATGGTCACTAATCTATACTAAATTACTCAGGTACGGTCACTCCGACCAATTTTTCGCCAGAAATCTTCCCGGAAACAAGAAAAATTAGTCCCGGAGATCTTTTCCGGCAAAGTTCGGTCATCTAATTAACGTTCCAACCCTAACCTAATAATCCCGGGACCAATTTTTACTAGTTTTCGTGAAGATTTCCGGCGAAAAAGTGGCCGGAGTGACCATATATGAGTAATTTAGTATAGATTAGTGACCATAAAGGGTAAAAAAATAGTTTAGTGACCATGGACAAAAAATTATTAAAGTTTAGTGACCATGGGTATTTTTTACCCAAGTTTACAGATGTTGCATCGTCAACACTTGGGCCGATCCAATATTTATGGGAAAAAATCATTTTAGCAACATGTGAAAGATAAGTAGTGGGAGTGAAAGTATGATGGACTAGAGTTGTAATAAACAGGAATTGTTGAAGTTAAAAACAAATCACTTTAGTATTTGGTGATTTGATTTTTTTAACTAAGTGTCTTATTTTTTATAAGTTTACCAGTATCTTGAATCTACATGGACTATCACGTTTCTATTTCCTATTGAGCTAACTTGGCAACAACTAAAAAAATCCCCAAAATATAAAATAGAAGAAAGAGAATAACACACCCAACTCTCTCTCTCTCTCCGGAATAGGATTGAATTGTTCACACTAATACGATGAACAGCACTATTTTCATGGAACATTAGGCACTATACAATTTTTGTGACTCAGTTTTGGATACTTATTTTAGGACTTGAACCGACATAAAAATTTGGTTTTTGTTATATTGTTGTTGAGGTTGATTCTTCTATAGTTCTACTTTGTGTTGGCCAAGACATTTCAAGAGATCACTCGTTGTCTAATCGATTAGCCAAGCCAAAGTCTCTTATCTATTGCTAATGTATTGCTAATGTCTTATCTAAGCATGTATTATCTATTGCTAGCATGTCTTATCTATTGCAATCATAACTGTTAGATTTTCCATTTCATATTTTCCTAGATATATATTTAGATTATTTAAATGGAATTAATTTGTCGGAATCCTATGTACTCATTTTTATATGTCAATAAGTGATTAATAAAAATTAGTAAATTAGTTGTCCTCTACTTTCGGGAAAAAAAAGGGGATGGTCACTACTATCTAGCTGAAATTTATACCGTTGATTTAATAGATTTAAAAATGCGCATAAATCACATGGCCGAGAGATTCACGAAGAGTGTCAGAGGTATTTTTTATAGATCTAACAAAATGCGGCGGCGCCGCATCGCCCACGACTTCCCTCGGGGACTCGAAGCTCACATTAATTTCATTCGAATATATTGTGCATTTTTTTATTCCATTGCACCACAAATGATACCCTACATGCGCAACTTATCTTTGAAAAAGAAATTCGGTCAGATTAAATTTTTTTATTTTATACAACAGAAAAATCACTATATCATTTGAAATCAGAGAAAAATATCTCATTGTAAAATTATCACATAAGAGAAATTTATATCTTTTTACTCCAAAATTATTAAAAATTGAGTTCTAGTCAATAAATATGTAAATACCAAAAAATTACTTTGTCTATATTTAAAGCGCCTAAAATCTCGGCTTATAGTATTATTCAAATGGTACAGTCCATTGAGATATTTTTTTACAACAAGACGACAATCACAAACTCCAATCGAAGAAAAATCATAAGATGAATGGTGATATAAACTTTATCAAATAAGAAAGTCTATCACAAACTATTATCTTAAAATATTTTTTAAATTCGTAAAATATGTAAAAGTATATAGGAATAATTACTGTCAGGCCCCTGGTATTTGGCATATTCGCCTTTCACCCCTGTCTTTCGACAATCGATTAAAAACTCTCCCATATTTGGTTTTATAATACTCTCAGGTCCTCGCTAACCTCAGCAGATATTTTTTATTTTTTTGTCATTGAAATGACAAAAATACTCTTGGAAAAAACAAAAAAAAACATCTACTCTTACCTCCTTCATCTTCTCCGGGCAATCTCAATTAAAAATTATCTTACGATTTAATTTTTATTAAAGAATTGAAATCAAATAAAAACAGTTTGAGATCTCAATGGTGGGCAAGCTGACGAAGCGGATGAAACCCTAGCTTGCTCCTCCGGCCTTGGTCCTCCTCCGGCTTCTTGGACCTTAGCTTGCTCCCTCCTCGCTCCTCCTCTGCCGCCTTTGTAGGCTACGCCTTGGAGACACTAGAATCTTTACCGTTATCGCTCTTACCCTTCTCACCCTCGTACTTGTTATCCCTGCCAAGGCATCTCACCCTCCCGCTAGAACCAGCTCCGATGGTTGGAGTGTTGACCATCATCGTCTCCATGGTGAACGTCCTCTACGGTGTCGGCGCTGGTCAGAATCTTGGAGCAGAACTTGAAGGTAAAGGCGAAGAAGAACTTCGTGGATATGCCCAAAAATGGCGACGTTTCGTTCACCCGCGCGAATATAATCTTGGCCTGGAAATAGCTTGGGTACAAACCCACGACCGATTTCCAAACCGGGTTGAAGAAGTTCCTCAAGTGGTATACCACTTATTACGGCTACACTCTCGGGAAGGGTTCTTGTTTCTTGATTTCGACGAACTTCGTGTATTTTTCAATTGGGTTTTGTTGATTTCTTGATGATGAGCTGTTGCCTGGGTTTTGTTGATTTTCTGAGGGAGCAACAATGGACTTCTGCTTAATCAAAAGATGAGATGTTGGATTTAATTTGATGTTCTTGGGCGGAGTATTTTTCAGAGAAGAGATCTAGAGGTTGAAGAAGAAGATAGTCTTTTTTTTATTTTCTCAAGAGTATTTTTGTCATTTCCATGACGAAAAAATAAAAAAATATCTGATGGTATTAGCGAGGGCCTGATAGTATATTAAAACCAAACTTCGGAGAATTTTTAATCGATTTCCGAAAGATAAGAGGTGAGAGACGAATATGCCAAATATTAGGGACCTAACAATAATTATCCTAAATATATATTTATTAAAAAATATCATTTTATTCAAAAGTTGGGACTAAATTTAATGCTAACATTTTTTAAATAATATTAATTATTATGATAAAAAATTATTAAATTTTAACACTTTTTACAACTCGATACCAAAACTTTATCATTTAAAAAAATTTATCATTTAAAAAAGGGATAAAGACACTTTAGTACCATGTGTTATATGAATTAGACATTTTGCACCATGTGTTTACAAAATACCCAAAAAGGTGCCTTGTGTTTTTCTCTGGCCATCCTTCAGTAACCGGAGATGACATGGCACAATGACTTGGAAAAAATGCTGATGTGGACTAAAAAAAAGAAAAAGTAGTCGACACCTTTCATCTTCTGTACCTTGTCTTTTGTTTCCGGCGACCAAAAAATACACCGACGAAGGTCACTATTTCCGAAAGTACAAGCCATGTGCTTTGATGTTATCCTTTTCGGCAATACAAGAAAGTGGAGATGTACTACATTTTGTTCCCTATCATCTTATTCCACTTGAACTCGCCCACGTAGCGGCTGCCGTCGTCGCAGGTGTGGACGCCTGTACCGTGGGTCTGACTGTTGGACCACTAACCAGCGTATACGTCGCCGGTGTAGAACCGGTACACGCCGAAGCCGTCGTGGAGACCGATGCAATACTGCCCCTGGAAGCGGCTCCCACAAGCTCAGGTCTCGACCCCGAAGCCGTCGTACTTGCCGTCGACTCAGTCCCACTCGTAGCGGCCACTCATATAGTAGTAATACACGTCCGAGCCGGAGCAGATCCCCTTGTGGAACTCGCCCTCATAGACGTTGTCGTTGGTGTAGGCCTGGACCCAGGACCCGGACACGAGACCCCGATCAGGCGGGTGAGAGCCACCGGGGACTTGGTCGGAAAGGAGCGGGCGAGAAATATGCGGATTGAGGGGAGGCGGGGGAGGGAGAGGAGGAGAGAGGCGAAGGCAGCCGTGGAGAAGAAGTCGAGGAGGAGGGACCGGGACGGGTGGAAAACGAGTAGGTAGAGAAGAGGGAGGGTGAGGAAGAGCAGGGGGCGGAGGTGGTGGCGGGAAATGAGGCCTTTAGGAGGGCGGCGGAGGTGGGTGGAGGGGCGATGGGAGGAGCGGGCCGGCGCTTGAAGGGGGTGGCTTCGCCGGTGCTTTTTTGGTCGCCGGAGACAAACGGCAAGACGAAGAAGATGAAAGGATGTTCGACAACTTTTTACATTTTTTTAATTTTAATCCACGTCAGCTTTTTTCCAAGTCACTGTCACTTTTGTTTGTGCCATGTCATCTCCGGTTATCGGAATCTCAGATCCGACAATATTTTTTTTAGTAAAGGATGGCCGGAGAATAACACAGGGTACTTTTTTGGGTATTTTGTAAACACAAGATGCAAAGTGTCTAATTCATATAACACAGAGTACTAAAGTGTCTTTTATCCCTTTAAAAAACAATTCACCAACGGGTTTTACTATAATTGCTTTATATTCACGTGACTAACTTGGTCAGGTTTATACGAAGAAAACTAACGCGGTCTAAGTTTACGAGATGTTGCAACGTCAACAACTTCGGCCGATCCAATATTTATGGGAAAATTTTATTTTAGCATCATGTGTATCAAAAGATAAGTAGTGGGAGTGAAAGTAGGATGGACTAGAGTTGTAATAAACAGGAATTGTTGAAGTTAAAAACAAATCATTTTAGTATTTGGTGATTTGATTTTTTTAACTAAGTGTCTTATTTTTTATAAGTTTACCAGTATCTTGTATCTACATGGACTATCACGTTTCTATTTTCTATTGAGCTAACTTGGCAACAACTAGAAAAATCCCCAAAATATAAAATAGAAGAAAGAGAACAACACACCTAACTCTCTCTCTCTCTCCAGAATTGGATTGAGTTATTCACACTAATACGATGAACAACACTATTTTCGTGGGACATTAGGCACTGTACAATTCTTGTGACTCAGCTTTGGATACTTATTCTAAGACTTGAACCGGCATAGAAATTTGGCTTTTACAATATTGTTGTTGAGGTAGACTATTCCATAGTTCTACTTTGTGTTGGCCATGACATTTCAAGAGATCACTCAAGAGATTACTCGTTGTCTAATCGATTAGCAAGCCAAAGGTCTCTTGGGGAGGGAGTGGGAGATACAACACACGGAGAGAAGACAAATGTGTTGTTGATGTCCTATCTTAGCATGTCTTATCTATTGCTTATGATTATGAAGTGTCCGATTTTTTATTTCCTATTTTTCTAAATATATATATAAATTTAGATAATTTAAATGGGATTAGTTTGTCGCGATCCTATGTACTCATTTTTATATGTCAATATGTGATTAATAAAAATTAATAAGTTAGTTGTCCTCTTGCCAAAAAAAAAGGGATGGTCACTACTATCTAGCTGAAATTTGTATCGTTGATTTAATAGATTTAAAAATGTGCATAAATCACATGGCCGATAGATTCACGACGTCCCTCGGGGACTCGAAGCTCGCATTAATTTCGTTCGAATATATTGTGCATTTTTTATTCCATTGCACCACAAATGACACCCTACATGCGCAACCTATCTTTGAAAAAGAAATTCGGTCAGATTAAATTTTTTTATTTTATACAACAAAAAAAATCTCTATATCATTTGAAATAAAAGAAAAATATCACTTTATAAAGATTATCACATAAAAGAAGTTTATATCTTTTTACTCCAAAATTATTAAAAATTAAATTCTCGTTAATAAATATGTAAATATCAAAAAATTACATTGTCTCTATTTAAAGTGCCTAAAATTTTGGCTTATAGTATTATTCAAATGGTACAGTCTATTGAAATATTTTTTTTATAACAAGATGACAATCACAAATTCTAATCGAAGAAAAATCATAAGATGAATGGTGATATAAACTTTATCAAATAAGAAAGTCTATCACAAACTACTATTTTAAAATATGTAAAAATATATAGGGATAATTACTGTCAGGCCCCTGGTATTTGGCATATTCGCCTCTCACCCCTCCTGTCTTTCGACAATCGATTAAAAATGCCCAAAGGTTTGGTTTTATTATACTCTCAGACCTCTTGCTGACGTCAGCAGTATATTTTTTCAAAAAAAGACAAAAATACCCTTGGAAAAAACCCAAAAAAAACTCCTCTTACCTCCTTCATCTTCTTCGGGCTATCTCAATTGAAAATTATCTTACCAATTAATTTTTATTAAAGAATTAAAATTAAATAAAAATAGTTTGGGATCTCAACGTGGGTAAGCCGACGAAGCCGACGAAACCCGAGCTTGCTCCTTCGGCCTTGGTCCTCCTCCGGCGCCTTTGGAGGCTCCGTCTTGGAGACACTAGAATCTCTGCCGTTATTGCTCTTACCCTTCTCTCCCTCGTACTTGTTATCCCCGCTAATGCACCTCACCCTCCTGCTAGAACGAGCTCTGATGGTTGGAGTGTTGACCACCATTGTCTCCACGGCGATCGTCCTCTACGGTGACGACGCTGGTCGGGATCTTGGAGCGGCACTTGAAGGTGAAGGCGAAGAAGAACTTCGTGGATATGCCTGAAAACGGCGACGTTCTGTTCACCTACGCGAATATAAGCTTGGCCCAAAAATAGCTTGGGTACAAACCCACGACTGATTTGCAAATTGGGTTGAAGAAGTTCCTCAAGTGGTATACTACTTATTACGGCTACACTCCCGGGAAGGGTTCTTGTTTCTTGATTTTGACGACTTGGTGTATTTTCCAATTGGGTTTTGTTGATTTCTTGATGATGAGGGAGCAACAAGGGACTCCTACTTAATCAAAAGATGAGATGTTGGATTTAATTTGATGTTATTAGGCGGAGTATTTTTTTAGAGAAGAGATCTAGAGGTTGAAAAAGAAGGTAGTTTTTTTTTGTTTTTTCAAGAGTATTTTTGTCATTTCTATGACAAAAAAATAAAAAAAATCTGCTGACATCAGCAAGGGATATGAGAGTATAATAAAACTAAACTTCGAAAAGTTTTTAATAGATTTTTGAAAGACATAAAGTGAGAAGCGAATATGTCAAATACCAGAACCTAACAGTTTTTATCTCAAATATATATTTATTAAAAAAATTATTTTATGCAAAAGTTGAGACTAAATTTAATACTAACATCTTTTCAATAATATTAGTTATTACGATAAAAAATTAAATTTTAACACTTTTTGCAACTTGAGACCAAAACTTTATCATTTAAAAAAATTTATCATTTAAAAACAATTCACCAACGGGTTTTACTATAATTTCTTTATATTCACGTGACTAACGCGGTCAGGTTTATACGAAGAAAACTATCGCGGTCTTAAGTTTACGAGATGTTGCAACGTCAACAACTTGGGCCGATCAAATATTTATGGCAAAAATTTATTTTAGCATCACATGATATCAAGGAAAATTACATGAGTATCTTATGGTTTAAAATGTATCAATTAAATCAAAAATTTTAAATTAAAATCAGCTAGAGGTCCAGGCATCTGCTCAAAGCCTGCCTATGGAAACGACATCGTTTTGTCAATGATATGGCGTGCCACATTCCCGGGTAAAATATCAGAACAATCTATAATTTGTTTATAATTATTAAAAAAACCCCTCATCTAGTCATCATCCCCTCCTCCTCTCTCTCTCTCTCTCTCTATCTCTCTCTCTCTCTCTTCCTCTTCTCAGTTCACCAAGCTAAGCAAAGACCGACTCCGCCACAAGCTACGCCCTCTCCTTGTTTGCCATCTTCCTCTTCACATCCTTCTACCAGTACCTTGAGGACCAGAGTGTCCGGTTCATGTCATCCTCCTCGCCCCCCGGCGTCCTCCGTCAACGTCCCGTGTTCATGTCATCCTTCTACTAGGAAGAAAAGAGTTGTAATTCCTCTGTGGTATTGTTGTTCATTAATGAAATTGGAAGGTTGGCGGTGTTATTGGTTTGGGATAATTTAATTTCAAGCCCGGGTTTTAGTTGCGCAGAGACTAATGGCGACGAGTTATTCAAGAGAGGGAGGGAGAGGGAATGGGGTTTTGAAAAAAAATAATATTTATGACTTTTGAAACTTCTCCAAAATCTTTTTGTTTTAAAGAAAATCGTGATGACATGTCACATCATCAGCGAAAACTGATGAGGCAGTCCAAATGATTGGGCACAGTGCGGACATGAATTTTTAAGTAATTTTAATTAAAAATATTTTATTCAATTGATATATTTTAAATTGTAAAATATTTATGTGCTTTTCTGCCAATAAAGTGTAGTTTTGACAATATTTTTAAAGATCAATTATCCTCAGACTCCTGGTACTTTGAAACCCTATCTTTCAGGTTCCTAAGTTTCTGAAAATGAGCTTATAGTCTCCCGTGTTTAGTTTTATTCAATATTTTCAAAATTGCGGTCCGACCAGCGATCGAACTGCTTTCCGGGACCAAACCAAGGTCGATTTTTGTATAAAAATCCAGAATATGGTTCGACCGGTCAAATTTTGGTCGGACCATCTGGTCAGGTTCTTTCGGGTGACCCGGTTCACCAGAATAAGAAAAATTATTTTTATTTTTCTATTTTATCGAATTTAATTTAGAATCAAAACCTCCACTTCCACGTTGGGAGCGTGTACATCACTTTTGGATCACAACAAACTTATCTTTTTAATAATTCGCGATAATATGCCAACTAAGTCAAACAAATTCAAGTAATATGTCAAAATAAGAAAAGTTGTATAGTCATCTTCTTGTACTTCTAGATTTGTGAAATTGATGTTTGAAGACCTTGTTTAGATAAATTGTATAACAAATTTGGTAAATATTTGAAGTTATTTGGTATTTTATCATTTTTTATGCTAAATTAAATATATAAAACTTTATTTAATAATATTAATATAAAAATAGAAGTACTGGTCTGACTGGCGGTCCGACCGATCAGACCGTGTGAACCAGAAATTTTAAAAAATCCAGGTCGATTTTGAAAATATTGGTTTTATTATACTTTCCCCGGGAAATGTGCTTACAGGGGAAACCACCTTTCAACAGCCGGAAAATCACAGGTGCAGAGAGAGAGGTCGGGGTTTCGAGTGACTCAGGTGGGGAAAACGGGTCCGGAGAAATGTGCTTGGAGATGTGGTCGCCGGTAGAAGTGTCCAAGTCAAAGATCGTCTGGTTTCTAATTGGATTAAATTAATGGATTTATCTCGTTTGATGGGTTTCCCTGCGACGACAGCAATAGCAGCTCGGCCGCGACTTCCCTGTGGTCTGCTTTGATCTTCTTCAACGGAGTTGTCGGAGCAGAAGTTTTTGCATGTTGTTTGGGTCACTTTGGATTTCAATCGATTTCAGAATTGTCGACGCCGCTGCAGGTTAATGAAACACCGGCGATTTTAATCGATTTTCAGGGTTGGGATTTTTTTCTGGAAAATTTGGCAGGAGTTTACTAGAAAAGATGACTTGAGATTTGGTTTGGCCGATCAGGAGTATAATAGTCATTTCAAATAAAAAATAATAAAAAATAGTTAATGACGCTAACGAGAGACCCGATGATATAATAAAACCTAATACGGGAGATTACAAGATCATTTTCGAAAACCTAGGGCCCGGAGAGGTAGGGTGTCAAAATATCAGAAACCTAAAGGTAATTTACCTATTTTTAATTCAGCACATTTGCGGTGACAAATTGTATACTCAAATGTGTGATACCACGATGCCGATACATAGTATTAACTAGTTTTTCAAACTCGAGTTATTCATTCAGTAAGTATTCAGATTCAATGTGATATTCTATATCTTGAAAATAATATTATATATATAACATTTTTGCAAAATATTCCACTAGATGAATATTATCATATACTATCATAAAATATAAGATAAATATACAATTCATAGAATAAATTTCAAATTATGGGGTCCATACAAATTCATCCAATTACAATTAAGCCATATTCATATGGAGATTGACCGCCCACTTCAATAAGTACATTAAATATATACAACTTCATCATTAAAATGTACAATTATGGCTCCTCATATAAAAATGAATTTAAAGTTTATTGATCCAGACAACTTTTGATTAGTAGATCCAAATTTGAGTAAAATTGTTGGCGAATTACACTTTGTGTTTGTCTTTGGAGCTAATTACACAATTATGGCCTCTTCTGTTTCTGAATAAAAAAATAAATCTTTAAAAGGCAGGGTCTCGTTTAGCATACATATTGGTATAATATTGTACTTCTGAAAATATAATTTAAAGTTGATCATGCTCACTTATACACTTAAAGTTTTCCACAAACTTATGAAATATTAAATTGTCATTGAGAACTTTTGGCCAATATTTTGTTTACAACCGAGATCCGGATCTCATTCATTAATGGGATAAGTTTATTTTAGCACCCTGTAGTTTTACCTATTTTGCTTGGAGTACCATGTAGTTCTAAATTGGTATTTTAGTACCATGTGGTTGACCACCTATTTTTCGGGCAGGTCCAGGGCAACTACCCCTGCAAACTTGCCCGAAACGACGTCTTCCACGTCTATTGCCACGTGTCTTCCACGTCGTCTCAAAACGACATCGGTTCGGGCAGATTTGGAAGGGTAGCTGCCCTGGACTTGCCCGTGAAATAGGTGGTCAATCACAGGGTACTAAAATACCAATTTAGAAACACATGGTACTCCAGATAAAATGGGTAAAACTACAGAGTACTAAAATAAATTTATCCCTTCGTTAATTGCGAGACGTGCGATTTACTGCCTTGCAACCAGGAGAAGGGCCATGCTATGATTATCCAAAGCTTAATTTTATAGATCTCCTATTCCTACACAATTTGTTTGAAATAATCTCGCATCTAAATATATACTAAACTGAATAATTAAAGTTTGAATTAAATATTACCTCAAATGATTGTAATGCTTTCACTATCGGTAAATTTATTTTTAAATTGACACAAAAATCTACTTACAAATATTTAACATTATTGTATTTACAAAATAAGCTAACTTTGTAGCATAAAATTATTATTCCCCACTCTTAGGAGACGGCTATATATAGCAACACCCACAAAGCCATTCAGCAATAAGCACTTCAAAGAGACAATATTACGAAGTATCCAGTATACTAACTAAGCGATCATGTCCAAGGCCAAAGGTATAATTTGCTACCACACTCTAAATTATTCTGAGCTTTTCCCAATGCTCTATTTTGTCTTTGAGATTCCGAAGGCAACCAGGTCGTAAATTTAAGATTTATCTGGAAAATCATTTAGGATAATTTTTTCTATGGTACGATTGAGCTGTACAAATTTCGGTCTGATATGTTGTTGGGTTGAATTTAAATCTTTGGTCTGCTACAGTTGCTGTTGCGGGAAGTGACGAGGCAACGTCGGAAGTAGACAAGCTAGAAAATGGCGGGAGGAGGGTGCGATCCCAAATTAGGAGCAAATCCAGCATGGACGCCGTCTGGAATGTCCTCACCAAATACGAGAAGTTTTCTGAATACTTCGAAAGCATGGTAGTTAGCGAGGTGGTCGAGAAGCAAGGCAACCGCACCCGTGTTTGTCAGGTTTTTCCCGATGTAATACACTAATTTATACGGGGGAATTCTACACTTCGGTGTAGGGATCGCAATAGGAAAAATTTGGGTAGAATCTACGGAACCCAAATTTTTATCTTTTTTATAAGGACTAATTTAAATTATTTATTTTTATTCTCTTTAAAAATAAATATTCGGGTAACATCCGGGGCCTAAAAAATAGGGTGACACGCAGTCCGTATTATTTAAATTTTTTATTTTTAAAAAAGTTCACTATCATTTGATTATCTTCAAACAACAAGAGACATTAAAAAATACGAATACAATTGATTAGTTTATTAATATAACTTAACATAAAGAAACCAAACAAGAAAATTTAAAAAAAAATTGAAGTTCAGTAGGTTGAGATTGAAAATTTGGTACTAATTAATATACATATATATATATTTGTTTAATATAATTTAAAAAAATTTGGGCATGATCATAGCAAGATCCTGTAGAATCATATCTATTTCCTTATCATTTTAAAATATCAGGATCTGGGCAAGATTCGGATCTAGACCCAATCAAAATTAACGGATCTGGATCAAGGTAAATCTTCATGATAAAGTTGTATTGCCATCCCTAGTTCGGTGTCCTCCATTGGTCATGTTTTCCATGCTTCAAGTTTCAACTATGTACTTCCTATGATTAACAAAATGAAATCGAGAAGATTATACCCGAAAAAAAAACTCAGCTTTCCTTCTAAAAACAAAGAGGAAAAATCTCCATTCCAAGAATTAAATTTTTAAGGTTGTGGTGGTGGATTTTTTTTCAAATGGGTAAAAAATTGTATATATTTTTTAACTAGGTAGAAACATACATATATTTTCTGAATGGATAAAAATTTAATTAAGATTTTTTAAAATTTTAGAGACGATCTAATGGTAGGTCACCTCCGAATGCCCGACTGCAACGTAGCAGTACTGGGCAGGTCCTCTGCCGGTAGCAAAAAAAAAGAGAAAAGTCTACTTAAGTACCTTGTAGTATTGTAAAAAATTAAGTTAGTACCCTATGGTTTAAAACGTATCAATCGAGTCAAACTTATTCCAATTAACATCAATTAGAGGTCCGGACAGCTGCCCAGATCTTACCTGTCCTGCCCGGACTTTGCCCGGCCACCCGAATCACCCACATCAGAATTTAATGCTGATATGGCACCAAGTAGCACCATGTGGCATCCCTTCTCTCCTAATTCTCTGTCCCCTTTCTTCCTCATCTTCTTCCCACTCATCTCCTTCTTCCCTGTATCTCATCCATCATCCTTCCTTCGATTTTTTAATTACTACTCTACACGTGGATGCCGAGTAAAACACACTGGTGGGCATTAAATCCCATAATTGCTAATCACAATTACTTTCCTAATTGCTAATTACAATGAATCACAAATTCCCCCAACATCTGTAAGCCCTAAATCGAAGAACAACATGCGAGGAGAGAGAAAGAACAAAAATGAGAGGTAGAAAAAATATAGAGAGAGCGGGAGGGGAAAGAGAAGCTAACCTTGGCTAGAGAGAGAGAAAGCGATGGGAGGTGAAGACAGAGGCGGCAGCAGCGCCCAGGATCAATCGGACGGTTGGCCTCTTGTATTCAGCTAACCTTATCGTCGTCACGGGCGGCTCCGAGGTGGGATTGAGGACTCACCGCCTCGTCGAGGGCGAGCTCTAGCACCTGGCCTGCCTCCCGTAGCCGGGGAACAACAGCCGGCGGCAGAGGGAATCTCCCCAGAGGAGCTCCAACCAACAGTGGAGGCGTATGTGTGCGGGCTCTGGTTTTTCAATGATCGTGGTGCATAGAACAGCCGCCGCAAAGCTCCGCCCTGTTCTCTACTCCTCCGCGTCCTCCATCTCATCCTCTTTCTCTGGGCGCTCGTGTTCTTCTCCTCTTTATCATTTTTTATTTAGCGAGGTTAGGATATTTTTTTCTGGGTATTGTGTTTTTATTTGTTCTTGCGGGTTTTTGGTTTCTGGGTTCTTGTGGGTTCGATCTTTAAATTTTGATCGCTAACACTTTGGTTTTGGAAGGATGTTTGGGGACAACGATGGCGAATCCAATCTTGATGATGATTCAACAAAGAGGGGAGAGTGGGAGAGAGAGGGAAGGGAGAGGAGAAGGAGAAGAGATGCCATGTCATCAGCTTTTACTGATGTGGGCGATCTAGTTGACCAGGCAGGTCCGGTCAGGTTTGGGCTAGTCCGGGTAGCTGTCCGGGCCTCTAATTGATATTAATTAGAATAAGTTTGACTCAATTGATACGTTTTAAACCACAGGATACTGACTTGCTTTTTTGCGATACTACATAGTAATTAAGTGGACTTTTTCCAAAAAAAATTATTTAAAAAAATTAAACCATATGAGGCAACACAGGAATGAGTCGCCTCCACTTCAGATATGGCCACTTCAAAATGTTTAACTTGCAAAATTATGGTACTAAATTGTAGTTCGGGTGTTCAAAAGAGCACAATATTTATTTACACATAATTTTTAAAACTCTATGCGCAGATCTCAAAAAATTATACAAAATAATAAAATTAATTAATTTGGATAATCAAGTATTAACTTATAGCACTTTAAAAATCATTTTTTAATTTTTTTAAAGTGCTATAAATTGGTTCTTCTTTGCATACTTACACATACAACCTAAAAAGTTATGTGAAATAAAAAGTTGAACTCATTCAGATACCCGAGCAATAATTTATCACTCTTAAAATTTTAAATTTTTTTATGAATAATGAAGGCGACCCATTCTTTTAAAAAAATTCAATTTTTAGAAACTTTTTAAAATTTTATAAGTTGGTGTTCCAATATCAATACAAAATTTTGGAAAAGTCGGTACAAAGAGTATAAATTTTTAAAATGGGTGTAAATTATTAAAAAAAAGTAATGAAGTTTAAACTTACATATATATAATTTTTTATAAGTAAAATTTATATATTTTCAATATAATATATGGCTTGCTTTGAATATTCGGCTTATTGTGTGTTTTTTCTATGCCTCGACCGGGAATTCTACAGTCCATGCAGAAGAACTTTCCGATGGAAATAAAGCTAAAGAACTAGGTGGTCCTGGATTACGACGAGAAGGAGGTTGAAACGTTGCCCACCGGAAAGAAGCGGGCCATCGATTTCAAGACTTCCATACCTACGAAGGCTATTGAAGCGTTGAACAGAAGGATTCCGACGACTCAACGGTCATCTCCTACTGCCTGAGCATGAAGCCCAAGTCGAAGATCCCTGTCCCGATGGCCCTTGTTGAGTCCAGCTTGAAGGAGGACGTCAATATGTTCATAGTCAGCGTGAGAGATGCTGCGGCTGCGTAAAAGGACCACTGACCTACCTATCTACGTAGTAGGGTTATGTTTAAGCAAAATAAGTGATTGTAATCCATTTTAGTTGCAATTAAGACTCCATTCAGTTCGTGTTTTGATTGTATTTTGTTTTTTTCAATGGATGCGAATAATATTTTTTTATATCACCGAACTAACTCGAGTCAAATATAAGTTTTGAATAGTAACCGGATCAAATTGATTGACAATGACACTTAGTTGAACCTTTGCCAATTTAGACTCTTCGGTTTGTGTTGACCGTCTTAAATTTTCTCGCCCAGTTCCCTTTCGCCCAGAGCTTTGATATTGATTGTTTGACGTAGTGATCCTGTCACTGGAGCACCCATTTAGTCTCATTTGATTTGGTAATGAGATGATTTTTCTGTTGAATGTGTTAGATAAAGAGGAAGTAGGAATTGGGTTTTTCATAGTTAAAAGAGGGGATATGGTTTTAAAAAAATTGGACAAATTATCCTCAAGTTTCTGGTCTATAATTTTATTATTCGCAGGTCCATGGCTTTCGAAAATATTGTATTTTAGTAAAGAGCAGGAACTTCATACACTATTTTTGAAAACTAGGGACCTGCGAATAATAAAACTATAAATCAGGGACTCGAGGGAGAAAAAAATTTCTTAAAAAGAGGCAGATTCGAGCTTTCAACGGGTTGACCTTGTTGGTGACTTTTGGATTTTTAATTACGTGGTTTTTTTTAATCTTAGTCAGCAATTTCGAATGAAATGGAATATTTATAATTCATGTCATTGTTGAAAAATTAAGTGTGGTGGAAGGAGAAAAATAAGTTACACCATATGGCAAATTCTCTCTCGATTTGGTCTACCTTGAATTTATAAATACAATATGCCCCATTTCCAAAATTTAAAATGTGCATAACTTATGTTACTTCAAGTTAATCCGACTCGGAATTTGTTCCGACCTTCGGGTCAGACCGGTCCAACTGGTCGTATATAAAATAATATATAGATCAAATAGTAAAAATATAGATTTCAAAATCTACATTTCATAAATGTCAACTAATTTATTTCATATCTAGTCCACTTTTCTTTATTGATCAAGAAAAATCAAGTGTGTGATACGACTTTCTAATTTTATTTTATGTTGGTATGTAAAAAATGTGATCAGATCGAGCAGGCCGAGTTAAAAAATTAATGTTGAGCTGGCCGATTCGACCGAATTTTGGATAGTTCGCGAGGTGAGAGGGTTAACCCCGAACTCGGAACAGAAAAGTTCCTGATTCGCGGTTGAACTAGTCTGATAGCTGATCGGACCGTATTTTTAAAACTTGGTTAAATCTACACAACTACCTTTTTTTTTATGTGTAAGTAATTTTTATTCACAAAATATATATGTACATCCAAGTAGTACCACATGTGCACTCCATTTGGCTATTGGAGAGATTGCAACAATTGAGCAACATTAGTTGAGAGAATCCAAAAAGAGGAGTATCTGTCCATGTAGTTCAGAAACTGAATTAGACCAAACTAGTGACTCCTTAGCTCAGATGAGAATGGTAAGGAGAATTAGTTATCGCAATTGGCACTATAAAAAATCATTCGATTACAAAATGCCATAATGCCCACAAAAAGGCAACCTATATGGTGGACCAAATTGATTCCTCAAAAAAAATATGGTGGACCAAATTTTCCAAACTTGCACCTACGCACCAATTGATTCCCAATTTCTACACGACTGCCTTATATCATTATAAAATTGTTCACTGGTTCCCATTTTCAACTTGAAATAACATCCCGATTCCCTTTCGAAAAAGAAACATCCCGATTAGGCCCAGCCTCCACGGGACCAATGGCTAAAGCCAGTAGGTGTTCGGCAATCGGCGGCGTAGGGAACCCAAGGTAGGTTCAGCTCGTTTGCATGAAATTAACTTTACTTGATCCAAAATACAACTTCAATGATTGGACCAATAATTACGTTTTAGAATTTAACAGATAAAAATGAATCTATAAATCCATAACAAATTTAGAATATATCAGCTTCTCATTGATAAGGTGTTATAAAGAGTCCCATATAGCAGAAGGTGTAAAAAAATTCACCAAAATTAAAATTATCATGGGTAACAGAAACGTGAGAAATACAAATTTAACAAATAGTTCACAGTTTTATCAATGAACACAATTTTCACGATAATTACAATTATCACGGTTGACAGAAATCCATAATAGAAAATGTTTGGTTGAAGATAAATTGATACCAAAAGTCCACCGACGCATTTCAAGTTCCTGCTCCATATTATAATACCCCTAAAAAAATGAATTAGTTGCGAATAAAGTTATATTCCCCAAAAAAATTGGAGTTTTTTTAAAAGGGTCGTGCGAAGTCTATATTAAATAGCGAACTACAAACAGAAAGAGAAAAATATAAACATAGAACGAAGAAGCTAAAACAGAACACGAAACCAAACCTAACGGTGACAGAGAGGCATAGGTGAAGGCGAGGGGCAGACGAAAGGCTACGAGAGCCGAACGTCCAAGGCAAAAGCTACCGAGATAAGCTACGGCTAATAACCACAAGGTCACATCATGGACACGACCTCGTGGGCATTTGAATACATACGAGATGCACGCAAATGAATGCCAAGATCGAACGATTCCAATCAAGGCAAGGCTATCCACTTGCACCAACAGACAAGGTTTCGAGAATCGAACAGATCTCAGTTCGAGCGAAGGTCGATCCAAGCAAAAGCATATACAGATAAAGCTAAACTAGAACCCAAAGAAACTACTAATCAAAGGTGGCTCGAGGGCTAAAATATCAGACAAAATAACGGCAAAAAGCCGCAGAACAGCAACAACATAGTAAAAGCCTAAGAACACAAACGAAGGCAAATTAGAGCTAGAACCGAACACAATCGAATGGGGGGGAGGTCGACGTGACCAGCCTCCCCGGCGGCCACCAGCAGCTGCGCTGGGTTAGTTAGGAGAAGAGAAACAGAGGTCTTAATGAAAAAAATATTTAGATATTACTAGAGAGAGAGCTCCACTTCTTTTGTTCGAAAAAGGGAGAGATAATTTTGAGAGCTGCCCATTTTGGGATTAAAAAAATTTGGGTATGATGACTCAATTTTATCGCTGTCTTAATAATAAATGCTGAGCTGGAATGTTAAAATTTAGACCAATTGTCTACGGCCATAGATCAGCTCAAATAGTAAATGATTAATATAGTAACTTGAGTTTGTATTACATGAAAGTTCCGTAAAGATTGGTTAGATTAATTTCTTAACATTAGTCTACGACTCTATCACTCTTGCAATTAATAATATAGTAATTTCAAAATATTTTCTCAAATAAAGTTCATCGGACCTAAGTTTGTATAAGTGTTGATTTCGCCCACGTGCAATGAGACAACAATAGATATGAGATCAACGTACTTTGATAACATATTATAATTTTTATATGTAACCAAAATATTAAGACAATGAATAAGTAAATTTTTAAATCAGCCCATATTTTTTTATAAGTAAAATTTTATTAAATAAAGATAGTAACATATGGATGTTAAATTCTCTCATACGAGTTTGTAACCACAATTTTCATTAAAATTCTGCTGCAATAAAACCAATGAAAACCACTACTTAGTGTCTTCAAATCAACCAATATCGCAAATAGAAATCTGGTTATCTTGACATACTTATTAATTAACCATAGTAACAATTGAATTTCTATATATATTAAGCAAGGAAGACATTCCGGAAGCAGTAACACACAGAAAGGCAATAAAAAAGAAAGGAAACACAGCATCTCGATGGCTTGAAGTTCAATTCTTTTCGCTTCTGCTCACTTGAATCATCAACGAACATGTCCAAGACCAAAGGTATATAACTGGTCCATCTCAGAAATCGTTCTTGTGATGACACATTGTTAGTTACGAGTTTGCTAGTTGAAAGTGTAGTTAGTTTATTTACAAGTGTCTAAAACCCACAAATTCATGATTTTAAAATTTTAATTTGCATATAAAATTTTTAACATGGTATTAGAGCGGATTGATCACAGTTATTCTAACAAGCAAAAGATTTACTTGTGGAAGCAGTTTCAAGCGGGGTAGGAGCGGAGGAGGAAGCGGTGGCGGTGGAAGTGACAAAGCTGGCGAATAGCGTGAGGAGGATACAGTGCCACGTAAGCATCACCGCCAGCCTGGAAACCATCTGGGACATCCTCACTGCCTACGACAAGCTCAGCGACATCGTCCCGAGCTTCGTGGAAAGCAGGATGGTCGAGAAGCGGGACAACAATTGCTTCCGCGTCCATCAGGTAGGTACCAATCTCGTAACAAGCAAGAAGTTCGTATTTTTTGGTTGATACTACCCGATATCCGATATTACGTTATGCTTGCTGGTTAGGTGGTGCGACAAAACTTGCCATTGGGGCTTAAATTTACTGCGAAGATGGTACTGGATCACAGCGAGAAAGAGCTGGAGAGCCTGGCCAATGGCATAAAGCGTGACATCGACTTCAAGATAGTTGAAGGTGACTTCCAATCATTTGAAGGCACCTGGTCTATTCAGCAGGTAAAAGTTCCGAGCTCCGAATTTCTCAAAAACTTCCAACCGAATTCAATCCCGATTATCGATATACTGATCCCACATTCCCAATCACCATTTGCACACCCCTAGTAAGATGTACAATTGATAAGCCGATAAGCCGTTTTATTTTTTGGGACAGATATGAAATGTCGAACTGGTTCACGAATAAACTTATGGTGTGTTATTGCAGTTGAAGAAAGCGAACTCTGTGGAACCCGACAAGGGCGATGATAAGAATGATGAAAAGCTTGAATCAACAATCTCATACCTGGTGAACCTCAAGCCAAGGCCATGGCTGCCATTTCACTTGATTGAGGGTAGACTTTGCAACATGATGAAGACTAACCTCGCCTGCCTCAAGAGAGAAGCGGAGAAACGAACCATCACCAGGACCTAGTTAATTAATCAATTAATAACGAATAAGCTCGATTAGCGTGTAATTTATACCTAATGGTAGCGGATTATGATGTTTCTCTTTTCTTTTCTTTCTTTTTTTTGGTTTCTGCATGTTTTGGTATCTTGGTTGAACTCCCCCTGGCATGTTTTAGACCGTCCCTTGAGATTTCTCAAACAAGTTCCTTTTGTTCTCCCTCAGCTCCCACCAGAAATAAAATTAGTGATTGGTAGATTTATTTGAAAAGATTTAGGATTTCATTTCGTCTATATATGGCCCGGCAAAAGGCGAAAATAAATTGAATAGCTGTTGTTGAGTGGTTATGCCATATAGTTGTTGATTGGTTAGGCCATTCTATCTCTAGAGATAAGGAAGGGTATTATTATTATTATTTTTTTGAGAATTGATAAAGAAGGATATTAAGTATTAACTATTTGTACGATGTATGTTAGAAATTGGACCCCATGGCCCAAATTTATGGACATGCATGAGCCCAAGCGACCCATCTTGTCTCAGCCCAGTTCACGAACTTCTCCTCTGGATCATTTGCGGTTAACAGTTAGTTATCTTTCCAAGTTCCAAACGAAACAGAGGAA
Organism: Hypericum androsaemum; assembly: GCA_963995505.1. Classification (NCBI taxonomy): domain Eukaryota; kingdom Viridiplantae; phylum Streptophyta; class Magnoliopsida; order Malpighiales; family Hypericaceae; genus Hypericum; species Hypericum androsaemum. Next base: position 5,026,593 of record OZ023185.1, on the reverse strand, counting down.
CTCATCTCCCATTCCGCACCCACCAAAAATCCCCCAGGCCCCCCCCCCCCCCCCCCCCGTCCTTCCCTTTGAGGTTCTCCCAAATAGTCCCTAAGCGTCTTTACGTTCTCTTCTCCCCCTCCAAAACCATCGACCCCAGCTGTTGCGCTTGGAGGCCGATCAGTATCCCGGCGACCAAGACGAGGAGGACGGAGGAGGCAGGGTTGTGTAGTCAGTGTTGGAGGACGGGGTGGCCGCGGAGATGGAGAAGACGAGGTGGAATTCAAAGATACGGTCAAAGGTTGTGATTGCTAACGGCCTCGTCGCCGTCTTGGATGTCCACACCGACTAGGCTGGCTTGTACAACATCATCCAATTGGTGGAGAAGTGCGTCTTAAAATTTTAACATCTAATCCAAAACCTATTGAAGTATAAAAATAATCTCGGCATTGTCAACATATTTTGAGGTACTTGGTGTGGTCTCAAAGTGACCGGGTGGCCGGTGATCGATGTGGTCTCAGAGTGACCGGTGGACGGTGTTGTCTCAAAGGGATTACTTCCGGTTTTGAGTTGAAAAGAGATTATTGATGGTCTCCCCTCCATCGGGTCTAATGATGGTCTTGCTTGGTCGAAGCCGGTGACGATAGACAGCTATGTTGTATTGTTCTTGGTTAACTTCGGTTTGTCCTTGGATAACAACGTCCTTCCATGATAAAATGGTCGTTACTTTAGACTCGTCGGTTGGAATGAGCAGATTCTTGCAACTATCAAAAGGCGAGACATGTATCTCCAACTTATATTTGAAGAGCTTTGCCTAGTTATTCATGGACGAGGGTCATAACGAGGCTTCAAGATTCGGTGCTTGTTGCCTCTTTAAGGACCATCGCATTTTTGTATAAACCTCACTGCCTCCACCTCCAACTTCCGATTTACACGATTCAAGTTGCTATACAAAGCTAAGACGTGGATCTACAACTTCGTAGTTGATGGTTTTTTCCGATTCGAAGCAAAAGAAGGTCAAAAATCTATTTGAATACGAGCTCGCCTGGTGGAGCGAGTGAGCTGCTCGCCTTGGTGTGGTTGGAAGCGAGCTGCTCGCCTGGTTTGGAGCGAGCTTCTCGCCTTGGAGTGAATGGGGGCGAGCTCGTCTGCTCGCCCACTCACCTACTTGCTCGTTATGCTTGCCCACTTGCTCTTCGTGCTCAACTAATGACGACCTATCTCCAAGTTTGCGTGGAACCGGTCCGAGCTCGTCATTGCATTGGGATAGCCCATTGGGCTACTCGGTTTACCTCGGGCGGGAGAGGCATACTGCTTGGCTTATGCGGGCGAGAGGCTAGCTCCACTTTGGGAGCCGGGGCGAGAAGCCCCTCTCGCTCATATAGGCGAGCCCGGGCGAGAAGCTCTTCTCGCTCATATAGGTAGGAAGCCTACGGCGAGAGGCCGAGCGGGAAGCCTACGGCGAGAAGCCGAGCGAGAGACTGAGCACGACGCCTAAAGCAAGAGAGACCGAGTGAGAGGCCTATGGCGAGAGGCCGAGTGAGAGGCCTACGATGAGAGGTCGAGTGAGAGGCCGAGCACGGCGCCTAAAGTGAAAGGCCGAGCGAGAGGTCTACGGCAAGAAGCCTATGGCGAGAGGCCGAGTTGCGAGAGAAAGAGTGGCGAGAGGCCGAGTGAGAGGCCTACGGCGAGAGGTCGAGCGTGACGCCTAGAGCGAGAGGCCGAGCGAGAGGTCGAGTGGTGAGAGGCCGAGCGAGAAACCTAAGGCGGGAAGCCTAAGGCAAAAAGCCGAGCGAGGAGCCTAAGGCGAGAAACCGAAGGTGAGAAGCCAACTTGGACCCGAGTGGGAAGCCCATATGACCTTTGCAGGCGGGAAGGCAGTTTCGAGAGTAGGTCCACTTTGGTTGAAGAGGCCATCAGCTTGAGCTTATTTTGGGATTCACTTTGGGCCTAGCGAGATGTCCATCTTGGCGATGACGGACTTAAGACGAGATTTTGCGTGGGAAGGTCAAGTCGATCTATATTTTCCTAACTTGAGACGAGATTCTCAATATTTGGCAAGGCTTGGTAAGTTTCCCTTTAGGCCGTGATTGCTTCGTCGTTATATTTTGAAAGCTTCCTATTCGAGGACGGGATCTGCTCATTTAAGGAAGGCGGCTTGTATTGAGCCGGGAGGATCCCGTCATATTAGGAATAAATAACTTGAAGCAGATCTCTTGGGATTGAGACTTGGAGCCGAAGGTCTTGGAGACAGTTTATGATTTTCTATTCTGAAGGCGCGGAGGTTAGGTCAAGGCACTCTATATAAGGAGGGCTCGGGCAAAGAAGACGATCATCAATAACATAACACACAACTACTTTACTTATCTTGTTATTTTTTCTTTTCATAGCCTAGTGTAGCCCGTAGCCTAGCTCTAGCTTTAGCATAGTATAGACCGACCTTGGAACGACCACTCCGGATCCGTCTTGGTTTACTTGTTCACTTATTCCCGCAACAATTTTTTGGCACGCTCGTTGGGACTAAGGAGGGCGTCTGAGAAGGCGATCTAACTTTTACCTGCCAAGATGACCAATTACTTTGTTGCTCCGGTTCCTTACAAGGAGTCGATACCTTCTGTTTTGGAGTCGTATGCATAGAGGTGAGATTTTTCTACCTCGGCTTTCTCAAGAGAGCCGGCTGAGACAAACATCGCCCCGATGGAGTTTTATACGCCCGTCGTCCCGATGGAGACATATGCCACTTTCCGTGCTTGGAAGCTCTACGAGGAGTCTTGTAGGCACTATGAGGCGTCCTTACGTATGGTCATCAATCAACACCAAGGGATGTGCATATCCACCGGACTTGCTGTACCCATCCAACCGGCCTTCGGTTAACTATGGACCGGTCATATGCCTTGCACCATAGCGCCGCCAACGCCAGGCGTGTTCGGTTATTGTCCACAACTAGGAACTCCTATGAGTCCCCCATACGAAATAACTTCTTACTTGGGGATAGGGACATAAGGAGTGAACCACTCGGGATACTATGAGACTGCAAGGACGGGGGCTGGCAATCTCCAAGTGGAATCGAGTTGTTACCAATCGGCCCTGACCCAAGATTGGTCATACCTATCTAGGGTCTCGGTCGACCAAAGCTCTTTCAAAAGGAGGGATGTCTGCATGAATTCTTTGTTCGACTCAAGGATTTTCAATCCTACCCTGACCCCCCAAGTCATGCATCAAGCGCGGATGGACTTGGACAACGAGGACAACCGCCATCCCGTCAACCGACAAGAAGGGCTTGATGAGGATGACGAGCTCGATGAGGATAACGTCAACTGACAAAAAGAGCTCGATGAGGATGATGTCAATCGACAAGGCGAGCTTGATGAGGATGATGTTAATCGACAAGGCGAGCTCGATGAGGATAATGTCAGCCGACAAGAAGAGCTTGATGAGGATGAAGAGCTTGATGAGGAAGATGTCAACCGACAGGAAGAGCTCGATGAGGATAATGACCTCATTAAGGATGATGTCAATCGACAAGGCGAGCTCGATGAGGATGACATCAAACTACAAGAAGAGCTCGATGAGGACAACATCGACCTATAAGAATAGCTCGATGAGGTTGACATCAATCGGTAAAAAGAGCTTGATAAGGATGATGTCAACTATCAGCTGGCGTTCGAATCTGCCCAATGACAAAGGACGGAAGGGCAATCTTTATTTCCCCAATTTGAAGGTTTCATCCCGCATCAATTCTTGGAGGGTCAGTCGTCGATGAATCTTCAATGTATTGCTCATGTCGCCATGGTTGGTTTCGACCAAAGCCAAAAGAGAGGCCCTAAGCAAAGGAAGGCTAATCCTAAGTCCCGGAGGGTGAGACTTGGGGGGTAAGAAAGGCCGCTTGGTAATAGCAAGGCTCGGAACTCCTTTCGTACGAGGGGAGCCGATGGTCCCAAGTGGAGGAAGGCCAACCTTAATACCCGAGGAGCAAGACTTGGGGGGCAAGGATGGCCACCAGATGACAGCATCCCAAAGGCTCAGAAGACCTTTCATCCGAGGGAAGCTGATAACCCTAAGCAAGGGAAGGCCAATCTTGAGACCCGGGGGGCAAGGACGGCCACCCGATAGCGACATCCCAAGGACTCATAAGTCTTACCATCCTAGGGAAGCCGATGAGATGTGGAGGATCAATCATCCTCGTATTAAGGTAGACCATAAAGATGGGTCAAACCCATGCCGGTACGCCTTTAACCAGCTTGGAGACAAGAAGGTCACCTCTGATCCACCGATGCGAGACTTTCTGACTAAGACCCAGAGACGTCGCCTTGAGAGGAAGGTCCATAAAAGAAGGCAAGCCATCAAGGACCTCGAAAGGCAAATCACAGAGCAAAGGGTTGAGCTGGAGAAACAAAAGGTGCTTCTAACTCATCCGTGGGTGAAGTATCATTCGGCCTCGACTCAGAGCTGGGCAAAGGAGTTGGAAGCCTCTAAGGAAATAATGAGAATGTACCCCAAATACGTCAATGAAGTTCGACCAAAGGCACCCACTGACCTACGCAGTAAGTTGATCCGTAAGTGGGTACCCAAGGTCCATCCCAAGGAGGATGCACATCGAGAGAACGTACCTGACCAAAAGGAGAAGGAGGTCTCCGTTGACCTTAAGATGAGGTACATCGAGTTTGGGGACTTCCCAAGCAAAGCTAGAAATCAACGTGATGTCGGCTATCCTCGAACCAAAACCTGGCCAACCAAGCCACTTCAAGGGTGGCGTGATTGAAAGAGACCTTATTGACCCTCGAGTAGGTGAGACGCGCTCAACTATACTTATGGTGGAGGACTTCAATGGCAGCATCACGATCGCAAAGGTCACCCGAGAGGGATGCAAGTGTTTAAAGCTCATTTACGTCATGGCTAAATACGAGAACCAAACCAATCCATTATCCATTGGATCCAGACGAGAACATAAGCAAAATTATTAATCTGGTCCGGTCCAGAACAGGAATACCCACTCTAAATTTTTTTTGTCGTTATGAAACAATAACTAAAACCAAACTAATCAATGAGCAAAACCCAAAAAAAAATTATTGAACACTACAATTCAAGCTTCCAATAAAATACATTAGGAATACAATATTTTAAATAGCATAGAGAAATAAGAAAACTCTAACAGAAGTACTGGTGAAATGACTCGATCTTTATGACTTTGGATTTGGTACGGAGTAAAGAAAATGATTCCGAACGATTTGGAGTGAAAGAGATCGCGCTGCCATGTCCAGTTATGTGATACTGGCATGTCCTTTATGTGATACTGACATGCCTCGTTATGTCATATTGGCCATTGTATTTTCCTTGATTGCGATACTGGCATGTCCCTTTATGTCATACTGGCCCGTATGGTTTTTTTATTTTGGTCTCCGTGGTTCTGTATTTTTATAAAAAAGCTCCTGCATGTCCTTCACTCCAAACCGTTTGGAATGGAGGCATTCGGTACCCAATCCAGCCCCGATCTTTATCCTCTAGAGAAGGAGAGTCAACTTTATCCATATAAAATCTATAGCTAATTTTTATAATGAAATGCTAAATAAAAATCAGAAAAAGATAATTAGAGAAAAGATGAACAAATAATAGAAGTTCAATGAATGATGAAGAGAAAAAGTGAAATCTAGAAGAGGGTGGATGAATATTCTATGTACATGGTCAAGAGAGTCCCCGTGGACAATGGGGTGGTGAACGTCCCTCCTCACTCACTTCCCAAAAGGTCGAGTGAGGAGAGGGAGATACTAACCTCGATCAGCACGGTTATGACCAACTTTGTTGAGAAAGGACAAAACTTGATCCGCTCTGGTCAGGTAGTCCCATCTTCCAACCGCCAATGTCTAATTCAATGAAAATTAGATGGAAAGGTAGAGATCGTGGTGGCCGATGCCCGTCCATTCATGTCGGCCGTATGCTACATTGAAGTGGTCTTCTACGACGGGTTCAGAGTGTCAATAAGGGTGGCCTGTAGCAGCATGGATGATCAATTTTCCCGGTATGTTAGCTTGGTCAATTGGGAGGTCCTTACAACCCGATGGCCAGTCAGTGCCATAATCGGGGGGCAAGCCCTCCGTCTTACTTGCAAGGAGTAAGGCGGTACAAAAGGTGATAAGGTAATTAGAGGTCTGCACCTTGTCATCATATAAGTTGATTGGGTATATCTGTGAGGACGACGACCTAGACTTCTTAGAGCGGTATAAGAATAGTGACCATCACCTTTCTCCAAGCAACTTAATACTGTCAAAGCGGAGGTGAGGAACCTTTTGACACCACAAGTTCGTCAAGACAAGGATATTTAGAAAGGACCACGTCAAAGCTTCTCGCCTGGCCGTATCGAAGCATTGACATGCGAGGGGCATTGTTGAAGTATAAAAATAATTTTGGCATTGTCAACATATTTTGATGTACTCGGTGTGGTCTCAAAGTGACCGGGTGGCTGGTGATCGATGTGGTCTCAGAGTGACCGGTGGACGATGTTGTCTCAAAGGGATTACTTCCGGTTTTGAGTTGAAAAGAGATTGTTGATAGTCTCCCCTCCATCGGGTCTAATGATGATCTTGCTTGGTCGAAGCCGGTGATGATAGACAGCTATGTTGTATTGTTGTGGTTAACTTCGGTTTGTCCTTGGATGACAATGTCCTTCCATGGTAAATTGGCCGTTACTTTAGACTCGTAGGTTGGAATGAGCAAATTCTTGTGGCTATGAAAAGGCGAGACATGTATCTCCAACTTATATTTGAAGAGCCTTGCCTAGTTATTCATAGAGGAGGGTCATAACGAGGCTTCAAGATTCGATGCTTGTTGCCTCTTTAAGGATCATCTCATTTTTGTATAAACACCACTGCCTCCGCCTCCGACTTCTGATTTAAATGATTAAAGTTGCTATAGAAAGCTAAGACATGGATCTACAACTTTGCAGTTAACGGTTTATTCCGATTAGAAGCAAAAGAAGGTCAAAAATCCATTTGAATACGAGCTCGCCTGGTGGAGCGAGTGAGCTGCTCGCCTTGGTGTGGTTGGAAGCGAGCTACTCGCCTGGTTTGGAGCGAGCTTCTCACCTTGGAGTGATTGGGGGCGAGCTCATCTCCTCGGCCGCTTGTCTACTTACTCGTTGTGCTCAACTAAGGATGACCTACCTCTGAGTTTGTGTGGAACCGGTCCGAGCTCGTCAGTGCATTGGGACAGCCCATTGGGCTACTCTGTTCACCTCGGGCAGGAGAGGTATAATGCTTGGCTTATGCATGCGAGAGGCTAGCTCCACTTTGGGAGCCCGAGCGAGAAGCCCCTCTCCCTTATGTAGGCGAGCCCGGGCGAGAAGTTCTTCTCGCTCATATAGGTGGAAAGCCTACGGCGAGAGGCCGAGCGGGAAGCCTACGGTGAGAAGCCGAGCGAGAGGCCGAGCACGACACCTAAAGTAAGAGGTCGAGCAAGAGGCCGAGTGAGAGGCCTACGACGAGAAGCCTATGGCGAGAGGCTGAGTGGCGAGTTGCCGAGCGAGAGGCCGAGTGGAGAGGCTAAGCGAGAGGCCGAGTGGCGAGAGGCCGAGTGAGAGGCCTATGGCGAGAGGCCGAGCATGACGCCTAAAGCAAGAGGCCGAGCGAGAGGCCTACGGCAAGAAGCCTATGGCGAGAGGTCGAGTGGTGAGATGCCGAGCGAGAGGCCGAGTGGCGAGAGCCCGAGTGGCGAGAGGTCGAGTGAGAGGCCTACGGCGAGAGGCCGAGTGAGAGGCCGAGCGTGATGCCTAAAGCGAGAGGCCGAGCAAGAGGCCTACGACAAGAGGCCGAGTGGCAAGAGGCCGAGCGAGAGGCCGAGTGGAGAAGCCAAGCGAGAGGCCGAGCAAAAAATCTAAGGCGAAAAGCCTAAGGTGAGAAGTTGAGCGAGGAGCCTAAGGTGAGAAGCCAACTTGGACCCGAGTGGGAAGCCCATTTGACCTTTGCATGTGGGAAGGCAATTCCGAGAGTAGGTTCACTTTGGTTGAAGAGGCCATCAGCTTGAGCCTATTTTGGGATTCACTTTGGGCCTTGCGAGATGTCCATCTTGGCGATGACAGACTTAAGACGAGATTTTGCGTGGGAAGGTCAAGTCGATCTATATTTTTCTAACTTGAGACGAGATTGTCAATATTTGGCAAGGCTTGGTAAGTTTCCCTTTAGGCCGTGATTGCTTCGTCGTCATATTTTGAAAGCTTCCTATTCGAGGACGGGATCTACTCATTTAAGGAAGACGGCTTGTACTGAGCCGGGAGGATCCCGTCATATTAGGAACAAATAACTTGAAGCGGATCTCTCGGGATTGAGACTTGGAGCCGAAGGTCTTGGAGGCGGTTTAGGATTTTCTATTCTAAGGGCGCGGAGGTTAGGTCAAGGCACTCTATATAAGGAGGGCTCGGGCAAGGAAAACGATCATCAACAACATAACACATAACTACTTTACTTCTCTTGTTGCTTTTTCTTTCCGTAGCCTAGCGTAACCTGTAGCCTAGCTCTAGTTTTAGCATAGTATAGATCGACCTTGGGACGACCACTCCGGATCCGTCTTGGGTTATTTGTTCACTTATTCCCACAACAAAATCTTAAAACAATGAATTGCTAAATTTTTTCACACTTCTAAATAAATTCGCCACTCAAACTTAAAATTTGAAAATGATGTATACATAGAACTTTCACGTTTGTAAATAACCATTTCACTATTACACTTAGGAAAATTTTGAGTATCATTTTGATATTTCCTCTTTCAACATATTTCTTTATATATGTTACGAGTTAAATTCTTATAAATAAATAAAATACTATTAAAAAATTATTTCTATATAAAACATCGCACATTTTAAAATAATCCATGGATGAATAGGCAAGGTGGCGGATGACAAATTAATAAACCCGGTGGGTCCACTACATTTTGACTTGCCTGGATGAATATGATGCGTTATCTGAATTCTGAACATCTTCCCGATCGGTCACTGCAATAATGGCGGGCACTCATCAACAATTTGCAGTCTCTCTCTCTCTCTCTCTCTCTATGTATATATATATACACACATATATTTCCGCCCCATAATCCAAGTTTCCCCTCTTCCCTATGCGAGCGGCATTGACATTTCAGGCAACTGAGACTATATAAAAAAATAATTTGTTTGTTGTATACGCCGCCTAGTTGAAGAAAGTTGCAGCCGCCTAGTTGAAGAAAGTTGTGGCCATTATTATTTTTTTATAAATGGATTAATTTTATATATACTTCGAATATTTACATCAAGAAGTACAAAAAATTTATGCTAAATGTATGTCAATCTCCGCGATCACGTAAAGACTTCATGTACAAAAGTAAGTCTTGATGTCTGATGTTGAATTCAACCACCTCGTGGACTCGATAGACAATAGCATGAAAGAGAAGTTCCCGGTTGCATCTTTTTCCTTGAAATATAGCTCGATTTCTTGGTAACTAAAGTCTTCCAAGAATAGCTCCATAAAGTACAAACGATAACTTCTTCTTTTTTTTGGTAAATAGATTAATATTATAAACCCAAAATAATTACATCAAGTAGTACTAATCCTACACAACTAGTTAATTACAATGGTAATCTCCCCTATCGCGTAGAGATTCCATGTACAAAACTAAATCTTGGGGACCAATATCTGCTATAGAATTTGACCATGTAAGCCATTCTTGAACTTGTCTAGTAATAACATGGATGAGAAGCTCCCGGTTGCACCGCTCGCCTTGAAATATCGCTCGGTTTCTCATATTCCAAAGTCCCCAAAGTATCGCTCCAAAGAGTGCAAACCAAATCTTCTTGATCATCTTATCATGCACGAGTCCCATCCAATCCTCCAAAAAATATGTGAAAGAATAAATCCCACACCAAGATACACCAACTTTGCGAGCAAAATAATTCCAAACTGAATTGGCAAAACTGCATGTGAGAAACAAGTGATCGATGGTTTCATCCATATCACCACAAATTGGACAAAGTGAGTCCCAAGGATCCAATCTATGCCTTCGAATGAGGACATCCCTAGGGAGCAACTTATTTTTCATTGCAATTCACATGAAACATTCCACTTTAAACGGTATCTTACCTGTCTAAATTAGAGGTGCAAGATGACAGCGCTGAAAGTCTTGTAAACTATAGTAATATTTCATCTTTAGAGCAGAAATGGAGAAGTCATCTTCCCCCAAAAATTGCCATCGTAGCATATGCGGACTTGTCCTACCTGGAATGGCATTCCTAAGCAATCGCATCAGGGCTACCTCTTCCTCTTCTTCCCATGCAAGTAAGGCTCTACGCCAAGACAATATCCATTTCCATCCCAAGTGTTCCCTGTAACCGCAGTCAATGATTCTTGCCAATTTTTGAGTTGACAGCAGATAAAGTCTTGGAAATCTCTCTCTAAGAGTTCCGTCAAACAACCACACATCTGCTCCAGAAATGAATTAATTCTCCTGTACCTAATTCAGCTTTAAACTAGTTAGAAAATCGCTGAAAAGAATTGAGTTGGCTATAGGAACCCGACATATATCAGCCCAAATACTATTACGATGAGCCACCGGGTACGAGAAAGAGGATGAAGGAGTAAAACCTTGCAATCCCGAGATAAAACTTGCCCAAAGAGAGGTAGAATTCTTGAGAAAATGCCACACCCATTTTAAAAGAAAGGAGTTATTCAAAAGAGTTAAATCTGCCACCCCCATACCTCCGGAATCTTTTGGTGTGCAGACCAGGCTCCATTTAACCAAAGAGGACTTTTTTTAATCGAGATTACCCGACCGTAGAAACGTTATGAGCCTCTTGTTGAGTTGTTTAGCCACTCCAGCAGGCATCTTGAAGATGGAGAGGTAGTATACAGGAAGCGAGGATAGAACTGACTTTACCAGTGTTAATCGTCCTCCGAGGGACAAGAGATTCCCCTTCCACTTGGCCAATCGACTGTCAACTACCTCCAACATTGGTCTCCAATTTGCAATTTTTCGCATGCTGCAACCTATTGGAAGCCCTAAATACTTTAAAGGCAGTAGCTCCAGTTTGCAATTCCAAATATTTGCAGCTTTTTGCATCCAGGCATCTTCAATGTTGACTCCCACCATTGATGTTTTAGATGAATTAATCTTCAGCCCAGAGATTGAACCAAAGATTGATACAATCGAATTCAGATTTTCAATGCTCTCTTCATTTTTCTCGGAGAAAAGCAGGGTATCATCTGCGTATTGCAATATATTTAGGCTGCACTTTAAACCTGGTATCCTTAATCCTTTAATGAAGCCCTCTTCTTGAGCACGCCGAACTAGGATGCTTAAACCTTCTGCTGCCATGATGAAAAGAAAAGGAGATATAGAATCACCTTGACGAAGCCCGCGCTGCAACTAGAATTGAGAAGTGGGTGAGCCATTGACGAAAACTGAGATCTTAGCTGTTGATATACATTCTCTAATCCAACCCCTCCATTTGGTGCCAAAACCCATTGCCAATTGAACTTCTTCAATGTAATCCCAATCTATCAAATCAAAAGCTAAACGACACCTTCTTAATCATCCTACCATGAGCGAGGTCCATCCATTCTTCAAAAGAGAAGACAATGTTCGAGTTGCCACACCAACGAATGCCAATACGATTGGAAAAAAAATCCCACCATTCTTGAAAAAGAGCATGTAATGAACAAATGATCAATACACTCATCTACGCCCAGCAAAAAGGACACAAAGAGTCTCATGGGTCCAACATTCTTCTCCTGATAAGATTATCTCTTGTTGGCAACTTCTTTTTCATGGTTACTCAAAGAAAATATTCGATTTTGAAAGGAATCTTACCCGGCTATCTTGAATTAAATAATTTAAGGTACTAAGTTTTTTTGGAATATTTTTGTATTCGAAATTGAAGATTGTCTAATCTTATTTAAAAGTTTCTTTGCTAACAGTATTTTTGTAATTTATAAAATTTGAACATACAATTTATTTAATTAAATTAATTTTTTTTTCATTTAGTCCAACTCTTATTGATTTGCAAGACAATATAAGTTATAAGCTCTTCAAAATAAAGTTTTTGAAAATAAATACTCATATAATTTTTTTGAAAGTTAATACTCATATAATTTAGGCAACTAATTTTATGACTAAGAGGTCGGATTATTTTCCACACTGGTGTTGAAAATTCTGACAATTCCGAAAATGGAGTTGTCAGTTAAAGTATTTCCTGTCTGGGGTTGGTTAGAAACCGCACAAAATATTGCGATTTTGATTTGCAAAGAAACCGCACAAAATTGTGCGATTTTTGGCAAAAATACAATTTTTTGTGCGGTTTCTTGCACAAGCTGAACATTTGGCTCCGGTTATCGGCTCGGCTTGTTGTCTACTTTTTTTTCTGATTATTTGAAAAAAATTGTAATTATCTCGATTATTTGTAATGTTTATCTTTATTTTCGGTATTTGTAATAATCTTGAACCCTTCCGTATATAAATTTTCTCTGTACCTCGAATAAAAATGCGTATTTTTTAGCTAAAAATAGATGGAGTAGTATGGCATTTGATTCCTTCAGATGCTTAAAAGAAAATTATATGTCCATGACATGCTCGCGAATACGTACAAGAAACCTGGACAATTACGTTCATATCTTGTGATGACAATTACGGCCTCTAAATTTGAGCTGACTAATAATTTGTAGATATGAAATTAATATTTATATGATATAGTTAGTTGGGGTCAATCTCACCACATCAATAATCCCTTCGACATTACCAGGGAAGAAAGTGAGTATCCCTTTCCCATAAAACACAAGGCCATAATTATAATGTCGCATAAAAACAGATGGCCAAAAAAGTAACAAATCGTGCGTTTCACATTAAAAACTTAAAACGCAAAAAAAGATGCATTTTTATTCGAGGTACAGAGAAAATGTATATACGGAAGGGTTCAAGATTATTACAAATACCGAAAATAAAGATAAACATTACAAATAATCGAGATAATTACAAGTTTTTTCAAATAATCAGAAAAAAAAAGTAGACAACGAGCCGAGCCGATAACCGGAGCCAAATGTTCAGCTTGTGCAAGAAACCGCACAAAAAATTACGTGTTTGCCAAAAACTGCACAATTTTGTGTGGTTTCTTTGCAAATCAAAACCGCAATATTTTGTGCGGTTTCTAACTAACCTCAGACAGAGAATACTTTAACTGACAACTCCATTTTCGGAATTGTCAGAATTTTCAACACTACTGCGGAAAATAACCCTGGTCTGACTGTTGACGTTATCCCAGCGGGTCATCCTCAGACGTTGAACTAGTGGATGCCGCTCGGATAAAACCAACATAGCTGTGTTGGAGCTTTAATTGCTATATTTCAGAGCCGAGGTTGATTTCTGAGCCGGGCTGAGTTGTGTATTACCGGACGATTTTTTTATGTGTTCACGATACTTTGTTATTAGAAATTAAGATATTGGAATTGGACTTATGTCTCAATAAAATAATCATAAATTTTAATATTGAATCGATGTAATTTTAACGACTACGAAAAGATAAGATAAATATCTACAATATTATGTTTAAGTGGCGTCTTCCAATTCAGCTTGCAAATGGTAATCATTATGTTCCAAGTTTCGACGATTTGCAAACCACCGTGATTTCAGTTAGCAATTTACGTAGTAAATTAAAAAATGAACCAAGAAACTTAGGCGAGCTCAAAGTCTAACAATACATAAAAGACTTGACTTCAAGACAAATAAGATTTCTTATTGAAAAAGGGAATAAGAACAAGTATCACAATAGATTTGCTATTTTGAATTTATGCTCAACAATGACACATATTCCAACTAAAATGCGGTCAAATATTTCGAATTGGGCCCGGCTTAGAATTCTTGATTCCCTAGATAAGGAGGGGCTGAGCATGGCTTAGATACCTCACACTAAATAATGTTAATACAGCTAGCCAACTTATTTTTCAATGCCATCTCAAATAAATTATTCTTGTTTTCTCTCCCTAGTCTTTTCTATATTCTCTAATATATTTTTTTCTTATCCTTATTTCTTGCTTTCTTACAAAAAAAATTATATCTCCATCGTGTCTGTCTTCAATTTTAAAATACTCTAGTCCTCTTTCAATTACTTTCTCTGTACACAATTTTATTTCCAACAGTATCATTTGATCGCAAGCGTTAACCAGTAACATGGAAAGTGTTGTTGATGGGTCGAGAGACAGGAATCCGCCGGAGGGCTAGTGTATGAAGAGGTCGTCGCAGCCGTCATCCGGGAGGAAGAGAGGTTAGGGGTGAGGTAGAATTTTGAAATTTTTTAACAATATATATTTCAAGTTTTGGGATCAATTTGGTAATTTTTCATACACCATAGCAATGACGACTTAAACAACGGAACGTCCACATAGGACGCCAAACGATGTCATTTTGGGGATGTGGAGCCTGCATGGACAACCAAATGACGGGACAGCTGCCTGGGCTGCCCTAGACTGAGAGTTGTCCGAACAAAAATAACTACAGGGACCAAATATAAAATTTTAAACTACACGACTAAACTCAGATACGTTAAACCATAGGATACTAAAGTGTATTTTTTTCAAAAATCTTTATCTCCCAACTCATCGTCTATTTCCTCCTCATTTAGAAATTATACTGTAAACCCTAAAAAAGAAGGCCGTAGGAGGAGACCGACTAACACTGTCTGCAGTGGAAAGAACAAGGAAGAAATCCACTACTTCACATTTTTTTACACAAGCCCGACAAACTAGCTAAACTCGATCCGCCGCAAGTGGATGCTGCTCGTGAAGAGCTTGGATGAATCGAACCAAATAAATTTTTCATATGAATATATATATATCATTTATCAAGTGTTTCCACTGCCGATGTTGGTAGGTCTCGTCCTACCTATTTTTTAGGGTTTAAAGTATAATTTTCAAAGGAGGAAATAGACGATGAGTTGGGAGTTAAAGATTTTTTAGGTTAAATGTTGTAATTTTGGGTGGGTTTAGAGTATTTTTGGTACTTTCAAAAATATCTCGTCAGAAAAATGATTGGGAATATAAGTCTAGGGACTAATCAATTGATTTACAAAATATGAGAAATTTATCAATAATAAGCCATCCTGATTAATCAATTTATTCAAACATCAGGGATCTATACCTATTGTGTCCTTTAATATTTGCTTCACAATTTTGCATATAAATGTCGCACATATTTATCACAAAGTTAAACATTTTATAATAATATTCTCACTTTACATACCGTTTGGGCAAAATTGTCATAGGTCTTCGGTATTTGAAAAAATTATGAATGAGGACAATTTAGTATTTTTAAGTCCCTAATATTTAATAAATCAAATATTTAGTCCCTGAACCCTAGTTTCAGTAAATTTTCCGGTGAAGTGCTATTAAAAATACAAAAATACTCCTAAATCTAAAAATTACTAAATTACCACTCATCCCTAACATCAAGCCCCAATTCACCACACTCTATCTCCGTGACAACAAAAAAGAAATCTGCTCTAGATTTCTTAACTAGTCTTTGTATGGATACATATCTTGCAACATTTTCAACGGATCTTTGGAGGCTGCAATTACATCACCCATGCTATCGCGGGAGAAGACAGGAATGGAGTACTTTGGTTAGCTTGTTGTTTCCGTATGTTCTTTTAATTATTAATATTTTTGCTTTGTTTCCATCTTAAAGGTATGTAAAGCAGAATCAGGGGTTCTGTATTATAAGCATTATGGAACCTCGGCTCAACAGTTGTTGTGTGGGAAACCTGTCGAGTACCTGCCTTTTTGTTCTTTATTGAAACATAGATATGAACTCAGTCTCTTAATAGCAAGCACATCAAGTTATTCCAGCGTAATGGTCAGGGCTTAACAATCTTTTCCGTGGTTGGAGATAGAGTGTTGTGGATTGGGGCTTGATGTTAGGGATGAGTGACAATTTAGTAATTTTGGACTTGGGTGTATTTTTAATGACTCTTTGTTGGAAAAGTGACCAGAATTAGGGTCTAGGGACTAACCAATTTGATTCATGAAGCATCAGGGACTAGACAATACTAAATTGTCCTAATTAATCAATTTTAAAAAAAATCAGAGATCTATAATTATTTTGCTCTTTAAGTTTTTCTTGTATTGGTGAAATACTTATTTGATATATTGTATCCTTGTTGGGTAATAAAATTTAAAGGCCTTTTTCCCTACTTATTTTTTTTTTGAGAAACCACGACCAAATAATAAAAAAGTTAAGAAGGGAAGTCCATATACAAGAGGGCATGAGATCCGCAGGATGGTTAGAAATCCAGTCCCGGGGAAGAGAGCCAAGTCTAGCCAACCTACACACTAAATCTGCAACATGGTTACATGATCTAGGGATATAAGAGAGACTACAAAAGGGAAGATCAAGGAGATCACTCCTAATATCATGTACAAGAAGTTCCAGAAACCATAGAGATTGTGGAGAAGCAGCAGTTAGAAGGAGATGTGCTAAAAAATAATCAGTCTCGATGAGGGAGTGATCCTCGATGTGATGAGACGTGATCAGCTGCACAGCTCCCTTAACCGCCAAGAGTTCTGCCTCAAGAGGTGACGAGGCATGAGTTTGACACGTCCAACCACCAGTGAGGAGGCCTTCCGCATCACGAGCAACTGCTGCCAAGCCGGTCGGAGAAGAGTCATCCAACCATAAAGCATCGCAGTTGACCTTCACTTCTTTGCCTTTTGGAGGAGTCCATGAAGGTTGATTAGTTCCGTCAGCAAGCTGCAAAGTCAGAGGTGGATCCATCACCTGTAAGAATTTAGCATGGAGAAACTCAGAGTGAGCATAGATATCAGCTGGGTCAGGAGTAACATTCTCAAACATGAATTGGTTCCTAGAAAGCCACAAACCCAGCACAAAAAGATAGCATGAGTAGCTAAATAAACCAAGCCAGGGTCATTAATCATGCTCATAATGGTAGATAACCACTCTTTAAAGTTCATAGTTGCATAGACATCGACCCTACAGCCAAGGGATCCATAAAACCAGGCAGCCCTTGCGTAAGAGCAACCAAAAAGAACATGAGTTATGGTTTCAGGAGCACTACAGCAAATCCTGCACATGGGAGAACTATGCATATTCCTCATAAACAAGTTATCAGCCGTAGAGATAGCATTGTGAGCACATCTCCAGATGAAATTTTTAATACGAGGAGGCACATTTAGTTTTCAAACCAAACTCCAGAAATTATGATTAGCATGGGCTGAGCTGGGGCCAGCTATTTCTGCATTGGCAAGCTGAACCTGTTGTGAACTCAGGATAAGGTAAGCTTATCAGGAGCATCAATTCTACCGATTCTGATCTTGAGATGTCATGAAACTCGGCTTGTGAAAATAGGTTGTGAAGCAAATCCCATTTCCAGGACCTGGTAGAAGAGCAAATCAAATTAGAAACACCGCTAATAGGTTGATGATCGTTTAGTCTAGGAAAGGTTCTGCTATAGGGAAGATCAGGGATCCAGGGATCATTCCAAATGTCGATAGAGTTACCATTACCCACCCTAAAAATTAGACCCTTGGCTAAAGCGTCTTTACCTTCCATCAAACTATTCCACATCCAAGAGGAACCAGATCTTTTAGAAGCAGAGAGCAGATCAGATGATGGAAAGTAAAGACCCTTCAGAATTTTAAAGCAAAGGGACTCAGGTTTAGAGTAGATATTCTAAATTTACTTGGCAAGGAGCGCAATGTTAAAGATACAGAAATTCTTAAAACCCATTCCCCCAGATTTTTTAGATAAGGTCATCTTCTTCCAATTCAACCAGTAAATTTTTCTTTTATCAATATCCCCAGCCCACCAAAATCTAGCAATTAAGCTATCAATTTTAGCACAAAAGGTGGTGGGAAACAAGAGACAATGCTTTGCATAACATGGAATGGCTGACAGAACAGATTTGATTAAAACTTCCCTGGCCGACATTGAGAGCAGCTTTTATCTCCAGCTTTGGGTCTTCTTGAGGATCCGGTTAAAGATGAAGCCAAGTGCTTCCTTCTTAGACCTACCCCAAAAAGTAGGCAGGCCTAAGTACATTTCATTGGGCTCCATATGTTGCATACCTAAAATACTAGAAATCAGCTGCTTCTGGTTGTCGGTCTCTAGCTTGGAGAAGTAAAGGCTTGATTTATGAAAGTTGATTTCTTGACCTGAGGCAGCAGAAAAGTTATCTAGAAGTGACTTGATCACTCTAGCTTCATTAGCAGAAGCAGTAGCAAATAATAAGGTATCATCATCAAAAAGGATGTGAGTAATTGGTGGACAATTTCTGTGGAAAGCGAATCCTTTAATCAAGTCAGAATGTTAATGAAACCTAACAAAGTGAGCGAGAGCATCAGATATAAAAAGAAATAAGAGAGGAGAAAGTGGATCACCTTGTCTTATTCCCCTTGAGGATGGGGAAAATGGTAGTGGTTGACCATTAAAGAGGATGTTGTAGGTCACCGAGCTAACACAAGCCATGGACCACTTAACCCATTTAGCCGGAAACCTAAGTTTAAACAAGATTTTCTCAAGAAAGGACCAATTGACAATGTCAAAGGCCTTTTTGAGATCAAGTTTGATTGCCATAGACTTGAATTTCTTTCTGGTAGAAGTACGAAGATAGTGAAAGGCTTCGTGAGCCACAATGATGTTTTCCTGTATACTCCTATTGCTAATAAAAGTACCCTGACAATCAGTAATAAGGTTGTCCATGTGAGGCTTAAGCCTATTAGCAAGAATTTTGGAAAAGACCTTATAGGCATAGTTACATAGGCCAATGGGCCTAAAACCATGTATGTTAACTGGATTTGGAACTTTAGGAATTAAAGTAATGAAAGTTTTGTTGAGATCCCTCGGAACCACACCAGTGTCAAAGATATCACGAATGAGAGAGATGAGATCAGGCCCAACAGAAGACCAGTACTTCTGAAAAAAAATTCCAGAGTACCCATCTGGGCCAGGAGCCCTTGTAGCCCCCATACCAAAGGCAGCTCGCATAATCTCAGCATCATCAATGGGCATAGTAAGCAGGGCAGTCATGCCCTCAGTGACCAGATGAGGAATACAGTTTAAAATCTCAGAGGGATCAGATGAGGAACCATACGTATATAGTGACTGAAAATGAGACTAGATCAAATTCTTAAGAGCATAATCATCTTCAATCCAGTCACCATTATCATTCAAAAGTTGGACAATCTGATTACATTGGCACCTCTGAGTGGCAGAGGTATGGGAAAAGGAGGTGTTATGATCACCCCATTTGAGCCAACGGACCCTCGAGTGCTAATGCCAAAAGATCTCCTCTTTTTCGTAAAGAGCAGAGAGTTCTTTCTTGATGGATAGCTTAAGGGTTTTACAGAGGGAGGCGTGATCAGAGCTTTGAAGTTGAGTGAGTTTGGTGGTGAGAAGCTCCATCCTGCACCTCCTATTGTCATTGAAATTCCTGCTCCAAGAAACCAAGTCAGTAGTGCAAGTTAAATTTTTTTTTTCTAAAGGCATAAGAGGGGGTGCCCCGAGAGGGTTGAAGCCAGAAGTGATCAACCACCTCTAGACAGCCCACTTCTTTAGTCCATGGTTCTTCGAATCTAAAAGGCCTCCTTATGATTTTAGACAGTTGAGTATTTAGGAGCAAAAAATAGTGATCAGATCCAAGGATCGGGCCATGAAGGACTTGGGCTTTAGGAAACAAATTCCTCCATAAAACATTCCCTAAAGCCCGGTCTAATCTTTGTAGCATATTCAAGTCACCAAATTTAACATTAGACCAAGTGAAAGGATTACCTTTGAAGCCGAGGTCAATCAACTCACCAAAATAAATGAACTCATGCAATAAGTTCATTTGCCAGTTGTCGGGAGGACAACCACCAAGCCTTTCCTCAGGAGCGAGAACAAGGCTGAGATCTCTGATGCAAAGCCATGGAAAGAATGGACTCTTGCAAACCGAGAGGAGATCATGCCAAAAGTCCTTTTTAGATGAGTTAGGCTCACCGTAAATGAAGGTAGCATACCAAGACAGAGCATAATTTTTAAACGAAACAAAACCATCTATACAGTTACGAGAGGAGCTAAAAACATCCAGAACAACATCATAAACCCACCACAATGCCAATCCCCCAGACTTGCTAATAGGATCAACGTACAAGCAATGAACAAAACCCAAGTTACGTCTCAATTCGTCAATCTTACGACTTCGTTGTTTAGTTTCCATTAAAAATACGATCACGGGAGAATGTTTCCTGACCATGCCTTTTAAGTGACAAACTGTCAGGGGAAAGCCCAAACCCCGACAGTTTCAGGCCAAGAGATTTATTGCGACTCGGGTGGCAGGCTAGCTGTCACTCGGGGCACACGGAAGAGAGATGTACCTTGGATGTCATTGCAAGGCAAGGGCAAAGGGTCATTTGAGTTGCCGGTAGCAGGATTAGATGGGCTATCTAGAGGAACTGTACCCTCCGATCGCCGGTGAAGCATGCTTTTGCTAGAGTTTCGACGCCGAGAGTTCTGACGAACAAGAGTAATCGAGACATCCACCAAACCTGTATTAAAGGAGTCACTAGAAAGGGAAGAAGACGTTAGTAATAAAAGGGGGCAAGGGGTTAATAGGGAAGAAGAGTGCGATGGGAATTGGGGATTTAGAGTATCAGGTTTGGTTTTTTTCTGGTTTGAGGTCAAGAGGAGGCTGAGAGGGAGTTTCCTTTTAGTGGATGATGTGGAGGGGCGGTAGGTGTCAAGTGGGGTTGACATGTAACAACCTGGAAGGAGGGGTTTGGAAGAAGAAGCCACCTGGATAGTAAGTTGGGTCTGGGGGGCTTTATCTAAGCGTTTCCAGGCGGCCTGGTTTGCTAAAGGGTGGGCCAGGCCTTGGGTAGAAACTAGAAAGTTAAGATTGGATGGGTGGTTTGACTTAAAGGCATTGGGTAGTGGGGTTAGGTTGACAGAGGCACGAGAGTGGGTAGAGGGGGAAGATATTGGGGAAGATATTGTGAGAGATTTCCCTCTCACAACACCAATCAGTCGCATCGAGGACAATCCGGAGGACTGTTGGGCAGGAGATGTGACATCCAGAAGGCTTCAGAATGATTGAGAGAAGCCGACGTAGTGCCGCCTGCCAGAGAGGAAGTTAACGCACTAGCATTGGCATCAGTTCTTAATGAGGAACAATTCTGAATCTTGTCATTATTCAGCTTCAGATTCTTCAACAGCTCTTCAGGGCTAGTGAGCTTTTGGGATGGACGGCGATGGCGATTGGTGACCGAGAGGCCATGGTTGGTACCAGAAGGCACGGCACGCAACCCACCTCTATATGGAAGCTCCTCAGTTGACAGAGACTGGAGAATCATTACCTTCGATTCGTCAATCGAGCAGAAACGGGTGGAGTGCCCAATTTTGCCGCAGTAAAAACAAAATTCGGGAAGACGCTTGTATTTGAATCTGATCTGCAAGGGATCGACATTAGGGCAGGTGAGGCAGAAACCTGGTAGGAGTGGATCATCAACTGCTAGGAGAACCTTCAACTGGAGGACAGTAAACTTCCCCGGAGAAGACAGTTCAAGTTCATTAATCAACACCAACTTCTTGAACATCAAACCAATAGACACCACCGTGTTCCTATTGAGGAGGTTCCGTGGTAGGCCGTGCACCTGGACAAAGAAGGTGGTCACAGAGAAGCCGATGTCAGACCAGGGTAAGTCTGGGCCCCAAACCTTGAGAATGAGGTGTTGGTCAGACACGGACCAGGGCGTATTATTGAGCGCTCTATTGCGATCTTCTATTGATCTGAAGGTGAAGGAGAAGATGTTGGAGTGTAGCTAGCCAACCACAATATCGTTGAGAGGTATGGCCCATGATTTTGCCACACTAGCTCGGATAGAGTGTGCATCAAA
Source organism: Hypericum androsaemum (assembly GCA_963995505.1). Classification (NCBI taxonomy): domain Eukaryota; kingdom Viridiplantae; phylum Streptophyta; class Magnoliopsida; order Malpighiales; family Hypericaceae; genus Hypericum; species Hypericum androsaemum. The sequence continues at coordinate 5,004,730 of OZ023185.1, read as the reverse complement.
AGACTGGGAGGTAATAAGCTTGTCGGCCAAGACCAGGTCGATCCCAATGGCATCCACACCAGGAGCAGGGAGGAGCTCAATGGAGGGACCAGACTTCAAGAGATCAGATTCTTTAAGAAGTTCCGCCCATGCATCGCAAAGTACAGGGGGGTGGGCCATGAAGTAAAACAGAAGAGGGGACAAACCAAAGTCCCTCCAAGCGATGACAAACCAAAGACAAAAGCCAGAGGAAGCAAGAAGACAAGAAGACTGAATAAGGACAAGATCAGGAATCCCTTTTCCCCATCAAAAATGAAAAAGGGATGCTAGAGAGTTAACAAAAATTAGATCAGAAAGCAGATGAAGGAAAGAGGATAGATAAGGTGAAATAAAGGAAGGCAGATAAAGGGTAGCTAAGGTGAGTTAATGAAGGGTTTAAGGAAGATGGAGGGAAGGAGGGCTCCTTGCAGATGGAGAGCGTAAGGGAAGAGTTTTTTCCCTACTTATCTGGACTAACAGTACAGATGAACTTTTTAAATTTTCTGCATTGATTGGACACAATGTATATACTATTCAGACCAAAAAATGTCATGTATACTATCCGTTGTTATCTCTTTTTAAAATTAAGTCCCAATTTCTGGATTCTTGTTGTTTTATAATTGGGAAAATTATTCTCAAGTTCCTCGAGTTTGCTTAAATATACTCAAAAGTTCCTCCTGTTCACAAAATACATTCCTATGTCCCTCTAGTTTATTTTTATTATAATTTCGGGTCCCTGGCGCACGTTAGCGGCTCTTTTTTCATTTTTATCAATAAAATGACCAAAATACCCTTAGAACTAAAATAAAAAATCGCTGACATCATCTCTTCTTCTTCCTAAGAAATTATCGAATCAAGAAAATATTTTAGCCTGAGAAATCAAACGAACACCGAGATCCACGAACCCAGAAAATATTCTTTCATTATTTCAGCTTGGGAAATCAAAAGAACATCCACGAAGACCCACGAACTTACCTTCACTATCCGATTAAACCACCGTCGAACCAAAATCTACTGCGGGAGTTGGGGGGATGACGATGGTGTCGCGGGGAGTCCACGCGAGTGGCATTATAGGGCTTCATGGCGTCAAGCGACCGGTGGGAGGAGTAGGACTGAAGAGGATGACGGGACCAGGATAGCGACAGCCTTGTAGAGCTCGGGAGGTGGAAGTTGGAGGAGAGGCTGACCAAGCCCCATCGATGATGGCCCACAGCGAGGACCAGCCAGGGATGGGATGGGGCAACGGAGAGGAGGAGGAACTTTAAGGCGTCGAATCTGTCGTCGTGTTGGCGACGGTAGTTGTGCTCTGGGGAGAGGCGGTACTACACAGAGACCAGATGTTTTGGGTGGGCTCCACGTTGTTCGTCGGAGAAGGAAGAGCATCAACTGGATCTACGGTATATTGGCGCTGTCACCCTTCCATGGGCTCGTCCCGATGGATTGTTCGATACGGCATATTCGATTAACTAGGTTTTCGATCGATGTCGATGGAGTGCACAGGAGCGGTACCAAACGACGGTGACATGCTCCACCTTCGGCGGTGACATCCTCCTCTCCAACTTGGTCTTCACTCAGAACGGCGGTGACATCCTCCTCTCTGACTTGGTGAAAACGACGGCTTCTTATTTTGGGGGTGAAACTTGAAAATTTCAACTGAAGTCGAGGGATTGATTTCTTGCAAGTTTGTAACCTCTCTCTGTTTTGGTTTATAGAGATTGAGGGCAGTTATTAGATGAAGAGATGAAGCTTGTTGATGATGATGTCGGTATTGGTCATCGAAGAAGAAGAGATGATGTCACTATTTTTTTATTTTTTTGTTCTAAGATTATTTTTGTCATTTCAATGATAAAAAAATAAAAAAAACTTATTTAGGGACCCGAAAGTATAATAAAAGCAAACTAGAGGAACGTAGGAATGTATTTTGTGAACATGAAGGACTTTTGAGTATATTTAAACAAACTCGAGTAACTTGAGAGTAATTTTCTCTTTATTATTTTATCCCAAGTTCAAGCAATTCTTAAAACCTATTTCCTTATGGCGGATCTTAATATTTTAAATTTACGATATACTATAATTTCTTTTCCAAATATAGTGAAATTTCTACAGCCAATTAAAAACATTTTAAAGTTTTGTAGAAGACGCATGTTCCCTCGAAAGATCGGGACCGGATTTGGTCCTGGAACCCTATTTCCAGGACCGTTCTGGACCCAACCTATTGCATCATAACTGAGCGAACCATTGTATCATAACTGTGCGAACCATTGTATCATAGCTAAGCGAACTAGCGCATGTTCTGAAAAAATTGGGACCGCTTCGAGCGACCCATTACATCATAACTAGACGACCCATTGTATCATAACTGAGCGAACTATTTTATCATAACTGACCAACTGATATACGAAAAATTGACAAACAATTAAACGTACAAGAAAATAGTATAGTGAATAAGTAGGGGTTTGAACTGAGGGTTGAACACGAAATCAAGGCAAGTAATTGTGTGAAGCGAGAGAATTAAAAGATTTATAAGGTTGTAAAAGTTTGCAAGTAAATAAACGAAATCAGAAACGCAAATAAAAAGGTTGTGAATCAAATGGAGACAAACGAGCACTATACCCTTATGGAGTACCTATCTATGTCGAAACTATGGTTTTCTGAAACTCTAACTAGTGCCCGGAGTGTTCTAGTGCATCACCCTAACGCTTTCGCTCATTAGGATGATAAAACTAAGCTAGAGTAGTTCACGATTACTAACTAATACTTCTACTCATTAATTAGACCGAGAACTAAACTAAACTCAATTATGAAGTTAACTCCTAGCAGGTTATCTCTTAATATCAAGATTTTTCATTAATACCTTCAAACATGTCAATTGACTCTTCCGTTAATTCTAATGCCTTTCGGTCTATTATCATCAACTAACATCATAATCTAAGTGATGAAGTTAGATTAAGTATTATGATCATTAATTAATAACTACTACGAAAGATAATCAAACCATAGCCCAACATAGACAAGTAACCACATAATTAAGGCATCGTACTCACAAGAAAACTATTCGCTAAGCATAATCATAAAATATAAGATAACAATGAAGGACATTGTGTAGAATAGCATAAAAGATAGAAAAAGAGATGGTTTAGTCGTTGGAGCAAGCCGTTCCAATCTCCGCCTCCAGCTAGACCTCCACGTGTACTTTATTAATATCAAGAATAATTCTCAATGTCTGGAATAATTCTCTAAAACCTAAGAGCTAATGGCAAATATATAGCCAAGCATCTAACTATAAAATAGGAAAACCTAGAGGAGGTTAACCTAAATAAGAAGTCCTAATAGCCAATCCCAAGAGGCCTAGAATAAGGAAAATAAATATATCTAAGGTCATAGGGCCAAAACAGGAGGCCAAAAGTCGTCCTAAACTGGAACGGGTCGAATACACGTCTAAAAAGGAAGTCGTGAAGAAGTTAGAATCAAAGACCTGGCGGCCGCCCGGTGCCTGGCTGGCGCCGGGTTCGCGTGGGTATTCCTGGCGCCCGTCGTGGCTTGGTCGGCCTTGTTGTATCTTCGTATTTTCTATTTTTGGCCCTCTTTTGCTCCGAATTGGGTCTCGACTATAAAAGACAAAATATAGATCTCTCTTCAAGCTTTCCAACGACATCTCATTTGTTATAATCCAATGGTCGAGCAATGATTTATGGCTCTCGCAATATGATCTCTTGAAACTACCCCTCCACGGCCTTCATTGAGCTCCACTTCCTATCACACAACATGACAAAGGGTAGAAGTTAACTCCACGACTCAAATACATGAAAACAACATAAGACTTAATTGGACATGATGAAAACGAACAAGAACACAAGTAAATACATACGAAATATATGACAAATACTTGAGTGTTTGCACCGCCTCGGGCCACCCATTGTATCATAACTGGGTGACCCATTGTATCATAACTGGATGACCCATTGTATTATAACTGAGCGACCCATTGTATAATAACTGACCAACCCAGTGCGTGTTCTGACAAAAATACATGTCCAAATCCGGTGCCCGAAAGATCCGCCTCCGTCAACACCTGCATTCTAAAATCAAAATTTCTAGAAACGTCGGTCTTAATAATGAACATCCTATGTCACTCCGTATAACAAGCCTGTGGATTTTTGTGGAAATAATGAAAGAGCATCTAAGACGGTTTTGTCAAAATAGCAATTGTCCAAGCAGCATGAGGATTGATGAATTGACGAATTTCTAGGTTTGAACATAATTTTCCAAAGTATTTTTTTTAAACAACATGATTATCTGATTTTATTATATTAATTAATTTATTCTGATTGAGTCGAGACCACTAAAATGACAAATTGACTCTTAACAATTTTTAACACAACTAGGTTCTCATTATTTAAATTCAAATAATTTGTTAAGCTAGAATAATCCAATACAAGTTGATCTATGTGCTCTATAATATCGAATAAATTTTTTAATGTTGAATTATTTCTCATTTAATTTTATTCAGTTCAACAATATCCCAAGTTAAGATCCCATTCTTGTTGGTCGAGTTGGTGTATTAGGTGATACCTAAAAGAGCACATAAAATCCAATGTTGTATCGGATAGCTCAAATTTGGCTTTTCACCGACGTGGGATCGAGCAACGAATGTCAACTAAACCATTACAACCGACCAAATAAAGAAACAAACACAGTACTTCGGGTCACATCGCCATTTTTTTATTAAAATTGTTGTGCCTATATTTAATGTACCTAGACCTACTAATCTATGTGAAATGAGAATTTTGAAATGTAATAATTTTTTTAACAAGTATTTAATAATATTGTGGTACAAAAACTAGACCTAGAGAATTTTTATCTAAATTAGAACAATATATTATTAGTTGATATAAGTGCTTGTTAAATGGCCATATAATTTCTATTTTGAAATAAATATAATTTCAAATGCTGATGAAACCCCAAATTATAATATTATTGCTAAAAAGAACTATTGCATAGTTAAAATCTCAATATTCAATTCAAAGACTTAAGATAATCACTTGGTGAAAATGGAGATACAACAATGGGATTAGATGATTAGTCCATTGTAATACCATGTTAGAATCTGTATATCCAATTTAAAATTTTAATGCAATATGCTGGTAAAATTTTAACACTCATAAATAAGTCTACCACACTCGTAACTAGCAATTGTGATGTACGAATAGTGTCAAAGCCTAGTTCTTTTCTTTTTCAACATAGTTTTTGAATCAAATAATTTATGAGCCATGCAAAATACTATAATTTACTTTTCATTTATACTAAATAGCATCAAACAAATAATTATTGTATCTTTATTTTTTTGGGAGAAACAGTTCATTACGTCGAAAAATCTGAAAATTGAGTTACATGGATGAAAATAAATACATACATTGAAAAGCAAGACAATAACGTAAAACAACATAGGACGAATAAAGAGCCAAAAAACCTCACATGCAAGTGAATGAGAAAGAGAATTATTGCTAGAGTTCCATAATCTTAACTTTTTTGAAGGTCATTACAATGTCAGAGAGTATTTTTTTGAGAAAACAATGTCAGAGAGTAGAATTTGGTTTTCCAATTCAAAATCATCAGAATTGGTAAATACTAGCAACCCTCTTGTTCGCCCTGGCATTTGCAGAAGAGGATAAAACTAGCAACCCTGGCATATCATACTATTGTTATCGGAGGGTTGATGTATTTGATTAGGATCTACGGCAGTCGAGGCAAGTGTTGGACACTTTCTCCGTAAGACGAGATTGCCTTGTATATTTCAGTACGGTACGGGCTACGACAATCGTCTCCAAGATACAACGACTGTTCTGACGTTTCCAAGAACGTTGCATACGTATCTCAAAACTTTCGGGCGAACCCTTATATACCCAGAACTTTCGGACTCTTTGTAAGTGAAGAACGGGGGAGAGAAGAAGACAACAATGCTACGGAATGCACTTTGTTGCTGGGATGAGATAAATGGCAAGGGGGCAGGCCTCTTTATAGGCTGGAGGAGGCAGGAAAGTAGCCACCCCGAAGGGACGCGTCCGTTCGGCCAGCAGGCTGGCTGGCTGCGCTCGTGGCCCTTCGGTGGCTTCTGGATCCTTCCAGGCGCGCACAGACTTTGCTGGTGCCCTTTCGCGATGGATCTCGCAACTCTTCGGCCTTCTGGACTGGCTGGCTGCGCTCGTGGCCCTTCGGTGGCCATCCTGGAAGGTGCTTGCAGCTCCTCGTTACTTCGGTAGCTGCGCAGCTCTCTCCGGACCCAGGTAAAATACTTAAGTCTCCTCCAGCTCCTCGCGACGATGCGCACGTGCGAAGTACCAAGTGCGTCACAAAGCACCTATTGCGACCTGCGTCCAATGCGCCATGCGTACACGCGTGCTCATGCTCGTGCTCGGATGGTGCTACGCACCATCCTCGTCGCGGTCCGAGTTGGCTTTCCCTCCAGGTGGTCAACTTATTTTCTAGTCAACAAGGAGTTTCTCCTTATAAACTAGGAAATGTTGGTGCCACTTTCCAATGTGGGATTGCACTTTCTATTTGCCTTTTGGGCCTCCCACTTTGGGCCTTTCCACTTTGGGCTTTGCTTGAATTTTCATTCAAAACTTTCCCAACAATCCCCCACATGAATGATGATTAATGCATGCAGACTCTAATCGAAAGTTCTGACGTGCTATTATTACATCGAGACAGGTAGCTTGCGGCTTTGAACCTTCTCTAGTAATATGTTATCGAATTTACTCGCTGCTCGGTGAACGTGATATCTTGAACCGTCAGCTTTTGGCGTAAACCAAGACAATAATATTTACACAATAATAACCCTAGTATATTTGGGTTCTCACATTGTGTCCGTTTCGGCCATGGACCATTTCTTGGATTCATAAGTATTTTTCCCATTTGAAGCGGCCTCACTTCACACTTACATAGGTGATCTCCTATCAGGAATATCCTGCCATATTCCACCTTTATCAAGGTATAGGAATCATTAAAAGCGTAATGCTTAACCTTACCACACCTCTGCAGGTTAATACCTGGGTAGCTTCTGAGAATGAGATAGGTTCCTGGTGATTAACTGAATCCTCCATAACTTAGTTGTCTCATTAAACCAAGTTTGTGAGATCTCCACTTATCATGGTTGAGTTACCGCTATGGACGTTCTTTAGTGTGTGGATTTTAATCCCATTCCCCTTACTGCATTGTACATTTGATCTCTATTGATTCCTTTCGTAAAAGGATCAGCTAAGTTATCCTTGGACTTTACGTAATTAATGGTGATCACCCTACTAGAGATCAACTGTCTAACGGTATTGTGTCTCCGATGGATATGTCAAGACTTTCTGTTGTACATTGTACTTTGTGCTCTCCCGATTGCAGACAAGCTATCATAATGTATCAATACGGGAGACACCAGTTTGCTCCAGCACGGAATATCCTCTATGAAGTTTCTGAGCCATTCAACTTCTTCCCCAGCTTTGTCTAGTGCTATAAACTCCGACTCCATGGTGGATCGAGCTATGCACGTTTATTTAGAGAACTTCCAAGACACAGCTCCTCCTCCTATGGTGAATACGTATCCACTCGTAGATTTAGAGTCCTTAGTGTCTGATATCCAGTTTGCGTCACTGTATCCTTATAATACAGCTGGATATTTAGCATAATGTATGCCATAGTTTATGGTATATTTTAAATACCGTAAAACCCTTTCCAGAGCTAGCCAGTGATCCTTCCCTGGATAACTTGTGAATCTACTAAGCTTACTAACTGAGTACGCAATATCGGGACGTGTGCAGTTTGTTTAATACATCAAGCTCCCGATAATCTGCGCATACCTCAGTTGAGATACTGGGTCCCCTCGATTCTTGGCTAAGTGTAGATTCAAATCTACTGGAGACTTAACCGGAGGTTTATCAAAAGTTTCAAATTTCTTGAGCACGCTTTTCACGTAGTGGGATTGCGTCAAGATAATTTCGTCAGCTTTTCTAGAGATTTTTATTCCTAGTATGACATCTGCCAGACCCATATCTTTCATGTCAAAGTGGTTCTTTAACATGTTCTTAGTTTTCACAATAACCTCTTTATTGCTTCCCATAATTAGTAAGTCATCTACGTAGAGACATACAATTACGTAAGCTTCAGGTGTGCCCTTAATGTAAACACATTTATCGCACTCATTGATCTTAAATCCATTCGACAGCATTGTTCTGTCAAATTTCTCGTGCCACTATTTTGGCGCTTGTTTTAGCCCGTATAGTGACTTGACTAGCCGACACACTTTATGCTCTTGACCGGGAGCTACAAACCCTTCAGGTTGCTCTATGTATATCTCCTCTTCCAGTTCTCCATTTACGAAAGCTGTTTTTACGTCCATTTGGTAGATCTTGAAGTTATAGAGTGCCACAACAGCTATGAGTACTCTAATTGATGTGATTCTTGTGACCGGTGAATACGTGTCAAAGAAATCATATCCCTCCTTCTGTTTGAACTCCTTAGCTACCAATCGAGTTTTGTACTTGTCGATTGATCCATCAGCTTTGTATTTCTTTTTTAGGATCCACCTCCATCCCAAAGGTTTGCAGCGCGGTGGGAGATCCACGATTTCTCACGTGTGATTTTGCATAATGAATTCTATCTCACTATTGATGGCTTCCTTCCAGAGAGGAGCATCTGGACTGGACAATACCTCTTAGATTGTCCTGGGTTCATCTTCTAACGCATAGATTAGATAATCTGGACCAAAGGATTTGGTTACCTTCGTCAGTTTACTACGTCTAGGTTCATCATCTTCCTGATTTGACCCTTGCGTAGTCTCGTGAGCCCTTTTCTTTGGACTTCCTTCCTTTCTTTCCTTATTAGGAAAGCTATTCTCAAAGAACGTTGCGTTCCTTGATTCTATGACCATTTTCGCATTTATCTCAGGGTTTTCAGATTTATGCACCAAAAACCGATAAGCACTACGATTTTGCGCATATCCGATAAAGATGCAATCAATGGTCTTGGGTCCTATTCTCACTTGCTTAGGCTTAGGTACTTCGACCTTTGCTAAGCACCCCCACACTTTAAGGTGACCGTAGGAAGACTTCCTTCCTTTCCATAGTTCATATGGGGTTTTATCCCTTTTCTTGTGTGGTAATTTGTTTAGAATGTGGTTAGCTGAGAGCACAGCTTCCCCCCACATATTCTGGGGTAAGTCCGAGCTAATCAACATAGTGTTCATCATCTCCTTCAGAGTTCAATTTTTGCGTTCATCTACGCCATTCGATTGAGGTGAGTATGGAGCAGTCGTCTGATGAATAATGCCATGTTTTTGACAGAGTTCATCAAACGGAGCTACATATTCTCCCCATCGATTACTTCAGATTATTTTAATTTTCACGCTGAGTTGATTTTCAACCTCATTCTTATATCTCTTAAAGGCATCAAGAGCTTCGTCTTTTCCCTTTAGGAGATATACGTAACAGTATCTCGTACAATCATCGATAAACGTGATGAAGTATTTCTTTCTGCCTTTAGTTTGCACGTATTTCATATCGCAAGTGTTTGTATGAATTAACTCTAAAGGCGTAGTACTTCTTTCTACCGAATGGAAAGGTACTTTGGTCATTTTAGCCTCCACACATACTTCACATTTATCGGATGGGTTGAACTCTAGATTCGGTAATAAATTTAAACTTACTAACTTTCTTAGCGAGTTTAAATTTACGTGTCCTAATCTACCATGCCATAAATTAGAACACTCGGCCAAGTAAGAAGAAGCGTTTACTTTATTTTCACCGATAAAGGTGCAATATACAGTTATTATATTCATCTTAAAGAGTCCCTTTTCTAGATAACCCTTTCTTATGAATTGACCCACTTTGGTCAGTACAAATTTATCAGCCTCAAATACAAGCTTAAGACCGGCTTTGCTTAACAGTGAGCCAGAAACTAAGTTCTTGAAAATGTCCGGGACATGCAACACATCCTTGAGGGTCAGCTCCTTTCTTGAGGTCAGCTTCAGGACGACCTTACCAAGACCAACGATCTTGGACATTGCGGAGTTTCTCATGAACAGCTTTCGGCCGGTGATAGGGATATAGCTCGAGAACATCTCTTTATCCGAGCAGATGTGGCGGGTAGCTCCTGTGTCCACGAACCACTCTCTCGGATTGTCCACCAGGTTGGCTTCAAATACCACGGCTGATAGATCCATCTGGGACAAGTCTTCAGCCAGGTTAACCTTTCTTTGGTCGTCCTTCTTCGGCTGACGACAGTCCTTAGCCTTGTGTCTGGGTTTACCGCAGTTGTAGCAGTCGCCCTTGATCTTCTTGTTCTTTTTTTTGGGCGCTTGCTTCTCCTGCTTATCCCCAGACTTCTTCCGCTTCTTGCCACCTTTTTCCTCGGCGAGATGCACGGTGGTCTCAGAGATGGCCTTGCCTTGCTTGACTTCGGACTTTCGATTGTCTTCCTCGATCCTAAGTCTCAAGATCAGGTCTTCTAGACCCATGTCCTTCCTCTTGTGCTTGAGGTAGCTCTTGAAGTCCTTCCAGAGCGGGGGGAGCTTCTCGATCATCGCAGCTACTTGGAAGGACTCGCTGAGTTGCATCCCTTCGGCTTGGATCTCATGAAGGATCAGCTGCAACTCCTGCACTTGGTCGATGACCTTCTTGGAGTCCACCATCTTGAAGTAGAGGAATTGTCCGATGATGAATTTTTTCATCCCGGCATCCTCTGTTTTGTACTTCTTCTCGAGTGAACTCCACAGCTCCTTAGCGGTCTTGGCTTCCACGTAGATATTATAGAGTGTGTCGTCTAGTCCATTCAGAACATAGTTCTGGCACAGAAAGTCGCTGTGACTCCACGCGTCGAGAGCGTTGATCTTCTGTTGATCCGTCTCATTTTTCGCTATCTTCGGTGCTTCCTCTTTCGGGAACCGAACTAGGTTGAGCGTGGTCAGATAGAACGTCATCTTCTGTTGCCACCTCTTAAACTCGGTACCGTTGAACTTGGTCGGCCTTTCGGTGTGGACAGTTCCCGGGACCGCTGGCATTGGTACGGTGCTTGACGATGCCATCTTCAAGTACACAATCTCGTCTTACGATTGTTGTTATCAGAGGGGTGGTGTACTTGATTAGGATCTACGGCAGTCGAGGCAAGTGTTGGACACTTTCTCCGTAAGACGAGATTGTCCCGTATATTTCAGTGCGGTACGGGCTACGGCAATCGTCTCCAAGATACAACGACTGTTCGGGCATTTCTAAGAACGTTGCACACGTATCTCGAAACTTTCGGGCGAACCCTTATATACCCAGAACTTTCGGACTCTTTGTAAGGGAAGAACGGGGGAGAGAAGAAGACAACAATGCTACGGAATGCACTTTGTTGCTGGGATGAGATAAATGGCAAGGGGGCAGGCCTATTTATAGGCTGGAGGAGGCAGGGAAGCAGCCACCCCGAAGGGACGCGTCCGTTCGGCCAGTAGGCTAGCTGGCTGCGCTCGTGGCCCTTCGGTGGCTTCTGGATCCTTTCAGGCGCGCCCAGACTTTATTGGCGCCCTTTCACGATAGATCTCGCAACTCTTCGGCCTTCTAGACTGGCTGGCTGTGCTCGTGGCCCTTCGGTGGCCATCCTGGAAGGTGCTCGCAGCTCCTCGTTACTTCGGTAGCTGCGCAGCTCTCTCCGGACCCAGGCAAAATACTTAAGGCTCCTCTAGACGATGCGCACGTGCGAAGTGCCAAGTGCGCCATAAAGCGCCCATTGCGACCTGCGTCCAATGCGCACATGCACACGTGCGTGCGCGTGCTCGTCGCGGTCCGAATTGGCTTTCCCTCTAGGTGGTTAACTTATTTCCTAGTCAACAAGAAGTTTCTCCTTATAAACTAAAAAATGTTGGTGCCACTTTCCAATGTGGGATTGTACTTTCCATTTCCCTTTTGGGTCTTTCCACTTTAGGCTTTGCTTGAATTTTCATTCAAAACTTTCCCAACACATACATGTTGACCAAAGCAGATTTATAGCATAAAATAAACAATAGCATTACCAATTTATTTTTTAGAAGAAACCCAGATAATTTTACTTAGTTTTGAATACAATTTGAAAGAAAAAGGTTGTCTCGAGATAATAATAATAACAATAGTAGTAGTAACAACAACAATAATAATAATAATTTAATAATAGTATAGTGCATCATGTGTCAAGTGGAGAATTTTCAAGGATATTTTTATAGATTTGTATCTTTAATGTCGTAGTTCTAATGATATCTCCATCGAAATTGCTGTTATCGCTTATCATGCCAGTGCAGCAATTAATAATTCGCTAACAAAGGTCAAAGTGTGAAAATGATGTGTCCCCACTTCACCGTACCTATTTTTTTAAAATGAAAAGGTAAATCTCGATATAAATATGAAATTAAAGACACAATTATATTTTAAAAAAATATTATACCCGTAACTCAATCTCGTATCTAAAGGTTCTTATAGCTCATCACTGTGAAAACTACTACTTATCGTAGTATTCTCTATTTCGAGATTACGGTCGTCGACCTCAATATAATCCATTGAGAAAAATCTGCAAGAGAAAAGAGCTTATCGACAAGATTGAAACCCGTCTCAACGTTGAAACATCCTATCTGTTCACCCCTACCTATTCGTGTTTATAATGTTTTTTTCTTACTACCGATCAAATTAGTTTGAGTTTTACAAATACAAATAATATTATTGCTCGCATCTAAATAAAAATATTTTTTTCTTTTTTTGCTATTTTGTTTTTTCTCTTTATGTTGGGCGGAGCAAATTTAATGACTTCACATCACTCGCCATTGAAGAAACCACCAATCATTTGACCATATAAAACGCAAAATATTAATTTATTAAAACTCTGATAGAATAATAGAAAACCAAGCGAAACCCAATTGAGCATCTCTTTTCTTAATTGTGATTATGTGCACATCTAAATCAAACATTTACTTTATTTCCAGAAAGTTGAATGAAATCGCCAATTGAGTTATTAAGATGTCGATGGCACGTTTGTGTGTGCCCAATTGGAAACTTCTTCATCCGGAGGAGCTTTCTGACTTGCTGTATTATGATTATCCAAGCTAATATAATGAAGTACTGGTTTTAACTGTAAAAAAAATTCAACTCTTCCAATATTTTCAACTCAAATTGACAGGTAGCAAAATACTAAAAAAAGACCAAGGATTTGTTTGTTTCAAAGAATTACAATGTTGTGGAGAATAGAAAAATGGAAAGCCATTTCCGTCAGAAATATAGAAACGAACCAGAATTCTATTATTTAAGTCAACGAAGAAATTTGATATAAGAATATAACATTTTTTTTTGGGTTAACAAAAACTAGTAGCTGTACAAATTGAGTCTTAAGAATAAATATCCCATAAATTATTACTCGGTCAAGACTATATATATAATAATAACTTAAATCAAGTTAAATATTCGTTAAAATAATCTGTTATTTTTCAATTCAAATTTTAATCAGTAAACTTAAATATATAAAAAAAGTAAAGTCAAAAAAGCAAAACCCAAAAACAACTTTAATATATTTTTCTCCTCATAATGTCCACCTTTACAATATATATTTTTTCTTTTTACCCCTCCCAAACCATTTGAAAACCCCAAGAAAAGGACCCCCTCCTCTCCTTGATGAACTCAACTTTGATTCCTCATCATCACCACCGAATCCCCATTTATTTTTCCTCCTGTCCTCTGACTTTCCTTCCAATATATATATTTTTTTACTATTTCCCCCCAAATGAACTAATACACTAAACATTATTCTCCCATTAGCTTCCCTGTTTCTTCCAACCCAATACTCTTCCCTCTGTTTCACCCTCTACCCGGTATTCCAAATCCTCTTCTGGGTCTTCCTCATCACAAAGCTTCCATCTTTTGCCCAAATCATCTTCTGGGTCATTCCTATTTACTGCTATTTTGGCTTCTCCACTTGCATGATTCACTCCCATGGGTTAAAGTTGCAATCTTTAGGCTGTGGGTTCCCATTTGGAGGCTTTGTCTGATTCCAACCACAACTTGAGTTTGTTAGTTTCTGATGTGTTCTATTTCCTGTCCCCTTTTGGAACCTCCCATAGATCTGTTTTTCTTGTCTGCTTGATCCCCTGGTTTATTACAGCTAGCAGCTAAGACTTCCCTTCTAAAGGTCAGATCATAGCATTTGGTACTGTAAATGTATTGTTTCTCTTCTGTTTGGTATGAGAATTTAGCTCCAGGGTGAACTTGCTGACTAGTTGGGGGTTGTGTAGCTGAAAGAAGTTGACTTGGTATAGATTTGTAGATTAAGGGGTTTGGTGGTTTTGATGCTTGGAGCATGAGAATTTGATGATGTGTAGTTACCTGAGGAGTTGCAAGGTGGCTGGGGGCTGTAATAGGCATTTCAGATTCTGTTTGTGCCTTTTCTTTTTGTACTTGCTTGTTATGCAAACTGAGCTAAACCCTCCATGTCAGTTGTCTTGTAAGTTCTTGTGAGATTTGGGGTTGCAAAATGGGTAATGGTACTTCTCGTGTAGTTGGTTGCTTTGCGCCGTTTAATGGCAAAAATGGAGTTGATTTGGAGTTCTTAGAGCAATTAGATGAGGGATTAGGCCATTCTTTTTGTTATGTGAGGCCATCCATTTCTGACTCCCCTGCCATTACCCCTTCGAATTCCGAGAGGTTTACTGTTGATTCTAGCACCCTAGATTCGGAAACTCTAAGTGGGTCATTTAGACACGAGACAATAGATGATCCATCAGGCTTACACAGGCAAATCAAGAATTTCCCAGAAACTACTTTCAAAACCATATCCGGTGCATCTGTGAGCGCCAATGTTTCAACAGCTAGGACAGGAAACCAGAATGCATCGTTCGCTAGTGAAGTCCAAGAACCTGCTGCATCTTTTGAGAGCACTTCCTCCTTTGCTGCAATCCCTTTGCAGCCAGTGCCTCGGGGCTCTGGTCCTTTGAATGGCTTCATGTCTGGGCCTCTTGAGAGGGGTTTTGCTTCTGGTCCTTTGGAGCGTGGTGGTGGTTTTATGTCTGGGCCAATAGAGAAGGGGGTTATGTCAGGCCCTCTGGATGCTACAGATAAATCCAATTTCTCAGCTCCCCTTGCTCGTGGTCGTAGAAGACCACGACTCCAGCGCTTAATGAGGAGTGTGAGTGGACCAATGAGAAGTACTTTGTCAAGGACATTTTCAAGACACTCAGTGGGCTCAGGTTGGTTACAGCGGCTGTTTTCGCACCCGGTAAGCCAATTGGCCTGGCACGTCAGGGAGTCAAAATTTCGGGTCGAAACCTCAAGGAACAATTGTCTTGATGGAGGGCCATCACAGAGTGAATATGTTGACAGTCGCAACTTGCAATGGGCTCATGGGAAGGCCGGTGAAGATAGGGTACATGTTGTGCTTTCCGAAGAGCAAGGATGGTTGTTTATAGGAATATACGATGGCTTCAGCGGGCCAGATGCTCCCGATTTTCTGATGACTCATCTTTATAGAGAAATAGATAGAGAGCTGGAAGGACTGCTATGGGATTATGAAGATAACTCTTCAAGTGATCCAACAAAATCTGAACTTTCGGGAAGTGGTGCTGATTCAAGCTCAATATCCAGAAAGGAAGGCCAGCCAGATCCAAGTAAAGTTGCTCCTTCTAGGATTGACAAATCTTGTAATCCAGGAACAATAACTATTGCATCTTCTCACTTTGAAATAGTTGAGGAAAGTGATGGCATTGGTAATGGACAGAAGCAATCATCAGTTGGTGGAGGCCCAACTGTCTCAGGTACTTCATCAGCGAACTTGCTTGGTCAAGGCCGGAAAAGCATGCGACTTTACGAGCTTCTGCAGATGGAAAAATTAGAGGCACAACCTTCTGTTTCAACTCTCGAGTATCAGGTAAGGGACTTGCAGAGTGGCAGGCAGAGTTCTAATTCTCGTTGTTCAGACCAAGCTTTACTGGGACAGAAGCAAGGACCTTGTCCATTGAATGGTCACAGAGGAGATGATTCGTTTTCTCAGAATGAAGATCCTTCCACATCGGGAGAAGATGGAGGGGTTCGAATTGACTCTTGTAATCAGGGAAATGTAAATGTCATTTCTATTCCAGTGCAAAGCCAGAATACAAGAAAGTCGGGTATTACTTCTACAATTAGGAAAATGTATCGAAAGCAGAAGTCCTTGCGTAAAAAGCTCTTTCCTTGGAATTATGATTGGCATAGGGAGGAGGCTTGTGGTGATGATATAGTAGAGTCCTCAGTACCTATCAGAAGATGTAAATCAGGAAATATTGATCATGATGCCGTTTTGAGAGCAATGGCTAGGGCACTTGAATCCACAGAAGAGGCATACATGGAAATGGTTGAGAAGGACCTTGACAAAAACCCGGAACTTGCGTTGATGGGATCATGTGTTCTAGTGATGTTGATGAAGGATCAAGATGTGTATGTTATGAATCTCGGGGATAGTCGTGCAGTCCTAGCACAAGAAAGGCCTAGTGATCGCTATCCTAACCTAAGTTTTGTAAAAGATGACATAAGGCATCAAAACAGATCTAGAGAATCATTAGTTCGGATGGAGCTGGATAGAATATCAGAAGAGTCTCCTATGCATAACCCGAACAGTCAGATCAATATGATAAACAAGAACAGGGAGATATCCTTTTGCAGATTAAAGATGAGAGCAGTTCAGCTGTCTACTGACCATAACACAAGTTCAGAAGAGGTTTGCCATTTTGCATATTTCAATTTAATATCATCTGACTTTTATTTATTAGTTACTACTAAGTGTGCCCGCATATTATTCCTAGCTCTCGCATCCAGTTAAATTATCCTTTTGAACTCCGAACTTGCTTCCGCTCCATTATATTGTAGCATGCTATTGTTGAAATGATCCCTCTCGTGTTCATTGCAGGAAGTTTTTAGAATAAAAGCCGAACACCCTGATGACAACCAAGCTATCTTGAATGATCGAGTGAAGGGACAACTGAAAGTAACAAGAGCTTTTGGAGCTGGCTTTCTGAAGAAGGTTAGTTGATCTTCTTACTTGCACAGTAGCTAAGAAGGTTAGTTGAGCTTTCGGTGCTGGCTTTCTGAAACTAACGAGATCTTTCGGTCCTTGTAATTTTTGATATTAACTGTATTGCGCGATTGGTTGCAAACGAGAACTTCTGAGCAAATGCAATGGGAAACACTACCAAGACTTTCTCAAAATGAAAACAGGAGTGTGGTCATCTCCTTAATCATGCTTTATTTTTGTTCCTTACACAGTTAAACCGCATGTTCCTCGGGCATTCATTGTATTTCGATATAGGATCATTACCTAACATGGAAGAGGATTGTGAAGTGTGGAGCAGATATAACAAGCATCCTCTTGTATATTTCATTGCCAACTAATATTGTTGACCCGCAGACTTCTATTTCACGAGAGATAATATATTTGTTAACTTGGGGGATTGATTTGCTTTGATTTCCATATACCGCCAAGTAATCGATGTCATCTGGTTCTGTATGTTTGCCTTGTTGCTTACAGCCAACTTGCAATGACGCATTGCTGGAGATGTTCCAAATCAATTATGTCGGATCGAGCCCTTACGTCAGCTGTATCCCGTTTGCCCTTCACCACCGACTCGCTTCTTGTGACCGATTCTTGGTTCTCTCTTCTGATGGGCTCTACCAGTACTTCAGCAATGAAGAGGTGGTCGCCCATGTCACATGGTTCATGGAAAATGTCCCGGAAGGAGACCCTGCACAGTACCTCGTGGTTGAGCTTCTCTTTCGCGCTGCCAAAAAGAACGGTCAGTTGCTTGCTTTTCCACATTGTGTTGTGGCTGCATGACCAAGTAGAGTCCCATTTGTATTTGCTTTCTAGGCTACCTTTGCTTATGTTAGAATCTCGTCGCACTCTCTTGACGCACTTTCTCCGCGTGTTGACAGGAATGGACTTCCACGAATTGCTCGACATTCCCCATGGAGACCGACGAAAGTACCACGACGATGTGTCCGTGATGGTGGTCTCTCTGGAGGGAAGGATTTGGAGATCTTCAGGTTAAATTGTTTTCACTTGCCAGTTGGTAGTTGCCTCAGCAGGGGGCGTTGGGGTGCAATTTGGGATATTTTGGTCTTTTGAGTTCCCTTGGTATAAAATGTTCAGTGTCTTCTCATTTTGCTTGATCCGCTGCGTTTTATGTGTTCCGCGCCGCGCCCAAAAGCTAGAGATTATCATTCCGGCTTGTAGCTAATTGGGTATGATCGACGTCTCCGTCACTGCCTAATTTTCTGGTCAGCGTCTTGTTCATTATTACTCCCGTCAAATTTGGCGTAAATATTAAAATGTACTTAAAAAAAATAGAAAGGAGAGGATGAATCCTTGTGGCAAATATATTTACCATTGAATTCTAGTAGACAACAGAAAAGAATTTCAAATTTGAATTCTTAAAATATAATTTTGTCGAAATGCGGACATAGATTTGATGCTTTTGTAATTTTTAGCTCGAATTTAGATTAGGTCATTTAGCTCGTATCAAGCTATTAGATATTGTTTATTTTTAAAATGTTTTTAAAACCGGACTAAAAATTGATATTGATTTCTCATATTTACCGGTCCAGCCGGCAGAGCCCTTAGTCAAACTGGTATTTTTTTAAAGAGATAATTACTCTCAGAACCTCAGGGTATTGTCAAATAGACTCTAAGGACTCTGTAGTTTCTCTACTAATTACTGAGCCCCTGTAGTTTGGTTATTATTATACTTTCGGGTCCCTGGCTGATGTCATTAATCGATTTTCTCTTATCTTATATTTGAAATGACGGATATGCCCTTGCTCCGGTCAACTAAAATCACCGGTCATCTTCTCCGGCCATTTTTCCGGCCACTTTCTTTCTTCGGCCATTTTAGCTTCGCCGGTTGCTTACCCTTAGGCGACAACTCACGTACCTTCACTACACCTACGATGTCGCCAACGCCACCCTCTCCATCGCCTTCATCGCGGCTGGATCTCGTGGGCCATCAACCCAACAGCCCCCAAGATGGCTGGATCCCAAGCCCTCGTCGCCTACAAAGACTACATGAAGAAGAAGGCTTCGTCGTCCTGTCGTTGGGAACCCAGGCCCTGTACTCGCTGGGAAAATCGCTCACCAGCTGATAGCTCTCCCAGCTGAACCTTGCCGAGAGAGAGAGAGAGAGAGAGAGAGAGAGAGAGAGAGAGAACTCCGTTGGACGGCGGTGGGGGTGGCGGGGAGGAAATCAGAATGCAGCCGTGAGGATGATCTCGTTGAGGTTCGACATGTTGCCGAGGCTGCTCGGCCGGAATGCAGCCGTGGAAGTTGTTGTTGGCGAGGACGATGACAGAGACTGGCGAGTTTCCGATGTTCCCGATGAAGACTGGCGAGTTCCCGATGTTCCTGATGACGCAGCGTAGTACATGATTTATTTAAAAAAATTTGTAAGGGTATTAGAGTCATTTACTTGAGCCAGGGATCCGAAAGTATAATAATAACCAAACTATAGAGGCTCAGCAATTAGTAGGGAAACTACATGATCCTCAGAGTGTATTTGAGTATATCCTGGGGTTCTGTATGTAATTATTTTTTTTTTAAATCCCCTTTACAGTAAGCCAATACCCCTCCCTTTCACGTAGGATTTGGACCTGTATTTTTGTAAATCCCTTCCTTGTAGTTTTTTATTAAAAGGAAACTCTATAGACCTTTTTTTTAGGGGTAGGAAACTCAATAGACCGGAATGACAATTCAACTACTCAAACTTCAAAGCATGGTGATGGGCCTAAGAGGCGGTAGTAGCAGCTTCCAATCTCTCGGTTATACAGAAATGTAAAAAAAATCTTATTAGAGAAGAAAAATAAAAACCAAAACCGTTAAAAATTTTCGAATAAAATCCATCCGCTCAAATTTAAAATACACCATTTTTTTTCTTCCAAATATGGATATTTGTCTAAACCAAAATAGCCATTTCTTTAAGGCACATTTATTTCTTTGCAAGCTATATATTAAAGGGTTTCCTTCCACTCCCACCCCTACTTCCCATATTAGCCCAATCCAAATTTTATCTTCGCCCGCGTTCCCTATAATAATCAATCAGCACTTGTCCTCCAATATTATTACCAGACATGGACATTATCACATCCCTAGTACTCGTCTCTCTCGCCCTTGTCGGCTCCGCTCTCGCTTATGATCCGGACACGCTTCAAGATCTCTGCGTGGCCGATACCAAATCAGGTCTGACATCCTTTATATATAATACCCACTTTTCCTCATTGTTCATAATTTGTAATATTCACGAAGTCAACCCGATCTGATACGTACGATAAGGCTCTGTTTTTCTACTACGTAGTCATCCATGTATGTTCCACAATGAATTAGTCGTTGTTTGGTGCTTTCAGGGGTTAAGGTAAATGGGTTCCCGTGCAAGGCGGAAGCGAACATAACAGCAGAGGATTTCTTCTTCGCGGGACTAGCCAAGCGAGGGCAAGTGAACTCTTCCTTGGGATCCCTAGTAACAGCAGCCAACGTCGAGAAGATCCCAGGCCTAAACACCCTAGGGGTCTCCCTGTCCCGGATAGACTACAAACCCGGAGGGCTCAACCCGCCACACACCCACCCGCGTGCCACCGAGCTCGTCTTCGTACTCGAAGGCGAGCTCGACGTGGGGTTCATCACCACCTCGAACAAGCTTGTCTCGAAGACGCTGAGCAAGGGCGGGGTGTTCGTGTTCCCCAGAGGGCTGGTCCACTTCCAGAAGAACAATGGCGAGGAGGATGCATCGGTTATTTCGGCTTTTAACAGCCAGTTGCCCGGAACACAGTCTCTGGCCGTGACGTTGTTCGCCTCCGACCCGCCGGTCCCCGACCATGTCTTAACTGGTGCGTTCCAGGTTGGTACTAAAGAGATCGAGAAGATCAAGTCCAGGCTTGCGCCTAAGAAGTCCTGATTATGGATTAATTGATTTTTGCTTGGAGTTTATTATGTATGTATGTTTCATTTTGTAATCACCTCCTGTGGGATGTGAAGAATTGATTTAACTTCGGTAAAAGAGTATTTGTTTGAGAATTTTGGTATCCAATTTAAAATTTCAATAATAATTTTTTTGATATTTATAAACAGTTTTACTATACTCGAATGAAGTTTATCATCAAAGTTTGAACAAGTTTTGATTTTGTAAGGTCGTACGAATAACAATTCGTTATAATACTATGTTCGAATTTTTGTAACCAAACTAAAATTTTAAGAAAATTGGTTGATGAATGTTTAACATTTATTTACAAATACATCGCATTCGCAATTAAGAATATGCTTTATCTCAACAATAACAATAAATTTCAATTGCCGATTGGTAATTATGTTGCGTGGTGATTTTTTTTTCATCTTTTTTGTGTTTACCACCAAATTAATTAGGTAGGACTATTGATGTTTGTTTAGCTTGCACGTTATAGCGGGCTTTTGTAGCATGTGCTGGAAATAATTTGGATTATGAATTTTTTTTAGAAGTAAATTTTTATCCGGAATCTCCTTCAATTTGTTAAGGACTTATGCCATTAGGATAAATACTATGTGGTGATTGTGGTTTTGTGGGGTTGTTTCAGATAGCGTCCTTCTATATGGTGCGTATTGATTAGTGCTATTTGATATCCAAGATGTAGTACTTTTGTACCCTTATTTAACCGTATTTGTGAAATACAATACTTTACTTATCAAAAAAGTCACGTAATCAAGAATTCCACAAACTCATGATTTTTGCCTTTTCAAATGGAGTGTTGGGTATGGAGCCTGAGAAGTGGTTCAGGAGTTGATCGAATGGATTAGGTGCTCGGGGACGCTCTAGGAATAATTCGAGTCAAGAGACGGATCGAGAGACGAAAGAAAAAGTGGCAAAACAAAGTGGAGGAGGAGCACCCGACGGGCGCCACCTTTTCGGCTGCTGCAGCCCCTTGAGGCAGCTTTGAAACCCCGGCGTCTGTCGCCCAACCTGCGAATTTTGCCAGAAATTGGACAAAAATGCTCCTACGTGTTGGTTTTTCTTTCTAGGATTGTTGGGCCTATATATACCCCTTGTAACTCATTTGTAATCTCCAAGAGAGAGAGTGTGAGGCTATTGTGTGTGGCTAGAGAGAAAAGATAAGAACCCTAAGTGAGTGTGGGTGCCAAAGTGTAGTTTTTTCTTGTTGTGTGAGTAAAACACAAGTGCATAGTGAAACCTCTCCTAGCTTGGTACACCCCCAGATGTAGATCGTTATGGATCAAACTAGGTAACCAAATATTGTCTCTCCTCTTGTACTTTTTCTTTATGTTTTGTGAGTTCGTGCTTCTCGTTGTGATTGTGGTTCGTTTGTGTGCTTGTGGGTATTGTGTGGGTCCACTCGGTTCCCAACATGTCCAATTTTTTCATGGCCAACAGCTTTCAATATTTTTTCATTAGAAAAAAAAGTATTTAAATTGGCCAATTTAGATCAATAATTAAATTCAAAATCACATGAAAGAGATGATCAAATCTTGGGATAATTTTAAAATTTGTTACGTCATCAATCACATGAAAAATTATCGTTGTCGGCGATCTAAACATATAGATTTTTATCGTTGGACTTAAGGCAAAACTGACCAGTTGGTTGATGCATCATCACTCGCATATGCTGGAAGGTCCACTGGGTTGCCTGTGAAGAGGATCAAAGATGTTGTTGAGCCAATCAGTCCTAGTCCGAATGCATTGAGGCATAAGTCCAAATTACAACTGTGCATTATGTCAAAAATGACGAATCCCGACTTTAAAAAGCCACCCCGTTCAGGATAGTCGCCTGTATTCTCCAAGTGCCAAAATTTTGTAATTTGTCAAAACCTCCATGTAAGGGGAATCAAGTAACCTTAATTTTGGATGAAATTGGTGAAAAAATAGAGAGAGAAAGGAAGAGAGGATAGGAGAGAAACATGATTTTTTTAGACAAAGGAGAGAAACGTGATTGTTTCTTAGAAATGAGATTATAAAATGTCAAGAATGCCCTTCCTTGTTGTTTCTATCTACTATTTATATCCATTGGTCGATTACCAAATGACAATTCTACTAATCGCCTATTACATCCAAGTATCACACATTTTAGACTCCCTCATTGAATTTAGTGCTTTTTAAACTATATTACAAGTAAGGTTTTAAAATACGTAGTCCGACCGGCAATCGGACTGGTCGGACTGCGATTCGGTACGAATAACGTTTCGAGTTTGGTCAAAAAATTACCAACCTTACGAACCGCCCAAAAAATAGTCGGACCAGATAGTTCGACCGAATTTTTGACCCCGTATTTTCCGGTTGGTAAGGTTTAACAAAAAAATACGATTTTCTTGATGGTGGGTAAAAAAAAATTTCCGGTTCGGAATTTTGATTTTGGTGAGATTTTTTTTTAAAGATTTTAAAGTTATGGTGGGTCAAAAAGAGAGAAAAAGTTGTACCTATTTATTTTTTGGAAAGAGTAACTGAAGTATAGAACTGGGTAGTGGATTATGAGTAATTAAAATATTAATAAAAAATATATTTTAAATATAAAAAAGTATCGGTTTGACCAGCATTTTAACAGGTCCGACCGCGACCCGGAGACAAGAGCGGGTCGCTCTCCAGGTCGTTTTAAAAATCTTGATTATAAGTACTAAAACGTAAATGTTTTAAATTACATGTTACCAAAATAAAGTTTTCCGGAAAAAACCCAATTTTAAGACGACGTTTGGACATAATCGTAAAAAATTTCCCAAACCTGAAAAAAGCGATAGCCCAAGTATAAGTTAAGGCCCTTCTCAAAAAAAATATAACTTACGGTAGCGGGAGGGAAAAAATAATTAAAAAAAGAAAATAGAAATGCAGACGAAAAAGAACTTCCGGAAGAGAACCTTCTCGGAAGCGGAGGACGGAAACCCTAACACCGTCACCACCACCACCACCCAACACGACGACGTCGAGGAAGATGAAGAAGAGAGAAGGTAACAATTCAACTTCCCCCTTTCCCAATTCTAGGGTTTCCACTCCCCAAACTCCAACTGATTCGTCGTTAGATTGGCATTGGAGGAGGTCAAGTTCCTGCAGAAGCAGAGGGAGCGCAAGTACGGGATCCCGGCGCTCCCTGCCTCGTCGGCGAAGGGCGGCGGAAGCGGCCTGGTGGCGAAACGAGAAGGAGGGGGCGGGCCAGCCGATAAGGGCGAAGGCGGGGACGAGAAGGAGGAGCTGGTGCTTCAGGACACGTTTGCTCAGGAAACCGCCGTTATGGTCGAAGACCCCAATATGTGAGTTTTTTTCTTCTTCCCGTCCTTTTTTGGTGGAGGTGAAACGGGGTCGTGTTTGATGGTTATTTGCGTGTTTGGTAGGGTGATGTACGTGGAGCAGGAGCTGGCTAAGAAGAGAGGGAAGAACGTCGAGGACGAGAGGACCCAAGTTGAGAACGAGCTCAAACGCGTTGAGGATGAGCTTTACAAGATTCCCGAGCATCTCAAAGTTTGTACTTTTCTGTTTTCTTCCAGGAATCTGAATCCCGGGATTGATTGCTGACGTTGCGATCCGTAGTTATATTTGTTGTTTTCCGGTTGGTTATGATCAGGTGAAAAAGCGGAGCTCTGAAGAAAGCTCTACACAGTGGACTACTGGGATTGCAGAGGTTCAGCTGCCTATCGAGTGAGTCTCTTATTATGTACATGCTATATCTGGCTTTGTTTTAGCAATCTGGAGACGAGAATATTAATTTAGTTTGGTGTTCTCAGGATATCATTGTTTTATTACATCTTGGCAGGTATAAATTGAAGAACATTGAGGAGACAGAGGCTGCCAAAAAGCTTTTGCAAGAGAAACGATTAATGGGCCGGCCCAAGTCATCGGAGCTTAACATCCCGTCAAGTTACAGTGCGGATTATTTCCAGCGTGGCAGGGATTATGCTGAGAAACTTCGAAGAGGTTGTTCTTCTGCTTATTGTTTCTGCGAGCCTATGTTTTTTTTAAATCATTTGAGCTTTTGATGATCAGTTCATTTTTCAACTTCATGTTTCACCTACACTGAAATTTTTATGCTCTCTGTTTTTTCAACTTCATGTTCCACCTACACAGTTTTATGATGAAGGCTGCTATCTGGAAAGTACAAAATTTTCAGTGTCTTTTTCAGAATCTATATATTGATTGTAGGAACCCTTTTTTGCATGCTTTGGCTCTTCATATTTGAGCTTTTAGTCAAATCTTTTTTGTTGCTGATCATTTTCGAAATATTGCAGAACACCCTGAGCTGTACAAGGATAGGAGTTTACAGGAAGATGGTGCTCGACCTAAACCAGCAGAGAATAATGTTGATTCTGCTGGGAATAGACAAGCTGCTACGGATCAGATTATGCTAGAGCGCTTCCGTAAAAGGGAACGCAACAGGGTGATGCGGAGATAAACTTCATCCATGTATCATCTCTGACTCCACTAACTTAAGTTTTTCCTACTTATCAAAAAAAAAAACTTAAGCTTTTCTTTTCCGCTGCTTTATTAAGGAGTTGCCCCTCCAGAATGTCGCATTAGCAAAACATTATCTTCAGCATTCTGAGGATGCCATTTGTTGTATATTTCCTTAGATGCTTGCATTAATGAACGACTATCATTTCTAAAAACAAGATTCAGCTCAGTTTTGGGGATATTGCATCATTTGTGGCACACTCCTTTCTTTCCACCGAGGAAACTCCTCTTTCAGTACTTGTAGTCTTGTCTTTCGTTTCTGCATTCCTTTGATCTTGATGCTTTTAGTTATAACCCAGAGCAATCAAGTGTTCGACTGTTTAGATGGCTAACATTTATCGTTGAATCTCAGAGATTGTCCCATATGTTTCATGGTACTGTCACGTGGATATGAATCTGTAACTAATTTATTAGCCGGAAACTGATTGCATTCGACACGAAGAAGTACATCACCGAGGGTATTGCAGATGATATAATGATCTAGCAGAGACAACATGGGAAAGGAGAACCTGCAAGTGCAAATATCCAGTCCATCTGTCCCTTTCGTTTCATGGCAGTACCCTGGTGGGCTCTGTATCGCAAAGCCGCAAACCAAGGTAAGTAAACAAACCCAGAACATAAAGGAAGAAATTAACAAGTAGCTTGCACTTGGGTACCCTCATGATCAGAACTGAACATTGCTCTTGATGGACTGTTCGAAGGCCCAATTGGAAGGCGCCACGTCGAGGACCTTGCCGTGGCTTTGGCCATTGAGGTAGCTTAGGCTATGCCAATTGACACCCCAGTTTTTTTCGTGGCTTCGCATCTGTTGGTCTTTGAGCCTCTTATCCAAACTTTGGCAATCTCTCTAGCTCCACTAACGATTGATATGAGCACCAACTCGAAGTAGCTCGCTCTTCCCGTTGATGGTAAACCTGATACCGCCTCTCCTCCCTCATCTTACCACTTGAATTAAATAATTTTATCCGATCCGACCATTTGAACATCGGAATTAACCAATAATTTATCCATTAACGGTTAATTCTGGGGTTATATGTTCGCTTCTATTCAACTCGGGATACAACTAGTTCATAGTCTCTCAAATATTTTCTTTTTTTATTAAAAAAGGTCCCAAATATTTCCGTACAAAATGACGCTTGTCTTGAGTACAAATAAATCTACGGGCGTCCTGGTGATAACCAGAGCCGAGAATATAAGTGCAGTACTATGTCACCGAAATGATAAAATGTCATGTGGGTTGGAGCCATCATCTTCAAAGGAATGCTTGTATTTCAAAGAGGAAAAACATAAAATACAACAAAGAGCCAACTTAAGCAAGCATTTTCAATGAGCAGGGTGCCACATTTCAACGAATGTTTTAAGGGGTGACCTTAGCATACTGCACATGCCAACTGAGCTCAAATCTAACCGTCGAATAATGCCCGCATCAGATGCGGATTCATATTGCTGCTGCAGTTGGAGAGAGGAGAGTTAACCGTAGTGTTGAAATGGAAGAAGCCTTGATTCTGTTATACGTTTCCTAGTACCGCAGCCTAGCCTAGGGGGATAGCCTAAGACTTGATTCGGGTCATCACCCGATGGTTCAATGAGTTCATAAGAAGCAAAGAAGCCAGTCGCAGCTAGTTCTTTACTGTTACAGCTTGACAACAAGTGCATTGACCTTTGCAAGCAAAATCAACAATTAAGTAGTAACAGGATACAGAGATCCCAGGCAAATTATCATGAGAACGGTTCTGCTTCTTCAAGAGAAAATCATTAACACTACCAAGTCGCTTAACGCTACTGAACCGAACCATGCACAAAGTACTGCAGAAGGTTGTAGCAGACAGAGGTAGATACTAAAGATAATGTTTTGTTTTTGTTAGTTATTTATATATGCAGCATGTAGTCTATACTAGAAAGACAGACTTTCATTAATTCCGGAAAACCAAACTTCATCTTGTGCTTGTCGACTTTCAAAGAAAGAACTTCGATCTTGTCCTCGATGCACAATCTGATAAGAGCTGGATATAAAGAAGATGTAGATATTAGGTCCAGATATTGCAGAGCAAATAGAGTTCAGCAAAAAACAGAGTCAATAATATATTGTTGTCATACTGCCATGCGTTGTTGAAAAGATTTACATAAGCAAAGGAAGAATGTATATTCACTGATTAGACGTTGTCAGCCTCAGCAACACAAAATGCACAAATATTATCAAACACAAACCAACCATCTTATGGTGCAGTCCTCATGTCATCAGATATGCTAAACAAATGTCCGATACGAGTGAATCAGATACGCTCTCGGTTTGTTAAACTACCTTCAAGATTCAGTGTCAGGATTCTGAAACAAGTATCTGGCGTTATGCAGAACCGCAAATGCCTCCTCATTCAGCGCATCAAGCATCCGCAGTTCCTTAATCTCCTCTTGCCATTTCTCCATCTGTTCCTTGTGCATCCTACAGAGAGCACAACCTCCCAAGTTGAACATAAGCATGGCCAAACCAGTGCAGAGCATTGTGTGTCACATTTCATAACCGACTTACATGATCAAGCGCTCCTCGAAATCACTAATCAGCTCCTGAAACATAGACTTTCCGGACTCCAGAATCTCGGACACCTGAAATCGAACTGACATCTGGTAAGCACCAATCACTAACCACAGTCCTTGAGAATAAACAAATTCTCACGAACACGAATATATACGCTAAGTTAGATCATTCTGTGAATGGAAGAGGCTTCTTCTTAAGAAGATCGCAGGAGAATGGACTTAATCTTTGGATAAAACCGACCGACCGCCCGCGACGATGCTAAACCCTAAAACCCCGAGACAAAAAAAAAATTGAAACAATGACAAGAAGATTTAAAAAGATGAGATCGTTACCATCTGAGTGTAATGTTCAATCTTCTCGTAAATTTGAGCAACATTGATCTGAAATTCTTCGGATCCCGGGAATTCGGTTTCGTTTTCTTCCTTTTCGGGAGCTTTTCCCATTCCATCTCCTAATTCTACCTCCTCCTTTCAACATAAAAACATATAATTATTATTTTCTTTTTCTTTTTCTTTTTTGAAAAAAAAATACAGGAAATCCAGAAAGAAGATTCAAGTAAGGGAAAACCTACTCCAAGCTTCATGCGCTTCCCTGGCGCCTCATCCGCTTTCGTTTCCATCTCTAACTTCTCCAACAGAAACGGTTACCAGCTACTGAGCTCGGAACGGCGTGTTTTGACTTTGTAAATCTGTACACGTAAACCGCGAAATGTGAAGCCAGGCTTGGAGCAGAAGATAAATAAGCGACGGGAGCAAGTCCCTATTTCTATTACTTAAAAATAGAGAAAAAGAGAAGGAAATTAAACGCGAGGATTGGGGTTACCTCGATCACGGGAGAGGAAGCGGAGGCGCGGTCGTTATTATTTTGAAGCCGGGTCGGGTCGGGTCGGGTCGCTTTCTGTGTGTGCGCACTTTTTTTGAAAATCTTTTGGAATTAAAGGGCCACAAAGTTGGGCTTCTTTTTAAAAGGCCTTAATCTGGGCACAGGGTTTGGATGGTTCAAGTCCGTTGAATATTCTCCGACCGTGATTTTTTTTATAGTAAATTTTTTTTTTTACCATTTCAAGTGTCAACCACGTTTATGTTTTAATAAACAAACCAACTACCAATGTCCAATTTATCTTTTCAATTTAACTAGGGTTTTTTAATTTGAAATAAAGGATGGAGGTGTAAATATTAAACATGTGTAATTGAAATTTTTTAGGAACTAAAAAATTTATTATGGTTATATCAGGCACACGACTTGATATTTGGTACATTTCACTTTTAGAATTTTACTTTTTTTATATTAAAAGGGGAAATTCGTTTTTAAAAATATTGGTTGCTAGCATACACAAAGTATGGTCCCACTCAATATGTTGACCGCAACGACTGAAATTGAAAGAAAAAAGGGGTAAAAGTTTCTTCTTATGTAATGGACCAAACTTTGTAGCAATTAAAATAAATAGAGAAAATTTTAAATACAAGTTAAATGGGTGCATATATCTAAAGACTATAAGGACAATGTAGAACAATGGTTTCCTCGTAATCTTATTGAAGATTTTTTTTTTCTTTTTTAATACGTAAAAAAAATACAGCCTCTTTCAAATGATCGTCCCGTCTTTGATCACCGAGTTCTTCAACACCACGGTAATTCCTGATCTGATGTAGAATCCTTCCGATGGCCTATCTGCCTCCTGCACATTCTGCAATACCAAGTACAAATTTGTGTCGAACTCGGATCAGTCGGACCATTTTGTTTCTGTTTTTTGGATATGTGATGTAAACAGTAGAAGAAGGACGGACACTTACGTCCTTGTTCGCTATGACCACATTGTTGCCGATTCTCGCGTTCTTGTCAATTATACAGTTCCTGCCAAAATCAGAATCCAAATTATATTATGATCATGCTTTCCTTTCCAAATTGCACAAACAAACATGGGTGCATTATATTACCTGATCTTGGTTTCTTTTCCGACACCAATCGGGACGTTACCTTCAGCCAAAGCAGCGGCTATCTCCGCCTCGGTTTGGTAATAGTCCGCCCCCATCATCATCGTGTCCTGACGATGCACGAGAGTTGGTCCGAGTAGATAAATATCCAAAGACTAGTAGGTAGATGAAATACAAGCACATTGTGATCACCTACCTTTAGCTCAACACCATAGTCCAGTCTAGATCGAACCCCGACGATAGAATGTTCGACACTGCACTCCCTTAGAAAGCAACCGTGTGATACTATAGAATCCGTGACCTGCAAATTACGAGCTCAGTCCTCGGAACACGAAGAGGATGGACGGATCTCCGAGTGGTGTGTTTCAGACAGAACATACCCGGCATCGCTCAATCTTAGTTGGTGGAAGAAACCGGGGTGAAGTGAAGATTGGCTTTTGTGGATCAAAGAAGTGAAACTCTGGAGGCTACACGAGATGGAAACAGAATGGATCATTATAGTAGGCACGGAATTAAGCCAAACAGTTTCAAGTACCTGATCTGTTAGTGCCAAGTTCGCATCGAAGAACGATTTTATAGTTCCGATATCCTCCCAGTAGCCGTTGAATAGATAGGCCTGAACATTGAAATCTCTTGCAGCTAATGGGATTACTTCGGATCCGAAGTCGTTAGCTGTTGGATAATGCCACCTAAGAGTAGAGAAGAGGGTTATAAGCAAGTTGCTAATATGGCTTAATTTCGTACTTAGTGGTGACAGAACATCTGTATGTGTACCTGAGAAGTTTTAGTAGAACGTCTGTCTTGAACAAGTAGATGCCCATCGAAGCGATATACGGAAATCTTCTTGCATCTTGAGCTGATAATCCTGAAGCAGTTGTATCTACTCTCTGAAACAGTCAGTTCTGTACTTAAATTTCTTATGCCAATACCAGTGACAAGCAATTTATGATGCTTCGAATCCCGGTATCTAACTTTGGATCACGGGATTTCTAGCAGAATTCTACTTTTTTTCTGGCAAAGGAGAGTTTAAGTTGCAAGTACATACCATTGACTTCAAACTTTCACCCTGAGGCTTCTCAAGAAATTGTCTAATCCTTCCTGTTCCATCAATTTTTACCAGCCCGAAGTCCGATGCACGCCTGCAGGCGAAGAGAAAAAAGAAGGCAAAGTAGTTCAGAACTAAGAGGACATTGGTGTTGGTATGAACTTTGAGATGGCGAAAGTTCCGCTTTACGTGTCGTCGACTGGTAGACACGAAACGGATATGTCAGCTCCTGAATCAAGATGCTTCTGCAAATGAAGATGGTATCATGTCACAGAACTGATAAATAAGTAAGCAGGTCTGAAAGAAATTGATGATTTCACTTGAAGTGGCGCTAAACCTGAAGAAAATCGAGGTAGTCCATTCGGTAGAGGTGATCCCCGGATAATATCAGAATGTTCTCTATGTTACTGTGTTTTGCATCCTGTAAAAAGTTCATACCGAAACATGTTACTTCAAGGACCAAATAAATCTAATATCCACTCGGTAGAACGAAGCGAATTGTAGTACCTCGAACAACCAGCTGAATTGTCTCACAGCATCTGCTGTGCCCTGAAACCACTTCTTTCCCGATTCGCCTGGTGTTTGAGTCGCCGCGAGTACCTGCAACGATCAGTTCAGCAGATTCATCAGCATTAGGCCTAATAGTACTCTGCAGAGGGACTGGACTAATATGATACCTCGACGAAACCATCCCCGAAATTTACACCATTCCCGGAATTGTAAGTACGGGCAATGTGTCGATTGAGGGACTGAGAATTGAACTGGGTGAGGATGTAAATCTTGTTAATGCCACTGTTGATGCAGTTGCTCATTGGCACATCTATCAGTCTATAACATCCTCCAATTGGTACCTGCATTCCAAGTATAAGTGAAACTAACAACTTAAAATAGCATAAAAATAACTACTACTCAGTGTTGGCTTACAGCTGGTTTGGCCCTTCTTTGAGTAAGTGGAAACAATCTTGTTCCAGCCCCACCACCAAGTATGATAGAAGTCAGAGTCTTCGGGTCGGCTTCGGGTTTCGCAAAGATCGGAGCTTGGAACTTCTGGAATGCAGGTTCATGCTAAACATAAATAAGGATAAGATGATCATCAATTCATCATAATGATACATTAACAACACATATGAACAGAGATTTACCTTCAAGTCCTTGGGGATATCAGCAAGAACAGAGTTAATCGCGAGGCGTCCGACAGAGTTTCTGGTTCTCCTGGGGAACGTGTTTCCTCCGAACTGCGCGCCGGAGATGGTGGCGCTGCTCGAATGGCCAATGCGGCCTTTACTGCCGAAAAACGTTGCACATAGCAACCTCTCTTGATGAGATGATTGAAGCATTGGAGACGTGGAGACGAGTCCTTGGTACTCCGCCATCAGTATATATTGGAAAAAGTAAACCTTTTTAACAATCCTTCAATTCAATGATCTAGTTTGCCTTGCTCCTCCTCCTCCTCCTCCTGCTGTCTACTCTCATCAAGCAAACACAAAAGGCTAAATTATTGTTAGGACAGCGAAAGCGAAAACATCTACATCCACGAGACGATCATCACTAGTCTAAATAGGAGACGTCAAACCAATTAGAAATTAGACCAGGAGTTCTTATTTAACTAGGACTTCCTATTTCACTAGGAGTTCTAACGTAATTAGGAATTTAACAATTCCTAACATTAGAAACCAAAACAAACACAAATCAAAAACTCCAAACAACCAACTAACCATTGGATTCGATGAGATGGGTATTAATTACAAGTTATACCTTGACAGGTTTAGGACACTAATGCAAAGGTTTATTACACAAGTTGCTTCAAAATGGAGGAAGGCATGGGCTCTCCAACCAAACTTCTTCGGTCCCACCCAGTGTAACAAAAAGAATAATAATATATGTAGGGGGAATGGAGACATAAAACCGTGTAATTAAGCTTCCAAGATTCCTGAGCAGCTTAGATCAAAAGCCAACAACCTTAAAGGGTTTTCCATTAATTCCAAACCTTAAATTCCGCAAACAACATCAAAATATATAAACTTCATCGATCTCGATGACCATGGCCCCGGAATACCCAGAAAAAATATGACGATAAAAAACATAGACGAATTGACAGAAATACAGGATTTCGGGAATTTGGATCCTGACCTTCAATAGTATACTCATTAAATTACACGCCGTAACCGACCAGCCCGCAGCCATAAACGTACTCCCATACTACTTTTCACTTTCATGGCGACCGGTAGGAATTGATGATTGTCGGCTACGATCTTTTGTTTTTGGTGTAATGTGAAATGGAGTGGGATTCCGTAGTTTCTTTGGTTATTTGATGGGAATCTCTTCGATGATTCTGTTGACCGTTGCATCAGCTGGCCTTTAGCGGGAACTAAGGATCCACATACCAAACGAAATCCTTATTTGGGTCAGTTCTAGAAATTCTACTTCAGTTAAAAAAGTCTACTTGTTCATTGTATATTTTGCACGTAGTTGTTTCTCCGATTTCTTGGTTTTGAAGTGGAATTTTCCTTGAAATGGAAAGCAAGACATG
This sequence comes from Hypericum androsaemum, assembly GCA_963995505.1. NCBI lineage: Eukaryota > Viridiplantae > Streptophyta > Magnoliopsida > Malpighiales > Hypericaceae > Hypericum > Hypericum androsaemum. The sequence goes on along the minus strand of OZ023185.1, from coordinate 4,971,211 downwards.
CGTTTTACACAATGGTCGAAATTACCAAATCCTGAGAGATTTGTGCGAGCCAAATTCGGCATCTTTTGCCAATGGTTTTTTTTTGTCATATATTTTGCCACTGTTTTGTAGGCGCTTAGATTTGGTGTGGGCACTAATATGTGCATTCCGTGCCGTGCGGGAAAACATGAGGGTCGTCCACCGCATTAAAACTTTGGCAAGGGAGATCAGACGGCTCCTCTGTCTCGAAGAATATTCTCGGTATTTGCCATTCCATCGGGAAACCGTAAGGAAAGAAAAAGTAAAAAGAGAAAGGAAGAAAAAAGAGAAACAAGAAGGAAGAAGAGGAGGAAAAATCATAGATCTCGACAATTTTTACCGAGATCTGTAATTTTCTCTGAAATATCTGTTTTGTTTCTCTCAAATTCGAAATAGTGAAGCGAAAACCTCTCCCAGTCTTTACCTAGTTCTTCTTCTCCACATTTTTTTGTGATTTTTTGTGTAGTTTGGATCAGTTGACTTCTGGAACTAGTGAGTTTCGATTTCGATTTCAAATTAGTTTATGTTTATATCTGATATTTTTAATAGTGATTTAGGATTTATGGATGAGAAATCCGCGTTTTATTTTCGATTATTTTTGTTTAGTTATTCTGTCTATTAGGTTTAGTGTTCGTGTTCATGCTCGTTGTGTGGAAGTGTTTCTTGCAGTGATCGTTGGGCTCTTGCATTGTCATATTCTTTTTTATGTTTATGCAGTCATGGCCTTTTAAACGTACTAGGTCATGCCTTTTGGTATAAGAAGTCATGCCTTCTGATTAGGGATGACAATTAGACCCTTATCCTGAGGGTCTATCCTGATCCAAACCCGAAGGGTGTAAGATCCGTTGACCGGGTCTAGACCCTGATCCTGCCCGAATCTTGATATTTTAAAGGGATAAGGGCATAGATATGAATCTATATGATCCTGTCTTGATCCTACCCAAATTTTATAAATTAATATTAGAATAATATATATGTATATTAATTATTAGACATAATATCAAATTCTCAATTTTTTGGTAGCTAAATATTCTTTACTAAAACGATAGATCAAAACAGAGCAAGCACAAAAAGAAAGAAGTGATACAGGGGCCCGATATTTACATCAGTTACAAACAACCCCAGCCTTGACCAAAATGTTCTCTCAACCTCAAGAGGTGAAGAAGAGGGACCTATAAATCCTTGTAAGCAATCAAGAAATTGAGCAACGATTGATTGTAAATGATCGAGCCATCCGTCCAAAAAATCCACTCTTGAGCATGAAAGAAGACAGAATACAGGAGAAGTTCATTATCATACATTGCCTTATTAAAGATAATATTGTACGAAGTAGCCACAAGATAATATTGTATGATGCAGCCACAAACTCCATGTAATAACAGCTAAAATTACGAACCAAATTCTCAATTTTAACTTACCAAACTTCAACTTTTTTTGGATTTGCTTGTTTAATTTCTTTGTATTGATTTGTTTAATGCATGAAAATGTCCCACTGCTATTTAAAAATTATCAAAAGATAATTTAATTTTTAAAAATTAAATATTTTAAAAAAATTGGACTCGCGACCGCCCAGATCTTGCCCGATTTTTTCGGACCCAGATCCTGCCCAAATCCTTATTTTTAAAGAGGATAAGGGTAAAGATCTGGATCCACCATTTAAAAAGAGGATAAGGATATGGATCCTACCCGGATCCTGCCCATTGCCATCCCTACTTCTGATATAAGAGGTCATGTCTTTTTTGATAAAGATGTCATACCTTTTGAAATAAGATGTCATGCCATTTGAGATAGTATGTCATGCCTTTGGGTAAAAGTTGTCATAGGCCTTATGACGTTTTGTTCATGCTCCTTCTGTTTTAAGTTTTAGATTTCCTCTTCTTACGCTGGCCCCTCTTTGTTGCAAATATAACTGACATAAATTTTTTTTATCTGGCTTCTCACCATCGATCTTCTCTGGCCTATGATAATCAATAAATATAGAAAAAACCCTTTTAGTGTGTGTAATTATAGTAGAAATCTTGCACATCATCCAACGTTGGAAACTGTAACTTTTTCAACCAGACTTCTTATTCCATTTGTTCCAAAGTCTCCACTGCACTAAAAAAATACAGATTTCCAGTTTGATATAAAAATATATTTCATATCAGAATCACTTCACAGAACATGCAAGTTAGACTTACTATAGCATGACTTTAGAACATAACTGGTCATGCCAGTTCCATTGACTATATCATGCTGTTAGAATATAACACTACATGTTAGTTCGACTTACTACATCATACCATTTGGTTATAACTGGAATGCCAATTGGTCTTACTATATCATGCCATTATAGAATAACATGACATGCCTTTTTGGACACACAAGCTTAGCCATTCTGTCATACAAGTTCGATTCACTATATCATGCCGTTATAATATAACACTACATGTCAGTTCAACTTACTACATCATGCCATTTCACGTATACAAGAAAAAAGGTTCAATCAATCAATTTACCTCAAAGGACCTGCTTATTCTACGTATTTGAAATCTGTTCAATCACATCTGATGTCTCTTCTATTCGCTGATCTGAATCTATTAAAAATACGTGAATTTTTTAAACGACTTTAGAAAAGAAGCTTAGGAGATCGATGGAAGAGGCATCTACTAACCTTCAATGCCCGAAGATCCTTGTTCTGAAGGTTGAAGATTCAAAATCTGCATATCCATAAGATCTGCAGCAGTTTCTTCCATTGGAGATCTGCAGAAGTTTTCTCATTCTCTGATTTGAATCGTCGTTTTCTCCAAAACATCCATTAGAAGCGTGGTTCTCTCTTTTTAGAATAGGAAATTGCATTCTATAGAGACTGTGTTTGATTCAGTAACTTTCAGTTTACGCGCTGGGGTGTTTCCTTGCTTGAATCCTTTTAACAAGTTTGCCCATGACTTTAAAAAAATTCACAATCCGCCACTCCGTGTCACTCAGTCCGTGCGGGTACAGAAAAACCCCTTCAGCGCGAAGTTCGGGCACATTTTGTAGATATCCGGACATGTTAGAGCACCTGTAAAAGAATTATGCTACCTTAGTATCTTTATAATTATAGTCGTCCTTTACCGATTTTGCTGTCATAATGTCACCAACTTCCTTGACTTTTTGGCACTGGCGTCAACCACTATACATGATCTTACAACTCAACAAATTCAAGTGTAATTCGGATAGAATTTTTTAACAGTGATAAAACACTTCTAATAAGTATTTAATACTGCTACATTTTCAACTCAACTCAAAACTCTCAAAAAATTTTTATTAATTTAGAATAATTATTACGCGTACTCACCCGTTAGCTCATTAATCTTCATTCTCCTAAAAAACGCCTATTAAACTTCAAGAAAACTAGGCTATTTTTGTCATACATTTACATGGAATCGGCACCTAATCGCCTATGCATTGATTCACGAGAAGATGGAATTGGAAATTTGATTTGAATTTGTGACCAATTACGTAAAAGAGAATGATGTAACGCATTTTTTATTTTATTTTTACAAAAGAGACGAAAAAGAATAAAACGCATCAAATAGTTTATAAAATACACAGGCGGCCGAAGCTTGGAGTTTCAATCAATTACAACAAATGCAGAAGACAACATATATTTGACCATTTATACAAAATCACTCCACTTGCAGCTTGTATGTATCAAGTTTCAGTCCCGAGCAGACGTAGAAACATGCAGACCGCCTTGGCACACCATTATACTCCCCACTACCCTTTTCTGTCCTAGTCCTATCTCAGCTAGAGTAACAGCACTAATTACAAAACCTCGGCCATGAGTCGAGCTTGGGTCACAAGTTCTTACGACGAACGAGGGTTCACATCGGCCAGGACCATCCCCATTCTTGACCCCTATTCATCGAGTTTTCAGCGTGCCGAATGGAGAAATGCTAATTCGAGATTTAAGAAGGAAGGTTATTGGAAGCTGGACAATGTAAAACTAAGCTATACATTGAGGCAATGCAAGCATGACTATCCGCCAGAAATCATTTGTCGATTCTGAGGTTATTACAAAGATATTTGAGTTCAGGTCTTGCTTCCATCCATGCAGTGAAACTTGTTTCACTTGGTTTTGAGCAGTACAGGTAGGACCTGAATGCGATAAGAAAGAAGTATCTCCTGCAAAAATGCGATCGAGAAGATCGGTCAACCATGCCTTCTATGAAGAAATGCAAATAAAAAGTATCGTGCCTGAGAAATGCAAATAACTGCTTGCTTGCTTTACAGACGCATAGATTATACAGAGATGGAGAAGCAACACGGGAGTTCTTCATCTCCTCGGTGCTGATATCGACATCTAACTACCGGAGCATTCGAGAGATTTCAAGCCAAGAAGAAATGCCGATGCAGGATATGGTCTAAATGTGAACAAAACAAATAACTAGAATATAATACAAATGAAGATATATCAATCCAATCAAGCCACCAGTTCCATCAGCACATGCTAAAGCAAACCAGCATTTGGAGCTTCTACAGTACCCGAGAAAAATAACAAGCTAGAATCGGATGAGAATTCAATTTTGATAAAGAACGTGAAGGAACTAACCGGAGAGCCTTAAGCCCCATGTCCATAAGGTGGACATGCTGCTCATCATCTCCATTAATACACTTCCTGAGTTCTGTCCTGTAATAAAGAATGTCATCCCGTATATGCCCCGCACCTGCACACCTACAGAAAATGGAAACTCACTGCAAGTTAGATTTCGTTGTCTCTCGACTATAGAGTGCTGTAGCAAACAGTAACGAAAAATAACAAAGGGTACATCGTGTTCGGACTATTAAGCAGCCCATACAGTGTGCCTATACACTCTTCTTATGCTCTACATCTCCTTTGTTCTTGACCAGCCCCTCCGGTCACCACTGACAAACATTGGATCCAAGTTGCTATTTCCTTTTAAAACCTCCGGCTCAAGTCTAAAGTCTTTTTCCTTACCACCTAATGTGGGACCCTTCTCAGCTCAAGAGATCTATTTTCAACAGGCATCGGAGTGGTTATTAGAAAAAAATATAACAATGACTCGGAGCGCACAAGTATTTTCCATTTCATGAGCTAATACACATACCTTGCACATAATAAGATTACGGTCATCAAAAAGCATCCAATACGTTGCAATTTTTTTAAGGAAAAGACACAATATCTTACTTTTCAATCATCAGGTCCACATCATCTTTGCTTTTTGGACCATGCTTGAGAACTCTCGTAAGGCTCAGTATGGCGCTGTAATCACCCATCTTGAGAGCTTCCTCATCAGATGATGGAAATGATGAAACCTCTTCTGGCTTAGTAAACGCAACAGTTTTTGGATTTTGTGACATGAAGCAAGTCTCTGCACCAAATCTTAGGCATATAATTGCCATTGCATAGGCAACTCCTCCATACCCTGTGTGGGATATATAAAGGTAGCTTGCTGTAGAGCTGCGAAAACTATATTATGTTAGACAATCATTTGTGAAACTAAGGTAGTAACTTTCAATTAAGTGGCCAGGCGGTACATGCCAACTAATTCATTTTTCAGAGGGAAACTCCTATTAGAAGGCAGGCAAATGAGAAAGTTGGAGTCATCCCAAAATTGATTCCGAACAAGACACCAAGCACAGCTACAAATTAGGAGGCCTAGATGAGCTTAGATCAAAAGTTTTATGGCATTTGTTAATCTCACTCGGTTCCCCCAAGTAGGATTTTCCCCTCAATTCAACTTCCTGGTCAGCGTAGCAAATTGGATAGTCATGCTTATTGTGTTGCTGGTAATAGCGAATTAGGAAGAATACATAAATCAATTTACAGAAGAATGAAAAGCTGTTGTTCACATTGCCACTTACTCATCCTTGCAATACTGAATAGCATCAACTTCGGTAGCCAAAGCCTCCCTTTGTCTGGTTAATGGAATTCTCTGGTAGGTTATATCATAGCCCTCATCTCGAAGGGAAGCATATACTTCAGCCGGTGTTTTTACATCATCTGCAAGGATATTCTCCCAGTATCCGATGACACTAGACTGGTTCGTAGCAGGATTGACTTCTTCACGATGCAAAAGTAATCTGCCACCAGAATGGACCTCAGAAAGTATGTCTTCCTTCAGCCTTGCCTCCAAGTGCTCCACCTGCAAAATGGTTACAATAACCATCAGAAAACCAACTTGGCTCAATTACTTCGCCTGGCCAGGACATGCAAGCAAATGATCACATACCGCTGGACCAGGCATTCCGACATGCTTAAGCGTGTCTACAGGTTTGTTTCGCTCCCTGAGCACAAATGGGGTACCATTAATGTAAACAACTGCCTCTTCTCTGAGATCAGTCAATGTGACTTTACGTGCAAATCCATCTTCCTTGAACTTTGCACCTAGATATGAAAGCATCTCTTTTGCGCCAGCTATTGTTGGGGTTGCCATGCTATATACAGGGTACCCATCAACCTGAGACAAAATGACGACATGGGGATAAGCTTGTCATCATGAAGCTCACAGCTTTTCCATAATCACTTTTTCAGTGGTATAAGTTGTCTAGCAAGGCAAGAGAGACTGAAAAATTCATCTGCGGAAAGCTTGATGCAACCATATTAAGTAATTGGTAGAAATTGAGAGAGGATGTATAAGGCATTGGGAGAAACATAATCCATCAGTTAAAGGATTGTTTCAAGAATAAGCATATAATATTTACCGAAGCTGATATCAACTGAAGAGAACCATTTCTTGTTTAATTTTATTGCATATTCACCATTTCATATAAGTTGAAGATGGTTAATATCGGTGACAGAAAAAATAAGGGCAATATTACGGTAACAAAACCAAATAAACCAAGTAACAGGTGTCAAGATGTTTCCAACTGTAAAGCATAGAAAAAAAAGGATGTCCTGAACTGTATAGCACACCAAATAACTCGTCTGACATACCTTGAACATATTTGGCGCTCCAGTGATTTGTAAGTGATTAGATGTCCTTTGACCAGGAAAGAAATATATTTTGAGTATGGAGCCCTTCCCCAACACTGAACCATTGCGGGCATTGATAGTGGCCTCCATTACGGCATCTCCGTGCTGGAACTCATTTAGTGCTCTCAACTCTTCCTACATCATGGAATGTAAAGTCAATTGATGTTCAGGGCACCTGCAGAACAGACGAGTTTGTTAAAGTTGGAAGGAGAACCACATACGGGTATAGTGAAAAATCTGCCAGGCCTTAATCTAATGCTCCATTTCATTGCTTGAACTTCAGGTCTTTGGTTCAACCAATTTTTAAAGGTCATCCTCGTTTCTCCTTGACCACAAACTCCATCAAATGCTTCACTTCCAAGATATGCTGCAAATGCAATTAAACGAAAGTACCGCTCCAGATATTCGGCACCACGGTTCAGTGCCACTCTTCTAACCCTTTGCTCAACATGTTGCTGATTGAACACCTTCCGGTACTGCAGAACAGCTTGGCGAATGTTTTGCAGAGCAGAGCATCTATCAATTACAGCATCTAAAGCCTCTCTACATTCCACACCATTTTCAAACATTCTCGTGATCTTCCAGAGCAATAGAATATCATCGATGACAAAAGTGCGCTCCTTGTCTGATTCAGATCCTACTGCAGCGAGAGTGCCTGGAGATGCAACTATTTCGCTCCCTGTTTCTTCACCACTTGAGCTACCACTGTCAAACTCTTCATGGGATATACCATCAACCAGAACCCTTAAAGGTCGTCCATAATCTATCCGCAGTTTCAGAAGGCAAGCAATTACTGTTCCGGTTGTTGTCCTTCCCCTTCCCATCTGTGAGCATTAGAAGACATTCAATACTATTTTCAACATTGCCTGAAAACTAAAACACAACTTGTAGTTTCACTAGATAGAGGTACTTTCGTGCAGATCCACTAGATTAAGTTATCCTCATGCAACAGATCATATTCTTGGACATACATACAGCAAAGGAAGAAAGGAAACGGAATGAGCAGATCCACTAGATTAGTTTTTATTATGCAACAAATCCTCGCGCAGAATCACTAGAGTATGCTATTTTCATGCAACAGATCATATTCTCAAGCGTATGCACAGAATAGGAGAGAGGAAAATCTAACCTGACAATTGAATACGAAAGCAGTATCCTCTGAAGCAGAGGCTATGTTAGCCGCCAATGTGTCAAAAACAGAACTTTTAGGAGCTTTACCATCAGTGATTGGAACACGTGCATACTTGATGGGAAAACCATCTACTTTCAAGCCATTGAAGACTTCCAGTGGAGTCTTAACTGAATCAGAGTTTACATGCTCCCAAGCATCAAATATTTGTCCATCGTCTGTTTCATGAATCACCATGATAGCACCCCCATATCGATCAGCTTCACGCATGATATCTTCTTTGAGTCGAGCTTCCATTCTTTCCACTCTTTCACGTTCTATTCCCTGCCCAAGCAGAAAGAAGTTGAGTTTTACGAGTTTTACCACATGAAGATTTCCAAGTCCTTATACACTGAGGTACAAGCGATCAAATGTTCATTGAGAAAGTTAAACCCCAAGAAAAGCTTCTGCTGTTCTCTGAATACAAGCTTTTGCTGTGGCTACTGATGGGCATGTGGATAACGATTCTTACAATCTACTCAAAATCTGCAGACTAATATCACTATTCAAATTACTGGGAGGGCTCATTTTATTAGAAAAACTAGGACCCGATAGGCTTTCAACAGAGGAGAGAGAAGAGATAAATGGTCAGTACCGTGTACTCAAGCATATTCTTGTATGGTCTTTCAACCTCACGGAGAACGAATGGCTTTCCATTGATATAAATAACAGGTTCTTCTCTAATATTGTGCCAAAAAACAGGTCGACCACCTTTGGAGCTACCAACCCTCTGAATGACCGACCGAATACCATCTACTGTTGGATTTGCAACACCATAAACGGGGAATCCTGGGACTTCTCTAAAATTAGGAGCACCCTCCAGCCTCTCAGGCAAACTTGCATTTTGACACCCAGGGCAGTGGTCACTTTTCAACACAGTTTGGCTTCCCAGAACTTCCCCATTTCTTGAAGCAGCAACAACGCCCATCTCACGGGGGCGACCATCTGCCGATTCAGCTATCTTTTTGAGAGATGGCTTGGAGCTAGTATATCCCAGTGCACCCATTGGATCTCTCCTCAACAACCTGTATGTAAGTTTTAAGTAAAAATATGAACCATGTACAGTAGAGACAACTGAACAAAATCTGAGACACAACTGATGGGCTTTACATGGAGGTTGAACAAGAGAATGAGGTTTAGATCGCAGAGGAGAAACCAGATAATCATCTGAACTAGCCATAATGTCTCCGACAAGTCGAGTGCAGTAAAGTTTCCACACAGATTATGTTGATTTAAAAAGCTGTACCAAGAACCAAAACATTCAAATAGTAGTGCAATACTAGGACCCAAAATCCAAATCGCAATCCAATAAATGAGTTCCAGCAGTTTGAAGGTGTGACAGTTACTTGGTCAAAGATCTAACACATGTAACATCTTCAAGCGTCTCTTGGAGAATGCTATATCAGTTCAACGTTTTCGTTCAATTGTGAAATGGTTACCCATTTTGGAGAACTAATGTAGAATCTTCTGTACAAGGTTAGAAGGTCGTTGAAAGAAAAGGTAACCAACCATACAGAATGTGAAAAAATGTTGAAAAACACAGGTATGAAAGCTTCATCAAATTAAAAGTAACAACAGTTTTGCTATCCGGAAGTGATTGTTCAACTCGTGATAACACTCAGAAAAATTGGCCGAGAGGCTGCAGATGATACATTGCACCAGAAAACTTAAACAGTCAGCGGTCTTGCATGGAACAATTGAGTTTTGTACTGTTTTGTTGGACCATATAAAAAAGAGCAGAAGATGCAATCTCAGATGTTAATAAAATTCTTCAATCAAAAAACTATATGTTAAGATTTTTAATTGACTTGGCGGATTCAGACTAAGAAATGTTTCCCTTCATAATTTTGAAGCATTGATCCACAGAATACTAATAGAGCTTTAGATACGATTGAAGCCATAAATTTAACTTTTACCTGCGAATTATGCTGTATAACTCTGGGCGTGCTGTCATCCAATCAACAAAACTGCTTCGACTGAAAGAGCTAGAGCGGAGGGCATCACTCTCTGAGTGAATGTATACAGCAAAACATATAAGAAAGTAGTATCTTTCCAAGTACTCCACAAAAAAAGAAAGCGATGCCTCTCTCTTCATTTCATCTGGTTGACGAAGAATACTATTGCGATACGTGGCTATAGCTTCGCGTAAGTTCTGTGGTTCAGAAACATCAAAAACAACAACAAATAAATTCTCAGGCTTTCTACATAGCCACTGAGCAAGTCAGTTGGGTAAAGTTCCACACCGAGATCAGCAAGCAGATGAGAAAAAGGGGTCATATGTGCAATCCTAGTACGTTTTAGAGATTGTGGAAAAACAAATAAGTTGCATCAGACTCACATTTTCCACCTCTACACAAAAAGAGAAATAAAGATAAGCATCTAGCTCCAACCGAAAACTAAACCACCCACTGAGGGTTGGCTCCAAAAGTCCCAGCACCCAACTGTGATGTATCAAAACCACAAATCAACGTAATGCCAATATAAATAAATGTTTAACAGTTTCCCGCATCACCTTCTTTCAGCATTGTCCTCTAGAGCTTTTTAAACAAGAAGGGAGAAAGAGTTTTGGTTAACGCAGTATTCAATTAGGACAAACGTTGCAACTGTACCTGCATGGCAGCACACTTGTCAATTACTTTATCGACTTGCCTTTTGCCTTCAACGCCACCCTGAAAGAACATTTTTATTAGTGGAACATTTTTTTGCCAAAAGAACCATGATTTAGTGCAAGTATGACCAGCTTAACAATCAAGCATTGCTAACAAATGACTCCAATGACTACCTCTAAAACCCGGGTCAAGCTTCGTATAACTGCATACCCCGCTCCACGAATGGCTTCCTCTGAGTTTGGAAAATTATCATTGATAGCAGAGCCAGTATCAAAAACTCTGCCTATTGAGTTGGTCCTTGGAATACCTAAAAAATTTGCAGCTTTTATCAAATCACTAAAATAAGAAATCATCAATGCATTTGAAGCACTACGGTGTCTAGTGCAGGTTTGATTTCACTGCATCTCATGCACTGACGTCTCCCGTTTCCATCAGTTAAACTAGTAAATCGCTTGACATTCCAGATAAGACCAGACCTTGCGCAGTCTCAGAATAGAGGTTAACGTAGCATTGGTGGCTCTCCTTTTTTTCCTCTAGGCTCTAGCCAAGGAGCCTAAATGTTGATCAGGTTCATTACTAGGTCAAGTTGTTGGTCTAAGAAATATATTGCAAGCCCAACTGCTACAAGGTAAATACAAGTCCACATGAAAAAGGAAGAATTCCTTGATGTCCAGTACAAGGTCGAGCCACGAGTTCACTGAAGCCCAACATCAAACCATGCATGCTTAAAGACATAAGGTTTATGGATAAACCAATGATACAAGTGGAATCTGAAATCAACAGGTTTCCTGATATGGGAAATAGGCAAGGAATATCTGAAAGGCATAGCATCAGGACCGTCGATTCTGTTATGACAGAAACAATGCTTAAAGTATCCACCGCTACTCAACTAGTCAGACTAATATAATAGGATCTTTCTGCCAGTACAATGCCACCCGCATAATCCCTGGAAATTCCCCAATGAAGCTCTCTAAATCTTGCAAGTAATAAAATATAAATCATCTATCCAACTCTTTTAAACTCCTGGCACTCATGGCAAACAACACCAGGGACAATGTGACTCATTAAGTTTGTTTGTTTCACAGTGAATAAGGGATTCAGAATGAAAGAGAAGAATTCGGTGGAGACAAGGGCCTAGAGCTGAATTCTTCAATTAATTGTTTGAACCATTTATACTCCGGAAACAACAGAGGCTTAGCAATGCAGGATGAGATGACGTTACCAGAAGCTCCAACTCGGTTGAGGTACACTAAAGTCGCTATGACCATCCCAGTTGTTGTCCGTCCACGCCCTTGTTGACAATTGAAGACGACGGTGGTTTTTAAGTCCATCTGGTAAATTTTGTTGACCTGAAAGGAAAAAAAAAGCGAGATTTCAAGAAACAAAAAATGTGAGAACTGAAAAACCAGGGGTCCAAAATGATATCAATATTGGCATCACTGATTCAACCAAATCATTCTTCATACTTCGATTTTCCTGTAACTAAAGATCCCGAAATTACAGGAAAATCGAAGTAGAGCAACTCCATGCAACTGATTGCCAGAACAACAGAACAGCTTTGGGATAAGAAATAATCCCTCAATACAGCTTAAAATGGACCAAGATATTGGATTAAAGACATAATGTCCTCCGTACTAATAAGGATACTATGATACTGGTCATTGGCACCATGCACACACACACATCAATTAGACCAAAGCTCTTATTAAGCAATTTGATCATCCATCTCAGCGTATATGACCGTACAATGCATTGGAAAATCAGTATTTGAGTGTAGGAATCCATAAAATGTTTACTCATCTTCAGTCGAAATAACCAACTGCTTAAAGTATCTCAGACAGTCCAGACGATGAAAAGACTACGTCGTTTGTATTTCAGGACCTTGCAATTTAAGCAAATAACATGTTATAATTTTCCCAACTTTTTCCATGGACCTCAATAGGAGCAGTTTGCACTTTGCAGGGTAAAAAGACGAAATCAACCATCCCTTATCTTTCTGTCTTTAACTATCAACCCCTTGTTTCTTGTTCCAGGCAATATAGTAAGGCACACTTGCTGCTCCACTTTTGAATATCAATTTTCAAAGATATCATGCCAAAAAAACTTGCGGATGGCCACATTGAAGAAAGAAATTCATAGTCTATCCAAGATATATGTGATATTTCTAAATAGTATCTGTGATTACATCCAAGCCTATATTTTTGTCAAAGCTGCAAGAAAATAAGATTTGGAAAAAAGTGAAGGCAGCCATCAGACAGCTGCACACAACATTTCTAAATAGTTTCATGTTCATCAAGATAATATCCGAACTCAGGCAGAAAACTATTCCATAAGCTTGGATACATTATGAATCATTTAAGTACAAGATACAAGCTCACCAATGTGTCAAAATCTGCCTCAGCTGGTGCTCTCTCATCAGTTACCGGGACTCGCTCATAGTCAAAGAGATACCCTTCCTTTTGCAACTCTTCGTTAACCTGTTCAAAGAAATGATAATATGATAATAGCTAGAATTTACTTCTTCACTCCAAAAACAGAATAAGTCACAATGAAATGCCTCTAACGGTGTCTTCACAGAATCTGGTGAAACTGGTTCCCATTGATCAACCATTTGGCCATTTGGCAGCTCATCTGTTACAAGTATCTTATTTGCATATCTACAAGATAGGAAACAAATTTTCAAGCTACGGAAAGATAGCATCAGATTTTGAGAGGAGCATATAAGAAATTACAAAGACCAACAAAGGTTACAACCACTTTACCTGGCTGCTTCCAGCAGAACATCTGCTTTCAATCGAGTTTCCATTTCTTCAAGCCTAGACCGGTTAATTCCCTTAATAAAGATGAAGATGAGACAGTTACTATAATGGGAATCAAGAAATAAATTACTTCTTCAGATTGGGTCAAAATGGTGGCAAGATTAATGAATCTGGTAAAGACGAGCAGTTTGGTAAGCAGTAAAGTTCAAAATCAAGCATATTTTGGTTGCACTGTATTAAAAAGAAACAAGGACTTGCTGTGAATGAGAAACTTGAAACTTAGTCAATATCAAAAACATGAAGTTATAGGAAACAGTGTTGGAAGCAGAAAATGTTGCATGGTTGCATTTGCACAAACCCTAACAACAAATAGCATCAAGCTGGAATGACAAAATGGTTTCACAAAAAACTCAAAATCAGGGTAATGATGCATATGGCAGAAAGATTTCTTGGCATACCGTAAAAACAAGGTTGGAGAAGGGCCTCTCCACATCCCTTAAGACAAAGGGACGTCCATTGATGTATACCAGCTGTTTCAAGAGACAAAAAGAGGATATAAATTCCAACTGCAACTTCGTCTTTGAAACTAACTATTGAACTTCAATGTGCCAAAGGATATGGCATAGAGAGACAATACGAAACAAGCATGAATGCACTTTGAGGGCAACCCAGTTTGGTAACTGATGAGTGTGTAAACGCTCAGTTATTTGCTAAGTAGTTTGTATATTTAAGTCGTTGTTCCGTTTGTTTTATTCTCACTCTATTAAGTTTTTGGTTGTTTTAATGCTTTCGTATGATGGAGTGGGCTTTTACCGTTCGTGATGTATTTTGTTAGGAATTTGGAGCGGTTCGTGGGCACGTGGATCAAGGGTTGGACGACAGAACGACGCAGGCGGAAGCTAGTCGAGCTCCCCGTCGCCAGTTGACTAGCGATCGCTAGTCGAGCTCCCCGTCGCCAGTTGACTAGCGATCGCTAGTCGAGCTCCCCGTCGCTAGTGAACTGGCGACCGCTAGTCGGGAGTTACAGAGATTTGCGAAGACGCGAACTGGCGGCCGCAAGTCAACTAGCGGTCGCTAGTTCGCCCAAGGCAGCTTTAGTCGGGCTTCCTATTTAATTGTGATTTCGGATTCGCTTAAGGAATTATTCGACTTTTAGCCTCCTGTTTCGGCTTTAGGACTTAAGTTATAATATTTTATATTGTTACTTGACCGACAAGACTTCCAATTTAGCCTAACCTCCTCTAGGTTTTCCCAATTTCGGGAAAGACTTGTGGCTATATATATGCCATAGCCTATACGGTTCGGACAGTTTTTGTACGACGGCAACTGGGCACAGCTTGGAGCTTAATAAAAAGTCACGATTCCAATTAACTACGGGGAGAAGGGTTGGCAAGGCTTGACCATCACGACTAAGCTTTTTCTTCCTCTATCTTTTATGTTAATTGATATCATGTTCTTCGTTAATCTTGTGTGCTTTGTTAACATGATTAGCGAGTAGTTCTCTTGCGAGTGCGATGCCCTAATTATGTGATTACTCGTCTATGTTAGCTATGGTTTGATTATCTTTCGTAGTAGTTGTCAATTGATGATCTTAATGCTTAATCTAACTTGATCACTTAGATTATGATTTTAGTTGATAATAATGGACCGGAAGGCATTAGAATCAACGGAAGAGTCAATTGACATGTCTTAAGGTATTAATGAGGAATCTTGATACTAAGGGATAACCCGATAGGAGTTAACTTCATAATTGAGTTTAGTTTAATTCTTGGTCTAATTAATGAGCGGAAGCGTTGATTAGTAATCATGAACTACTCTAGCTTAGTTTTGTCACCCTAATGAGCGGAAGCGTTAGGGAGATGCATTAGAACACTCCGGGTACTAGTTAGAACTTCATAAAAACCATAGTCTCGACATAGATGGGTAGTCCATAAGGGTATCGTGCTCGTTTATCTCCATTGATTTACAACTCGTCTTTTATTTGCGTTTCCGATCTAGTTTTATTTACTTTACAATCTTTATAATCTTTTAATTTTCTCGCTTCACATAATTATTGGCATTGATTTTGTGTTCAACCCTCAGTTCGAAACCCTACTTACTCACTATACTATTTGATTGTGCATTTAATTGCTTATCAATTTTGCGTACATCAGTAACTAAACAACAGCTAGAACGACCGGTTGTAATGACACGTAGTGCACTATTTGTAAGCCAACTCAGGAAACACAGAATCAAGACTTTGCACTCATAGCAACACGCAATTTGAAAGTAGACAACAAAGCATACTGCATACCGGCTCTTCGCGAAGATGAAACCACAATACTCTGGACCCCTTCCCCTCGTTCCTTGCCCCAATGTGCTTAAGAACGTTTCGGATTCCATCAATACTCGGGATAGCAACACCATGAACAGGAAATGACTCAACCTAATATAAACACCAAACAAGAAAGCCATTAAGAATCGAAACAACTGGAACAAAAAAGTCATCACAAGTTATTAGAAAACGAAAGAAGAAGGCGTCAGAGGCGAGAGAGCATAGCGAACCCAACCAAGCGTTCACCTACTTACATGGAAGCCTATATCCACACAGAGCCAAAAATTTGACCCGCAGGCATTCCCTCCTACTTCAACAA
Organism: Hypericum androsaemum; assembly: GCA_963995505.1. Classification (NCBI taxonomy): domain Eukaryota; kingdom Viridiplantae; phylum Streptophyta; class Magnoliopsida; order Malpighiales; family Hypericaceae; genus Hypericum; species Hypericum androsaemum. Next base: position 4,955,063 of record OZ023185.1, on the reverse strand, counting down.
ACGTATACATCTCTTCCATTATCTTCCTTCCTAATTAATGCACATAATACAGAGGAAACACGTATGCGCTTGAACATAATACTGTTCCAAAATACCTCAAACCGAAGAAATCTACGAACTAAATTACGGCTTAGAAGAAGAAACAAGCAGTTTTTAGTGTCCGCAAGCCACATTCTCTTCCAGATTGTACTCCTTCCTCCCACGAGAAACAGAAAAAAGGAAAGGATAAAAGAGAAAAGGACAATGAACGGTTAAAAATGAAGAAGAGGAAGGGGAACCTGGCGGTAGTTAGGTGCGCCGTCGATCTGAGGGGAGAGTCGCTTGTTCTGGCAGCCGGGGAAATGGTCGCTCTTCAGTATCGTCTTCTTCCCGAGCACCGATCCTCCCCTCGCCTTCATCACCTGCTCCGGCTCCTTCCCCGCCATATGCCTCTCTTCAATTTCCCTCTCTTCTCTTCTTTTTCCCCGGAGAGAAATAAAAGATAGAGAGAGAGAGAGATAGAGAATGTAACCGCTCCCTCCGGTTACTCACTGTACTAGTAGAGCGATGGGTAAGAGAAGTCTATAAGCTTACTTGGCGCCGGGGATTGGAATATTCCTCTGCTTCTCCCTCTGCGTCTCTTGTTATGCGCTTAACTTGTTTTTATTTGGGGGAGGACCTATGGTAATCGAAACGACACCGTTTGGGCGTCTGTTTTGGAGTTTTGAGGGAGGGAGGGAGAAAGGGATTGATGTGTAGTGAGAGGGAAGAGGAGAGGGAGATGGACAGCCGGAGGAGGTACGGAGAAAACGTGACACGGCGAAGGTACGCGGGGGAAATTAAATAGATGGATAGAGTCGATGTGCTTGCTTCCGTAACCTATAGTTGCTGTATTTATATTTTTTTCCTGGCGTCTTAGGACAGTGCAAAAACTAATGGTAGGATACTTTTACTTTTCAGATTATTATTTAATTTTCTACAACTATGAAAAATTAAAATAATTTGGTAAAAATTTTGAATAAAGTTTACTAAAACTTAAAGAACATTTCAGAAATTTCGAATAAAATTTGGGAATGCAGTGGCACAGGCAAATGAATGGTCGGCCTCACACATTTGGGGGCGGATTTAGGACTAAAGCAAATTAATATCACGGCCACATGCAAACTAATATCGTTTCACATGCAAACTAATATCACTTCACATGTAAATCATTATTTCCTAATAGATTATTGACTATAAAATTTAAATATATTTTTTTATAATCGAATCTGACGGCTCAAAATTTAGTCATCACCTGGAGACAAATTTTATTTAGTTCTCATTCAATTTAATCCAGTCTCCATTTGGGGACGTGGCAAGGATAAAGTGTCTTTTCACACTTGTCTTTTATAATAGACATCGTGAAACCCGTGCATCACTTGGGCATCTCGGATTCGTTAAGTTGTTACATCTTCTTTTTTTAAGTTTTTATAGGGTAAATTATAACTGGACCTCTGGTATTTGATAAAATAGATGATAAGGTCCCTGTAGTTTACTTTTTGATTTTGTTGTCCCTCTAGTTTGGGTTTATTATACTATGAGGTCCCTGACTCATGTCATCGATCAATTTTTTCTTATTTTATATTTTATATTTGAAATGACTGTTATACTCTTGCGTCGGTCAACCAAAATCGTCGGTCAACCAAAATCGTCGGTCATCTTTTTCAGTCATTTTTCCGGCTAACACCAACTCATGTCAACATCTCCGGCCACCCTTCGAACATTTTTCTGGCGATAATACAAAAAAACAATCCCAACCATTTTCGTGACAGCGCCAAATCCAATGACAACCTCAACATCCAAAAAGCCCGAACATCGAAATCCAACGACAATGGCAGCCTATCTTGCAGCTCAAGAACAATGGCAGACTAGATCTAACGATAACTCTAACATCAAAAAAGCTTGAACACCTTGCAAGAACTATGGCATACCAGATCTACATTGCCTTCTCCCTCTCCTCCTCCTCTTTGTTGTAAGCTTCACGAGGTCCCGATGTCACCACCTTACTGATTTCGTTTGAATACAATTAAGGGCGAAGAGGGAGACCATCCGATGTTGCCGGCATTTTGGTCGGAGATGTAGGGCATTCCCAGTCATTACGGGTGAGGCCGGAAGAGGGAGATCGTCATGTCGTCACGGACCGTCGACACGGAGTGAATCGCGGAGGAAGGTGAGATGAATATTTTTTATTTTTTGTAAGGGTAAGAATGTCATTTGTATGCAAAAATTGATCGCTGACATCAGCCGGGGATCCCAAAAAGAGTATAATAAAATTAAATTAGAGGGGCAACAAAATCAGAAGACAAACTACATGGATCCTATCGCCTATTTCATCGAATACCAGGGGTCTATATATAATTTACCCATTTTTATATCCCTTTTGTCTTATATCTTCCATGGCCTGGAGTAAACCAAAACTACCTTGTTTCCTCAATTTTGACTTTTTAGTTCATTTTTACCGTTACATGGTGCCTGCATGGAGACCGGATTGAGTGGGGACTAAATAAAATTTGTCTCCAAGTTGGGGACTAAATTTTGGACCGTCAGATTTGATTGTCTTTAAATTTGATGGTCAATAACCTATCAAGTAATATTGGTTTGCATATGAAATGATATTAGTTTGCATGAGGTTGATTCACATGTGAAGTGATATTAGTTTGCATGTAAAGTGATATTTGTTTGCATTTATAGTGATATTGGTTTGGATTAGTCTTCATGGGTGGCTAGTTCCCACCAAATCCGCCCGCTTGGATCCCTTTGTGAATCTTTTCAAAACTAGTTGTTGTAATATAATATATTAAAATGAGTTGCACCTGTAATTAGTTGTTACACTCGCGCATCGCGCAAATCTGCTTACATGTACTTAAACTACAAAAAAGAGACATGGGTTTTCTATGCTCGTTTTCTTTTTACCAACCTCCCTCAGCACTCGATCCATCGAACGGAATCTTTTTCGATCACGTGTTATTATATCATATAGTTTTTAAATTTTTTGTTTGAAAGGTATGTGTCATTTATTTTATTTGAACTAAAAAGGCTAGTATTCCAACAAAAATAAAAATAAAAAGGCTAGTACTCTTTTTTTATTGTGAGTTTCCCACTGAATTTTAAGGTAAGTAAAATTTTCACGTTTTGATGAGACTTACATGCTATAATCTCGTACTCGTATGAAAAAATTAGATACCTAAATTTGTATATTTAAAAGTATATATTCTGAGGAAATAAAAATTTACTTAACAAAAATTGAAAAGCCTGGTAAGCATGTGTCCCGTTTTGGAACTAGGAATAAAGGAGCCACGGTTAAATGAATATCCGTAGTCTTTGTTGTCATATTGCTTGTTTTTTTTTAGGGATGTTGTCATATTGCTTGTTTGGTACTAAACAATTAGGCTCATGATTTTGGGGAATTAATTTGGGTCCCCCTCTCACCCCTAAAAATCCTTATCTACTCTAATTCAATTTCAACCGCGTAGTCACGTATAATGTCTTGACAGGCCGGTACTAGACGTTGCTATTCACATACGTGGACAATTTTTTTAAAACCGGATATATATTAGAATAATTAATTTAGATTTAAATTAAATAAAATATTTAAATGATGTTAAAATTTATCCAACAAATATTTAACATTATCGCATTTTGAAAATTTAAGCTATAGATATTTTAGTTAGACTAGAACAAACTCACTTGCAACTTTATTTTGGTAAGTACATGGAGAATTACTTTTCAAAAAAAGTACATGGAGAATTACTTTTCAAAAAAAGTACATGGAGAATTACTTTTCAAAAAAAGTACATGGAGAATTGTCGTTGATTTATCGATTAAATTTTGTTACTTTTACAAGAGAACGGCATATGGCCATGTAACAGGAAAATTACACAATCTAAATGTTAAGCGTACATTAAAGTACTAATCAATAAGATTTATTTTTTAACTTTACTCGAAAGAAGAATAAAAATTATAAACTACAAATTCAGTAAAGATGGAAATGTAAAATTAAAGATTGTAATGAACTTATAATTTAAGTGGTCACTATCGCAAATGTTTCCGCTAAAGATCGTCGCCGTGGATCACAATCACCAAAAAAATAAAATGTAGGGTAATTGCCGTCAGGTCTGTGAGTTATGTCGTAATTAAGGTCAGGATCCCTGTTATTCAAAATATTATTTTGTCATCTCTCTTTTTTGTAAAAATGTTAGTCTCGGAACCCTAGTCCCCGATTTTTTTGTCATATAAAATTACCTTTATGTCCTTGAACAAAAAAAAATCTTTATCTTCAGCTTTGGAACAAGCTTTGAACATGAAGAACAAACATAAAAACCTAGAAAATACTCAGATCCGGCTAACAACACCAATTAGATCATTTCACTAACAATACCCAGATCCCATCTCGACCCCAACCACCGCCAAGGACCCTAGGGTACTATATAAACAAGCATCATAACTGAGCTATGATAACAGCTATCTCCGTACGTATCCAAAAAATAACCTCCACAATTATGAGGCTCTGGCTTTTCTTCGATCACTACTCACGTTCGTATTTAACTAAGAGGTCCTGAATTAACAAGTAATTAGATCTACTAGTAAAAATATTGTTATAGTTTAATTAAGAGATCTCGAATTCAAGTTTTTGGGTACACATTAATGTTAAATACTTGTTGAAAAAGCTTTTTCTCTTTTTAAAAGTCCCACCTGTGGATTAATCAATACATTGGTTGTCTAAACATGATGATTTGTGAAAATTTTGTCATTTATGTGTTCGACATGATCATGTTGAAGGATGTGTCAACAGTACACGAGACATAAATGGTGACATGGTGTCCCGACATCAACGGGGCCGGTGGCTCCTTGTCGAAGTGAGAGCAGGAAAGTTAAGAAAATAGAGAAAGGAATGAGGGCGGGAGAGAAAAAAAAAGTATGAGATATTTTAAAATTTTATAATTTTGAAATTAGTCATAATAACTATACAAGTATGATTTAATGTATATAAATGACTATAAAAAAATTAATTAATCATCATCGACTAAAATTTATAAAAGACAATCATCATGGGTTTTCTATGCTCGTTTTCTTATTTGTCAGCCTATCTCAGCACGTTTCACCTCTAACAAAATAATTAAACGCGGATCATGCAGGTCAGCACTCGATCCGTCGAACGGAATCTTTTACATCACATGTTATTATATCACATATTTTTTATTTCTTGTTTTGAAAGGTACGTGTCATTAATTTTATTTGAACTAAAAAGGTCGGTACTCTTTTTTTATTGCGAGTTTCTCACAAAATTTTACTATAGTAGAAATTTGACGTTTTGACAAGTTTTTTTAAAGGTAAATTTACACTATTATTATATATGTCAAGATTTGAATCCGTACCTCTCTGAATTTATACACGTCTTATATTGTTAGGCTAAATAATTTTTGGTAAAACTTGCGTGCTACAACCTCGTACTCTTACAAAAGGATTAAATACCTAAGTTTGTATATTTGTAAATATATATTTCGAGGAAATAAAATTACTTAAAAAAACTAAAAAGACTGGTAAGCATATGTTGCGTATTTGGAACTAGGAATAAAAGAGCTACGGTTATCTCCATAGTCTTTGTTGTCATATTTGTTGTTTGGTACTAAACAATTTAGGCGAATGATTTTGGGTCCTCTCACCCCTAAGAATCCTTATCTACTCTAATTCAATTTCCACCGCATATTCACGTTGGCTATTTGATAATATAATGTCAAGATAGGCCGGTACTAGACGTTGCTATTCACAGACGTGGACAATTATTTTTAAAATTGGATATTTATTGGACCAATTAAACTAGATTTGAATTATATAAAATATTTAAATGATGTAAAAATTCTTCCAACAAATATTTAATAATATTATATTTTAAAATTTTGAATAAGATATTTTAATTAGACTAGAACAATACAACTTGCAATCGTTGGTTTATCAGTTTTTTTTGTTTACTTTTGCAAGAGGACAGCATATGACCATGTAACAGGAAAATTACGCAATCTAAATGTTAAATGTATAGTAAAGTACTTATCAATAAGTTAATTTTTTTATAAGTAGAATTTTATTGAAAAAGTAAGAAGATAGTCAGAGCACTACTATTAATCTACTAACACCACTACTACAAACTACTCCAAAAAGTCTCCCCTAAGATGCAAATTAATCCCAATAAATGCCATGAAGAGCAGTAATTTGGACTACTTTTACTTCAATGATTTTAAATACAAAAGTAAATCACGCCTGTTTAGATCCTCATTCGAATTTCAACCAAATAAGCCAATTTCTCACCTAAAAAATATCATGTTTATCACTACATTATCTTATTTTTCATAAAAAATGATCTTATTTCGATCATTTCAAATGCTCCAAATTATTCTACCGAATAGTGCGAAACATATATTCTTCGGTACAGCCCAACGCACCATGCCCTTCCAACTTGCCAAAACAGCAGCAGGCTCACTTGGGAAGCACCAGGTTTTTAAAATTTGTGAAACTAAAAATTCAGTGAAGATGGATATGTAAAATTAAAAGATTGTGAACTTATAATTTAAGTGGTCGCAATCGCAAATGTTCTGGCTAGAGATCGTCGCCGTGGATCGCAAGACCTCGGGTTCTGCCTTTCCTTCAATCACTATTCATGTTCATATTTGGTAAATGTGAAAATATTATTGATACAGTTCATCGTTAAAATATAATCTGATAGTATTCGACTTTAGATATGAGACAACATATACGCATTTGTTTGTGTAACAAATTTCGTTGGGGACGAAAACGACAACTCATAATTGCACCTAAAATGGAATGAATTCGGGAGCTTACTCCACCACCTAAAATGGGAAATGCAATATTCATGATGCAAGCACGTGGTGAGAATGGATTGAGCGGGGACTAAAGAAATTATGTCCATAGGTGGGGACTAAAATATGGATCGTCAGATTGGATGAGATGTTAAATTTTTTAGATCTAATGGTCATTAACCTATCAGGGGTATTTTTGACTTTCAATCCCAAAAAGTGCCAACTAGGGTTTCTACCCATATTTATTCTGTCACCCATAAATAATAACTACCGTTTCCCCACTTCTCAAAGAAACAAAAACTAAACCCGTCAAAATTCCCCATAGGATTCTCCAAAATTACACAAAAACGAATCGGAGAGAAGAGCTACCAAGCTATGGAATCCGAGGAAGGGGTGAGGAAGAAGCTGGAGGAATTGAAGAAACAGCTGGAGAAGAAGGATAAGTTCGAGGACGCCGTCGCTTCCGTCGCATCCGTCGCATCCCTCTTCCGTGACCGTTACCCCTCCGCTTCTCCCTCCCTTCGCAAATCCGTAAGTTGACGCCGTTTGGATTAGCCTCCCCCTGCACGCGCGGTTCTTTTCCGTTTGGTAGTTACTGGATCTGTTTGTTGGCAGTTCTATACGGTGGTTTTTCGAGCCGCGATGATTCTGAGGACGAGGCACACTGCGCTGGGGTTCTGGCTGGCCGGATTGGAGCTGTTCAAGCTGGCCGAGGCTCTGACCCCCGATGCAGCGGAGAAGGCACATTTGAAGATGTGCGTCGCCCAGGCGAAGGAGCAGCTGGAGCAGATCGACGTCGTACAACCTCAGCCTTCTTCAAGTAGAGGTTAATTTAATTTTGATCTTTCTGTTATTTTTTTGTGAAATTGAGTTTTTGTTGGTCGGTTTATGATTTAGGAGGAGTTTGTGTGTTGTCAGGGTACTTGTTCGAAGAGCATTTAACGGTGGACCCGGAGCCCCCACAGCCGCGGTGGTTGATGCGGTCCAATCTTATGAACGCGCTTATGGCAGCGGAATCTTCCACGGGGGCTGGGGCGACGGCCTTGGTGGAGGAGAATGGTATTGCTGACTTGGCTGCAAGTGTTGAAAGATTGATCCAGGATAGCGATCTGGACATATTGGTTGTGCGATGTAGAGATATTGTTTTTGTGAATTGGATATATTGGTACGGCGATGTAGAGATATTGGTTTTGCGTTGTGCAGATATTGGTTATGCGCTGTGGAGATATTGGTTTTACGATTAGAGATATTGGTTATGCGATGTGTTGATATTGTTTATGCGATGTAGAGATATTGATTTTGCGATGTATAGTTATTGGTTTTCCGATGTGGCGATATTGGTTTTGCGATTTGGAGATATTGGTTTTGGGTTGTGGAGATATTGGTTTTGCGATTTGGAGATATTGGTTTTGCGATTTGGAGATATTTGTTTTGCGATTTGGAGATATTTATTTTGCGATCCACAGATATTCGTTTTACGATAAAGAGATATTGGTTTTGCGATGTACGCTCAGTGGTTTTGTAAAGTGCAGATATTGGTTTTGCGACGTGCATATATTGGTTTCGAAATATCAAGATATTGGTTTTACGATGTCCAGATATTGGTTTTTCTGTACAGATTTTACTTTGGAGATATTGGTTAATAAATAACATGATGTTAACTATTGGACAATCTTAATTTCTTTAAAATATTACAAGTTCAAAAATAGTGTAGTGGTCGATTTAAATCTATGTCCATGGGATTTATATCTTGTAGATATTAGTTTTGGGTTGTGGAGATATTGGTCTTGCCGTCTAATAATATGTTTAATAGCCTGGCCAGGAAAAAAGTAGACGTCATCTATTTCGGAAGTGTATCGAGCCTTTTCGGTATATGTCATACGACCAATTTCATAGTGGATTAAATTTCTTAGCAATTTTTTATTTGAACTCAAGATATTATTATAATGAATTTAAATTCTGCACCCGATTGGTTGCCTTCTTGGTGGCCTAATTCTGTTTGGTCTCCGAAAAAATATTATAAATTGACTAATTTAAATTCGAAATGAATCAAAATTCTTACAAGTTTTAATGCTCTCGGATCATCATAATAAACTAGAACGATCTGTCACAAGTTGATTCAACTGATCCGTGTCCAAATTCAAAGAATATTCTCAATCATTTGAGATAAATAATCATCTTTGAAATACCCTTCTGCCTCTCTTTGAAATAAACGAATCATCTTCGTCAGAATATCAATACAGCGTCAAACCAATTTTAATACAACGCAAAACCAATATCAATACAACGCCGAACCAATATCAATACAGCGCCAAACCAATTTCAATACAACGCCAAACCAATATCAATATAACATAAACCAATATCACTACATCGTCAAACCATTATCACTACATCGTCAAACCAATATCACTACAGCGTCAAACCAATATCAATACAACGCCAAACCAATATCAATACAATAGAAACCAATATCACTACATCGTCAAACCAATATCACTACATCGTCAAACCAATATCAATACAACAGAAACCAATATCAATACAACAGAAACCAATATCACTACAGCGTCAAACCAATACCACTACATCGGTAAACCAATATCACTACATCGTCAAACCAATATCAATACAACGTCAAACCAATATCACTACATCGCAAAACCAATAGCACTACAGGCTAAAACCAATATCCCTGCGTATTTAAACCATGCAATTGAAGCTAAAAACCAATATCGATACATACGCAAACCAATATACTAAAAACCAACATCATCACATACTAAAAACCAATATCGATACATACGCAAACCTATATGATAACAGACTAAAACCAATATGTACACAGCGTCAAACCAATATAAACACATACGCAAACCAACATTATCACAGACGCAAACCAATATGTACACAGCGTCAAACCAATATAAACACATACGCAAACCAACATCATCACAGACGCAAACCAATATCGATACACAGTCAAACCTACATGATAATAAAAAATCTGAAACCAATATCACTGAAGGTACAAACCAATATCACTAAATTAACAATATCAATATATCTCAAAACCAATAGCACTACTGTCCAAAACCAGTATCAATAAATCTGTAAACCAATAGCACTATAAGTGAAAACCAATAACAATAAAGCCAACTGTAACCCATGAACCATCGTCACCCACATCTTGGCCTCTCCTTCAAGTCTCCTAACAACAACCTCAACCAAGAACACCCAATTAATTAATTAATTAATTAATTAATTCTAGACAAGAACACCAAAGATCCATAGGACATAGACGTGAAAATGTTGTCACCCATTAATTAATTCCATCCTCTACCCAATTTCTGGGACCTCCTCATCACTATGATTTTTCACCCAAAAGAATATCAATCATGTATGTTTCAGAATCGGTTTCTTCCATTTTCGCCGCTGCATATGAAAATCTAAAATTACTCAGACGTCAAAACCAAATATACACGTACCTTCAGTACCTTCAAAGACGAAGAAGGTTTGGTTTTAAAGGAAAAAAAATACATACCTTCAACAGAGGAGAAGTATGTGTAGTTGAATTTACATAGAATGTCAAAAATACTAAAATAATATGCCAACCTTTTTTTTCCGTAACCTTCAAAGAGCTCCAAAAGATTCTTTGTTTTAGGGAATTTAGTTTACTGATAAAGTGGCTGGTAGGGTTAGAGAAAAAGTATCTGCTAGGGTTTTTGATATTGGTAAAGAGTCCTTCCTTAAAGGAAGTTGAAAAGTCTTCCACGTTTAGTGGTGGTTATTTCTGCTTTTTTTAATTTTCGTTTTTTTATTTCCTCAATTTTAGGTGAAGAGTAGTTTTCCAAAATTACCCTTAAAAAGCTTACTAATATCTAGCCTGCCACCCCATCTTCTTTAGTCCCCAAATTTGGGGACTATCCTTGTCCCCCCAAATCCTCCCCCGCAGGTGGTGGTGCCGGTGGTTGTAATTGAGACGCAATACCATTATCAAATCAATCATGCGTCGTATATAACATTATCAGTAGAAACTCGTCCCATGATAGGAACACATTTTTTTTGGGGGCTCCATGCTTCACTTATTCTAATTAAACTCCAATTTTGGGTCACCCTCTATATGGTGACCCCAGGTGGGACCAAACATATAAGCTGAATGAATGATGGATTGCTATAGGTTAAACCGAGTTTCAAATCTAAACATAACTGTGTTAAATATTTATTGAAATTTTTTGTCAGCATTCAAAAGATCCTACTCTGTTTGAAGTTAGATTAATCGGCAAAATAAATATTTGAATACCATGTAATATAAATCAAAAATATTTTCAGTTCTAATCTTAAAAATATAGCCGTGTTAAAATTTATTGGAGAAAACCGTACATTAAATTGAGTTTGAGGTTTGTTCTCGTATATATCTGAATATCATATAGCTTGAAAGCACATTAATAATCCAAAGATCTAGTTCAATCGAGAATGAGTGAGACTAAAATTAATTTGCGATTGTAATTGAAAAAAGCAAAGAAACTCCATATGCGTAAATCGGCCAAATGGGCCAAGAGTTTGTCCCTTAAACCACGTATACTGGGCTTGGGCCGTGTTTGGCTGAACCACCATGAGTCTCTTTTTCCTTGCCCAGTTCGCACAAGGCACAAACGATAATTAACAAATGGCACCAAACAGCGTATAACGCATCAAAGACGTGAAACATATTGGCCGTTAGATGGGAAATCGAGAGAGATGATATACACAGCTATAGCTTCAGTCGCACGTAAGCAACAAGCGTCTGTGATGTGATACAAACAACAAAGCTTTAATACAGATTTCGGCTTGGTATAGACCAGGCCCCGGACCACGGATACCCGAGTCACCAATAGTTTCCGATACGATTGCAGTGTGTGAAGTGCTGGTTCTGACTGTGATCTATCAAGCTGAGGCATACTCTGGAGCGTCGAAAGTCGAGACCTCCATCTCGAGGTTCCTGGACGATGGCATTCCCGCAACGGCGCCTTTTTCGATGCCACACTCGTTTGTTCCTCTTCTTATCTTGAAGTAACCGTCCTGTCACGTGGAAATGTAATTGGAAATATGAGCATTATCCGAATGGGCTGCGCTGTAGTTTTTCGTTGTTTCGAGTGAAACATAGTTTTTACGTACCTCTCCCCAGCCCTTGTTCCACTGATTTGCAATAAGCTGCAATGTCAAATAACACAATTAAAGACTCAACATAAGTACAGTACAATCCGTGCAGCTTGACTAATGAGAGCGGAAAGTAGTCATTGATACCCAATAGTCCTCTCCGCTAGCCGAAGTCCCCCAGCCAATAAGCTTAACAGCATGGCCTCCCATACGACCACCTGCTATGTGCTTGTATACTCCTGATTTGTAGTGAGCAAAATCCTGCAAATTTTATACCGCAAACCACCAAATCAGGAAGTCATGCCGCCCACTTTTCAAGCGAGAATCGTACTTTTTTGTTGCAATGACTACATCTGAGAATGTGTTACCTCATAAACAGTGAAGGTGACCTCAACTGGTCCATTCTTGTACAATTCAGCCATAAGGTTGTGGGGATCAGAACCAATTCTGTAGGCACTAACACCAAAGTGTTTTGCCTGCCTCCACGCCTGGTTCGTGTTGGCGCATTTCCTCACACACTTGGGAGTAGGATATCCAGGCTCGCAACCAGGGTGTGAACAGCCAATATCATCGAAGTATGGGTCGCACTGCCAGGCAGAAACTCAATGCATTACGGGATATCACTACGAAGAAACCGCAGAACTTGAAATTACTGTCATATAAAGATGGTTACTAGCCATACCTCCTCGGTGACAACACCATGGCTTTTGAAGTATCTCCAAGCACTGATTGAATAGCCACCATTACAACCAGCGCCACACAAAAAGCCACAACATGCTACAAGATCGTTGGCTGACAGTGAGATGTTCTGTAACAGAAACGACGGGGAGTTAAATCAGATCAGACGATATGCAAACTGAGCAGAGAATTTGAATTTTGCAAATGAATTTACCTTGCCAAAATGGATACAAAAACGATCCGATAAGGACTCAACAGCACCAAACGCCCAGCAAGAACCACAGTGTCCCTGAATCATTAACAATTAAAGTTAGTTTTCTGAAAAGAGAAAAAAGATATCAAAGTCGAATGATCAGACAACAATTAACAAGAAGCTTGCCTGATCTGTAATTGGAAATTTGACGTGGAACAGCAAGAAAGCAACACAGATTTGGAGGGTCATCAACCAAAAAAAGTAAAGGGCATCAGCACATTAAGCCTTCAAGAAAAAGAATCGCGAAATTTTAGAATTAATGCAAGGAACAAACCACAACCTAAGATTCTCCCAATAGTGCTGCACTGAGACCAAGCTGTTCTGGCATCAAACTCTTTTGGCAACCTCAAGGACTTTGGATGAGTCATAACAGGAACACCCATCAATTCCTTCTCAGGTGTCTCTTTAGCTCCAAGAAGGTACTTGAATTGACCAACCTATTAATCGAACCGAGAAAGAAGACGTCAGCTGCTAATCCACAGTTGACAAAACAAACGTGAAAAAGACTGCCAAGTTCCGAACCCACTGTGTAATTTGAGAACCTAAGGTTCAAGGTAGCTTCCCATCCAGCCTCGGGGTCTTCATTGATCCTTTTAACGATCGAGTCCTGCCACGCAGTAGAGGAACTTGCAAATTATATATGATTTGAAATGAAAAGAAATCAGCTTTCTCAGACATGGGCGATCAGACGAGTTCATCTTTCACACAAGATATACCTGAAGGATCCCAGAATCTAGCTTCGGCTTTGAATCAAGTGCCGATGTGATGACCTGTCCGACAGAAACAAACACCGTTGCAATGGAAAACATCGGATTTATAACTCCGACATCCCGGAGAACTCGATCAGCAATTGCATAAGAGATGAGACCATACCAATACTTCCAACTTCCAGCAGCACATGGATAGCAATATAGAAAGATATCAACTTCCACACGCTAACAAACCACCCAATTGACACAAGCAACCCAGCTCAAGTAGCAATCAAGCAAAGGCCAAACCTAATATACGTACTCATCAAGCATAACGAACCCCCCCAATTAAAACATCAGTTTGTAGCTATAACCAGCTCCATATTTAGCAATGAAACAAACAAACAAACGGTCTAGTTCATAACATACTCGGCTCTGAATTAGTCGGTTCTCACCAGCAACATGGGACATCATATACCAAATAAACCAAAAACCGGTAGCCAAAAAATTCCCAATACCCAGTTTAAGCAAGCCTAACATGATCAGAGAGAGCGTACAAGACGAAAAAAAAAACATGATCCGATGATGTAAGAAAAGGCTGAAGCCACGTGGCAATGGTCGGAGGGAATGATATGCATACCTGGAAGGAGAGGAACCCAAGAAGGAAAAGAAGGGAGGCGAAACGGGGGACTAAAGAAGGTGCCATCCTGGCTTAGTTAGCTTCTCTTCCTTAATTTTCCCAGGGATTGATAAATGGAGGGATGCCAAATGAGACAAGATACCTGGCCTTGGCTTTATAGGTAGAAAATAAAATAATAACATAAAAGTGATCGCGGACGAAAGATAAGATATTTTTTTATATTTTCTGGTTTATATTCTAAATAAATCTTGCACTACATTTTTAAGTGCTTTTGGATTTGGTAGATATTTTATTAGAAACGTATTGAATAGTGCAACGGTTGGCCATGGATTCAGAACGGACACTAACAGGAGCATCTCGTACCGTCCGGGATTTAATCTCTACCAATCATAATGATTAGGCGCGCGTTAGAGATCTAACGATATAAATTGGTCAAGGGTATTTTGGTCATTCGCCCTTCTATTTCCAACAATCCTCGCACTCTCTCTCTCATCCCTCTCAATCTCCACCCTCCTCCCCCACATTTCCTTCTCTCCCCGCCTCTTTCCATTTTCCAGACATCACCGATAGCAGGTCTTGCTTCGAGCGGCTCTGGCGAGGGAGTCGTGGGGGACAACGGAGGACGCCGAAGAGCCGGCGAAGAGGATGACCTGAACGACGACCAGATGGCAGGTGAGCGGCTCCGACGAGGGAGTCGTGGGGGACGATGGAGGACGCCGACGAGCCAGCGAAGAGGACAACCTGCACAACGACTAGAAGGGAGGTCTTGCTTCGAGCTACTCTGGCGAGGCAATCGTGGGGGACAACAAAGGATGCTGATGAGCCGGCGAAGAGGACGACCTGAATGACGAGGAACGACACTGCATCGATGGAGATTTTTACTCTCGTCTCTTCTCCTGGACAACCACGTCTCCGGCTGTGAAAATAATATTTCGTACCGTCCGGGAGAGGGGCGTAAATGTCAAAACTGACACGCGTGGCAGGGGGACTTGAAAGGTGACAGACGCGTGGCAGGAGACCAGCAAAAGTGATAGACACGTGACAGGGGCTAGGGATGGCAATTAGACCCTTACCCTGAGGGTCTACCCTGATACAGACTCAAAGGGTCCAAGACTTGTTGACTTTGACCAGGTCTAGACCCTGATCCTGCCCGGATCCTGATATTTTAAAAAGATAAGGGCATGGATGTGGATCTCTAGGATCCTGTCCTGATCCTGCCCGAATTTTTTAAATTAATATTAAAACAATATATATGTATATTAATTAATAAACATAATACAAAATTCTCAATTTTAACCTACCCAACTTCAATTTTTTTAAGATTTGCTTATTTGGTTCTTTGTATTGATTTGTTTAATGAATGAAAATATCACATTGCTATTTAAAAACTATCAAATGCCAATTTAATTTTTTTTAAATCAAATATTTTTTTAAGACACGGACCCGCTCGTCGCCCTTATCCTGCCTGATTTTTTCGGACCTAGATCCTGCCCAAATTCTTATTTTTAAAGAGGATAAGAGTAAGGATCTGGGTCCACCATTCAAAAAAAGGGTAAGGATCTGAGCCCTATAGGTCCTACTCGGATCCTGTCCATTGCCATCCCTGTTAGAGGCAAAGTGAAACCCCTCCACTGATTTCCTTTAATTTTTTAATTACTTAATTTTTTTCATAAGTATTTTGTAAATATTAACAAACTGGTATATCATAATGATCGAATTAGTATACTATAGTGAATCGAATTAGAGAATTAATTAACAATAAAGCATATCATTTTATTAATCGTTGGACCCACTATTTGGTCATAACGAGTATGTCATTTTATCGTAAACCGGACATGTCATTTTATCGTAACTAGACATGCTATTCATTTAATTATTTAATTTATTATGAGTTATCGGATATGCCATTTAGAAATAAAAGGCTTCTAATTTATTTTTTTATTGAAGTTTTTTCTTATAAATATTTTTAAGAGAAAATTATGCTCAGGTTCCTGTAGTTTGGCGTTCCTCCTTCTGGGGTCCCTTCATTTTCGAAATCGTTCCTGACGTCCCCGAAGTTTAGTTTTAGAGACTCTCGGGTCCCTAACGGCTCTTTTTTCATTTTTGGTCATAGAAATGACCAAAATATCCTTAAACAAAAAATAAAAAAATTATCTTCTCTAACCTTTGAACAAAAATACCAACCACAAAAAATCAACCCAAAAATAAGATCAAAGTAACCAAAATAAAAAATACAACTAAGAACATCAAGAACAAAAAAAGCTCAAATCAAAATTAAAAAATTGAGATCTCAAATCAAGAAACCTAGATCAACTCAGAGTGACCATTAAACTCGTACAAGCCGAGGCAGCACCTAGATCTACTCGAAACATCCACGATGAAAGAGACGAAGCTCATACAGTACCCAACCGATGACGATGAAGTTCAACACGAACTTCCTGTCAAATCGGTGAGGGACGGTGGTTGTCGTCCTCCTGGCTCGTTGACGTGGTCGCGTCCTCCTGGCTCGTCAACAAATTACTAAATAAAAAACAAAGAACGAATGCAATGGTCCCAACTGTCCCGATAGGAGGAACTAGGTCTGGCCAGTTGGGAACTGGGTCTGGTCGAGAGGAGGAACTGGGTCTCGAGGGGGAACGTCGCGGTGGCTCGACGAAGGGGCTACTCCCTGGGGCCGGGACCTTCTTGTCCTAGATCGGGGTGGGGGCCTCGTTGGGTTGTTCAGGAGATCCGACGGTGACGCCTCGGTCCAGGAGCTCCGACGATGGAAAAAATAGCCGCCTCGTAGTCGAAAAGAGAGACATAGTTAGTGCACGTCACCGCGATCTTCTTGTCCTCCATCCCTTTAGCCGCCTCGCCCTTGTGGCCCTCCTAACAACATCGAGATTCTCGGGATGAAGCGCAAAGAGGAAGACGACTGAGGAAGAAGGAGACAAGCAAGCGCAAAGAGGAAGATGGCGCGATGATGGTGGTTACGACTCCTTGATTTTATTATACTCTCAGGCCCCTCGCTGACGTCAGCGATCAAGATATTATTATTTTATTACTGAAATGACCATTATAGCCTTGGTCCGGTCAACTATAACCTCCAATCATCTTTCCGGCGAACAAAATTTTTTCGGCGACCAAAAATGACTAATATACCCTCACAAAAATCAATTAAAAAAATAAAAAAAACACATTGAGGACCGGAGAGGAATCTGTCGCCGAGCAAAAACTCCAACCACCGCTCCGTGTTGATCCGTCGACGGCGTCGGGAGTCCATGTCGTGGGACTTCAAGGGCTCGTCAACCACCATGTAGCTCTTCGTCGCGACCAGCACCAACCACATCTACGTCGCCGTCGCAACCGCTGTCACCTACAAGTTCAGCACAAAGGTTCGATTTGATTGGAGCCTCCACCGGCGCTCCGACGTCACCTATAGGTGCCCCCGCACCAAAGACTGGTTTTCGCCGAGAACCACATCTACGTCTCCGAGTGTTCGTCGTCGAGTTTTCGTCGATCTAAATTTTTCGCCTTTTGATTTTTATCGATTCAATGAGTGATGCTCGGAGTGCCTCGGGGCCGGTTGGGTTTCAGGCTTTGCTCAAGTGCCTCGGGGCCGGTCGAGTTTCAGGCTCTACTCGGAGTGCCTCGGGGCCGGTTGGGTTTCATCTCGCGTGACCCATGTCGAGTTTCTTCTGCCCACGGTGGCCGATAGCGACGTAGATGTGTTTTTGACAGCGGGGAGGGGGGAAGAGGAAAAGAGAGAATGGATGGATTAGAAAAAAATTATTTTGTATTTATTTTGTGAGGGTAGAAAAGTCATTTCCTTGAGAAAAAAGTTTGATGACGTCAGTGAGGGGCGTGAGAGTATAATAAAACTAAACTTTGGGGAGTTTTTAATCGATTACCGGAATACAGGAGGGCGAGCCTTAAATATACCAAACACCAAGAGCCTGAAAGTAATTTATCCTTTTTTTATCACACTCGGGCATGCCAATTGATCGTAACCAAACATGTTTTTTTATCGTACCATTTAATTATAATTGAGCCTGTCATTCAATTTAATATAAATTTTATTAAACATTAACCGGACATACTGTTAGATATAACCGAGCATGCCATTAGTAATAATCGAACATGCCATTTTAACATAATCGAGTATATCAATTAATTAATTATTTTATTTGTTATAAGCTCCATCACAACCGAACCAATTTTTTATAAAAAGAATCAAACCAAATCAGAAAACACTACACCTACACGGAAATCAAACAAAACAAGAAACAACTCTTTTATTTTCCAATTCCATTTTCCTCGATCTGAGATGAACAAGCGAACGAGTTCCGAGCTTGAAGATGGCCGTCCATTGGAAAGGAGGGGGAGTCACCGTCCATTGGAAAAGAGGCGCAGCGAAGACAACGGCGACCAGAAATCTAAAAATCACCGCCGGAGACGTGGCCATCCAGAAGAAGAGACGAGAGTAAAAATCACCGCAGGAGACCAGAAAAGTAAAAATCAACGCCGGAGACGTGGCTGTCAAGGAGATTTGGCCAACCAAAAGTCTAAAAATCACAGCCAGAGACGTGGTCGTCCAGGAGAAGAGACGAGAGTAAAAATCTCTATCGATGCAGCGTCGTTCCTCGTCATTCAGGTCGTCCTCTTCGCCGGCTTGTCGGCGTCCTTTGTCGTCCCCCACGACTGCCTCGCCGGAGTCGCTCGAAGCAAGACCTGCCATCTAGTCGTCGTTCAGGTTGTCCTCCATCGTCCCCCACGACTCACCTGCCATCTGGTCGTCGTTCAGGTCATCCTCTTCGCCGGCTCTTCGGCGTCCTCCGTTGTCCCCCACGACTCCCTCGCCGGAGCCGCTCGAAGCAAGACCTGCCATCGGTGATGTCTGGAAACTGGAAAGAGGAGGGGAGAGAAGGAAATGTGGGAGAGGAGGGCGGAGACTGAGAGGGATGGGAGAGAGCGAGGGTTTTTGGAAATAGAAGGGCGAATGACCAAAATACCCTTGATCAATTAATACTGTTAAAACTCTGACGCCCGTCTAATCATTAAGATCTATGATAGAGATTGAATCCCGGAATGCTCCTCTTAGTGTCCGTTCTGAATCCATGGCCGAATTGAAAATAAGCGACTTATTTTGTAGTGCGTACTGCATCCATTCAGAAATATTTTATTATGAACATGGAATAGTTTGATTTTTCTGTTTGAAACCAGTTTCCTGTCGCATACTATTCAAGTCTTCCGCATTAAAATTCGACATGCATAATTTTTCTGTTTTTATAGTTTTCTTCGGTTCAAATTCAAATTAATTAAATTTGAAGATGTTTTACAACCGAGAAACCAAAGTAGTAAGAACAAACAAAGAAGATAATAGAACAGAAGAGAAGAAAGCAGACATAACTCAACACGTTGCATACTATTTAAGGTACCGTAGCCTGTCTTAATTGAAGGAAAATATTTTGCTTTGGTGCTGGTAGTGAATTCTAGTGTCACGGACTAAAACTCTCCCTTGCAAGTTGTGTTTGCGGCACTCGGGCTTCTGTAGTACACCAAGGTTCTCAGGTGCTGCAGCCACAACTTCCCTAAGATGTGGAGCAGCAGCAGAACCTTATATAAGCAGTGTCACGATTCTCCGTTTGTCGACTCGAGGTAAGTGAACCAAACCAACTTTTGCAGCGTCACGAAAATGTGTCAATTCGCGTCGTCTTGCTCGTGCTCATGAAAATGATTCTCTTCATGGTCTTCCCCATCCTCTCTAGGCTCATAAAAAACCCAGGGCAACATCGACTCGAACAAAACTGCCAACGGGTTTCTATTTGCCATGTCACGTGGAGCAAGACCATCGCGATCTAAATCGTCAATTTCAATCCCATTCTGCTCTACCTCTCTCATATGTGGATCAACCATGAAATTTTGCAGGTTCTCGGGGGGAAGTGTCGCGACTACATCTGAGAAATCAGAGACCAACAAGTGACTGTATCTGTAGGGAAATGGAGAAAATAAAAGATTAGCCAAGATAAAAGACGATGGATTAACTTGATAACTCAGTAAAGCCAGTATCTAGACAGGATTATGAGAGCAATCGTTCGAGGCACTAGGGTTAATTCAACATATGCAGCTGGGTATATGTTTATCAGACACTAAGAAAAGAATTCATCGAGTTTGGATTGAAACACGGCCATGAACATCATAGAAGATCTCCCCATGTATGTATTATGTTATGAAACTGACCGAAACTATCAGGATGAACAGGTAATCAACTTTTTCAAAGGGGTCGGAAAATAAATGCTTTTATTATGACAAATGGTCGCCGTTGCCTTCATCAGCAATCGTTCTTCAAGATTAACACCATTGTTTTTTTCTCAAGAACGAAACAGTTTCTCTAGGTCTAGGTTCCTCTGCTATTGTACTTTTGGTCATTGTGGTAATGAGCAAAACATAATTCATCAAAGAACAAGTTTCTGCACCCAAGGAAATCTTACTCATTGTTCTCAGATGAAAATGCCTCTTTTCTTGCACAAGCCCAGTCCTTGGCCTCAGTGCTATCGTGTTCTAGCATCTTGACCACTTCAAGAGCTGCTTCTCGAAGCAACTTCTGCAAATCTGGAAGTCTCCACATGATATAACTTTTCTCAACATAGATATTGATCAGGTGATCCAGAGACGGAGATCCAGTTTTCTCTGATCGGAAAAATGAATTACTTAATATATCTGCCCAGGAACGGTCTTTCAAAGGCACCTTGGCTACCAAACTTTTTAGGACAGAAGGGTGAAGCATCAAAGCTTGCTTCATCAAATCACCAGAAGTAGCCTTTGCAGTATTACGAGAACTGCTCGACAGTTCCTCCCGCTCTAGAAACAACCGGCAAATGGCAAGAGAGTACGAGAAATTGGGAAACAACCACAGTGAGTTATCACTTTGATAGCTTTCAGAAAAACGTTCCAACCATGCATACTCCTCTGCCCTCAAAGCAAAGTAATCAATGCAGAACATGGCCCCCATGGGATCATCTACATCCAGGGACAGTAACAGTTTGCAAACTTCAAGAGCAGAACGATGACAACCACGCCTGTCCAAGTTCTTCATGTGGGTGAACAAAGTTGTGAACAGTGGCTTGTTTGCTTCATGGGTAAACTTTAACTGGCAATTACCCTGCATGGCAGTGAACATGGGATGCCATGCACATTCCAATGCATATAAGCACTTTGCAATGGCATCAGCTGACATTTGGTGCTCACCCACAAACTTAAAGTAGTCTGCCATAGTTATAAGTGAATCTAGATGATAAGGGTAGTGTAAGAGAATACTTGCTATTCCATTCAAATCATGAATAGCTTTGGCAGCTTCAAATGCTCTCTGAGCCTGGTCATTGGTAGATGAAAGTACATATCTGCACCATTAGCAATCCAAGATTAGCACATAAATCCAAAGGTATCTTAAATCTGCCAGTTCTCTTTAGCATACTGAATACTTCCAGGAGAGGAACAGATGAAGAATGTTCCAAAGAAACATGAGAAAGGAAAAAATGAACCAAAATTCATATCTTGGGGGTCCGATAGTTGATCACTGCTGCCTCAGTCACAAAAAAAGGGGGAATGCTACAGAAAAGGAGCATTAATAGATGCAGGTATCATGATGAAACACACTAGATGGGTAATAATACAATGGCATCCATTTGAAATGTTAAACTTATCACATAGAACCAAACTGACAGTAACAACCATCCTGAACATTGAAGCAAAGAGCCAATTACAAGAATCAAAAATCTAGTATGAGACGAGACACGTCTTGGTTAATATAAAACTATCGAAGAAAGCAGTCACAAGTTCAGCGGGTGGATCCCATAGTGTACAATTGAAGTGTAGAAAAGTTCCTACCTAGTCCATATAACAGTATAATCTCAGGACTAGGACAAGCCATTTCTTACAGTACAACTTTTGTGGAACAAACCAGATTAAGAGACACTATTTTCAATGACACATCTCCCTGGCCCTGGTCAGAGTAGTGATGGAAACAGTTTATCTCCAGAGAATGAATAGACACTCAATCCTAATTATCAGAAGCTGAAGAAGTTGCAACTATACAACTTCGTTCATGCATTACATGAGCAATGCAACACGTTCTTGAATGTTGACATGTTGTTAACATTAAGAACAACTCCACAGACAATTGAATAACTTTTTTTTGAAGGGTTAGACAATTGAATAAACTGTGTTGACATAATTCCAACAAAAGTTCCACAAATCTGAAGAATTAAAACAAGATAGCATTGGTGTATCCCCAGTTATGTGTGCTAATCTGCAGATTTATATTCCATCACACTCTGTATGAGGAAATCTTACCTAAAATAATGGTATCCATTCTTACTCTCCAAAAGCTCCATGGACAGAGATCCATCCCATCGAGGCCAGTGTTCCGATGGCGAGACAAGCACAGTCTTTCTCGTATGGAGAACTCCACGTCTTCCACCTCGAATTTGTCTCGAACTGCTAGCTTGACTACTTTTCTCGAACGATCTCACCACCTTTGAACCAAAAATCCTCCTCAATTCATTTTCAGGGTTCAAGAACTTGGGATCAACTTGTAAGATGGATGGTGCATCGTGCGGTTTGACATAATCTGCATTGCTTTTGTCACGTTGTTGAGGTTTTGAAGAACTAACATCCAACGACAATCCTTCTAACCCTTGATCCAACCCCACTTCCACCTGATTCGTAGTACTAGAGGACACACCAGCCTTGCTCTTCTTCTTTTTCTTCTTCTTTGACTTGGGCTTGGATGCGGCAATAGACTCGGAATCCTTTTTCACCCGAGATGACCCTACTTCCTCCTCTTTCTTGACGAGGGATTCATCAACAAGGTCTGACTCGTCCTCCTCCACGTCCTACATAATACAAGCTAAAATAACATCAACCCATCACCCCAGCTACAAGCAAGCAAAACCACACTCGAAACACAAAAACCCGGGATTAATGTCCACACTTTGGAACCCTGAAAACGAATCGAATGCCCGAAACCAAACGCCCCGCCAATCGAAGACCCAAAAGGGCAAATAGCCACCCAACTCCTCCTCATCTTCACCCCGTTATATCTTTCCTAAAGAGAACCAACCAAAACTAGAGAGACAAAGACAGAAAGGGGGAGCGGGTTTTTACCTGTTCGGGTTCGCCCTCGTTGAGAAGGTCAAAAAGGTTAGCCGCGGGACGGGTGGGGGGCTCGGGAGAGTCAGCTTCTTCTTCTTCTTGTAGTTGCTGCTGTTGTTGTTGTTCTTTGAGGACTTTCCTCAACCACCTGGCGGACATTGTGCTTCCTCCTCCTCCGGCTCTGTCTTATTACAATCGGAAACACTAAAAAGTGGGGAAATTCCCGATTAGTTCATATAAACCCCAAGCCAAGCCAAGCCAAGCCAAGCCAAAGCCAGGGACTTCTTCCTCCTCCCGACTCTTCTTCTGCCTTGTTTCTTATTTAAGGGTTTGGGTCTTCCTTTTCCTGGGCCGCGATGGCGTTACGTGGGCCCGCCCACTCGCGTTGTCTGTCCTCACGGCCCAGGCTCTTAACTTCTGCCGGCCTCTGAGTTATTTGAATTCGATTTCGCGGTTGAAAATTTACAAATGTGAAAAATATTATCGAAAGAATTTTCTGCTAAATAGGGCCGGATAATATTTGAATTTTGATACGAGACTAAAAAAGAGGACATTTTCGTATGCATTTGACAAAATAAGAGTTTGCGTCCTTTTTTATTTAGATTCTTTTCACATCAAAATTATAATCTCAATTTTTTATCACAATTTTATTTTTTGAAAAGTCCCAAGAGTGAATCAAATAAGAGTTATTTTTTTATACCGCATGATATTCACGGTATTTAACGATGTGACATTAAGAATGGCTCGAATTTTAAAATTTTTATTAAAATAGAATAATTTTTTCACCAATTAGATACCTATATTACAAAAAATAGAATGTAGCAATAATAAATATTTATTTAAAAAAAATTCACAATGTAGAATTTATTATATTCGAGTCAAAATTTTTAAACAGTGATATTTGTTTTAATAAATATTTTTCAAACTAATTAAACTCGATAATTTTTGAGAAAGAAAAGTGGGTGGGTAAGAAATAGGGTAGTTTGGTAATAACTAATAAGAGAGAGAAGAGGAAGAAAAGGACAAAGAAAAGATTTTAGGCTCGATAAGGTCTCAATCCCCTTCTCTTCCGGGGTCACTCCCTGTCTTTCAACTACACCGCCGCCCAGGTTGGTCTTTAAACCTCTCCGCCGCCTTCTCCTTGAGCGCTCTCTATCTAACCAATTAATTAATTAATTATTTTAATTCCTGATTTTCTACTTGGAATTCTACCTGTAATTAGTGAGTTGAATTCTACTTGGAAGCCTCATTTCCATCGACTTTTAGGGCCTGAAGCCCCTTTCTCTGGGGTTTTAGGGTTTGGTAGGTAGGGTTTGGGCTTCGGATTTCGTTGACCGGATTCTAATTATTTTGAGAAAATTTTTAGGGGAAGGAATTATTCTCTGTAGAAGCAGCAATGGGGACGGTAATTCGCGAGTGGTCTGGGTTCCAGCAATTCCCGTCCGCTACGCAGCACAAGCTTGTCGAGCTCTTTGGCAAACTGAAAGAAGAGGTTCGTTCGGTGCTCTTCGGGTTCTCTGTTTTTCGAAGGGGTCCGGGTTACTTGGTGGCGATGAGAGAGTGATGTTGTTTGTGTTGTTTGCAGGGTGTGAGTACTTTGACAATCCTGGTGATGGGTAAGAGTGGGGTTGGGAAGTCTTCCACTGTCAACTCTCTTATCAGCGAGCGCGTCGTCAATGTGAATTCCTTCCAGGTTCGAACTCTTCTTGTCCTTTGTTTTCCTGATGAATGAGGATCTCGTCGATACCTGAAGGAAGGTGTTTGTTTTCAGGCTGAGGCAATCAGACCTGTTATGGTTTCTCGTGTCCGGGCTGGGTTCACCTTGAACATTGTAGACACTCCAGGACTTGTGGAAGGTGGATATGTCAACTACCAAGCCCTCGACTTGATCAAAAGGTTGGCATTTCTGAGAAGGAGTTCACTTTGGATTCTTTTTTCTTTCTCGGTGAATCGTTTGCATTAGCTTGTTGATGGATGCTCATGCTGAGTGACATGGGGCAACTGGTGCAGGTTTCTTTTGAACAAGACGATAGATGTCTTGCTGTTTGTCGACCGACTGGATGCTTATAGAGTTGATGACTTGGATAAGCAAATTGTCAGTGCTATATCTGATAGTTTCGGAAAAGAGATCTGGAACAAAAGTTTGCTTGTCCTCACTCATGCCCAGCTCTGTCCTCCGGATGATATTGGCTATGATGTCTTTTCTGCTAGAAGGTCAGAAGCTGTCTTGGAAATTATCCGTCGAGGAGCACGGCGAGGGCCCAAGGTTCTTTCTTTCACACTCCTTTTTTTCTAGATTTTTTAACACCTCCCAGATAGAACACAGAATTTAAGGGCATTTACATTGTTTGAAACAAGGGTGCATTAAAAGGTGTTACAAATAGTCACATTCTCTTTTTTCATCTTGAAAGTCTACTGTTTCTGAGAGATTTCCGAGCCTGATCTGACTATAAACATAGAACTGCAGGGAGGATGCCAGATTGGTTGTGGTGGACATCAATGCATCATTTGACATGATGAGAAAATAGGACACTAATCATAGTTCAGGATAATTTCTTCCTGTCTGCGAAAGATTCTAATTGCTATAGCATTGTCGATATCTTCCAAAGCTTTCCCAGGCTTTTAATTTGTGTGCCTAATCTTGTTCATTGATAAGGAAGTACATCGTTAATCTACGCTTCTTTGTTTATCAGCGTGACCACCTCATAGTCTGGATTTGTCAATAAATTGAAGCTTTATCAATCTAGTACTATCTTTGATGTCTCATATCAACTTGATTACTGCACATGAACCTACAGTCAGTACAGGTGGTCTTTGAAACTTAGCAAGTTGAGTATAAAATGCTGTTTACCTTAATAATATTATAGATTAAGAGTACTGGAATGGTTCTATTGTCTCAATTGTCAAAAGATGGTAGATGCGCAGGCCAATTTCTCCTGGTTGTATCGTTCGTTGTAAATTAGAGAATGGCTGAACAGTTTTCCATTCTAAGGTTGCTGGCTTGCTGCTACATCTTTGCGGAGTAAGTATGTGTTAGCTTTTATGCTTATACAATAATCAATTCCTGTCTATTATTGCCTGTAGCAACCTCCTATACTTGTTGGCTTGGTGGAGAACAGTGGAAGATGCAACAAAAATGGAAGTGATGAAAAGGTTCAGTTTCTTGCTCCGAAGAAGTTATGAATGATTGATTCTCTGTTTTTTGCTTGGACTGAAAGCAATCTGTTTGGGTTCTTTGGATACAGATTCTTCCAACTGGTGAAGCATGGATTCCAACTCTGGTGAAAGAAATTGTGGCTGTTGCGACAAATGGCAAGAAGGGAATCACAATTGACAAAAGGTTGATAGAGGGATCAGAGGCAAACAACCGGGGGAAGAAGTGGATTCCGCTCGTTCTAGGAATTCAGGTAAGAGCTTTTCCGGTTCAATATCTGAACTTCTTTCTGCATGTGTTTTTTTCTTTTTCGAATGTTATATGTGGTCCGTTTCATCGGATTCAGCCTTTACATATTGCAGTGGCTTATAGTGAGATGGATTCAAGCAGCAATCAACAAGGATATCGAGTTGAACCCCTAGAATCGGATATTCAATCGGCACAAGCACAGGGAACTGGCCGTTCTCCGGTTTTGTCTTCTGCATGTAACATTTGTGACTTGTCTACATATATTTCAACATTTCGAGTATCTAGGCCTTTGTGCCATTTCTAGCTGACTTCTTATTAGTGATGGGAGTGCTTCAGACGTGGTTTAGTTCTTCAGGAACTGTACTTGGAATCAGAGAAGCATAACCAGTTTTCATATTTCTCTGCCCATTGCTGTCCTTCTCTCTCTCTCATCGTTACTGTAATTTATTCGATTGTGTAGCATTTTTTTTATGAGACTCATAGTTCGTAGTGGTCGCACGAGAGGTAGTGAACGGATTTTGATGACACTTCAAATATCTACTAGACCAAAGGTGCCAACTTTTCCCCGAAATCACAATTCACAACCTTAAAGTTGGCAACTTTCAAAAAGTTTGTATTTTTTGGTCCAGCTTTTTGATAGTACTAGGACTTACTTGAACACGGTGCAAATAGAATGCACCAAGTAATAAAAACTTTAAATTCGCTTCAAGCTATGTTTCAAATTCAAACTCGTGAACTTATTAGATAGGAATCTCTAGCTCATTCATTGTGAGAAAATTAATTGTGCTTGAATTTGGATTAATCTTGGTATATGGAAATGACATCAGACGATAGAGGTTAATAGGTAGAAAAAGTATCATGTCATCTGCTCTTGGCCTAATAAACTCTCCCCTGCATTTGGATAATCTACCTCCGCAACTATCTTCCACCTGCAACAGAAGGGTAACCCTCAGATTTGCCCGAGTTCTCTCAGATTTGGGGTACGTTTCTTTGCTTCCTGTGTTAATTCAAGAAATTTGAAGCAGAAGACCTCGGAGTTTGCTTTGCCTGAGCTCGCGTACAAGAGAACCTGCAGAGAAAATTTAGGGAGAATTCCAGTTACTTCCATATGACATTAACATATACTTAAGATTACTACGTTCCACCGAGTTTGTACAAGTGGTAAAAAATTTGAATTTATTTAACGTGGTTTTGAGTTTAGTTCTCAAAAAATGACATTAAAAAATGGAAGACAAGGGGACAGAATGAAGAATGTTGGAAGCTGCACATGGTCCATGTCCTATTACAGGCATGACCTAATTGTGTCACGGTTTAGGATTCGCCTTTTGCCCTCGTTCCTGCCGGCATCTGCTTATTATATTCTCCCCCGTGTCCACCGAATTATCAAATTCCTATCCAATTCGGACTTCTCGGTAGTGACAGGCTTATACGTGATCTTACTTCAATCTACTTGAGTGGCGGGGCAAAAAAAAAAGTTTGCAGATAATTTTTCAGAAAGTTAATTTTTTTGTTTTTAACAAAAGTACAAATTATACCTTTTTTAAGTCAAGCTGAAAATTTTGAACAAAAACTTGGGAATTTTTTTTCATAATTTAAAATTAATATTTAATTCGAATCTAGATTAGTCTTTTTCATGTCCAGATATTATTTGGTTAAAAAAAACCTTTCATAGGATGTGTCTCCTCCTATGATTCTCCTACCTTTTGCGTGAAAGAAATAAAATTAGAAATAATTTCGATTAATCAACTTTTGGTCCCATCCATTCAATTTGCTTAGTTGGTCCAAAACCTTGGAGAAGGTGATTCTCTAGTGGGGAAGGTTGGCATTTTGTTTAAACTCATTGAGACTTGAGTTTAAGGATGATTCTTTTAACAATATTTTTTATATTCGTAAAGTTTGAATTCAAAATTTTTTAAATGAATTCAAGTCTCTTAATATTTGAACTAATTGATATAGGTTGGCCACTTTAACCTAATTATGTTATAATTGATCATACTATCTTATTACGTATCTATGAGTAGTTTAGGTGGCCGAACTTGATCTGAATTAGATCATTTAGATATGATTTTGTACATGGAAATTTTTATGACACGGAATTAGTCATGTAATTATCAAGTAGGCTTCGGAGGTCCTGACGGGCTTTGGCCTCTTTTGGGCGGCATAGTTGGTTTTGTCCTTGCAATTTCTTTTGGTCAATTGCAAGACAAATCTCTTTTTTGTTGTTGGGTTTGTTTCAATCATGGCTAGCCTCTTTCCCGTCACACGCTGTGGTGGGTTGTAGATAGGTCTTATTCGGGGTGTTATCTCCATCTTTTGTGTGAGAGTTTTTACCTTGTGCATATTTGTACACAACTCCATGATTAATATAATTCTACTTTTTCCAAAAAAAGTGTAACTATTGTACTATTTGATGTAAATATTAAGATATATATGAAATTAATCCATTTGTCAAAAAAATTACCTCATAATTGAAGTAACTAGTTACGTTTTAAAGTAGCAAAGTTTAGTGGTAGTTGATTTAACCATGCACCAAAATGGCGGTGTCCAAATGATGGTGAACGGCACTGTTTTTGTTTAATTATGTATAATATAATATGCAAGAAATTTGGAATTTCACCATCAATCAATTAATTTTCTCTCCGTTTTATATTAAATTATACAAAATACCTAAAACGGAATGCTGTAGGAATCCGTCTACCACAAAAGCTTAAAAACATTCAAACCTCTTTTTTCCTTTTCAAATCGATTGATTAATCTGCAAATATAACAATATAGTGTTATCAAAGTAGTCTAAATCAACTAATTTAAATATGAACAAAATATTAAAAAAAATAAAATGATTAACACAGTTCGTCAATCACACTCCATAATCCAACGCAACAACAATTAATCAATAGTCGGCAAACCCATCAATTTCATCAAAGACAAAGACGGACGAGGATGGCGTCGGGATCTGGAAAATCGAAGTCTCGGTTTTTTGTCTTGTTTCTCCTCGATATCTCCCCCCCTCTCTCTCTCTCTTTCCCTATATTAATATACGACAGCAACCGAGCACCAACCAATCGCCAAACTCATTAAAGCCACCACCACCCAAACAGTGCACAATGCTCCTCCTCCTCCTCCTCGTCGCCTCGGCTTTCGTACGAAACGACGCCGTACCGTCCCCGACACCGAAACAGCTGAGGTTCGGCCGCGGCGGTGAGTTCAAGATTCTTCAAGTGGCGGACATGCACTTCGCCGACGGCAAGTCCACCCCCTGCCTCGACGTGTTCCCTTCCCAGCTGCCCACCTGCTCCGACCTCAACACCACCGCCTTCGTCCTCCGTATGATCCGCTCCGAGAAACCTGATCTCGTCGTCTTCACAGGTACCTCCCTACCCCACCCTTATCTCCGGATTCTAGTTTAAGCAAGAATTTTCGAGTTCGAGCCAACACAATACAGGAGCACGGAGCTTTTCATTAGAACACAGCTCGCAAATTTAAATAAAAATAAAAAATTTAGCAAAGTACGAAGTATCTTTTTAAGTAGAATTGTATTTTCTAAAGAAAAATATTGACATATGTATTAAGATAAAATTTATCTAGTTGTCGTACCGTAAGCATACAACAGTTGTATCCGTCTAGGTTTGTTTCATCTATTAAAAACCTTTCATCCCTTGGCGAGTTGTCTTTATGATATTCTCGACTTCGGCACTCCCTTCAAATAGGCGATATGCCAAATCGTGCGCGGAACATCTTCCTAAATTAAATGATTCATAAATACTCCTACCTTAAACAAATATCTTATTTAAGTTTTTTTTACCACGTGTATCAAATCCGTTGATGATGGCTCGTCACTAGTGTTGCTTTGTTTGTTCTTGCAGGGGACAATATATTCGGGTTCGACGCCACCGACGCAGCCAAGTCCCTGAACGCGGCGTTTAAGCCGGCGATCGAGTCCGGCCTCCCGTGGGCGGCTGTGCTTGGGAACCACGACCAGGAGTCCACATTGTCGAGGGAGGGCGTGATGAAGCACGTGGTTGGGCTCAAGAACACTCTGGCCAAGCTCAACCCGGAGGCCCACCTCATCGATGGCTTCGGCAACTATAACCTCGAAATTCGGGGAGCTCAGGGTACGCCATTCGCGAATAAGTCGGTCCTTAATCTGTATTTCCTTGATTCCGGGGATTACTCCACTGTTCCATCCATTCCTGGCTATGGTTGGATCAAGCCCTCCCAGCAATATTGGTTCCAACGCACCTCCCTAAGGCTACGGGTAGGTACTTCGATCGCGTTTAGTGTGTGTTTCGCGGGGTTGGATTCGGTGCTGCTGGATCGGACAACATGGAGAACGGCGGCACATCACAAATTATAACGGCACATTGCCTGATGTGCCGTTGTTTATGTGTGGTGTTGTGACGTGCCGTTGAAAAACTAATGTACCATTGTGCCGCTATAATTTGTGATGTGCCGCCGTTCTCCGTATTGTCCGATTGGTGCTGCTGGAGTCACGATGTCAGTACCGAATCCAATCCTGCATTTCGCATAATGGATTTGGAGATTTGATCACTGACGTAGTAGTGTTTGAAGTTTAATGAAATTTTGATGTTTCATCTATTTTGGTTCAGAGAGAATACATGAGCAAGCCGGAGCCTCAAAAAGGGTCTGCTCCGGGGCTGGCGTACTTCCACATTCCGTTGCCTGAGTTCGCTAGTTTCGATTCGTCGAACATCACTGGAGTGAAGCAAGAAGGGATCAGCTCGCCAAGTGTGAATTCAGGATTCTTTACTGAAATGGTGGATGCAGGGGATGTGAAGGCTGCTTTTGTTGGGCATGACCATTTGAACGATTTCTGTGGGAAGTTGACGGGGATTCACCTGTGTTATGCTGGTGGTTTCGGGTACCATGCCTATGGAAAGGCCGGGTGGTCAAGGAGAGCGCGCGTGGTGGTTGCGTCGTTGGAGAAGACGAGAAATGCTTGGGGAGCAGTGAAGTCCATCAAAACCTGGAAGCGCCTTGATGACAAGAGTCTCACTACTATAGATAGTCAAGTCCTCTGGAGCAAGCATCCTGCAGGTAAAGCTCATTCCTGAAATCTTGTGTTACTCCGAATTTGATTTGTTCCGAGTTCGATTTTGTTCAAACGTTATCTTTGGACTGCTTTTCTAGTGAAGCTGCCTGATTAATTGGATCTTTTAGAACTACACGGAGATGTACTTGTCTAACTGATAAAAGGATTGCCTCTGTGACTCGGATTTTCGCCACTGTAAAGGCCGGAACTACTTGCACTATCAAAATCAAACACCACGATAGTAAAGCTAATGCTTGGTGATCCGGGTCTGATTGCCGTCCCTAGCGAGTATCTGTTGAATCATACATACAGTGCACGAGCACATGTGCTTACTCTCAGCCAAATGCTGTTATTGCTTTGTTTGTGGAAGATGGTGAACCTGATGGTTCTTGTGTAAGTTTTATCAGCTGTATGTTAACTAGATCATCCTCGTAGTTCACAGAGCACTCGAACTCTGCGACGGAACTCGTACGTTAATGTTTCCCCTACCTTACATCATCTTCCCCTCCCGAATTCACTCGGTACCGTTTAGTCCCTTTCTGACTGATGCATCATCACTTGAAGGATTTGCTTTGCCAATTATATAGACTGCAGCAAATAAGGTCCAAGTCTTGTTAGGTAGACTTGCTATTGTCAACCCATATAGATGAAGCATATACAAATTTGCGATGCAAAAGACGCAAAATGAGATGTGCAGAGTCAGTCTATCATATCACTGAAACTCTGAGATCTCATATAGCAATAATGTGTCACCAAATGGCTATTTTTGACATGAATCTCAGTTCCAATTCTTGAACCGTTCATCGACAGGAGTTGGTCCAAGTGATTAAGAGACTTGATTTTTTTTAGAATGTCTTGGTTTCAAACCTTACAAATAGAAAAGACACTATCAAAAGTGTCACTCGTAAACAAAGCTCGATAGAGCTCAACTTGAATACCGGATGTCCAAAAAAAAAGATGAGAAAGCTAGTAACAACTAGGAAAAACGAATAGAAAGCTCCTCAGAGGGCAAAGGGCAGAAATTGTGTCTGCGTCACAGAACTTGCAGGTTGAGTTTTGTATAATGATGTTCAATTCGAATCTAAATGTCAACGTCCTGATATTTTGACACAAATCAAATCGAACACCTTCCCCAAGTAGAATACAGAATTAGTTCGAGGGATAGAGGCGAGCACGACGAATTAATTAACAACTTGGACTTTGCCAGTCCTCAACCACATGGAATTCATTGCTGGACGATATCATTCCACTTTCTAAAGTTTCAACTACAATAATTTAGATACTATTGAAAGAAAATTGTCCACATTTCTCGAATATATTTAAAAAATACAATCCTTTGACCGACGGTTTATTTTATATAAATCTGTTGTCCATCCAACTCTCTGAAGTCTGACCATCCCCCACAACTTAAACTAAAAACTACTCCAACAGGCAACCAACCTTCACCCCCCAACCAGTACCCATAAATTTTGGCAGCTCGGTACTCCTACTACCTTGTCCTAACCATGGCAACCTCATCGTCGAGACAATCGGCGCGCCACGTCATCATCACCATGGCCTGTCTCTTCATATGGGCAACGAGTATTGTCCAAGCGAAGGGCGGGGGCGGTAGGGACTTGTGCAGGGGACACAAGGACAACAAGTACGAGGAGGGTGAGGGTGAGGGTGAGGGTTGCCACATAAGCTGCTTCCGGGCTGACCCTGTTTGTGGGGCTAATGGGATCACCTACTGGTGCGGCTGCCCTGACGCCGCTTGCTCCGGCGTCCGCGTCGTCAAGCTCGGGCCTTGTTAGCCTCGCCTTGTGCGTGGTTGGCCTTTTGGGAGTTTGGCCTTTCCCTAGATATATTTATATACGATCCTGGTTTCAATTTTTGTCAGTCGTGTGTTTTTTCTCTGGAGTTTGCTTCGAGTGTTTTGTATCTGGTACAATATCACTTAAATAAATAACTATTTAATATTTAATATTAATACACCTAAATTCGAAATTTCTTATTTATAATTTTTACGGTTCATTATACCCTCTAATCCGAATTTAAGTGGTTTCACAAATCCTAACAAATATTTATTTAACAATTCTAAAAGATTCGATTTGGAATTTAATTAGGAAGGCCTAAACACCATTGCCCCGTCTTCTTCATTTGGATCCAACCGCGAATTCTCCTTTTCCCCCAATTTTCCGTCGTTAAAGGGGCTAGGGTTCGGGATTCCGCCCTCCCTTCTTCCCCTACCATGGCTTGGCAATTCCCAATAGCACCCTTCCTAATCCTCCTAATTTCCCTGTTATCGCTAAATTCCCACGCGGCGTCCGGCGGCGAGATGCTGATCGAGCAAGTCACCGGCGGCGGGGAGGAAAGCGTGTGCTCAAGGACGGGGCAGCCGGCGTCGTGCCCGGTGAACTGCTTGAGGGCGGATCCAGTGTGCGGGGTGGACGGGAAGACATACTGGTGCGGATGCCATGACGCCACGTGTCGTGGGGTGCGGGTGGCGAAGGTGGGACCCTGCGAGGTGGGGAGCGGCGGGAGCGGCTCCCTCCCCGGCCAGGCGCTCCTCCTGGTCCACATCGTGTGGCTCGTCCTGCTCGGCTTCTCCTTGCTTTTCGGCCTTTTCTGATTTTTTAACAATTTATCCTGGTTGGCCAAAACCCGGGCCTTAAACAATCATCAAGATTTATTTCTCTTCCAACTAATGTTTTATTCATTTTTATAAGGAGTGGAAGTTGATTCATCGACCTATAAACATCTTACCACCAACCGTTGTTAACGTGGCCCCGTGTTTCCCTTTCTTTTGTAGAGATTATTGTTTTTACCAGATGCTGGTGTTTGTTTTCCTTCTCTCTCTCGTTTGATTGTTGGGCAAATTACTATCGTATCTCTCGTGTTTAACTAAATTGACGATTTTGTCTTTTGCGTTTCAAAATTTTTTCTCCCATTTCCCTTGTTTAATTTTAAAGAAAAGTATCATTTGAGTCCTGTTGTTTACACCGATTTTGCGATGTGATCCTGAGATTTAAAAACGATTTTTTTGGTAGTTATAGTTTCATGTTTTTTGCGTCAGAGGCTCGGGAAGACTCCCGAGCCAAATATCAGCTCCAAACCTAGTTGACAATTTGAGATGACACGCCATCAGATTTTTTTAACCAATTGGCAATATAAAGTGGCACAATATTAAATATCCTTTTCAATCCTACTATTTTTATAGTTTTTAAAAAAAAACCTCCTCTCTTCTTCTTCCTTCCCTCTCTCATCTCTCTCTTCCTCCATGGCAACCAAAACTAAAGGGAAAAAATAATTGCAACAGTTTGAAGCAACACAGAAAATCAAAACCCTATAACTTAAATCCCAATTCCTCCTAACCTGAAATACACAACACCTTCAAAATTCGTCAACAAAATCTCCAAAATCGAAATCTCAAACCCTAATTAACTAATCTTCCCCTCAGAGTTGTGGGTCTAAGGATCAATGGATGCGCGGCGAGGCAGCAAGTTCGTCCCCCTGACGGAGTCCGTCGACCCGGCCTGGTTCGTCCTGGAGCAATTCCTCGTCGACCCGACCTCCTGTGTCTCGTCCTATTTCCTCTCCGTTGAGGATGAAGACGAAGAGGAAGAAGACGACGAGGAAGCGAGACGGCGGTGGCGGTGGCGGCGGTCGTCTTCGTGGAGGGCCTCGCGGTCGTCCTCGTAGAGGGGACTCACTTAATGTGAAGTGAATCTTCTAGGGAATCCAAGATGGGTTAAAACAGAGAGGGAGAGAGTCTAAAAGGGGTATGGGTTTCTGGGTGGAAGAGTTATTATTTGATAGGATGGATAAGGATTTAATTTCTGGGTTGCAATCTTTATCGATTTCTTGAGATGGGTTTCAAAAAATTTGATTCTCTGATGCAATTTTTTATGGTTTCTCGGTTGGTTTTGTTCATGTGTGCATCTTTTAAGGTGGAGAACTTTGTTAGGACTTTCTGGGGGTAAGAACTTTTTTTTGCAGTTCTTGATTTTGGCCATGGCCTTAATCAGAAGGGAGAGGAGAGGAAAAAGATGAAGATGAAGGGGGTGAGAGAGAGAAGAGAGGGAGGAAGAAGAGGAAGTGACAG
This sequence comes from Hypericum androsaemum, assembly GCA_963995505.1. NCBI lineage: Eukaryota > Viridiplantae > Streptophyta > Magnoliopsida > Malpighiales > Hypericaceae > Hypericum > Hypericum androsaemum. Next base: position 4,919,162 of record OZ023185.1, on the reverse strand, counting down.
GAGAGAAGATGAATGGTTTTTTAGAAAGTATAAAAAATAATGGGATTTAAAAGGATATTTTACTTTCATGACATGTCAGCATTCCAAGCGGAACAAATTTTCCAACGTGGCGAGATACATCAGCACCGAACGACGTCGCTTCAAAGTTCGGAGTTGATATTTGGCTCGGGAACCTTCTCGAACCTCTGACGCAAAACACGTGAAACCACAACTACCAAAAAAATCGTTTTTAAATTTTAAGATCAAATCACAAAATCGGTGTAAATCACATGACTCAAATGATATTTTTCTCTTAATTTTATTATACTCTCGGATCTCTATTGCCAGAATGTTAATGTTGTTCTCGTTGTCCTTGAACAAGTCTGCTAAGGTCATCCACAGGGCACGATGTATTCAGATGGCTTCCCGACCCCTCCCATGGTTTTTCTGTTAAAACCTCTACTTGCAGTTGTTCGAAGGGATTGGGAATCGTCGATTGGGGAAAAAGTCCCAAATAGTAGTTAGGGTTCATCTTCAAATTTGGATTCAAAAACCTAATTAGGGTTCTTTAATTAGAGTTCTGGGTAAAAATTCCTAATGTCAACTGCAATTTTTATCTTCCACGTTTGGCAATTGGTCTCTTAGGATTTTGAAGTTTCTTATTAGTGGATGTCCACGCCGTTGTTAATAGGATGTTGCATAAGAAAGAGCTTCTGAAGCTCAATGAAGGATTTTGCGAGGATCCTTTTTTTCGAAACAGAGCCAGAGAATTTTGTTTTAGGAGGAAGAAGATGAATTCGGGGAAGAAGGCAATGGGAGGAGGGCTTTTTTTTTTTTGGTTGGGAGGGGTATTTTTGTCTTTACAAGTGGGTCTTCGCCGGAAAAAATTACCGATTCCGGCAACAGGGACCCGAGAGTATAATAAAATTAGACAGGGGGACGGGAGAATAATTTTTGAAACAAAATCGTCGATTTAGTCAAATACGAGGTTAATTTGCCGTTGATTGTTCTTCGTAGAGGGAATGTACCCGACGTTAATGATGATTTTTTTTTAAAATCACGTTAATGATGATTGAGGCCGTGCCTAACCTGAGATATGGTCCATTGGTGCAAGTTTCTTTTAAAAAATAAGGTGGTGCCGGGAACACCTATTGAGCCTAATGATTCAGGTTCGGTAAAAATTCTTCCTACCGAGTCTAAAATGATAGTATTTTCAGGGAAAAGCTTCCACCAATTCAATTGATGTACATGGTCGGTGGTCGATCCATAAATTGATCTGTTGCACGATTGCTGTATACAAGGGATCTTCTCTACAGATGATGCGAGTCTTGTGATGTTTGAGAAAGATTGCGCTTCCTTATATTATCTATATCTGTCTATTAGAATTTAGTACTCCGGAGGACGATGGCACGTGAAACAACAGCCAGATGTGATGAACCAATGAACTTGTGTTATTTATATGATGACTCTTGTTGTTTCGTATCCTATTTGCAACGCCAGGAAAGGTTTATTGTTGCCTCTTGTTTGTTTTGCAGATAATTTACAAGACCAATCCAGTTGTGCACTTGTGCTGGTACAAGGGGGCAAAGAATGATGCGGCCATGCTTGGTGCATCTGCCACACGATTTTCCCCCCCGAGGTTTTCGCCTTGCCGGTTTGATCTCCAACTTGCCTCGCCTTCTCCGTGTCTTCGCAGACTGACTGCAACAGCACATCCTTGCTGCAGTAATGCCTATTACACACTCTACAAGTACTGCAAGTGGCTGCAAACAATGCGCCATTTGCGTAGTTTTGGTAAAATCAGCGGCAGCTTCACTATGCCAGTGTTGGCACAGATAGTCCTAATCAAACTACTTGTGATCTCTGATAAGCACACGACGAAAACTCTGTTTGAACCAAGATTGTCGGTGGACTCTTCGACAGTCTACCAACCATTGAAGAACGTTAAATGAAGAGACAGGACAGTGAGGGGGGTCACCGACATTACCGAGGCAAAACCAACTGACAAATACTTGTACGAACCGGTGAATGAGTTGTTGTAAATAAAGAGGTCTGAGAGTTGGAGACATTATTTTTGTCATAATGTTGCTCGCAAAATCTCAACTCCCGGTGGATCAAGACCAATGCGTCGGAATTACTTTTCCCGGTGTTACGGCGACAACGTATAATAATGTAGATAACTACCTCACTTATTAAAAAATATTGGAAAACGCCGGAAATCAAAATATTTATTCTGTTCGTATTTGTATTAGTCAATTGATCGTAACCGTTACTTTTATAAAAAAGATAATCACTATGAGCGTCCGGTGATTAAAAAAACATTATATATATATATATAAATTCATATAAACATATGGCCGTGATTCGAGAACCCGTCGCAACGCGAAAAGCCAAACGGAAGCGAGAGAACCCCAGTCCACGAGACCGGCGAATTATAAAGCAAAATCTCCGTCCACCCAAAAAAAAAAAAACTGGAAACTGTTCCACAACAATCATCGTCCTTGGAGCGGCGGGAAATAAATGGTAAGAGCCAAAGAAAAGCGCCAAGCGGCGGCGGCGGATTGTAGTGGTTCAGGCGGGAACGAGAGGAATCTTCCTGACGGTGGTCCCTTGTCTTCTTTCGAGGCAGAGGAGGTTTCTTGTACCACTTTCAACATCCTCGCGCCCATCTATAAGCGGCTCGACCAAAAGGCAACGACTTTACTTCCCTTTTGGTGTTTTCCCTTCTTTTTACCAACTGGGTTGGCTTTATCTCATGTGGGTTTTCGTTTTCGTTGAATCAGAACCAGAGCCTCCGCGAAAGCGATGACCGGAGGTTCTGGCTTGCCCGGAACCAGAGGATACTGGATTGGTTGCTCTGTGAGAGGTCTTCCATTATTTGCCTCCAGGTAGAGAGAGAGAGAGAGAGAGAGAGAGGGTTGCAAATGTTGTTTGTTTTAGAATTTGTGTTTTTTTTCCTGAGGATAAAGTTGGTTTGTACTTTGTTTTGTTTGGTCAGGAATTCTGGGTTGGGAATGAAGAGCTTGTGCACATGTACCAGGACGGGCTTAGTGATGCTGGTTATGTTACATTCCAGCTGGCACGGACCAACAATCGTGGAGATGGTAAGCGAATTTTCTCCTCTCGAATAATCTGGATGTCGTGTGTTCGCTATTGAATCTGGTTATCTATGATGTGCACTCTCCAGGTCTGCTGACTGCTGTTAGGGAGGACGCATTTAGGGTACTAGATCACAGGGAGTTGCTCTTCAATGACTTTGGGGATCGCGTTGCTCAATTGTTGCACGTTCAGTTGATTGCACCGGTATTAAAGAACATGAAATGTGCTGACCAACAAGAATTACTCATAGTAAACACACACTTGCTATTCCCACATGATTCCAGTTTATCTTTAGTGAGATTGAATCAGGTATTGGATTCCTGCATCTTGATGGATTATGTGACTCTGATTTTCTAGCGCGAAGCAGCTTGCAGCTGAAATCTGTTTTTGTGCTTTGTTCTGGCTGTCATAGGTTTACAAGATACTGATGTATGTAGAAACATACCAGAGAGAAAATAAGCTAAATAATATGCCCGTCATACTATGTGGGTAAGCTTTGTGCTTTCATGATGCTGAGTAAATGATTCCTGAAATGGGGGAATGAACATTATTATATTGAATATCCTTATGTCTTCTGCTTCTTTTAGTGATTGGAATGGCAGCAAGCGTGGACACGTTTACAAGTTCCTGAGGTCCCAAGGATTTGTCTCGTCCTATGACATAGCTCATCAGTATACCGATAATGATGCAGATGCTCACAAGGTCAGTTTTCTTAGTTATCTAGTTCCATGCCTAATGTTCTCTCCAGTATGACAACCTTTTGAACTGACAACTATTATTTTGTTCGAGTTGTATGCCCTTGTTTCTCAAAATGATGACAATTTATGGAAACAAACAGCAAGATTTCAGTAATTTTTTCTCACTTCCAGTGTTACGTATCTCAGTGGGTGAGCCATCGGAATCACCGGGGAAACATCTGCGGTGTTGACTTCATATGGCTACGTAATCCTGTTAAATTGAAGAAAACCTTGAAGACCAGCTGGGCAGAAGCTGTCTTTGGAATAATAAAGGTATGATTTAATGACTCGGTGTAGTTCGAGCATTATTTTTTTGGTCTGTCTCGGTGTTGTTTTCAATGTCACTCGCCCAATTGCAGTTCTGTGTCCTTCTATTGTTCATGCAGTTAGCTCAAAACTTCATCCATACCTTGAAGATCTAAGTCGCCAATTTGCAAATTTGGATTGGTTTTCAGAACATTGCATCTGCTAGTTTGGTTTTGCACGCATCTGTATGCAGTAGAGAGACCTTCAGGGGTGGCTTTCCGGTTGTTGCAATGTAAATCCTCTCAATGTATTATGTTTTCCCAATCGTCTCTCCAGTCGACCTTGAATAATTGCTTCTGCTAATGTGATGCTTGCTGTGCCCGAGTCTTAATGTTGGCTAAATTAGCATTACAGGAATGCATCTGTTTTGTGCCTCAGAGTCTGATTTCCTTCTATTTTCAATGATTCCTTCTCTTTGAGCAGATGGAAGTTTGTGCGTCAAGGACATATAGTTTTGTCTGTGAACTTGCTCTTAATTTATTTGGAGATGTGTCTCATCTGACTCATACTTGAATTGCAGTGTCAACTCCTAAAGACATCATTGGTCGAGAACGATGCATTTGCATTAATGAAGGCCGAGAATCACGGGGATTATATTACATATTCTGGATTTTTTGAAGCACTTAAACAGGTACTTTTATGAGTTGCTGAGATTTTGACGGTACTGGATACTGGAATTGTAGGCTCAACCAATTTCTATCTCTGCACAGGTGAATCTAGTAGGCCGGCCGTACGGGCTGAGTTTCCAGGAGACAAAAGACCTATGGGACCTAGCCGATGTTAACAGAAATGGAGTGGTTGATTATGAAGAATTTAAGGTTGGTTATACCGTCCACGCCTGCTGGTTCCATGAACTACTACTATCATGCTTCAGTTAAATAGTGTCTCGGTTGTCTTTCTCTCCGTGATTTGTAACATGGTTGTGTAGCCCTAAAAATCGACTAAAAAGAAAATGTCTGATAGTGATCCTGTCGGCACCTGTTGACAATCTAGTCTGGCCTCGGTTGAATCTAAAATTCTGATATTTCAGTCTGCAATCGGCATAAACTTGGTAGTGTTTCTAGTTCACCTCATCTTTGTCAGGGTTCTCTGTTATTTGACTACTGATAAAACTGATTGTTCAATGCAGCAGAGGATATGGAACTCGGCGTGTGAAGAGCAGCAAAATGATGACTATTGCAATGACAAGGATCTAGTACACGCCGGGACAGGCAAAGAGGAAGAAGCAATTGGCTTTGTGGTGAAGGATGCTGTCCTATTCCCTCAGGAAGCAGAGAGCGGCATGTGGCCCGAGGATTACTCTCTGTCCGATCATGCTCGACTGACTGCTGTCTTTTCGCCTGTAAGCATGCGTTGCTCGGGCCAATGAAGCACGGCAACGACTGGCACCACAGACGAAATCACCCGTGGGGTCCGGTTGGTTAGAATGGGTGAGAGATCAGTGTAACCATAGCATACATAAAGGGTCCAGGGTTCCTTGTACAGTGGGTCTTGCTTGAATTGGTGGGTTCAGTTCAAATTTGTGTAGCTAGCTAGTCTCATGGTCATCTACCCTCGGCCATTAGTTTCAGGCAATGAGATAGATGCTTGTATAAATCCATGTACAAAACTAAGTAGCCATGTCAATACTTTATTCTTTTTTCCATGAAAATGGTTGCTACATTAATTTGTTTATACCTCTAGTACTGAGAGTGAGTATTGTGAGATTATTTTAGGGCAGCTCTTCGAATATATTCTTTTATATTCACGTGGTATGAATTCAAGTCATTTTAAATAAATTCAAGTCTATTATCACTTTAGATCTGTGTCAAAAAATTAATTCTGTTCAAAATCAGCTAATCTGTACATATTCATCTTTGGACGAATAACAAGAAATATAATTTACAAATTAGAATTCAAAATTTTTCCGAATTTGAACAGTTGTCATCCCAAACTACCACCATCACTTTCGATTATTATCTAGTCAACTTATTAATCGTCCGAATAGCATAGTGGTATCAAACAAACAAAAAACTAGGAACATTCGAGAATTAATGTTGACCATAGGGCCCACTTGTCCCAGGCTACTTCCTCACGAAGTAGTCCCCTTATTTATCCAAAATTTCAACACCAAAAATATATAAAAGCCCCCAACTTCATCAAGTAGTTTTAAAAAAAAAAAAATTTTCATCAAGTAAACTCCTCTCCTCTCAACTTCCCCACCCTCTCTCAATCTGCTCACTATTTTAGGAAGAGGAATGAGTTTCAACTCCTCCTCCGCATCATCAAGTAAGACCCCCAACTTCACCCGCCCCGTTCATCTGTTTTTTCCCCGTCCAAGTTCAATTGCTTGACTGGTTTTTTGACTTCTGTTTTCTTTTTTTGTTTTGTTTTCCGAAGGTGGGGCCACTCCAACTGCCACGGCGATGGAGGCCCCGATGGTTGGGTTCCGGTTCCATCCGACCGATCCCGAGCTAATCGTCCTTTTTCTCGGGCCGAAGATCCGGGGCCAGCTCGACCGTGACCTCGATATTGGTGATATTGAGATCTGCAAGTTTGAGCCGTGGGACCTACCTGGTAAATATGATCAGAATGTTCTGATGATTGTGCTTGTTCCGTTTTATTTGCGCTTGAATGTTGTTGTTATGTCTGGATTCGGGCAGCGCGGTCCAGGATAAAATCGAATGATCGAGTGTGGTACTTCTTTTGTCCGCGCCAGCGCAAGTTTAAGAAAAGTACTCGCACTAATAGAACAACTAAGGAGGGTTATTGGAAGCCTGATGGAAAAATCCGGCTGATCAGAGCCAAGGGTACTAAGGAAGTGATCGGTTCGAAAAGGACATTGGTCTTTCACCTTGGTCGGTACAAAAAGGGCACGAGGACCAAATGGGTCATGCACGAGTACGAATGCACCCCGAACTCGGGGTTGTCCAATCAGGTAAGGCTGCAATTTTCGGTGTTTGTGAATATGGGATTGGAAATGAAATGTTAAGACTCATGACTCGTAGTAGTCTGTGATGAATTTTAGCAATTAGGCAGAAAGATCACCCTTGAATGAACTCCTTTGTCACTCGTTTTTCTTTTTTTGTTTTTCAGGGGGACTTTGTTCTTTGCAAATTAAAGAAAAAGTCCGATGTGAAAGACACGAAACGTGATGCACATCATCAAGCAACTTTGAATCCCGAGATTGAAAGTCAAGAACATGGTATTTGTGAACCAAGTCATTTGATGCGTTCTGGTTCTTGCAATAAGAACCAAGACCAATGCATCATTGGATTTGTCGGTGAGTCAGATGATGGTAACTCAGTAGAAAGTAGCCCTAGGATTGATTCCAATATGGGGTCGCTTCCTAACGGAAATTATCTTCAAGCTTTATCCCAACAATCATCACAAACTCCTAAAAGTACTCTGCAAAACTCCATTACTCAAATTTATCCAAGTTCTCCAGCTGGCAATACTTCTCCGAGTCATTATCCAAACAATGGCATCGCTGAAGTTGCTTTACCCCAACAATCATCACAAACTCCTAAAACAACAACTCTTCAAACCTCAAACACTAAAAGTTTTGATAGCTTATCAGCTATCAACACTTCTCCACGGCATTATCAAAACAATGACATTACCGAAGTTATCTCATTTGACCCTGAAACACAAGCCTATGCAAATTCCAAAACTTACTCCAAAGTCTTTCCAGATAGTTGTCACGGTGATGCAAGTGACGGATGCTCCTTCGTATCTCCATCCGAAAGTGCTATCTTGAGTGGCACAGTGGTTGATTCCACCCCCGACATCAGCAAAACTAATTGCTTACTGGTTTCCGATTTTGAAAATCGGAACTTGTATAACCAAGATGGTATAACATCAGCCTCTGTGGAAGTTGAGTGGAGCCCGCCAATGGCTGCATCTTCTACTGTTTATGTAACACATAATCAATACGAGACATGTGATAGACTGGGCCCTGATGGTCTACTGGCTTCTGATCTTGAATCAAAACTTGAAGAACCTGAGGTAACACTCTGTCATTAATAGACAAGTCCGAGTTCCTTTTTCAGTTTACTAGCAAGAACAGAAAAACTTGAAGTGAATGCCTTGAAATGCTATGCTTTCTGCAGGGAAACCCAGAATTCTCTGCTGAATTATGGGCCTTTGTGGATTCAATTTTTGAGCAAGACCTCATGGTATAATCTCCACTTTGGATGCCTACTGACTCCAATGAGAGTCCCCTCTTCCCTGCTGTTTCCGCTTGAGTCAGACTCAACCATCAGATCCTCGCCCTTATGTCTTTAAATTTCTATATTTCTTCCACATCTTACAACAACGAAGTCGAATGCTGGTCTAGAGAGTACTCTAGATTGACAAGATTGGTTTCATTGCGTCAAATGTATCGGATTGCCGAGCTATGATTGCCTCTGGACTCTACGTATACATCTGATGCAGACATTCTCAGAGCTCTGTTCTGTCGGCGGGTGCAATGGACATGCATTTACCGGATGCAGGTTACAGCGTGCGCAGCTGCTAGTTGCAGGACATGGAAATCTTGTCACCATTGTAATAGAACTATGGAAGTTTGGAAAGTCTGCAGTTCCTTGTAAAAAATAGGGTAGTGCTCTCCGGTTTTGTGCTTTTGTACTCTCTGACAAAGGACTAATGTGTTTCTTAATCTGGATGTTTTATTTTATTTATGTAATGAAGTGAGTGTGTTTTAATTATGTATCTGGACGGTTTGTCGTAGGTTTTATCAGTTACCGGTTTCCTTTTTTGCGGTGTGGTGTAAACACTCCGTGTGGATTGCTTGTGGCTATAGGGCAAATTCTTAAAATAATGGAAGCATGTATTTTTTATTAACTAATTGGGAATATCTTCCAACTTCTGTGGGAATAATTGCTCCACAATCTAACTTTAGATAAATTTCAATAAGAAATTTGTAAAATTTGATACGTAAATAATTTATCGAAATTTCAATCAAAGATCTAGGAAATTCTATGTTGACAACATAGATCTCCTTTTTTTTTTGAGGAACATAGATCTCCTTGGCTACACAACACAATCCATTGTTCCTAGATTTTGCCTTAAATTTGGTGTTTCTTGGTTTTAATATCAAATGGCATACTAATCGGTTTAAAATTAAGTGATATGATCTAGTTAATAGGGGAAGAAGAGCTGATCAAGTTATAATTGGCATACTCCAAAATTTTAGTCGCCGACTTTTCTTGGAAGGTAAATTTAATTTTGGAGATGATTGTTGGAATATTGACTCATTTATTATCTTTGAGACTAGTCTTACATGGTTTTTGACATTCTTTAAATAGAGGTCTATCATCGCCGTCTCACTTATTCATTCAGATGTTCTCATTTTCTTACGTTTTCACCATAAAAATTCTTATTGTACACTTAAATTATGATACTCTATAGTTTACTACTTAGAATATCAATGTGTGCTTGTTAACATTCATTGACGACTTATTGTGAGGACAAATAATTCTTTAAGTAGATTCATCATAAATCATTCTCGGTGATTTAATTCTCCTTCAAAAATCATTTGTGTTTTATTAGGTATTTGGCTCTTAAAAGTCTTTTTTCACCAAGTTAACATGTCAATAAAATTCAAAAGAAAAAATTCATCTAGTCAGATACTCGTTATTTCAGAATCAGAATTCACTCAGATTTAAGCACATTTATCTTAATTCCGTTATTACTTGCAGCTATATAGAGGAACAAAATGAATTTGAATGTGATCCGGGCTGAGCACAATTTAGCTCCAGGGCATAGATTCTTGCCATCAGATGTAGAGTTGATGAATCATTACCTTAAGCTAAAGATGCTAGGTTATGATGACCAAGTTCGTCACATTGCCGAAGTTGATATTTGTGAATTCGAACCATGGGAATTACCGAGTAAGTCATTTTTTAAATTCATATCCTTTTTGTTTGATTAATGAAATTGTAAATTCTAATATTTTTAAAAATGATTAGGTCATTCACAAATTCCATCGGAAGAAGTATGGTACTTTTTTTCTAAGCATTCGAGTGAATTTTCATCTCGTCAGCACATGAATAGGACAACAAAAACTGGATATTGGCAAGTCACTGGCAGATCTCGGAAAATAAAGATAGAGGATAGAAAGGAGCACATTGGAGTGAAAAAAACATTTATTTTCTATCAAGGCCGTTTTCCAAATGGTGTTAAAACTAGTTGGACCATGCAAGAGTATATTCCGACATTCAATTTCTCGGACCAGGTACTCTGCTCCAATTTCGAATAAAAAGAAATTGGAAAAAAATATTTTTCACTCCAATTACAAAATAAAATTAGCGTAATTCTTGCTGTTTCGAAAAATATTTTTCCGTTCTAAAAATGCTAATTTTGGGTCCTTGCCGACATCTTCGGTCAAATTTCTCATTTTTCTTTAAGAAATGACTTCTATACTTTAAACATAAAATATTTCCTCTGTCGCCATAAAATAGTCTCAAAATAACAAAAAAATATTGTTTGCTGTCTGTCAATTATGAACAGAAGAATTTTGTTATATGCAAAATAAAGAGAAACGGTGCTCAGATGCCAACAGCGGTTGAAGTAGGTGAATCAAGTTCCGGAACGCCTTCTTCCGATCACAAGGATTTTACCAATTCCTACGAGGCAATGTTTTTCATTAATTTTTTTTTTAATTCTCCGATTGTGAAAAATTGGAGTAAATAATTAACATGGACTTTTATATGGACATTTCAACAGGAGGATGCCCAGATGCAAATATATTTGGAATCGTTTCGAGGATATGACGAGAAAGATTACAGTCTGAACGTTGCAATTCAATTCTAGAGGCAAAATCACCAGCCGAGTGCTAATTTCCGGACATGACACATTCTATAGAAATCATACAAAAGTAACTCATGGAGTTCAGCCTACTGGGCTTCTTTTTTTCTTTGGTACCGTTGAACATGCAATAGCAGATAGACTTTCATTAGATAAACTGATAGTTTCACATTTAATAAAAATTGATTTTCTAACTAATTTACTCATTACTTTTTTTTTCCTATGTCCACTCATAATTATATGGCAGTCCCTTATAGCATGGAGAACGGTTTCTTCCTCTTGTCCACAACAAGGGCACATTACGTTATATGTCATGTGTCTATTTCAACGAATGGCATTAGTAAGCAATCTTTCATGGCTCTCAGCTAGGCTGTTGTCTTCATTTTTTGTGGTCTCCTGTAACTCCAAATGTTAGTCTATAAGGTCTTGTATATATCTCGTCCCATTCTCAGAGCAGTTTTTGGGTTGACTTTGTGGTGAAGTTGCCCGAGTTGATTCTACTACAAACGACTCTATCCGGGCCTCTTTCTTTCTTTAGTACTGTTGAATCTTCAATAACTCATAGACTTTTATTAGATAGGAACTCCTAATGGTAGTTTCACATTTAATGAAAGATCATTTTCTAATAAATTTACTCATGACTTCTTTTCTCACGGCCCATTCATGATTATATGACAGTCCCACATGGCATAAAGTACGATTCCTCCCCTTGTCCACAACAAGGACATTTACGTTATCTGTCACTAGCAAAGACGCACACTCGATGTGAGTGCCATTCTGTTTCAAAATCTGCAAAACATATCGTTTATTGATTTTATTTTTTAAGATGTATAGATGATATCTTACATATTTTATTATGCTATTTCATTTTTTGATTTACTTAAGATGTCATAAGAACTTCTTTGTACACGATATTTTTTATAAACGTTTCAACTTTATTAGCAACATTACCTCTCTTGACTAATACTTTGTTCTTGCTTGAAACACCTACAACTGTCCACAACAGAAGACATGCTCAGGCAGATAAATATTGGTGTTTTTGTTTGTCCTTGTTCTTTTTTGATCATGAATACAAAATACATACGTACCAGAAGCTACTTGTGTATCATCTTATACGGCATCTCAAGATTCTCTGGTGGGTTCAATGGCATCCTATGGATGAATACTCTCTTACCCGTGAAATTTCCACTGAGGATCACTGTGTCGATTTAAATAGGTGAAAAGGGAAAAAAAATATGTGATGGACGAAACTCACTTCCCTTCTCCTTTTCCGTCTCTCGTGTGGGCCCCATCATAGTCTCCATCCATAGGACCCACGTCCATGACTATGCAGACAACGTCCTCGTCATCTGCCGGTCAGTCTGCTCTGTCGTGAAGCAACGTCGGTGTCTCAGGTGTGGACTTCAGTCCACCGCGTATCGCCATGGTTGTCATAGTGGTGATGTTCTTCCTAGTGGTCACCTACTCCCGCCTCCTCTCACGACACCTCATCATCCTCATTCGTCGGTTCTGCCAGTGGTGGCGATGGCATCGACGCTGCAGGTTTCATATCCTACTCCATCACGTTCTCCAACTTGGACTCGGCTCCCCTCCTATTCGATTATTCCTCCCCCGATGGGGCCGCTGGCTTCCACATGTACTCCCCCTAGGGGTTCGATGACTCTGTCATCAAGACAATCCCTCTCTCGCTCTTCAATTTGCCATCGATAGACGACGTTCTGCTAGACTATGTCGTGTGCTTGTTGGAGTTCGAAGGGAACGACTACGTGAGGACTTTCTCGGCTTGTTCCTACCCCTTTCACAACTCAAAAAAATTTCACCACCGCTCAAATATTTTAATAGACTCAAACTTAATTTTGCTCAATGAGTTTTGGGTACCAAATAGTATGACCAAAAAATTGATCATATATGTATAGAGACTACTGTAATTTTTTTTCACCAAACCACAAATAGAATTCCCCATTTTTCTCTCATTTCTCAAAATTAAAATTCTCCACTACTTGTGTTTATTTCCCTTTCTCATGTTCCCCCTCTTTTTATTTCTCGATCTTTCCACTTTTTCTCTCTAGCCCAAATCTGCTCCTTCCCCTTGCCATCTTTCATTTCCGTTCCATAGTTGGGATCTCAATTTTTGAAACCCAACGCAACCCACCTACCCCTTTTCTCGATCCTTCTCGTCCTCCTTCTTTCGATTTATTTTCTTTTTTATTAGTATTTTTTCCTTGAATTGAGAGGATGAGTATGGTGAGCTCCTCGGGGATCGAGCATCTCGAGATCGAATTTCCATGTAAGTTTTACTCCCTTGCCCAATCCATCTCTTTCATTTTCTCAACTTTCTCGGTTTTCGTTGTTTTCAATTGTTTATTACTAATCGGTATCTCTTTTTTTATAATTATTTTCCCTTTCTTCCAAGGTTTAACCGGTTGAAATGCCAGTCGGACCAGACGTTTTAATCACATATGCTACATGTTTATTAGTGTGGTCTAGGAATCTTCTAGTATTATAGTAAACCTATTATTTATAGTTTTCATCTTTCACATTTATTTCTCTACAGACTTTTATTTTTACTTTTTTCCTTTCCAATGCATTTTCTCTTTCCAGAGCACTCCTTTCTTTTTTCCATCCCAAAACTTCTCCCTCTTCATTATTTCTTCTCTTCCTTCCTGCTCCATCTTCCATCTCCTCCCTTCTCCTCCTCCTCCTCCTTCTCCTCCTCTGGCAGTCTCCTCCTCCCTCGCCTTGGGCTACCCTCCTCCATCTTCTCATCCAGTCTCTGGCAACTGTCCTCCACCCTCCTCCTCCGGTGGTGAGCTATTGTTGTTCGGCTTCAGGAATAAAGACCCACAGTTTTTTTAGGTGCTCCCTCACCCTCCTCGCCGCTGTCCCAATCGGTGCCTCCCGCAATGAAAGCCAGAGGATTTTGGACCAAACCGCCGTCGGGAAAAGCGATCGTCACTTGACGCGGGAGAGATCTAGCGGCCCAGAATGTGTGAGGGAACCATGTTTTATTTTTGGGGGGAATTCGAGAGGAAGTGGATGAGCAGATTTAGGTCTTTTCTGTGCTTTGATTAATTTCAAAGGGTAATTGTGACATTTTCATGTCGTCGGACTGAACTGCCTAAAAGAGATGTTTCTTTTATTATAGTAAGATGTGTATATTTCGATGAACAACATTAGTTAGCAATCTTCCATAGCATGCAAGCCAAGTTTTGTCTTCATTTTTTGTGGTCCCCTCCAACTCCAAATGTTAGTCCATATGATCTTGGTATCTATCTCATCCCATTCCCAAAGCACGTCAAAGGCTGACTTCGTGGTGAAAGTGCCCGAGTTGATTCTACTCTAAATGACTCTACCAGGGCCTCTTTCTATCTTTGGTACTACTGAACCTTCAATAGCACAAAGACTTTTATTAGATAGGAACTCCTCATGATAGTTTCACATTTAATGAAAGCTCATTTTCTAACCAAATTACTCATGATTTTTCTCCTTCGGCCCACTCATGATTATATGACAGTCCATTAGGGCATGGAGTATGGTTTCCTCCTCCTATCCACATCAAGAGCACATTACGTTATCTGTCATGTATCATTTTTTACGAACGATATTAGTTAGCAATCTTACATGGCTTACAAGCCAGGCTATTGTCTTCATTTTTTATGGTCCCCTCCAACTCCAAAAGTTATTCCATAAGGTCTTGGTATCTGTCTCATCTTATACCCGGAGCAGTTTGTAAGCCAACTTCTTGGTGAAGTTACATGAGTTGATTCTACTCCAAATAACTTTATCATGACCTCTTTCTCTCTTTGGTATTGCTGAACCTGCAATAGCTCAGAGACTTTCATTAGGAATTCCTCAAGATAGTTTCACATGTAGTAAAAGTTCATTTTCTAACCAATTTGCTTATGATATTTTTTCCCTCGGCCCACTGGTGATTTTATGACATTCCCTTATGGCATGGACTATGGTATCCTCCTCATGTCCGCAACAAAGGCACATTACGTTATCTGTCATATGTCTATTTTGACGATCGACATTAGTTAGCAGTCTTCCATGGCTCATAAGCCGGTTGTTGTTTTCATATTTTGTGGTCCCCTCCAACTCCAAATTCTAGTTCATAATGTATTGGTATTTGTATCATCTCATTACCAGAGCAGTTCGTATGCTAAATTTTTTATGTAGTTGCTCGATTTGATTCTACTTTAAACGACACTACCGGGGCCTCTTTCTCTCAATTGTACTGCTGAACCTACAATAGCACAAAGACTTTCATTAGATAGGAACTCCTCATGATAGTTTCACATTTGATGAAAGGTCATTTTCTAATCAATTTACTCATAACTTTTTTCCCATCAATCCACTCATGATTATATGGCAGTCCCTTAGGCATGTAGTACTGTTTCCTCCTCCTATCGATAACAAGTGCAGATTACGTTATCTGTCATGTATCTATTTTGGCGAATGATGCTAGTTAGCAATTTTCCATGGCTCGTAAGCCTTGCTGTTTTCTTCATTTTTTTGGTCCCCTCCAACTCCAAATGTTAGTCTATGAGGTCTTGGTATCTTTCTCGTCCCATTCCCAAAGTAGCTCATAGGCCGATGTCTTAGTAAAGTTGTCTGGGTTGATTCTACTCTAAATGACTCTATCATGACCTCTTTCTCTCTTTGGTACTGCTGAACTTGTAATAGCAGAGATACTTTCATTAGATAAGAACTCCTCTTTATATTTTCACATTAATGAAAGGTCATTTTCTTACCAAGTTACTCATGGCTTTTTTCCCTCTGCCCAGTCATGACCTTTAGATCAAAGAGTATGGTTTCCTCCTCCAATCCACAACGAATGGCACATTATGTTATTTTTAATGTGTCTATTTTGATGAATGACATTAGTTAGCAATATTACATGGCTCATAAACCAGGCTTTTGACTTTATTTTTGTGGTCCTATCAAACTCCAAATGTTATTCCATAAGATCTTGGTATCGATCTCGTCCCATCACCGGAGCAGTTTGTAGGCCGACTTCGTGCTGAAGTTGCTTGAGTTAATTCTACTACAAACGACTCTATTAGAGCCTTTTTCTATCTTTGGTACTACTGAAACTACAATGCTCAAAGATTTTCATTAGATAGGAAGTCCTCATAATAGTTTCACATTTAATGAAAGGTAATTTTCTAGCAAATTTACTCATGACTACTTTCCTCTCGGCTCACTCATGATTATATGGCAGTCCCTTAGGCATGAAGTACAATTTCCTTCTCCTGTCTGCAACAAGGGCTTATTATGTTATCTATCATGTGTATATTTTGACGAATGACATTAGTTAGCAATCTTTTATGACTCGTAAGCCAGACAGTTGCCTTCATTTTCGTGGTCCCCTCCAACACTAAATTTTAGTCCTTAAGGTCTTGGTATCTATCTCGTCCCATTCCCAGAGCAGCTCGTAGGCCGACTTCATGATGAAATTTCACAAGGTTATTCTACTCCGAATGGCTCTATCATGGCCTCTTTCTCTCTTTGGTACAATTGAACCTGCAATAGTAGAGAGATTCTCATTAGATAAGAACTCCTCTTTATCGTTTCACATTTAATGAAAGGTCAATTTCTATATGGCAGTCCTTTAGGGCATAGAGTACAGTTTCCTCCTCTTATCCACAACAAGGGAATATTACATTATTTGTGAACGTCATTAATTAGCAATTTTTCATGGCTCGTAAGTGAGGTTGTTGTCTTTGTTCTTTGTGGTCCCCTCCGGCTTTAAATATTACTCCATAAGGTCTTGGTATATATCTAGTTACATTTCGAGAGCAGTTCGTAGGCCGACTTCATGGTGAAATTGCCTGAGTTGATTCTACTCCAAATGACCCTATAAAGACCTCTTTCTTTCTTTGGTACTTAGATACCTACAATAGTACACAGATTTGTTGGATATAAAAGACAATTCAATGCAAAGGAGGCCCAAGTTAAGAAGGCGCAAAGTGGGAAGGCCCAATATTAGAGGAACACCAATCCCACATTGAAAAATGGCACAAACTTTACCAAGTTTATAAGGAGAAGCTCCAAGCTAGTGTAACATTAAATGTTCCACCTGGAAAGGCAACTCGAACATGATGCGAGGATTGTGCAAAGCACCATCCGAGCGTGCACGCGCACGCACACTCGCATGTGCGTGTACGCATGGCACATTGGGCACTTTGAGGAGCATTGGGCACTTTGAGGCGCACTTGGCACTTCGCACGTGCACATCATCGCGAGGAGCCTTAAACTTTTACAAAAACCCAGAGAACACTCGTACCCCTTCGGTACAACTTGCATAACCATTCATTAGCAATTGTAGGATCTCTCTCTCTCTCTCTCTCACACAGAAAAGTTTCGAGTATCCAAAGGTTGGCCGAGGCTTCGAGAGTCGTTGTGCTACGATCTTAAAGTGCGAAGTCGTTGTATCTTGGGGATGATTGCATAGTCTGTAAGCACTTAATTCGGGACAATCTCGTCTTACGGAGAAAGAGTCAAACTCTTGCCTCGACTTAGATCCTAATCAAGTACACCATCATCCGGATAAATAACAATCGTAAGATGAAATTTTGTGTACTTGAAGATGGCATTATCAAGCTCTGCACAGGCACCAGTACCGACTGTCCCAGGAACTGTCCACGTCAAAAGGCCGGCAAAGTTCAATGGCACCAAGTTCAAGAGGTGGCAACAGAAGATGCTGTTCTACCTGACAACGCTCAACTTGGTCCGATTCTTGAAGGAAGAGGCTCTAAAGGTGGTAAAAAATGAGGCTGATCAACAGAAGATCAATGCCTTGGATGCATGGAACCATAGCAACTTCCTATGTCGTAACTACATCATGAATGGGTTAGACGATACCCTCTACAATGTCTATGCGGTAACCACGACTGTAAAAGAATTGTGGGATTCCCTGAAGAAGAAGTACAAAATAGAGGATGCCGGGTTGAAGAAATTCATCGTCAGAAGATTCCTCAACTTCAAGATGGTAGACTCCAAAAAGGTCATCGACCAAGTGCAGGAGTTGCAACTGATTCTGTATGAGATTCATACCGAAGGAATACAACTGAGTGAGTCCTTTCAAGTGGCGGGAATGATTGAAAAGCTACCACCCCTGTAGAAGGATTTCAAGAACTACGTCAAGTATAAGAGGAAGGACATGAGCCTTGAAGACTTGATTGTGAGACTAAGGATTGAGGAAGACAACCGAAAGTCCAAAGTCAAGAACAACAAGACTAACTCAGAAGCCACGATACACCTCGCTAAAGAAGGCACTAGCAAGAAGAGAAAAAAGTCTGGTAACAAGTAGGAGAAGAAAGAGCCAAGGTAGAAAAAGGCCAAGAAGATCAAGGGCAACTGCTTCAATTGCGACAAGCTTGGTCACATGGCAAAAGATTGTCGTCTACCAAAGAAGGACAATTGTGAGAAAGCTAATCTGGCTGAGGACCTGTCTGAGTTATATCTATCTGCCGTGGTGTTTGAAGCCAATTTGGTGGATAACCCAAGAGAGTGGTTCGTCGACACACAGGCAACCAGCCACATCTACTCAGACAAGGAGATGTTCTCGACTTATATCTCGATCACCGGACGAAAGCTATTTATGGAGAACTCTGTAACTTCCAAAGTAGTCAGATTAGGGAAGGTGGTCATAAAACTGACCTCGGCCAAAGAGCTGACCCTCATGGATGTGCTGCATGTCCCAGACATCTGCAAAAATCTGGTATCCGACTCTCTGTTAAGCAAAGCTGGGCTAAAGCTAGTTTTTGAGGCTGATAAATTTGTAATGACCAAAGTTGATACATTTGTAGGAAAGGGTTACCTAGATAGAGGACTCTTTAAGTTGAATGTAATAACTGTACAACGTGCCTTTGAGGGCCAGAATAAAGTTGTTAATTCTTCTTATTTGGCCGAGTGTTCTAACTTATGGCATGATAGATTAGAACATGTAAATTTAAGCTCACTAAGAAATTTGGTAAGTTTAAACTTATTGCCTAAACTGGAGTTTAACCAAAATGATAAATGCGAAGTATGTGTTGAGGAAAAAATGGCCAAAGTACCTTTCCATTCAGTGGAAAGAAGTATAACACCTTTAGAGTTAATTCATACCGACGCATGCGATATGAAACACGTGCAAACTAGAGGTGAAAAAAAGTATTTCATCACATTTATCGATGATTGCACAAGATACTGCTATGTATATCTCTTGAAGAGAAAGGACGAAGCCTTCAAAAGTTATAAGAATGAGGTTGAAAATCAACTTAGCAGTAAAATAAAAATGATTCGAAGTGATAGAGAGGGAGAATATGTAGCTCCGTTTGAGAAATTTTGCAAACAAAATGGCATTATTCATCAAACAACTACACCATACTCACGTCAATCAAATGTCGTAGCTGAATGTAAGAATCAAACTCTCAAGGAGATGATGAATGCTATGTTGATTAGCTCGGGCTTACCACAGAATATGTGGGGGGAAGCTGTGCTCTCAACTAACCACATTCTAAATAAATTATCACACAAGAAAAGGGACAAAACTCCATAGGAACTATGGAAATGGAGAAAGTCTTCCTACGGTTACCTTAAAGTGTGGGGGTGCCTAACTAAGGTAGAAGTACCTAAGCCTAAGCAGGTAAGAATAGGACCCAAAACTATTGATTACATCTTTATCGGATATGCTTACAATAGTAGTGCGTATCGATTTCTGGTGCACAAATTTGAAAACCCTGAAGTAAATGAGGGAACAGTTATATAATCAAGGAATGCGATATTCTTTGAGAATACTTTTCCTAATAAGGAAAGGAAGGAAGTAAGTTCTAATAAGAGGACTTATGAGGCTGCACGAGGTTCTAATCAAGATGCTCAGGAACCTAGATACGATAAGAGGATCAAGGTAGCCAAGTCTTTGGTCCAGATTTTCTGACCTACATGTTAGAAAATTATCCCAGGACAATTCAAGAGGCATTGTCTAGTTCAGATGCTCCTCTCTGAAAAGCAGCTATCAACAGTGAGATAGAGTCCATCATGCAAAACTACACATGAAAAATCTTAGATCTCCCACCAGGTTGCAAATCTTTAGGTTGCAAGTGGATCCTTAAAAGGAAATTCAAAGCTGATGGATCAATCGACAAGTACAAAGCTCGATTGGTAGCTAAAGGATTCAAACAGAAGGAAGGATATGAATACTTTGACACGTATTCACAGGTCACAAGAATCACATCTATTAGACTACTCATAGCCGTTGCAGCACTCTATAACCTTGAGATACATTAGATGGATGTAAAAATAGCTTTCCTAAATAGAGAACTGAAAGAGAAAATATATACGGAACAACCTGAAGGGTTTGTTGCCCCCGGAAAAGAACATAAAGTATGCAAACTGGTCAAGTCATTCTACGGGCTGAAACAGGCGCCGAAACAATGGCATGAGAAATTTGATAGAACAATGATGTCAAATGGTTTTAAGATCAATGAGTGTGATAAATGCATTTACATTAAAGACACACATGATGCTTACGTGATTGTATGTCTGTTCGTAGACGACATGCTAATCATGGGAGCAGTAATAATCTTATCGTAAAAACTAAGAACATGTTAAAGAACAACTTTGACATGAAAGATATGGGTCTAGCTGATGTCATACTCAGGATCAAAATCTCTAGGACGAATGAAGGAATTGTCTTGTCACAATCTCATTACGTGGAGAATGTACTCAAGAAATTCGAAGCTTTTGACAAACCTCTGACTACGACTCCAGTAGACCTAAGTCTACATTTAGCCAAAAATAAAGGAGACCCGATATCTCAAGTAAAATATGCAAAGATCATTGGGAGCCTGATGTACTTGACAAATTGTACACGCACTGATATTGCGTATTCAGTTAGCAAGCTTAGTAGATTCACAAGTAATCTAGGAATGGATCACTGGCTAGCTCTGGAAAGGGTTTTAAAGTATGTAAAACATACTTTGAACCATGACATACTTTATACTAGATATCCAGCTGTATTGGAAGGATACAGTGATGCGAATTAGATATCGAATACCAAAGACTCCAAATCCACTAGTGGTTACGTGTTCACCATAGGTGGAGGAGCAGTGTCCTGGAAATTCTCTAAACAAACGTGCATAGCTCGATCCACCATGGAGTCAGAGTTTATAGCATTAGATAAAGCTGGGGAAGAAGCTGAATGGCTCAGAAACTTTCTAGAGGATATTACTTGTTGCAATAAGCATGTGCCTCCTAATTAATTGATCTCTGGTGGTATAATTATCATTAATTATGTGAAGTCCAAGGATAACATAGCTGATACTTTGACAAAAGGCATCAACATAGATCAAATGTATAATGCAGTAAGGAGAATGTGGTTAAAACCCACACATTAAAAATGTTCATAGCGGTAACTCAACCATAATGAGTGGAGATCCCAAAAACTTGGTTCAATGAGACAACTAAGTTATGGATGGTTAAGATGATTACTTGGAACCCATCCCATTCTCAGAAGCTGCCCAAGTACGAACCTGCCGAGGTATGGTTAGGTTAAGTATCTACGCTTTTAATGATTCCTATACCAGATAAAGGTAGAGTATGGCAGGATACTCTCGATAGGAGATCACATATATAAGTGTGAAGTGAGGCCGCTTCAAATGGAAAAATACTTGTGAATCCAAGATAAGGTCCATGGCCGAAACATACACAACGTGAGAACTAAGGATATTAGAGATATCATTGTGTAAATATTATTGACTTGGTTTACATAAAAAAGCTGACCAGTTCAAGATATCGCGTTCACTGAGCAGCAAGTAAATCCGATAATATCTTACTAGAGAAGGTTCAAAACCGTAAGCTACATGTCTCGATGCAATGATAACTCGTCAGAATTTTTCTTAAAAGTGTCAGCATGCATTAATAATCATTTTTGTGGGGGATTGTTGGATATAAAAGACAATTCAATGCAAAGGAGGCCCAAGTTAGGAAGTCCCAAAGTGGGAAGGCCCAATGTTGGAGGAAAACTAATCCCACATTGGAAAATAGCACAAACTTTTTCAAGGAGAAGCTCCAAGCTAGTGTAACATTAAATGTTCCACCTGGAAAGGCAACTCAGACATGATGCGAGGATAGTGCGAAGCACCATCCGAGTGCGCACGCACACTCACACGTGCATGTGCGTATGCGCATGGCGCATTGGGCGCTTTGAGGTGCATTTGGCATTTTGAGGCGTACTTGGCACTTCGCACGTGCGCATCATCGTGAGGAGCTGGAGGAGCCTTAGAATTTTGACAAAACCCAGAGAACACTCGTACCCCTTCAGGGACTTCCACGGGGGCACAAAGGCAGCAGCCAGGCGAAGATGCTCAGGGGACGCGAACCGACGGGGCATGGCCAAAACCTGGGCTGAAAGGCAGAGGGACGCGAAGCAGCAAGGCTAGGCGTCCTGTCGGACCTTCAGGCAGGCATGAGTTGCCTCTTCAGGAGGCTAGAGTCCATTTGGAATTGCAGGCAACCCTTCGGATCTGGCCTCTTCAGCCTATAAATAGGCCTCTCTCCCTCATTTGCAAATCACCCCACTACAACTTGCATAAGCATTCATTAGCAATTGTAGGATCTCTCTCTCTCTCTCTTTCAGAAAAGTTCCGAGTATCCAAAGGTTCGCCGAGGCTTCGAGAGTCGTTGTGCTACGATCTTGAAGTGCGAAGTCGTTGTATCTTGGGGACGATTGCCATAGTCCGTAAGCACTGAATACGGGGCAATCTCGTCTTACGGAGAAAGAGTCAAACTCTTGCCACGACTTAGATCCCAATCAAGTACATCATCATCTGGATAAACAAAAAAAAATTTATTAGACAAGAATTTCTCATGATAGTTCACATGAAAGGTCATTTTTTAATCAATTTACGCTCCTCTCCTTGTCTTAGAAATTTATCGGAAGATTTTTTTCTCTTTATAATACCTGCTATTTTTTATTAATCATATTAATCGAGTATTATAATAATTATGAGAATCCGACCTTTTCAAGTAATTTTCTCCATTTCCTTAGCATAAATGCGACAATATAGTTATTGCAAAGTTAGTACAAATAGTAAAAAATTTAATTTACCCAAAAAAAGTTGGTACAATAGTAAGAGAATTAACAACTAGCATTTAGATCAAATAACAAGGACATTGTTATAGCTTATCTAAGAAGTTTTCAGATGTAGCTCTTGAAAATATACGAGTGTTCAATAGTTGTTCTGAGAACTTTCTCACAATTCAAAGGGTACGCTTGACTCGAATAATGATTAGTCGCTCTAGTGATTATCCGTATACCAAGTAATATAAACAAATAAATAAGAGAATATTATTTCGTTAAGAATATATTAAATTTAAACCTACCAACCCACGGTGATATTCTAAAAATATATTCTTCTTCTACTACAAAATGCAGTTTCCGTATTTGTGAGCATAGAATTTGGCGTAGTGAAGATCGGGCCCACTCAATAAGTCAATCAAATTCCACACCAAGTTCTCCTGGTCTTAACATGACAAAGCAAGTCACTTAACGACGACGCGCTTCCTAGTGAAGTAGAAACCCACATAGAAATTGCTCTATAAATACATATTTTATGTTTTATTTGGAACTCACATAAAAAAATAAAACTTATACAGCTCTTGTTAATTGGTTCACGAAGTCTAACTCTTCTAGTCGTTGAATTAAATTGCATTTGGTTGGCTCAATGTATACGATGGCTTCTATGTTAGTATTCAGCGACCCAGAGAACAAAATGAGCAAAGAACACGGACACAAGAGATAACGTGGTTCGGTCTAATGCCTATGTCCATGGAAAGAAATGAGAACTTTTATTGATGGATCCGAGTCACAAAGCCATACAAAATCCTTGTGTAACACGTCCTTATATTATGGAAGAACCATTGGTGTACAAGAAACCTATCTAGGTCGTCCTAGGAGTCCAAAACAAGAGTCCGAGCAAAACCGAAAAATTCTCGCAGTGCACCCCAGTGGGTCGTTGGGCCTTTAGAAATCCCACATTCTGTCAAACCCACCCCCCCCCCCCCCCCCCCCCCCCCCCCCCCAACCCCAAGTGAGCGCTAGGGGGCTAACGGCCGCTGGCCATGCCCAAATTTTCACCATTCTCTTTTCTCGACATATCCCAACAATCTCCACCTTGGCGAAAAAATATCTCTTGCGAAGAAGCATGAAGTTCAACCCGAACTTCAACAAGCTCTACCTTGATGAAACACCACCCCGTGAAGAACCATGAGAACTTGAGAAATTAAACTGACTCTACCAACTCCACCTCGAACCATAGATCACTGCCATCAATAAGACCATCTCAACTTTCTCTCATCCTTTTGTACAATCATTTGGAGCAAGCCTACAAGCTCGAGCTTTCGAGTTTGCTTGGCCTATTTCCACCAACCTCCATCGAACCCCAACTAGCAAGTCCACCTGCTGAAGCAATCTTGCAACCAATAGATGTGACCTCTATTTTTTGGTCAGCCCCATACTCCGTAACCTCGAACTGCTACTCCGCTGGACCTTCTTGCCTCATACCAATACTACATGCCATAGCATACAAATGGCAACCTTTTGTTCTACCAAGTAGAACTCTCGACATGCCTCGACATGCCTCGAACTCTACCGTTCGGTCTTGAGTGAGATACCTGATCTGCCTGTGGTGTCACCAATGGCTTCGCATGCCCAATGCCAAACCTACCGAATACCATTGACGTGCACGTCCCTTTAGACAACCATATCGGGCCCAGTTAACAATGCTTCTCTGAGACAACCATGGCTCCTTGCACGTCCCTTTAGACAACCATACTGGGGCCCAGTTAACAATGCTTCTCTGAGACAACCATAGCTCCTTTCCAACCATGCCTCTACAAAATAACCATAGCTTACTATCCATATCTCTGCGAATCCCAACTGCACTCAAACCATCGCCTTTAGTCCCTCATACGAACCAACCTCATATGACCTGAGTTTTTTTCCTCTCCATCGGAACCCAAAGACGTGACTCTACCTACAACAGTGTCCTCCACTAACCTGTAGGTATTTCTTGTATCTCTTTTATCCTTCATCACCACCATAGCATCATTCTCCACCTCAATTATCCCGCATACAATCTTATAGCCATACCTGCTACAATCCAAGACTCCTAATGAGATCAAATTCCTCTCCAACTTTGGAACATGTCTAACCCCACACAACTTCACCACGATACCATCCCACATATTGATCTAGATATCACATATGTCAGTGACTCTACAAGCAGAACTATCACCCATAGTCACCATACCTGAATCAACAAACTTGTAGCTGTCGAACCACCCTCTCTTGGGCATCATGTGAAAGGAACAAGCGCTATCCAAAATTCAGGAATCAGAGTACTTTGGACCTGACAAAACAGAAAGACAGTCACCATCCGACCCGTCCGAATAAGAGGCCACATTCACAGAACCTGATCCTTTTCTCTCGCGATCCCGAGTTTTTCTAGGACAATCCTTCTTCACGTGCACTTTTTTTCTGCACTCGAAGTAATTTCTCTTGAACCTCCTTGACCCCGACTTGGATCATTTCCCGTCGCTTTCTCTACTACGATGACCATGGCTACCCCTCATAACCAGCCATACTATTTGATCATCTCCGGTTTTTCTCCTTTGATGAAACTCTAACAAAGCACTTGTGATCTCCTCCAACACCAGGGACTCCTTCCCCCAAGTTAGAGTTGTAACCAAATTTTTATAGGAGCCCGGTAACGAATTCAGAGCTACAATGTCTTATCTTCTTCCTCGAACTTCACATTAACCTTTCTCAAGTCGCTCTTAAGTTGACTGAAACTATTAATATGTTGGCTCAAATCTGAGTCCTCCTTCATCTTGAGCCCGTACAATCTTTTCTTAAGATAAAGCATGTTCGACAAAGATTTATACATATACCTTGCCTCCAATTTCTTCCATACCTCAGCTGGTGACTCCTCATCTATGACATGATACATAACATCGTCCGCCAAACACAAGCGAATTATCGCCACCGTCTTAGCCCCCATCTCCTTCCACTCTTAGTCCTCCATCTTCTCGAGCTTCTTCTCAGAGAATGCGATGACCATCCCTTGTTGCAAGAGGAGATCCTTGACACGCATTTGCCATAACCCAAAATTCGATGAGCCATCAAACTTCACAAAAGTAAACTTCGCATCGTCCATCATCCTCCAACCTTAGCTCTGATACCAATTGTTAGGAATTCAGCAACCAAGAGAACAAAACGCGTAAAAAATATAGACACAAGACGTAACGTGGTTCGGCCTAATGTCTACGTCCACGGGAAAAAATGAGAATTTTTATTGATGGATCCGAGTCACAAAGCCATACAAAACCCTTGGGTAACACATTCTTATATAATGGACGAACACTTGGTGTACAAAAAACCTATTTAGGTCGTCCTAGGAGACCAAAACAAGAGTCCGAGCAAAACAGAAAATTTTTCGTAGTGCACCCTAGTGGGCGCTGCCCTCCCAGCGACCGCTGGGCCTTCTGAAATTCCACATTCTTTAACACCCCCAATGAGCGCTAGGGGGCTAGCGGCCGCTGGCCATGCCCAAATTTTCACCATTCATTTTTCTCGACATATCCCAACATATAAGTTTTCGTAGTTTATGGCTTTGTTTTGCAATGAAAATGGTGACGCATGCGATTGTCACAATGACTTATAATGAAATATTAATTGTACACATTTTTATGGCTTGTTTGCTAAACTTGAAAGTAAGAGGAGAAGGAACAATCTATCCTTCCTGCCAAAAAGAGAGAGATAATGAATTGTTCCCACCTCCAATATATATTAATCAAATACTGTAAATATACTATTCTAAAGAAAACTCTAAACATGCATTAAGCAAAAACCTATCATGAGGCAACTCTTAGACGTCAAAACAGTGAGTGACTTTGGCATGGAATTAAGCTTCCAGAATTTTCTAGTTCCATCTATCTTCGTCATCATTTACTACTTGTTTGTGTGAACTGATTCCAAGGAGAGAGAAGAATTTCCTATGGCCAAGTATTCAGATTTCTTTTTTTTTTCCTTAGTCGCCGTCATAAGTTCTTTTATTAATAATCGAAGGGCATGAGATCCTATAATTTTAAAGTGTCGGACCAGACTACATATATCTTAGGTTTCTATTTCTTTCCATATTAATAAAATTAAAACAGGAGAGGGATGAGAAATTCTTCCAATTTTTTTGGTTCAAATAGTCCGACCAATCAGACATGAAATTTTTTAAGAAAAATATATATTATTAATTATACTTAGTATCAGAAATATTACATAAATATAAATTAAATATAATGTTCTTTTAAAAATAAATTTGTCTAACATGAGATTGAGCTCTCCAAATGTTCTGCTTCTCTTGGCATTAGTCCCTTAGGGCATGGAGTACGGTTTCCTCCTCCTGTCCAACTACGTAGTGAAATTACCCGTGTTGATTCTACTCCAAATAACTATATAAGGGCCGCCATCTCTTTGGTACTATCGAGCCTGCAATAGCACACAGACTTTCATTAGATAGGAACTCCTCATGATAGTTTCATATATAATAAAAGGTCATTTTTTATCCAATTTACACGTGACTTTTTTTCTCTCGGCCCATTCATGATTTTATGGGAGTTCCTTAAGGCATGGGATACAGTTTTCTCCTCCTATCCATAAAAAAGACATAATACATTATCTATCGTATCTCTATTTGATGAACAACATTAGTTGGCAATCTTTCATGGGTCACAAACCAGGCTATTGTCTTCATTTTTTTTGGTTCCCTCCAACTCCAAATGTTAGTCCATAAGTTCTCGGTATCTATCTCGTCCCATCCCCGGAGCAATTCGTAGGCTGTCTTCATAGTGTAGTTCTCTGAGTTTATTCTACTCCAAATGACTCTATCAAGGCCTCTTTCTCTCTTTGGTATTATTGAACCTGCAATAACACATAGACTTTCATTAGATAGGAACTCCTTGTAATAGTTTCACATTTAATGAAAGGTCATTTTCTAACCAACTTAGTGATGATTTTTTTCTCCTAGGCCCACTCATGATTATATGGCAGTCCCTTAGGGCATGAAGTGGTTTCCTCGTGCTGTCCATAATAAGGGCACATTATGTTAGATGTCATGCGTCTATTTTGGCGATTGGCATTAGCTAGCAATTTTCCATAGCTCACAAACAATGTTGTTGTCTTCATTTTTTGTGGTCCATTCCAACTCCAAATGTTAGTCCATAAGATGTTAGAATTTGTCTTGTCTCATTCCCAAAGCAGTTGATATGCCAATTTTGTGGTAGTTGTCTGAATTGATTCTACTCGAAATGACTCTATCAGGGCATGTATCTCCTTTTGGTACTGCTGAACCTGCAATAGCCCAGAGACTTTTATTAGATATGAACTCCTCATGATAGTTTCACATTTAGTGAAAGGTCATTTTCTAACCAATTTACTCATGATTTATTTCCCCTCAGCCTTCTCATGATTATATTGCAGTCCCTTCAGCATTAAGTACAGTTTCATCCTTCTGTCCACAACAAGAGTACATTACATTAAGTGCCATGTGTCTATTTTGACTAACTATATTATTTAGCAATCTTCCATAGCTCGCAAGCCAGCTTATGTCTTCAAGTTTTGTGGTCTCCTCCAACTTCAAATGTTATTCCATAAGGTCTTGGTATCCGTCTCTTCTCATTCCCAGAGCAGTTCGTAGGCCGGCTTAATGGTAAAGTTGTCCGAGATGATTCCAGTATGAATGACTCTATCATGGCTTATTTCTCTCTTTGGTATTGCTGAACCTGCAATAGTAGAGAGACTTTCATTAGATAAGAACTCCTCTTTATAGTTTCACATTTAGTGAAAGATTATTTTCTAACCAATTTACTCATGATTTTTTCCCTCGACCCACTCAGTATTATATGGCAATCCCTTAGGGCATAGAGTACAGTTTTCTCCTCTTATTCACAGCAAAATAATATTACGTAAATTATCATTTGTCTATTTCTATGAACGCCATTAGTTAGCAATCTTCCACGTCTCGCAAGCCAGGCTTTGTCTTCATTCTTTGTGGTCCCCTCTAGCTCCAAATATTAGTCCATAAAGTCTTGGTATCTATCTCTTCCCATTCTCAGAGCAGTGCATAGGCCGACTTCATAATAAAGTTGCCCAAGTTGATTCTACTCCAAATGACTCTATCATGATCTCTTTCTTTCTTTAGATTTTCATTAGATATGAACTTATCATGATAGTTTTACATTTAATGAAAGGTCTTTTTCTAACCAATTTAATCGTGACTTTTTTCCCCTCGGTCCACTGCCTCTATCGCTCCTCTCTTTGTCTTCGGAATCAAGATTAGTTGGCCTAGCGGTTATTTGGATATCAGGTAGTATAAAAAAATAAAGCTTATATTTTTGTAAAGAGATATTAAATTCAAGTCTTAATAATATTCTAAAAATGTATTTTCTTTTACTACAAATGCAGTTTTCCTATTTGTGAGCAGGAAATTTGGCAAAGTCAAGATGGGGCCCACTCAAGAGGTCAATCAAATTTCACAGCAAGTTCTCCTGGTCTTAGCATGAATGCATGATGAAGCAAGTCACTTAACGACGACGCGCTTCCTAGTGAAGTAGAATTAGAAACCCACATAGAATTGCTCTATAAATACACATTTTAACGTTTCTTTTGGAACTCACATCGAAATTGTAACAAAGATATCTCTTGTCAATAGACTTAAATTCCATTTGGTTGGCTCCTTGTATACGACACTACAAGTGCAAGATGGCTTCTGGAACAGCTCCGGGATATAGGTTCCACCCAACTGATGAAGAATTGGTGAATCATTATCTCAAGCTAAAGATGTCAGGCTATGATCACCAGGTTCCCCACGTTGCGGAGCTTAATGTCTGCGACTTTGAACCTTGGGAATTACCCGGTAAGTTATTTTCTCAAATTTCTCGATTTGTTCATAAAATTGGGAGTTGGATATTTCAAATAAATGCATTGCTCGCTATAAAATGTGTGCGATTAGGTCTTTCGGTGATTCAATCTGAAGATCCAGTGTGGTACTTTTTTTCTCCCCGAAATTGTAAGCACCCAAATAGTCGAAAAGTGAGCAGGACCACGAAGGCCGGATATTGGAAAGTCACTAGTAAAGATCGCAAGGTGAGGATGGAAGGTAGCATGGAAGTGATCGGTGTTAAAAAGATACTGGTTTTCTATGAAGGTCGCGTTCTTAATGGTGTCAGAACTAACTGAGTCATGCATGAGTATAATCCAACCTTCAACCTCCCAAATCAGGTACTTACCAAGCACCTTAATTACTGTTAATGTTTTTTTTATATCTCTACGCGTCATTGGCCGTGTTCTTAATGTTTTATTTCCTAATAAGGAAATCAATAACGTGTTTCTTTGCCTCTCTCATTGTGTAGAGAGATTATGTCCTCTGCAAAATAAAAAGAAATGGTGATGATGAAGAAGGTGAACCAAGTTTCCAGTCACCTTCCAATATTTCTGGAAGCCAGAACCAATACCAGAATCAGTACCAAAACAATCTCCATGAGGCAAGTTTTCCTAATTAATTTTAATTTTACCACCTGGAGAACATTTATCAAGGGGGATTTCATATGCTACCTCTTAGGTGAGATATATGAATAAATGACACATGAATATACGTGCTTCAGTCGAAAAAGATGCATTAACAAAAAGTGACAAAAAATCTATTAACTATACTGTTAAAATTTGGGACAAATCTCAGCACTACCAATTTATTCAAAATTCCTTTTTTTTAATACATTTATTCAATTTCCTATTGATATATCAACAGGAGGATCTTCAGATGCAAATGCACCTGAACTCATTTAGGGATTCTAACGAGATGAATTACAGCTTCAACTCTGCATTTCCAACAACCCAGGTGCAAAACTGGGCATATGATGGTTCCGGTGGTGCTTATAATATGGGAGGAAATGGATGTTCTGGATCTGGGTACGACCCATATTTTTATGGATCTGGACATCCAAATCAGGACTAAATGTAAACAGTTTTTGAGCTTCAATATGCTATTATGTATGACTATATAGTTTTTGTGTTAGCCACTTGATGTACAACTAGTTTAATTAGTAGATGCATCGAGCATATAAGTTTCCATAGTTTGGTGTATTTTGTAATGTTTATAAAGTCCTTAGTTTATGGCTTTGTTTTGTAATGAAAATGGTGACGCATCCGATTGTCCCAGTGACTTATATGAAATATTAATTTTCTTTTCAATTGAAATTGAGCCTATTCTACACATTTTTATGCAAAAACTGGAAATATATATACTAATCAATACTGGAAATATATTAGTCGAAAGAAAACTTTAAACGTGTATTAAGCAAAAACCTATCATGAAGCAACTCTTGGACGTCAAAACAGTAAGTGGCTTTGGCATGGAATTAAAGCTTCCAGAATTTTCTAGTTCCATCTATCTTCGTCATCATTTAGTACTTGTTTGTGTGAAAAGATTACAAGGGGAGAGAAGAATTTCCTATGGCCAAGTAGTCAGATTTGTTTTTCTTGGTCGCCATCATAAGTTCTTTTAATAATAATCGAGGGGCATGAGATCCTATAATTTTTTATTAATCATATGTTAAAGTGCCGGACTAGATTACATATATTTTAGGTTTTTATTCCTCTCCATATTATAAAAATTAAACCGGAGAGGGATCATAAATTCTTCCATTTTTTTGGTTCACATAGTCCGATTAATCGAATTGCCAATCGGGCATGAGATTTTTTAAGAAAAACATATATTATTAGTTATACTTAGTATCAAAATATTAAATAATTATAAATTTATCAAATTTTATTGCAAAAGTTATGATTTACCAGTATCAAAATTGTAATTTAATCATTTTTAATACAATAAAACTCAAAGAAATATATTTTTTCTATTAAAAAATTTTATGACTTTTTTGTGTAACCAACCGGTTTGATCGGGTGAACCGGTGGTCAACATCATTGACCATCAATGAATCCAAATTTTAAACAAGTACACTTTCAGATTGCAGTCTGAGTGAGACCGTGTTTTAAAACCTTCATTTCTTTGGAAAATATACACATAAAACGACAGCAACAAGCCCCGAAATTCTAATGCGACTGCGATCCGGAAAAATAATTTTACTGAAAGGGCGATCCTGAACTTTTCTAAATGTGATAAGATAATTTTTTGAAAGTAAACATGACTATTATACCGATCATTCGCTGATGTCATCATTTTATTTTTTTTATTGAAGGGTATAATAGTTATTTCTTGATTTAAAAATAAAAAAAATTAATGATGACATTAGCGAGGGGCCTTAGAGTTCAATAATTGCAAACTAGGGGGGCCAAAGTGTGAGTTTCAAAACAGAAGGGCTTAAAATAGTAATTTAAGCAAACTCCAGAGGGCCGAGAGTAATTATCCCAAAAATAAAAGGTGGACGTACCGTACGGGCAGTATGGGAGGGAGAGTGGGAGACTGATTTCATGAGTGTGTGGGACCCATATGTTCCTTTTTTTTGGGAGAAGGATCCATATGTTCCTTAGGCCACTGACGAACGTAGTATGAATTTTTATAGAAAAGTTTCACTTTAATACATTGTAATTTGGTAATTTTTAGTTCGCTACCTTCCAGTAAAATGGTAATTTTCTGTTGTGGAATCTTTGTGTTCGCTACTTTAATACATTGTAATTTGGTTTGTTTGATAATTTAAGGAAACGGGTAAGTTTTAAGTGGCACAACACGTCATTAGATAGTATACATACGCATGCCACAAAATTCCAAACCATCTAACGGTGTGGCAAATCTAAACTGTCCACGACATGACAAACGTGACAAATGTAAACAATTAGTCTTAAATTTATGACCACTTTCTATAGACCCCGTAATATTTCAAAAACAAAACCGGGCTAGCAAAATCAACCCTAATTAAGCAAGTATAGAATTGCCCAAAGACATGTAGTCGTTGTAAATTTTAAGCAGGTTCAAAGTTCAAATCTTAGAAAATGTCATAGTATAGAAATTTATCTTTCAAAATAAAAGTCCAGAATCAAGAAATTTTTACGTTTTCCTTTTAATTGAATATAAACTTCAGTTGGATATTAAATTTTCTTGATGTAATAAAAGAAAATGAAGTCCTCACTATTTTCCTCTCATACCAGAAAAAAAGAAACAAAAAGACATCTTCACTTCTCCCAGTTAAAAGTTCAAACTTCTCAAGCAAGGTAAGAGAGATATTTTATTCTCGCGTCAGTCAATGCCTTTTGTTTATTCGGAATACTATTTAAGTCAAAAGAGAAATATTAAAAAACGAAGTCCTCCTTCTACTTATAAAAAAAGTCCTCCTTTCAAATTCTATATTATTTAAAAGATAACTCGTAAAAACTAAAAGCTGATCAACAGGAATATAGTCTCAAACCAACAATGTCTACAATTTGGACATAATACAAATTCATATATAATTTCTAAAAAGTATATCACTAAGTTTATAAAATTTATAATGACTCGAAATTAAAATTTTTTTGGTTAACTTATAAGGCAATCTCGTCTGATATAAAACAACCTTATGGTCCTTACCTTTATTTTCAACTACCTGATCAAATAACAAAATACAAATCCTTCAAAAAGAATATAAAATAACTAATAGTAGTGGTGCCCCACATCAACCAAGTAGCGTAAAAAGAAAGAATAAATTAGACGGAGAGGAGTCAAGAGAGAAGTCCACGCTCACTTTCTTCTCCTCTTCCCTTCCAAGTTGCTCTTGCTCTCCATCGCAGGCTAAAAGTTGCAAGCTTTCTTGATGACTCGGATTCAGGTTCCGTCCAAGCGACCGGGAGATAATCAACGACTACCTGATCAAGAGAATGGACGGCCACGATTACAGCTACGTCATACGCGACATTGATCTCTGCAGCTTCGAACCCTGGGAGTTACCCTGGGACCCCTCGAAGACGTTGTCGTACCCAATGTAGAGCTCCCGGAGCCGGGTCAGGTTCTCGAGCTCCGGCGGGACGGGCCCTCGAGCTCGTTGCCGGAGATGGCGAGGTACTTGATGGACCCCCAGCTCGGACCGGACCTCGGCCCGTGATAAAATTGAAATAAGTTAGACATATTTTACGGTTTTGAAACTACGTGGTACTCAAGTCATAATCGGTGAAATCACTCACTAACAACTCTTTCAATGTAATTTTTAATTCGTGAGGTTTGAATTCAAGATATTTTTAAATATATACAACTCTCTTACCACTTTAGACATGTAGAAGTGATGACCATAAATTGAATTCAATTAGTCGAAAGTTTAATTCGATTCGAATCGATTAATTTGTATTCATATTCGTTATTCGGCGAATATAATACGAATCATAATTTTTATATTTTTCAAATTCTACAAATTATAATTCGAATTTGTTCGAATTTAACCATCATTGAACGCAAAATATTCAAGATATTCAGACTTAATAAGTGTGCAAACAGACATCAAACAAAAACTAGGAACATTCGAGAATTATGTTGACCATAGGGCCCACTTGTCCCAGGCTACTTCCTAACGAAGTAGTCACCTACTTTTAAAAAATCCATCACCGAATATATAAAACCAGCGGTGTTCCCCTTTCTCTGATCTCTATTTTAGGAAGAGAGATGAGTTTCAACTCCTCCTCCTCATCAAGTAAACCCCCAACTTCAACCGCCCCGTTGATCTGTTTTTACCCTGTCCAAGTTCAATTGCTTGTCTGGTTTTCTAACTTCTGGTTTTTGTTGTTGTGTTGTCCCGAAGGTGGGGCAACTCCAACTGCTATGGGGATTGATGCCCGATGGTTGGGTACCGGTTCCATCCGACCGATCACGAGCTGATTGTCCTTTTTCTCGGG
This sequence comes from Hypericum androsaemum, assembly GCA_963995505.1. NCBI lineage: Eukaryota > Viridiplantae > Streptophyta > Magnoliopsida > Malpighiales > Hypericaceae > Hypericum > Hypericum androsaemum. The sequence goes on along the minus strand of OZ023185.1, from coordinate 4,884,344 downwards.
CCGAAGATCCGGGGCCAGGACGACCGTGACCTTGATATTGGTGATATTGAGGTCTGCAAGTTTGAGCCGTGGGACCTACCTGGTAAATATGATCAGAATGTCCTGATTGTGCTTGTTCCGTTTTATTTGAGTTTGAATGTTGTTGTTGTTGTTATGTCTGTATTCTGGCAGTTTGGTCGAGGAGAAAATCGAATGATTGAGTGTGGTACTTCTTTTGTCCGCGCTTTAAGAAAAGTAATCGCTCTAATAGAACAACTAAGGAGGGTTATTGGAAGCCTGTTGGTAAGGTGCGGCTGATCAGAGCCAAACGTACTAAGGAAGTGATCGGTTCGAAAAGGACATTGGTTTTTCATCGTGATCGGTACAATAAGGCACCATGACCAAATGGGTCATGCACGAGTATTACATATTCTTGATTTTTTTGAACACTTAAACAGGTACTTTTGTGAGTCGCTGAGATTTTGACGGTAATGGATAGCTGGAATTGTAGGCTCAACCAATTTCTATCTCTGCACAGGTGAATCTAGTAGGCCGGCCGTACGGGCTGAGTTTCCAGGAGACAAAAGACCTGTGGGACCAAGCCGATGTTAACGGAAATGGAGTGGTTGATTATGAAGAATTTAAGGTTGGTTATACCGTCCTCGCCTGCTGGCTGGTTCTATGAACTACTACTGCTATCATGGGTTAGTTAAACAGTGTCTTGGTCGTCTTGCTCTCCGTGATTTGTAACATGGTTGTGTAGCCCTTAAAATCGACTAAAAAGAAAATATCTGATAGTGATCCTGTCGGCACCTGTTGACAATCTAGCCTGGCCTCGGTTGAACCTAAAATTCTGATATTTCAGTCTGCAATCGGCATAAACTTGGTAGTGTTTCTAGTTCACCTCATCTTTGTCAGGGTTCTCTGTTATATGACTACTGATGAAACTGATTGTTCAATGCAGCAGAGGACATGGAACTCGGCGTGTGGAGAGCAGCAAGATGATGACTATTGCAATGACAAGGATCTAGTACACGCCGGGACAGGCAAAGAGGAAGAAGCAATTGGCTTTGTGGTGAAGGATGCTGTCCTATTCCCTCACGAAGCAGAGAGTGGAATGTGGCCCGAGGATTACTCTCTATCCGATCATGCTCGACTGACTGCTGTCTTTTCGCCTGTAAGCATGCATTGCACGGGCCAATCAAGCACGGCAACGACTGGCACCACGGACGAAATCACCCGTGGGGGCCGGTTGGTTAGAATGGGTGAGAGTTCAGTGTAAGCAGAGCATACATAATGGGTCCAGGGGTTCCTTGTACAGGGCTCTTACTTGAATTGGTGGGTTCAGTTCAAATTTGTGTAGCTTGGCTAGTCTCATTTCAACCCAAAAAAAGAAAAGAAGCTAGTCTCATGCCATTAGTTTCAGGCAATGAGATAGATGCGTATATAAATCCATTTACAAGAATAAGCAGCCATGTCAATATTTTATTCTTTTTTCATGAGAATGGTTGCTAATTTTTTTATACCTCTAATGTTGAGAGTGAATATCGTGATATTTTATTTTAGTGGCGACTTTTCCAAGATATTTTTTTATACTCGCGAGTATTAATTTCATGATCTCTTTAAATAAATTAAGTAATTTATAATATAGACATGTAGAAATCGTCCACTACTAATTGTGACCATAAATTGAATATGATTTATCAAAAAATTAATTTAATTTAAATAAGTTAATCTGTAATCGTATTTACCATTAAACAAAGTGGTATCAAACAAAAAAAAAAGTCGGATAGTGGTATCAAACAAAAAACAGGCTACTTTGTCCCAGGCTACTTTACTTCCAAACGAAGTAATCACCTATTTTTCAATAATCCATCACCGAATATATAAAAGCAGCAGTGTTTCTCTCACTATCTATTTTAGGAAGAGGAATGAGTTTCAACTCCTCCTCATCAAGTAAACCCCCCAACTTCACCCGCCCCCCGTTCATCTGTTTCTTTCCTGTCCAAGTTCAATTGCTTGTCTGATTTTCTGACTTCGGTTTTTTTTTTGTTTTCCGAAGGTGGGGCAACTCCAACTGCTACGGCGACGGAGGCCCCGATGGTTGGGTACCGGTTCCATCCGACCGATCACGAGCTGATCGTCCTTTTTCTCGGGCCGAAGATCCTAGGCCAGGACGACCGTGACCTTGATGATATTGGTGATATTGAGGTCTGCAAGTTTGAGCCGTGGGACCTACCTGGTAAACTTGATCAGAATGTCCTGATGATTGTGCTTGTTCCGTTTTATTTGAGTTTGAATGTTGTTGTTATGTCTGGATTCTGGCAGCGCGATCGAGGTTAAAATCGAATGATCGAGTGTGGTACTTCTTTTGTCCGCGCCAGCGCAAGTTTAAGAAAAGTACTCGCATTAATAGAACAACTAAGGAGGGTTATTGGAAGCCTGATGGCAAGGTCAGGCTGATCAGAGCCAAGGGTACTAAGGAAGTGATCGGTTTGAAAAGGACATTAGTTTTTCATCTTGGTCGGTACAAAAAGGGCACCAGGACCAAATGGGTCATGCACGAGTATGAATACACCCCGAACTCGGGGTTGTCCAATTAAGTAAGGCTGCAATTTTTGGTGTTTGTGAATATGGGATTGGAAATGAAATGTTAAGACTTATGACTCGTAGTAGTGTGTGATGCATTTTAGCAATTAGGCAGAAAGATCGCCCTTGAATGAACTCCTTTGTCACTTGTTTTTCTTTTTTTGTTTTTCAGGGGGACTTTGTTCTCTGCAAACTAAAGAACAAGTTGAATGAGAAAGACACGAAACATGATGCACATCATCAAGTAACTTTGAATCCCGAGATTGAAAGTCAGGAACTTGGTATTTGTGAATCAAGTCATTTGATGTGTTCTGGTTCTTGCAATAAGAACCAAGACCAATGCATCATTGGATTTTTCGGTGAGTCAGTTGATGCTAACTCAGTAGAAAGTAGCCCTAGGATTGATTCCAATATGGGGTTACTTCCTGTCACAAATTTTCTTCAAGTTTTATCTCAACAATCATCACACACTCCTAAAAGTACTCTGCAAAACTCCATTACTCAAATTTATCCAAGCTCTCTAGCTGGCAATACTTCTCCAAGTCATTATCCAAACAATGATGTTGCTGAAGTTGCTTTACCACAACAATCATCACAAACTCTTAAAACAATTCTTCAAACCTCAAACACTCAAAGTTTTGATTGCTTAGCATCTATCAACACTTCTCCACGTCATTATCAAAACAATGACATTACCAAAGTTACCTCATTTGACACTGAAACACAAGCCTATGCAATTTCCAAAACTTACTCCAAAGTCTTTCCAGATAATTGTCACAGTGATGCAAGTGACGGATGCTCCTTCATATCTCCGTCCGAAAGTGCTATCTTGAGTGGCACAGTGGTTGATTCCACCCCTGACATTGATATTGAAAATCAGAACTTGTATAACCAAGATGGTATATCATCAGCCTCTGTGGAAGTTGAGTGGAGCCCGTCAATGGCTGCATCTTCTACTGTTTATGGAACACATAATCAATACGAGACCTATGATAGACTGGTCCTTGATGGTCTGCTGGCTTCTGATCTTGAATCAAAACTTGAAGAACCTGAGGTGAGTAACATTCTGTCATTAATAGACAAGTCCAGCTTCCTTTTTTAGTTTACTAGCAAGAAAAGAAAAACTTGAAGTGAATGCCTTGAAATGCCATGCTTTATGCAGGGAAACCCAGAATTCTCTACTGAATCATGGGCCTTTGTGGATTCATTGTTTGAGCAAGACCTCATGGGATAATCTCCACTTTGGATGCCGACTGACTCCAATGAGAGTCCCCTCTTCCCTGCTGTTTCCGCTGGAGTCCGAGTCAACCATCAGGTCCTCGCCCTTATGTCTTTAAATTTCTATATTTATTCCACATCTTACAACGACGAAGTCGAATGCTGCTCTAGGGAGTACTCTAGATTGACAAGATTGGTTTCACTGCGTCAATGTATCGGATTGCCGAGCTATGATCGGCTCTGGACTCTACGTCTTCAGCTGATGCAGACATTCTCAGAGCTCCGTTGTGCCAACGGGCGCAATGAACATGCATTTACCGGATGCAGGTTACAGAGTGTGCAGCTGCTAGTTGCAGGACATGGAAATCTTGTCACCGTTGTAATAGAACTATGGAAGTTTGGAAAGTATACTGTTCTTTGTAAAAAATAGAGTAGTGCTCTCCAGTTTTGTGCTTTTGTGCTCTCTGACAAAGGCCTAATGTGTTTCTTAATCTGGATGTTTTATTTTATTTATGTAATGAAGTAGGAGTGTTTTAATTATGTATCTGGACGGTTCGTCGTAGGTTTCATCAGTAACCGGTTTCGTTTTTTGCGGTTTGGTGTCCAATACTCTGTGTGGATTGCTTGTGGCTATTGGGCAAATTCTTAAAATAATGGAAGCATGTATTTTTTATTAACTAATTGGGAATATCTACCAACTTCCGTGGGAATAATTGCTCCACAATCTTACTTTAAATAAATTTAAATCAGAAATTTATAAAATTCGATACGTAAATAATTTATCGAAATTTCAATCAAAGATCTAGGAAATTCTATGTTGACAATAACACAACCAAATACACAATCCATTGTTACTAGATTTTGCCTTAAATTTGGTGTTTCTTGGTTTTAATATCAAATGGCATACTAATCGGTTTAAAATTAAGTGATATGATTTAGTTAATAGTGGAAGAAGAGCTGATCAAGTTCAAATTGGCATTCTCCAAAATTTTAGTCGCCAACTTTTCTTGCAAGGTAAATTTAATTTTGGAGATGATTGTTGGAATATTGACTCATCTATTATCTTTGAGACTAGTCTTACATGGTTTTTGACGTTCTTTAAATAGAGGTCTATCATTGCCGTCTCACTTATCTCATTCATTCAGATCTTCTCATTTTCTTATATTTTCGCCATAAAAATTCTTATAGTACACTTAAATTATGATATACTATAGTTTACTATTTAGAATATCAATGTGTGATTGTTAAAATTCATTGACGACTTATTTTGAGGACAAATAATTCTTTAAGTAGATTGATCATAAATTAAAATATACCTTTCAAAAAAAAAAGATTGATCATAAATCATTCTCGGTAATTTAATTCTCCTTCAAAAATCATTTGTGTTTCATTATGTATTTCGGCTCTTAAAAGTCTTTTTTCACCAAGTTAACATGTCAATAAAATTCAAAAAAAGTTCATCTAGTCAGATACTTGTTATTTATGAATCAGAATTTACTCAAATTTAAACACATTTATCTTAATTCCGTTATTACTTGCAGCTATATAGAGGAACACAATGACTTTGAATGTGATCCGGGCTGAGCACAATTTAGTTCCAGGGCATAGATTCTTGCCATCAGATGTAGAGTTGATGAATCATTACCTTAAGCTAAAGATGCTAGGTTATGATGACCAAGTTCGTCACATTGCCGAAGTTGATATTTGTGAGTTCGAACCATGGGAATTACCGAGTAAGTCATTCTTCAAATTCATATCCTTTTTGTTTGATTAATGAAATTGTAAATCCTAATCTCTTTTTAACAATGATTAGGTCATTCACAAATTCCATCGGAAGAAGTGTGGATAATTTTTTTCTAAGCATTCGAGTGAATTTTCAGCTCGTCAGCACATGAATTGGACAACAAAAATTGGATATTGGCAAGTCACTGGCAGATCTCGTAAAATAAAAATAGAGGCTAGAAAGGAGCACATTGGAGTGAAAAAAACGTTTATTTTCTATCAAGGCCGTATTCCAAATGGCGTTAAAACTAATTGGACCATGCAAGAGTATATTCCGACATTCAATTTCCCGGACCAGGTACTCTGCTCCAATTTCAAATAAAAAGAAATAGGAAAAACATATTTTTCACTCCAAAAAGTATTACAAAATAAAACCATTGCGACATCTTGGTTCAAATTTCTCTTTTTTCTTTATGAAATGACTTCTATACCAGTAAACATAAAAAATTTCTTGTGCCTTCATAAAAGAGTCTCAAAATAACAAAAAAAATTGTTTATTGTCTCTCAATTATGAACAGAAGAGTTTTGTTGTATGCAAAATAAAGCGAAACGGTGCTGCCGAGATGCCAACAGTGTTTGAAGTAGGTGAATGTGAATCAAGTTACAGAACGCCTTCTTCTTCCGATCACAAGGAATTTACCAATTCCTACGAGGCAAAGTTTTTCCTTAAATTTTTTTAATTCTCCAATTTTAACAAATTGGAGTAAAAAATTAACATGGAATTTTATATGGTAACTGTTGGACCTAAAAAGCCCAATCATGCAATTATTATTGTGCCTGATTGAGCCCAGGCCCATCGGGCCCAAATTTTGGGTGGAATGGGCCGGTCAACCCGAGTTGACCAGCCCAAGGCCGCGCAAGCGCCACGTCAGCGTGACTGGCGCTTACGCAGTTGCCGCCAAAGTTGGCGGCCCACGTGGCGGACATGCGGTCCGAAGTGCCACGTGGCGGACATGCGGCCCGAAGTGCCACGTGACATGCCAAGTGGCGGATATGCGGCCCGAAGAGCCATGTGACATGCCAAGTGGCGGACATGCGGCCCAATAGCACCACGTGTCGCCACGTGGCGCATTCTGATGGACCGGATTTTCATATAAAAAGGGAAATCTGGCTGAACCAAAAAGGAAGTTTGCCCACAACCACTCAATAAGAAAGAAAAACTCTGGAATAGTCCTTGAATTTTGATCAAATTTTCAATAGAGGAAATCTCGTGAAAATTAATTACGAATCTGTTATAACGTGATCGTAATTCGACTTGCACGAAGACATTGTGGACCCGAACCTGTGGACCTCTTGCTTCAACAAGTAAGTGATTTATTATTAACGAATTAGTTTGTTAATTAAATAGGTTTAACATGTAATTACTCGTTAATTACATGTTAAATCCATCAATTGGTATCAGAGCATGGTTGAAACCATGTTTTGATGATGATATGATGTTTTAATTCAAGTAATTATGTGATTTATTGGGTTAAAAATCGTATTAATTATGATTTTATCAAAAATCATAATCTGTTGGACTTTAATGTAATTAATTTAGAATCAGCGGGACTAAATTAAATTTTGCCTAACCACGCGGGCAAATTCTCACACGCGCGAAACCTTAAGGTACCAATCTAAAAATTGATCGCCTACGTGGCACCTGCATGGACTTTGGTGTAATTTTCGGAAAACTTAGGGATTAATTTGAAATTTCACCAAAAATCCCCAAATCAACAAAAAACCCTAATCGGGCGATTTGGGGCGATTTTCCCCAAATCGATTCTTTTCGATTTTGCCAAAAATCTGACGATTTTGACGCCGTAGATCGACAATAGTCGATTCTCCGGCTTCTCCTCGATGTTCCGGTACCACTTTCGTGGATCGACGTCGTCGGAAAATGAAGATCGAAGCCGACGACGACGGAGATGTGCGGAACGGAGAATACGACCGCGACGGAGCATGGAGGCACGACGTGTCGCGAGGCTGCTACCAACGAGCTCGCGACACCACGGCGAGTCGATTGCGACCGGTCTCGGCTGTTGGTTCGCCGCCATTGCGCCGCGGTCGTGGGCGGAGATTCGGCCGCCTTTGGCGCTCGCTGGAGAAGAGAGAGAAAGTGAAAGAGAAAAATATGCGAGGGGCAAAATTATAGTTTTGCAATTTTTCCCGATAATATTTATACCCGGGTCAAGAAAATCAAAAAACTGGTCGAATTGGCTTAATTTCTTGGTTTGACCTAACCCGATTTATGGCCAATTTTGACAAAATTGGACTTAAATGTTGAGTTTTTTCTCTTTTAATTGGATAAAATCTGTTTTTATTCAATTAAAATTCAATAAATTGATAAAAATTTTGAGAAATTTTTGTCAATTTAGTTTATTAAAATTATAACGATATTTTTAATAAACTTTAAAAAAAAAATTGGAACGAGTTCCGAGATATGTTAAATTTAACTAAAATTACATGAATTGGCCCATAGTATGATCATCAAAAGATTGAAAAATGAGTTTTCAATCCTATTTTGGGAGAATATGAGAATTAACCCGAAATTGACTTGTAATTGATACAAGATTTGATGGCTACTGGAGAAAGGTATCTGAACTTCTGTGCAACGAAACTTCGACAAAAGGTTCTGAAGCGTCGTTTACCGCTGCGAGTGCCTAAAGATGACATGTATGTCATCGTTGAGCATATCGAGGCTGTTCACCGGGAGATGCAAGACTGCATCTGGGCCGGAGGTTATAATTATGGAGAGGACTGGCCCTCTATGTTTCGAGACCTCCTGGTCAGGCTGAAAATCCAAGAAGATATGTGTGTCTTCTCGGAGCCCGAGATCAATACTCATAGAGATGCTCTCTATGGTCTGCACTATCTCGAGGAGAGGGGTCTTCTCAGAGAAATGATACCTTCTCCTGTTCTGGAGCTGCGAAGCGGTTTGATCTTGAACCGCTACCTCGCTAAGGAATACCATTACAATTTTTCTCTGCTCCTGATCATCTGGATTATGGAATCGATCCCAGTCCCGATGGTGAACTTAGAATCCTTCGCCGGATCGTCCTCGCACCCGGTCCCCACAGGATCATCCTTGGACCCGGATCCAGATATGTATCTGGATTCTTCTACCGGATTGCCTGGACACCCGATCCTCATGTGATTACATGTTTAACTGTCACTATATACATATGTTGTTTTTGGAGAATTTTGTACAATAGGTTGAGACCTTGTCTGAGTTTTTATGTGCGTGGATCGTCCTTGGACCCGGATCCAGATATGTATCTGGATTCTTCTACCGGATTACCTGGACACCCGATCCTCATGTGATTACATGTTTAACTGTCCCTATATACATATGTTATTTTTGGAGAATTTTGTACAATAGGTTGAGACCTTGTCTGAGTTTTTATGTGCGTGTAAACTAAGAATGTACAAATGTATATGTAATGCGTGTAATTAAACAAAGATGTTTGTTTAGTTGCTTCCACTTGAGTTTACTATCAATGAACTTTAAACGGATGAAGTTTAAGATTAATACTTGAATGGTGAGGGGAAGCATGCCCGCGACCCACTTCAATTTTGAGGTTAATCAAGGACTTCGTATCGTTAAAAGTTATGAGTGTTTAGTAAATTGAATCATATTGCCAAATCAAATTTCTAATATGTTCTCATATTAAAAATTCCCTATAGAAATGTCAGTTGCTTCTAGATCTTTCATAGCTGAGTTAAACCGTGAGTTAAAACTCAACGGTGAAAACTATGAGAATTGGAGCATGAAAATCCAATATGTGCTTGAGGAACAAGAAGTTCTGGAGCACATACATGTGATAATGGATGAGCCTGAAGAAGGCACAACTGCTTAACATAAGCGAGACAAAGAAGCTTATGTTATTTGGAAGAAAAAGAACACTACTGCCCGATTAATTTTGTTGAGTTCGATGATGGATGATGTCACCCAATAATTTCGCGTGTATGACAACGCGAAAGAGTTATGGGACGCTCTCAAACAAAAATTCGGGAAGCTTTCAGTGTCAAAGCTGCGTGCTTTGACCATAAGGTTTGACACCTTGAAAAAGCGTCTGGAGGTTACCATGAGGAAATACTTGAGAGTGATGTCTAATATGATCAGTGAACTAGCAGAGGCTGGTCACATACTTAGCAACGAGCAGCAGATTCAAGCTATCATCTGTTCCCTACCACCAAGTTGGGAACAGATGAAGATGAATCTTACCCATTCCGACCATTTGGTAACATTTGATGATGTTGCTAGACACCTTGAGTTGGAGGAGGATCGCCTCCTAGCTATGAAATCCCACCCTGAAGCCCATTCGATTTGTTCGACTGGGAGTGGTGGGAAAAAGAAAAAAGGTAAAGGGAAGGGTAAGTGTAAAGAAACTCCAAGGGGTGAAAACCATGGAACCAAGTTGGATGGCTCCAAGGCTAAAAAGAAAAAGCGGTTTAACATTTCAAAAGTGAAATGATTTAACTGTCAACAGAAGGGACATTTTGTAAAAGATTGCAAGATGCCCAAAAAGGTACAACTAAACTCAAGTGTGAGTAAGTTGTATGTATCCTCTTGTACCCTTCTAACTGAGTCACATTCTATGTGGGTGATTGATTCAGGAGCGACAGACCATGTAGCTAGAGACCGTTATTCGTTCGTTGAATACAGGCGGTTGCCGGCTGGAGCAAAAACTATTTTTGTCGGTAACAACTTGTGCGTGGATGTGAAAGGCATGGGCACTTGTAAATTACACCTTCGTGGTGGTCATGCCCTTCTTTTACATGACTTGTTGTTTGCTCCAGACATTCGAAAGAACCTGATCTCAGTTTCGGCCTTAATATCTTTAGGTTTTCGGTTGTCGTTTAAGGACGACACTGTTAGATTATTTTTGGATGATGCCTATTTTGGCCTTGGATATATATCGGAAGGTTTTCTGATTCTAGATATTGATTCTTGTGAAAGTTTTTCCTTAGTCACTAGTTTAAACTCATCGGAAGATGATATTAAACTATGGCATTCTAGACTAGGCCATATCGGTCAGGATCGTTTAAACCGTCTAGCTAAGGCAGGACTACTGGCAAATGTAGAAGGAAAAAGCACAAGGAAACCTTTCGGTACTGGGGCTAGAGCCGAATTTCCATTACAATTAGTCCATTCTGACATTTGTGGTCCAATGAACGTGAGGGCAATGCATGGGGCATATTACTTCATCACCTTCATTGATGACTATACTAGATATGGTCTGATATACCTGATTTCTCACAAGTTTGAAGCCTTAAACTGCTTCATGATGTACATGTGTTATGTTGAGAATCAGAAGGACAAAAATATAAAGGCCTTGCGAACTGATCGTGGCCGTGAATATCTTTCTGATGAGTTCAAAGCTCTATGCATTGAAAAAAGGATTGAACATCAGTTGTCCATTCCCTATACACCTCAGCAAAACGGGGTTGCTGAAAGAAGGAATAGAACCCTTCTTGACATGGTTAGATCGATGATGGCAGAGGCAAGTTTGCCTATATCATTCTATGGAGATGCGCTCCTGACTGCCGCATACATTCTAAACCGTGTTCCCTCTAAGTCTGTTACAGCCACTCCTTATGAAATGTGGACAGATCGGAAGCCCGATCTATCCTATTTTAAGCCATGGGGGTGTGCGTCATATGTCCATTCTACCACAATCCCTGGTGTTAGACCAATTTTTGAGAAATGTGATTCTCGGAACCTACCCTTAAGATCCTAAACGTATTCTGGAAGTATGGTCCAGTGCTGCTAGCTTGGAAAGTTCATGAAAAGATTATGGCATAGCGATTCGACCTGGCAGGGCTGACCAGAAAAGCAAGCTGTATCATTAAGGGAGAAGGAACTCTGTTCATCACATTCTGAGTTTCGTGGTTCAGGTGCACCAATTATATTGAAAAGTACAATAGTGAATCCGAATATAATTATTTGAAATCACTAATGAGAATAATAGAATGTGACATGAGTCCTGGGGTAATAGCATGCATTATACAAGAAGGTTGTCGAGATGCTACTATTCAAGTAGCCTGAGTGTCCGTGCTCTTGAATTTAGCTTAACACACTCGACGTATGCTGGTCGCACGAAATCCTTTAAAGAAATCTGATAGCTGTTGATCAAGGTCAATAATAATTGAATGGGAGATGTTGGACCTAAAAGACCCAATCAGGCAATTATTATTGTGCCTGATTGGGCCCAGGCCCATCAGGCCCAATTTTTGGGTGGAATGGGCCGGTCAACCCGAGTTGACCGGCCCAAGGCTACGCAAGCATGACGTGGCGCTGATGCAGTTGCCGCCAAAGTTGGTGGCCCACGTGGTAAAGCTAGGGGATAGCTTTGCCACGCGGCATGCCACGTGGCAGACATGCGGCCCGAAGTGCCACGTGGCGGACATGCGGCCCAATAGTGCCACGTGGCGCATTCTGATGGACCAGATTTCCCTATAAAAAGGGAAATCTGGCTGAACCATAAGAGAAGTTTGCCCACAACCACTCAATAAGAAAGAAAAACTCTGGAATAGTCATTGATTTCATTTTTGTGGTTCCCTCTAACTCCAAATGTTAGTCCATAAGTTCTCGGTATATGTCTCTTCCCATTCCCGGAGCAATTTGTAGGCTGACTTCATAGTGTAATTGTGTAAGTTGATTCTAGTCTAAATGACTCTATCATGACCTCTTTTACACTTTGGTACAGTTGAACCTGCAATAGCAGAGAGACTTTCATTAGATAAGAACTCATTTAAAAAGTTACACATTTAATGAAATGTCATTTTCTGACCCATTTACTCATGATTTTTTTTCTGTCGGCTCACTCATGATTATATGATCGTGCCATAGGGCATAAAGTACGATTTCCTCCTATTGCCTACAATAAAGCACATTACGTTATTTGTCGTGTGTCATTTTGATGAACAACATTAGTTAACAATCTTTCATGACTCAAGAGCCCGACTGTTGTCTTCATTTTTGTGCTCCCCTCCAGCTCCAAACATTAGTCCATAAGCTCTTGGTATTTGTCTCGTCTTATTCTCGTAGTAATTCTTAGGCCGAGTTCGTGGTGAAGTTTCCCGAGTTGATTCTACTCCAAAAGACTCTATGAGGGCCTCTTTCTCTCTTTGGTATTATTGAACCTGCAATAACACATAGACTTTCATTAGATAGGTTCTCCTCATAATAGTTTCACATTTAATGAAGGGTCATTTTTTAACCAACTTACTCATGGCTTTTTTCTCCTTGGCCCACTCATGATTATATGGCAGCCCCTTAGGGCATGAAGTGGTTTCCTCCTCCTGTCTATAATAAGGGCACATTATGTTATTTGTCATGCGTCTATTTTGACGAATGACATTAGTTAGCAATCTTCCACGGCTCACAAACAATATTTTTGTCTTCATTTTTTGTGGTCCCTTCCAACTCCAAATGTTAGTCCATAAGGTTTTAGAATTCGTCTTGTCTCATTCCCGGAGCAGTTGATATGCCAATTTCTTGATAGTTGTCTGATTTGATTATACTCCAAACAACTATATCAGGACATGTATATCATTTTGGTACTGCTGAACTCCTCATGTTGGTTTCACATTTAGTGAATGGTCATTTTCTAACCAATTTACTCATGACTTATTTTCCCTCGGCCTACTCATGATTATATTAAAGTCACTTAAGCATTAAGTATATTTTCGTACTCCCGTCCACAACAAGAGTACATTACGTTATGTGTCATGTGTCTATTTCGACAAACGATATTATTTAGCAATCTTTCATGGCTCGCAAGTCAGGTTGTGTCTACATTTTTTGTGGTCCCCTCCAACTTTAAATGTTATTCCATAAGATTTTGGTATCTGTCTCTTCTCATTTCCAGACCAGTTCGTAGGCCGGCTTAATGGTGAAGGTGCCCGAGATGATTCTTAGTCTGAATGACTCTATCATGGCTTATTTCTCTTTTTGGTACTACTGAACCTGCAATAGTAGAGAGACTTCCATTAGATAAGAACTCCTCTGTATACTTTTACATTTAATGAAAGGTCATTTTCTAACCAATTTACTCATGACTTTTTTTTTCCTCGGCCCACTCATGATTATATGGCAATCCCTTAAGACATGGAGTATGTTTTCTCCTCTTATTCACAACAAGGGAACATTACGTTATTTGTCATTTGTCTATATCTACAAACATCATTAGTTAGCAAACTTCTACGCCTCGAAAGCCAGGCTTTTGTCTTCATTTTTGGTGGTCCCCTCCATCTCCAAATATTAGTCCATAAGGTTTTGTATATGTTTCTTCCCATTCTCAGAGCAGTGCGTTGGCCGACTTCATGGTGAAGTTGTCCGAGTTGTTTCTACTCCAAATGACTCTATCATGGACTCTTGCTTTCTTTAGTACTGCTAAACCTGCAATAACACATAGAATTTCATTACATAGGAACTTATCATGATAGTTTTACATTTAATGAAAGGTCTTTTTCTACTCAATTTACTCGTGACTTTTTTCCCCTCGGCCCACTCCCTCTATCGCTCGTCTCTATCTTCGGAATCTGAATTAATTGGCCAAGTGGTTATTCGGATACCAGGTAGTATAAAAAAATATTAAAGCTTATATTTTTGTAAAAAAATATTAAATTTAAGTCTTAAAAAGGGTCAATGATATTCTTAAAATGTATTTTCTTTTACTGCAAATGCAGTTTTTCTATTTGTGATCAGAGAATATGGCAAAGTCAAGATGGGGCCCACTCAAGAGGTCAATCAAATTCCACAGCAAGTTTTCCTGGTCTTAGCCTGGCAAAGCAAGTCACTTAACGACGACGCGCTTCCTAGTGAAGTGGAATTAGAAACCCACATAGAATTGCTCTATAAATACACATTTTAACGTTTCTTTTGGAACTCACACCGAAATTGAAACAAATATTTCTCTTGTTAATAGACTGACGACGTCTAACTGCTTCTAGTCGTGGACTTAAATTTCATTTTGGTTGGCTCCCTGTATACGACACTACGAGTGCAAGATGGCTTCTAGATCAGCTCCGGGATATAGGTTCCATCCAACAGATGAAGAATTGATGAATCATTATCTCAAGCTAAAGATGTTAGGCTACGATCATCAAGTTCCCCACATTGCGGAGCTTAATATCTGCGAGTTTGAACCTTGGGAACTACCCGGTAAGTCATTTTCTCAAATTTCTTGATTGTGCATAAAATTGGGAGTTTGATATTTTAAATAAATGCAATGCTCACATTAAAATTTGTGTGATTAGGTCATTCAGTGATTCAATCTGAAGATCAAGTGTGGTACTTTTTTTCTCTCCGAAATTGTACGTACACAAATAGTCAGAGAGTGAGCAGGATCACGAAGGCCGGATATTGGAAAGTCACTGGTAAAGATCGCAAGGTGAGGATGGAAGGTAACAAGGAAGTGCTCGGTGTTAAAAAGACACTGGTTTTCTACGAAGGCCGCGTTCCTAATGGTGTCAGAACTAACTGGGTCATGCATGAGTATAATCCAACCTTCAACCTCCCAAATCAAGTACTTACCAAGCACCTTAATTACTGTTTTTTTTGTTATATCTCTACGCATCATTGGCCGTGTTCTTAATGTTTTATTTCCTAAAAGGAAATCAATAACGTGTTGCTTTGCCTCTCTCATTGTGTAGAGAGATTATGTCCTCTGCAAAGTAAAAAGAAATGGTGATGATGAAGGTGGTGAATCAAGTTTCCAGTCACCTTCCAATATTTCTGGAAGCCAGAACCAATGCCAGAATCAGTACCAAAACAATCCCCATGAGGCAAGTTTTCCTAATTAATTTTAATTTTACCATCCGGAGAACATTTATCAAGGGGAATTCCATCTGCTACCTCTTAGGAGAAATATATTAATAAATTACACACGAATATATGTGGTTCGGTTCAAAAAGACGTATTAGCAACAAAAAAAAGTCAAAAAATTTATTTTACTGACAAATCTCAGCACTACCAATTTATTCAAAATTCCTTTTTTTTGTACATTTATTCAATTTCCTATTAATATTTCAACAGGAGGATCTTCAGATGCAAATGCACCTGAACTCATTTGGGGGTTATAACGAGAAGGATTACAGCTTCAACTCTGCATTTCCAACAACCCAGGTGCAAAACTCAGAATATGATGGTTCCGGTGGTGCTTATAATATGGGAGGAAATGGATATTCTGGATCTGGGTACGACCCATATTTTTATGGATCTGGATATCCAAATCGGGACTAAATATAAATAGTTTTTGAGCTTCAGTATGCAATTATGTATGACTACATAGTTTTTGTGTTAGCCACTTGATGTACAACTAGTTTAATTAGTAGATGCATCGAGCATATAAGTTTCCGTAGTTTAGTGTATTTTGTAATGTTTATAAAGTCCTTAGTTTATGGCTTTGTTTTGTAATGAAAATGGTGACGCATCCGATTGTCACAATGACTTACTATGAAATATTAATTTTCTTTTCAATTGAAATTGATCCTATTGTACACATTTTTATGGGTTCACTGAACTTGAAAGTAAGGGGAGAAGGAACAATCTATCCTTCCCTTCCTGCCAAAAAGAGAGTTAAATAATTAATTTTTTTACCTCGAAATATATATTAATCAATACTGTAAATATATTAGTCGAATGAAAACTTTAAACATGTATTAAGCAACTCTTGGACGTCAAAACAGTGAGTGACTTTGGTATGGAATTAAGCTTCCGGAATTTTCTAGTTCCATCTATGTTCGTCATCATTTACTACTTGTTTGTGTGAAAAGATTCCAAGGAGAGAGAACAATTTCCTATGGCCAGGTAGTCAGATTTCTTTTTTTTCCCTTAATCGCCATCATAAGTTCTTTTAATAATAATCGAGGGGCATGAGATCCTATAATTTTTTATTAATCATATTTTAAAGCGCCGGACCAGACTACATATATTTTAGGTTTTTATTTCTTTCCATATTATAAAAATTAAACCGAAGAGGGATCATAATTCTTCCCATTTTTTCAGTTCACATAGTCCGACCAATCGGATTGTCAATCCGACATGAGATTTTTTAAGAAAAACATATATTATCAATTATACTTAGTATTAAAATTTTAAATAATTATAAATTTTATCAAATTTTATTGCAAAAGCTATAATTTACCGGCACCAATATTTAGTTTAATCACAATAAAAACTCAGAGAAATATATTTTTGCTATAAAAAAAAATTTGTGACTTTTTTGCGTAACCGATGGGTCTGATCGGATGAAACAGTAGTGTTGACCATCAATTAATCTAAATTTAAAACAAGTCTAATCCGAGACTACCGTCCAAGTCAGACTGTGTTTTAAAACCTTCATTTCTTTGGTCTGCATTTTTAACATTTTTATTATGTTATTACACAACTAGCTTAGAAGAAGTCGTGAATGATGGATCACTAGAAGTCGGTATTTTATATTTTTCTTTTGTTGAATTATTTATGTGCTTCAAACTCGAAAGGAAAAATATTGTACTATTGAAATTAAATTATAAAATTTGATATTTCATTAATTTTTTATTGAATGATAATGTGTAACGTAGTAGATTTCTTGAATTTATTTAAATTTTATATAGAAATTAGTTTTTGATTAAAATTATAAAAAAGTAAAACGTTAAAGAATCAGATCCTGTAGATCCTACGTCTCCAGGAAGATAGGATATGAATCTAACAATACAATATTTTTAGGATCGAGAATAGAGTATAAATCCAACTCAAAAAATTAAGGTATAAATATGGTCCAAACAATATCCTACATTACTCTCCCCTAATTATTGTCATTCCTACCTAAAACGACGGCAACAAGAAGTTCCGAAATTCTTATGCGGCTGCGATCCTGAAAAATAATTTTGCTGAAAGGGCGATCAAGAACTTTTCTAAACGTGATAGGATAACTTTTTGGAAGTAAACATGAAAATGCAAAACGAAACGACAATAACAAACAGAAAAGAGAGAATAAAAGGTGGGCCGTACTGTACGGACAGAATTGGAGGGAGCGTGGGAGACTGATTTCATGGGGGGTGGATTAGGCCGTACTGAATCCAATCTCCATTTCATGAGTGTGTGGGACCCGTATGTTCCTTAGGCCACTAATGAACGTGGTATGGATTTTAATTTAATACATTTTAATTTGGTTATTTTCACTTCGCTACCTTCCAGTAAAAATGCATGAAGCCAAACAGCCGAGGCTTTATGCATGCCACAAAATTCCAGTGTCTGACGCTCTGGCAAATCTAAACTGTCCACGTAGCCGACTACATGGCAAACTTGACAAATGTAAACAACTATTATGATCACTTTCTATAGACCCCGTAATATTTCAAAAACAAAACCGGACTAGCAAAATCGACCATAATTAAGCAAGTATAGAATTTACAAAGGGTATGTAGTCATTTTAAATTTTAATAAAGTCTAAAGTTTAAATTTTGGTAAATATCATGGTGTAAAAATTTATTTTTCAAAACAAAAGTTTAGAATCAAGAAATTTTCACGATTTTCCCTTTAATGGAATATAAACTTCAGTTGGATATTAAATTTTCTTGATGTAATAAAAGAAAATGAATTCCTCACTATTTTCCTCTAATACCAGAAAAGAAAAAAAAAAGATATCTTCACTTCTCCCAGTTAAAAGTTCGAACTTTTCAAGTAAGGTAAGAGAGATATTTTATTCTCGGGTCACTGGATGCCCTTTGTTTATTCAGAATACTATATAAGTCAAAAGAGAAATATTAAAAAACGAAGTCCTCGTTTCAAATTCTATATTATTTAAAAGATAACTCCTAAAAACTAAAAACTGATCAACGGAATATAGTCTCAAACCAACAATATCTACAATTTGGACATAATAAAAATTCATATATAATTTCTAAAAAGTATGTCACTAAGTCTATAAAATTTCTAATAACTTGAAATTAAAAAAAAATTGGTTAACTTATGAGACAATCTCGTCTGATATAAAACAACCTTAGTTACGGTCCTTACCTTTATAATCCTTTAAAAATATATAAAAATAAGGGATAACTACTACCATGCTCCTAATGTTTGGCATATTCTCCGCTCACTCTTTGGTGTACAAAAATTAATTAAAAACTCTCTAGTTTGGTAAAATTATACTCTAGGGCTCATCGCTGACGTCAACAACATTTTTTATTGAAATGACTGTTATACCCTTCAAAAAAATAAAAAATTTTCTCTCTACCTCTACTCTCCCGGGAGGGACGCTTCTCTTCTTCTTCCATTAAAATCTGGTGTGTTTTTTTTTCCTGGAACTTGCCACTTCAAGAGCCTTCCAGGTTTGAAATATTCCATCTTTAGCTCCTATCCACTCCAGATCTCATGGATCTCCTCCATCTGGGTTCCTAGTTTCCGTCTTGCAAAGCTTGAAGCTTTCTCTTGTCTAAGTGGTAAAGTCTATATCTTTTGGGTCGGGAAAGATGAACTACTTCCCGGACGAGGTGATAGAGCAAATATTTGACTTCCTAACCTCTCACAGGGACAGGAATTCGGTGTCCCAGGTGTGCAAAATGTGGTTCAAGATCGAGCTACAGTAGGAAGAAGGTCTTCATTGGGAACTGTTACTCCATTAGCCCCGAGAAGGTATTGAGAGGTTCTCTGTTTTTTTTTTATTGATTTTTGTAAGGATATATAAGTCATTTAATTAAAAATTTTGATCTTGGATGACATTAGCGAGGAGGTTCAGAGTATAATTTTTCCAAACTAGAAAATTTTTAATCGATTTTCGAACACCAAAAAGTGAGCGACAAATATGACCAAACACCAAAGACCTGGTGGTAATTATCCGTAAAAATAACTCATAGTAGTGCCCCACCCACATCAATCAAGCAGCTTAAAAAGAAAGAATAAATTAGAGGGAGAGAAAAGTCAACAGAGAAGTCCACACTCAACACTCTCTTCTCTTCTCTTCCAAGTTGCTCTTGCTCTCCATCGCAGGCTAAAAGTTGCAAGCTTTCTTGATGACGATCGGATTCAGGTTCCGTCCAAGCGACCGGGAGATAATCAACGACTACCTGATCAAGAGAATGAACGGTCGCGATCACAGCCACGTCATACGCGACATTGATCTCTGCCGCTACGAGCCCTGGGAGCTACCCGGTAAATAGCTAATGATCACAGCTTCAAAAGCTTGAAACTTTCTTTTTCTGGGTCGGTTAAAGTTTGCAACTTTGACCTAAAACCACGTGTAATAACAACTGGGTCGTTGTCTGTTTTTGGTTTGGGGTTAAGGAATCTCGGTGTTGGAGGATGAGGATGTGTGGTACTTCTTTTGCCGGCCGGAGTACAAGTACAGGAACAGTGAGAGGGTGAACAGGGCCACCGGGTCCGGGCTCTGGAAGCCCACGGGGACGGTCCGGCCCGTAAGGGGACGTGGCGGTGCGCAGATTGGGACCAAGAGGACTTTGGTGTTCTATTCTAAGACCGGTAGTGGCTCTGTCTCTGTTAGGACCACCTGGGTGATCCACGAGTACCAAGTTCTGAATGTCTTACCTGGCCAGGTTTATGTTCTTCTCTCTTTATTTATTTGTTTATTCCTTTTAGGATGGTTGTTTTACCATCGGTATCCGAACAATACACAGACTAATTCGAGCTCGAGTCGGGTAGGGTATATGTAGGTTTCATGCTTTCAAGTCTAGTACGTTGCTGGCAAGGTAGATGGATTAACTGCTGTTGATGTTGTTTATAGGTGTAGTACGTTGTTGCTTTCAAGTCTAGTACGTTCTTTGTTCAATGGGGATTGCTTGGAGTACAAGAATACAATGACCATGTTTAGCTGCTGTTTAGTCTGGGATAGTTCGGATGAAGCATGAAATTCTTGTGTTCCTAACTTTTCGTCCGTGGACTTCTGCAGACGAAATTTTTTCTCTGTAAGCTGAAGGATAAGTCGGATGAACAGACCGATAGTTCTGCAGTTGAAGAAGCTGAGCAGGATTTCCAAGTTGGTTTTGACGCTGGATGTGATACACCATCTACAGCAATCACATTGGTAGGAGGATGGACCGCCCAAGCTCTTGCTTCTTTTCCAGGTGTTCTTAATTTTATGATCACGGACTTTGGAAAATTTGTTTCAGTTTGATGATCTGCTGTTTGCTTTATTAAAATTGCTGCAGGAGGACATAGCACGAATTCAGCAAACCCTGTATGCCTCAGACTCGGAGTTTGATCTGAACGGTCTTTCAACCATGGAGCGGGAAGCTTTTTTATCTCAGGACATGTCTGGTGGGGATTTGTTGCAGGACAATCACCTTCTTTTCGGGTCCAGCGAGGACGAAGTAGATCCATCATTTGCAGATTCATTCCTGATTGAACCAGTGGAGTCTGTTGATTACCAACCTCAAAGACCCCAGAATCAATCATACCTGGTGGATGTCGGCGACACAGAAACTGATGTTAGTCACAGAGAGGTAAAGAAAATGCTCACAGATGACTATCAAGGACATTGGACTTTATAGTATTTATTGCTCAAGTATATGGAACTTGAGAAATTGATTCCATTTATTTTTTTTTGCTCTGTAATAGTATCAGCAACAAGTTGGAAGTTCAAGAATGAATGACCGGCATGCAAGTGCGAGACAGTTCAGGCAGGCAGCAAGTGTTCAGACAATTTACGAATCTTTACCTCATTCGAGCCATGATGTCAATCAAAGCAGACTAAAAATTCGAAACAGAAGTACCCTCTACAGCCGTGCAGTCAAAGTCCGTCATGAGCCTGAAGAAGCTGAACTCCTTGAATCATCAGAATTGTCTGCTGGCTTCAGTCCATTCCAGAAAGTTTCTCCTACCAGACAATCCGGTCGGCAGGCTTTTCTTGCGACCGCCAAGTCCACGAACCAGGTGAGTGAATTGGTCTGCAAGATTACTGTAAATACAAGCAGCAGACCTTTTTCAATGACTTGATCAAAATCGACATGATTCTCCATGCAGGCTAGAGAATATAAGCATGGCAATCACCTTGATGCGAAGAAGGTTTCCCAAGTTCGAGAAATGGCATCTGTCAGGAATACGGTTCCGAGTCATCAGCCAACTCCGCCACTCACCTACATCGTCAATGTGATTGTTGGCCTGGTTTTGCTTATAGTTGTCATCATGCAGATGATGCCATTTTCCGTGGGCCCGAATCACAGTGAGTTCTCTGATGATTTTGAGTTACCAGATTGGTTTTATGGGTGATGATGCTCCATCACACATTTCTGTATAGCCCTGCTAGAGGCGGGCTTGTACATAACACTCACTTCAAGCGAAGAGCTATCAAACTGCTGGTTATATTGGTGACATTCTGGTGCGATGTTCACAGGGTGTTTACTGTGGTGCTTCTTTTCGCCCTTATGTTCGGGTTATACACCGCTTCGAAATAGTACATTTTGAACAAATATATTAAAGATCGCTGACTAACTCAAAATTTCAAATAAGTTAGACCTGTTGATGATTTTTAAACCACATAAACCAAATACAAAAAATGTTATACTACAGAGTATTAAAGTGTATTTTTTTCCTATATATTATGTCCTCTCTCTATCACGTTATTTTCATCTTAGGAAAGTATACAGAGACAATATATATACCATCAACAACGAGGACATGGTCCATCCGAGATATGTTAGGACAAAATACAAAGAAGGGGATAAAAAAGAGAGATAACCAACTGAATTAATGAAATTTGATTTTTAGACGTAAATGTTTTAAATCAATAATGTCAGATATTGAATCACAAATTTTTGTCAATTTATCTATGTGCAACCAGTGCTATTTGTCACATATATATTTGTGTGCTTTTTATAGTGTAATAAATGTAAAGAACACAAAATTTAAGTGAAATTTTCAAGACGAAAAGAAAACCCAATTTAAGGAAAATTCGTTCTTTTAGTCAAGAGAAGAAAGTAACTTATAGTTTATCTGATCTCATTTGTCCCACTATATTTTATATATATATATATATATATATATATATATATATATATATATATATATATATATATATATATATAGTTTATGGTTTATGCCTAGAGAACCTAACCTATGAACGATCCCCTTTATAGGCAGGAATTTTTTCATTATGTTAGTCATGAATTTTTTCCCGGCCCACTCACTCGATCGGTCATCTATTTGTCTTCGAAATTTCCTCGGAAGCTTTTTCTCTCTTTTATAATTCCTGTTATTTATTATTTTATTTACCATTCATAATTAATCGGGTATTATAATTATTATCAGAACAGATCTTTCCAAGTAATTTTCTCCATTTCCTTAGCATAAATGCGAAAATATAATTGTTGCAAGGTTGTCCAAATAATTAGAGACTTACTAACGAGTACCTAGTTTAATTAGTAAAGGTGTAGCTATAACTTAACCAAAAAGTCTCCGGATAGAACTTTTGAAAATACGGATGTGTTAAATATTTATTGCGAGAATTTTTCTACATTTCAAAATTTTCACGTAGCTCGAATCTGGATTAGTCAGTCTAGTAATTATTCAGATGTTAGATATTATAAACAAAAGAAAATAAGAGACTTATATTCTTAAGAATATGTTAAATTCAAGCCTTACCAACCAACAATAATATTCAATAAATGTATTTTCTTTTACTACAACTGCAGTTTCCCTATTTGTGAGCACAGAATTTGGCGTAGTCAAGATCGGGCCCACTCAATAGGTCAATCAAATTCCACACCAAGTTCTCCTGGTCTTAACATGACAAAGCAAGTCACTTAACGACGACGTGCTTCCTAGTGAAGTAGAAACCCACATAGAAATGTTACTCCATAAGATCTTGGTATATGTCTCGTTACATTTTCGGAGCAGTTCGTAGGTCGATTTTATGGTGAAATTGTCCGAGTTGATTCTACTCCAAATAATTCTATAAGGACCTTTTTCTTTCTTTGGTACTTCGAAACTTACAATAGTACACAGATTTTCATTAGACAAGAACTTCTCATGAAAGGCCATTTTTTAATCAATTTACTCTACTTTTTTCCCCTTGGCCCACTCCCTCCATCGCTCCTCTCCTTGTATTCGAAATTTCTCGGAAGATTTTTTTCTCTTTATAATTCCTGTTATTTTCTATTACATTGATCAACCATAATTAATCGAGTATTATAATAATTATGAGAATCCGACCTTTTCAAGTAATTTTCTCCATTTCCTTAGCATAAATATGACAATATAGTTGTTGCAAAGTTGGTACAAATAGTAAAAAATTTATCAAAAAAAGTTGGTATAATAGTAAGAGACTTAACAACGAGTATTTAAATCAAATAGCAACGACATTGTTATAGCTTAATTAGAAAGTTTTCAGATGTAGCTCTTGAAAATATACGAGTGTTAAATATTTGTCGTAAAAATTTTTTCTTGAAAACATACGAGTGTTTAATACTTGGTGTGAAAACTTTCTCACATTTCAAAAGTTTCGCCTGACTCGAATAATGATTAGTCGCTCTAGTGATTATCCGTATACCAAGCTATATAAACAAATAAATGAGAGAATATTATTTCGTTAAGAATATATTAAATTTATTCGCCTGACTCGAATAATGATTAGTCGCTCTAGTGATTATCCGTATACCAATCGATATAAACAAATAAATGAGAGAATATTATTTCGTTAAGAATATATTAAATTTAAACCTACCAACCCACGGTGATATTCTAAAAATATATTCTTCTTCTACTACAAAATGCAGTTTCCCTATTTGTGAGCATAAAATTTGACGTAGTCAAGATCGGGCCCACTAAATGAGTCAATCAAATTCGACACCAAGTTTCCTGGTCTTAACATGACAAAGCAAGTCACTTAACGACGATGCGCTTCCTAGTGAAGTAAAAACCCACATAGAAATTGCTCTATAAATACACATTTGACGTTTTATTTGGAACTCACATACAAAAATAAAACTTATATAGCTCTTGTTAATTGGTTCGCGGAGTCTAACTGCTTCTAGTCGTTGACTTAAATTGCATTTGGTTGGCTCCCTGTATACGATGACTTCTAGATCAGCTCCGGGATATAGGTTTCACCCATCTGATGAAGAATTGGTGAATCATTATCTCAAGCTAAAGATGTCAGGCTATGATCACCAGTTTCCCCACATTGCGGAGCTTAATGTCTGCGAGTTTGAACCTTGGGACCTACCCGGTAAATTTTTTTTCAAATTTCTCGATTGTTCATGAAATTGTTAGTTTGACATTTCAAATAAATGCATTGCTCGCTGTAAAATCTGTGTGATTAGGTCTTTCGGTGATTCAATCTGAAGATCCAGTGTGGTACTTTTTTTCTCCTCGAAATTGTAAGTACACAAATAGTCAGAGAGTGAGCAGGATCACAAAGGCCGGATATTGGAAAGTCACTGGTAAAGATCGCAAGGTGAGGATGATGGAAGATAGCAAGGAAGTGATCGGTGTTAAAAAGACGCTGGTTTTCTATGAAGGCCGCACTCCTAATGGTGTGAGAACTAACTGGGTCATGCATGAGTATAATCCAACTTTTAACCTCCCAAATCAGGTACTTACCAAGCAACAACCTTAATGATTGTTAATATTTTTTTATACCATATGTTATGTAGATTGTTGGACTAACTAATTTAGATTCGAATAGATCACGATTATTGATTAACATTAAATGAGGAGATGAATAATGTGTTTCTTTTGCTCTCTCATCCTGTAGAGAGATTATGTCCTCTGCAAAATAAAAAGAAACGGTGATGATGAAGGTGAATCAAGTTTCCAGGCACCTTCCAAAATTTCTGGAAGTCAGAACCAATACCATAATCAGTACCAAAACAATCCACATGAGGCAAGTTTTCATAATTAGTTTAATTTTACGATTTGGAGAACATTTATAATGGGGAATTCCATTTGCTAAATGTTAGGAGAGACAGATAAATAGATGACGCACGAATATATATGATTTGGTGGAAAGATTTACAAACAAACAAATTAAAGAAACTCCTAACTATCCTCTTTTAAAGCCCATGAAAAGAAGAAACCTATAATACAATAGTTAAAATTTAGGAAAAATCGTAACACTACCAATTTATTTAAATTTCCTACTGATATTTCAACAGGAGGATCTTCAGATGCAAATGCAACTGGCCTCATTTGAGGATTATAACGAGATGGATTACAGCCTCAACTCTGCATTTCCAACAACCCAACTGCAGAATTTCCAATATGATGGTTCAGGTCCGAGTCCGAGTGCTAGGTCTCACAGGAGTGGGACAGTCGCACCCCAGGCGACCCTGAGTCCTTCAGCACGTTCTCGGTGGTCTTTTATCACAAATGAAGAGGAGGATCCCCCACTGCCTTTAACGATGAAGAACGATCAGGTTGCCGCGCCTTCAAGTGACCTTGAGGCTAGGCGGGCGGCGTACATTGCTGCGGGTGGTGTTTTGCCTAAACGGATTTCGAATAAGAAGAGTGTGGTTACTAAGAGCTCCAAGAGCACGGGTTTGAAGCCAGATTTCCTGGGCAAGGGGATCCCGGGTTCAGATTCAGGGCAGCCAGTTCTACAGGTTCCTTTACCGTCTTTGCTGGGTCAGGCTTCTGCCTTATCATCTACAACACCACTGCCGATTCCGGGTTTGATAGAAGATCAGGTTGAGGGGGTTTCGGATACTGATGAGCCTTTAATGCTATACATGTCGAAGAAGGTTAAGATGGCGAAGGCACATTGGATGGAGGAGGAGTTGTACGATGCTGAAATTGAGTATCCCGATAATTTCTATCTCCCACCTGCCAAGAGTACTCGTTCTAAGGCGAAGAAGATGTCATTCCCCGTCGGAAGGAAGTAGTTCCCTGATTTAGCAGCATCTATCCAGGACTATCTGATTGTGGACTAGTTTGCGTAAAATTACTTGTTAGGCAGCGGGTGTAACTAGTCCTTATATAACCGTTTAGGCCTTTTGTGATTTTATAGTGTTTGTAGTAGGTTTTTCTCTTCTCACCTCTTTTCTCTCGCTTCTCACCACCTTTTGTATTTTTTTTTTACTTATTAATAAAGTTTTCTTTTTTCGTTAGAAAATATGATGCCTCAGGTAGTGCTTATAATATGGGAGGCAATGAATATTTTGAATCTGGGTATGACCCATATTATTTTTATGGATCTGAATATCCAAATCAGGACTAAACGTAAATAGTTTTTGAGCTTCAATATGCAATTGTTCTTGGTTATATAGTTTAAATTACTCTCAGGTCAGTAGTTTATAGTTTTATTACTCGCAGGTCCCTGGCTTTCGGAAACAGTGTATGAAGTCCCTGCTTTTTAAGAAAATATTGGTCTGAAGTTCCTAGTCACCGGATCGGAGATTTTTTCCGATTTTTAAGAAGATCAATCCGGTGACTAGGGACCTCGGACCAATATTTTCTTAAAAAATAGGGACCTCATACACTATTTTTGAAAACTAAGAACCTGCGAGTAATAAAACTATAAACCAGGGACTTTAGAATAATTTGCCCTAGTTTTTATATTAGCCACATGAAGTACAGTTAATTTAATTAGTGGACACATCGAGCATATAATTTGCCGTAGATTGGTGTGTTTTGTAATGCTTATAAGGTCCTTAGTTTTTTTTAGAAAGTATAAGGTCCTTAGTTTATGGCTTTGTTTTCTAATTAAAATGAGGACGTATCCGGTGATTACAATAACACATAGGGGGGAGAAGGAACATTCTTTCCTTCCTGCCAAAGGAAGAGTAAAATAAGGATTGTATTCCTACGTCCAATATATTTCAGTGGATACTACAAATTTCCAAAGCAAATGAAAAGATGAACGTGGATCTAACATACTAAACACCAATGTTTTATCGGTGTGATCGTCGATCAATAGAAATCACGACTCATAAAAATTGGACAATTTGTACACTAGGTTGAACCAAAATACACTGGTTCAATCATAATGTGAAAAGATATATATAAGTTCCGTGATATTCCCTGGATTTCCCCCAATTGGTGGTGTTTAGCAATCCCACAAAAATTAACAAATATTACCAGTACCCGAGAAAGGGGAGACAACATTCTTTATGTTTTTTTTATAAATGGATTAATATTATATATAACTCAAAATTACATCAAATGGTACAAGAAATACCATACAGTTTGGATAACATGAGAAAGAAGCTCACAGTTGCATCACTCACATTGAAAAGGCAAATAATGTAACTCACACCTTCTTCATCATGCCACTAATGACCAAAAGCTTTCCTTCCAACCAAAAGCTCCAACATGATGCCAGAACCACTAAGAGCCTGTGATCAATGGGGATTCGGAACCTCCAAACTTGTTGGATTTACAGCAGTCTGTTTGACAATGTTTAGAACCATCACCGGCTTTCCATCCCATTCCGTACCAAGTTGCTTCGCCACCTCCAGTGTCCTTGCAGCCCTTTCAGCCAATCTTTGTTCAAGATCAACTTGAGGAGGAGATGAAGTAAGAGATCTGATCGTCTAGTTTGCTTGGGCTAAGAGACCTCGCAAGAGGATGGTTTCAGTTTGAATAGAAGCCTTGTTGATTGAGAAGGATAAAATCTTAGCGGTTGGCTTTTTAGGACGCTTTGAGGTACGTGGCACCACTATTGGAGTAACTTGGTTTAGTTGTTCCGCATTCGAAGAACAAGAAGTAGCCAGAGCCACTTCCGAACTCATCCCTTCCTCTTCCGAAATCAAAGTTGAAACAAGAGGCCCTACTTCCACTTCACCCGAATGCCCCTCAATCTCACCATCAGCATCATCCCTATCCAATGTCACCAACATGTGAGTATTATCCTCCAAGTGAGTCACGGGGGGCTCAACAAACTCACCCTCTTCCTTCTCACTTTCACATAGAGCAACAAAGGCATTATTGGTTTCAATTGCAGCCTCAACGAGGAGGGAACTATTAGTGTCAACACATGAGCCTACAACAATAGACTCAATAGAGGCACCAGTGTTCACGATAGGAATAGAGGGTTGCACCAGAGCCACAGCGAAAGATGGACCAGGTCCACTAGCTCCTTTTTCCTGCCAAAACTTCTTGCCAGAGGGCTTAGTGGGAACTCCCTGCACAACATGCTTCCCACGAGTAATTTCATTACGCTTAGCAGCGACAATCCTAGAGCGACAGGAATCCATCAAATGTCCCAAGACCTTGCAGTGAGCACAAAAGCTTGGCAAATTATCATACACTAAATCTACCAAGCAGCTACCTCCTATCCATTCTAATAAAACCTTGTCCTGTAGATGTTTGGACATGTCAACCTCCACCAGGACCCGAACAATAGCCCCATTGAATCTGTTAAGTGCATTCGAGTCCATGTGGATTGGTTTTCCGGCTACGGCGGCAAGACCAAAGACGATGTCAGTGGCGGTATGCTCCATACCAAGTCCAACTAATTGCACCCAAACCTAAGCACATGTGGTGGCAATCCGACAGGGCTTTAAAAAAGGAACCCAAGGCTGCAAAAAGAGTCTTCCCTGAGGGACCTTCCAAATCGACATATTCCACACAGCTGCCGGATCATGCTCGGTCTTGAAGTGAAAACCAAAGTAGCCCATACCAAGCAGTAGCATCGTGCAGGATTCAACTGGCCAAATTTTGACAATAGAGCTACGCAAATCAAACGATGAACAAGGTTTCGAGCCCTTGGGCATAATAAGACGACCAATAAGCGCCTTCTTCCCAAAATTCTCGCACATAACGATCACCCACCCTTGAGAATAGGTTTAACAGAATTACCATTGTTTATCCAGCCATCCTCATGGGATCGAGCCCGAGCCGCGTAGGATTTCCCAAGCTCCGAACGTGGGTGCGTAGTGGGAACAGCCTCCGGCTGTGACACACCTTGCACCGGTGCCCTCTGGAAGAGCCGCGACCACATCCAGGGCAGAGGTTTGGTGGTGGAGGGGAGCCGATAGAGGCCTGGTTCCCCCTACAGTAGAGCCTAGATCAAACAAAGATAAGCGGCCACCTCCGTCTGCTGAAAGCCCAACCATCTCCTGAGTCCCATGGGACGATGCAAGAGGGTGACCGAGCAAGGGAGAAAGTGCCGCAAGGAGCTGTTGAAGAAAGGGCAAGAGAGTCGAGTCAACCAACGGAGAGGAGGAGGAAGCCGGAATCGCCAATTGAAAAGGGGGCTGAAACCCTAAGGTAAAAGATTGGGAATCGGGGGCCTCTTGCGCGCTAGCCAGGGCCAGAGGGAGCGGGGTCAGATGGGAGACCGATCCCCTCGGGTCGGGAGGAGGCCCAGCCATGGCCGCCGGCGACGCAAAGAAAATTGGGGTTTCTCTCGGGGGGTTTTTATTTCGTCTCAGGGGTTTCTGTCTCGGGTTAATTCGGACACAACATTCTTTTATGTTTTAGGAACATCTCCAACCCCCGTCTCTCTCAAAATATTTTTAGAAAGAAGTTTCTCTCTCCCACTTGGCTTTCATTAGGTTTTTTTAATATCTTTTTCGTATTCTTTCTTATCTTTCGGTCGCCACTGTTGAACTGTAGACCACTTTCTGTCCGTCGACACTGCCCGGGACCTAGCCCGATTACCGGCAACCCAGAGGTGGCCACAGCTGAAAGTCGGAAGGGCTGGTCACTGGAGACCACCACCCCGGTTGAATGTGCCTAATTTCAGTTTTAATGTGTTTATGTCTTGTGCTTATCTGTTCAATTTATGCATTGTTGTCATACTTGTTGCATTTTGTTTAGATCAACCTTGGTCTGGTCTGACTGGGGTAGTAACCTTTTGATGCGATCTTACTAAATTCGCTTTGGTAAGTTTGGTCCGACCTTTTCGCTCTATGCTCGCATGTAGCTGTATGCCTATTAGTTGACATTTTCGTTAGTAGATTCATGATTATGTCTTTGTTAGTTCTTGTAAATAACATCATGATCAAGATAACTAAATTTACCATCTGACAGTGTAGTTCAGGGTTACCGCACGGAGTCTATATTTACACTTTCAGTGTCTATATCTATTGTCTTGTAATCTTGTTAGTTAATGAAAGGCTAGCTAGTAAGCCACAATTTTGTCTTGAGGTTATTGGCTAAAATTTGTTTTGGCAGAACTACGCCCCAGTCGTCAGTCTTTGTACTTTATCGACCGCCCATCGCTTTCCCCCATGTGCCACCTTGCTATTTTTGGACTGGTTTTCGTTATTTGCTTGGATTTCTTATCTTATGTCTGTATTTCTATTTGGATTTCTTGTCTTATGATGTCTGTAACTCGTTTATAATATAGGCTTCGCGCCACTTTATCCCTAAAAAAAAAGTAAGCCACAATTTTTTAGAAAAGGACACAATTTTTTTTACAGGCAATAGATTCGCTCAAAGAATTTTAAGTCACATGTGTTACGTGTTACGCAAGTCGTATTCCGTTAATTGTGTATATGTAATTAGGAAAGGATATATATTCAAATAGGGAAATACATATCAGGGTAGATTGCTGTCATAAACCCTAGCAGAACCTAGAACTTGTATAAATACGTGAGGTTGATTAATGAGAATGGCAACTCCTTGCGTTTTTCATGGTATCAGAGCAAGTGGAGATCTAAATTAGCATCAAATCATGTCGAGAGTAGATGAAAGCCAGACGAGCGGTGATGTGGAGGAAAGATCCGCAACCATGTTGTCCGGGGCTGTTGACTCACAGTCCCCGTACTACATACATGCGTCCGACAACCCGGGGCATGTGTTCGTGAGCGATTTACTCAACGACGGTAACTATGGAGAGTGGGTTGCCGACATGATGAATGCCCTGTATGCAAAAAATAAGTATGGGTTTGTGGATGGCACCATACCAAGACCGGCGATAACGTCGGTTGAATATCCATTGTGGATGCGCTGTGATGCCATGCTGAAGGGATGGTTGAAGAGTGCAATGGAAAAGGAGATTCGTTCCAGCATACGATATGCCACGATGGCAGCCGAGATCTGGTTCGATCTTGAAGAACGTTTCAGGAAAGGAAGTGCACCTCGAGCCTATGAACTCAGGCGAGCGGTAGCACAACTAAGGCAGGACAAACTTTCTGTTTCGGCCTACTACACCAAGATGAAAGGGTTGTGGGATGAAATACAGGCAATCAATCCATTGCCTCGATGCACTTGCCGAAGCTGCAAGTGTGACTTGCTTAAACAAATGGCTGCGATAAGAGAAAATGAGCGTCTTTATGATTTCCTGATGGGCTTGGATGAAAGTTTCCAGGTGGTGAAGACTCAGATCTTGAGTACGACACCACAGATGAGTCTTGGAACCGCCTATCATCTCGTCGCGGAAGACGAGCATCAAAGGAATCTCTCTAGTGCTCGACAAGTTGATGGAGCGGTCTTCCATGTTGGCGGAGAAAAAATAAGCAATCAGCGCAAAGCACCAAAGGGGGAGAAGCCGAGATGCGATCATTGTGGAAAGCTTGGACACAATGACGATCAATGTTTTGAATTGATTGGTTACCCTCCTGGATGGGTCAAGCGTGGACAGCGAGAAAATCTTCCAAAGCAAGGGAAGATGCAGTCCGTAGGAGGCACACATCCTAGGGCCGCACAAGTCTCGCGTGAGAATAGCCCCGTGCCTGGTCTTTCCAAGGACCAATATGCAAACTTGATGAAATTCTTGACTGCGGACAGCGGAGACAGTAAGCTAAGTCCATCATTTCCGGAACCAACAGTCAACATGGCTGGTAAGACATTCTCAACACAAGAGTGGATTATCGATTCGGGAGCTACCGAACATATAGTGTCGGATCAAAATTTATTTCAGGGACTGATTGAGATGATTGAACATCAACCGGTTAAGATACCGAATGGCACTCATGTTCCAGTTCGTGGAAGAGGAAAAGTGAAGCTAAATGACAAGATTGTCTTAGATCGTGTCCTTTTTATCCCAGATTTTAAATGCAATTTACTTTCAGTTAGTCGTATGACGAAAGACTTGAATTGTATGTTCACTTTTACTTCCAACTCTTGCCTTGTACAGGACTTACCAACGAGGAGGCTGATTGGTCAGGGTAGGGGTTGTGATGGACTTTACTACCTCAGCGTGATGCAAGATGGCGGGGTGGTAATGACTGTTCAAGGACGCGATGATTTTCAGCTTTGGCACAGAAGACTCGGACATCCTTCAAAGGACAAGATGAATCATGTACCTCTTATTCGAGATAAGATAGTCTCCATGGATGTTCAACATTGTGATTCTTGTTTACGTGCAAAACAAACTCGAGTTCCTTTCGTACCCAGTTCAATAAAGACAAGTGCCTGTTTTGATTTGATACATTGTGATATATGGGGTCCGTATCGCACAAGCTCTTTAAGTGGTTCGCGGTTCTTTCTTACCATAGTGGATGACTATAGTAGGGGAGTCTGGGTATACTTGATGCAGCACAAGTCGGAAGTCGGGGAGCTTTTGCGTGCATTTTACACCTTGGTGCACACTCAATTCGGTTTACGAATAAAGAGACTCCAGAGTGACAATGGAGCTGAATTCAAGTCACTTGCCATGCTAAAGTTCTATGCCGAAATGGGAGTGATCTTACAAACATCTTGTATCAACACACCACAGCAAAATGGGGTCGTCGAGCGCAAACATAGACACATCCTGGAAACAGCCCGAGCTCTCCGGTTCCATGCCAACCTCCCAGTGGAATTTTGGGGCGAATGCGTGTTGACGGCAGTTTATCTCATTAATCGGCTGCCATCAACAGCAATAAGCAACAAGACATCGTACGAGATCATGTTCGGAAAGCCAGCAAGCTACAATCACCTACGCAGTTTTGGTTGCTTAGCATATGCACATCAGCACACTAGTGACAAGTTCGCAGAAAGGGGGAGAAAGTGTGTTTTCTTGGTTATCCCTCAAGGCAAAAGGGATACAAACTTTATAACTTGGAGACCGGAGAAGTCATAATCACTCGGGATGTGGTATTTTTAGAACAAGAATTTCCGTTCACTCGGACCACTACGACTGATGTTCGAAGGTCAGATGATCAAGCAGGGTCGGCTGGCACAGATCGTAATGTCATTGTAGAGGACGAGAATGAGATGGTGCAGCCTGCTCCAATGTCTGACGAAGGGGGAGCTGAAAGCACTGAAATCAGGGTGCAGGAGGATCATACAGATCAAAGGGAAACTGAGCAAATAGGGGATGCATCACCATGCAGAGACTTGATCGTTGTTCTACAATCAGAGACCCGCTCGAAGAGGAACCGGAAACCACCGCAGCACTTAGAAGACTTTAAAGTGTCATTACCCCCCTCCATAGCGTCACAACAACCTGCCCAACCTTCGGCCTGCTCCACGGTATATCCTTTAGCTCACTTTGTCAATTACAATAATTTTTCTGACGTACATAAGGCATTGCTTGTGGCCATCACGTCTCATGATAAGCCAAGGAGTTTTTACAAGGCGGTCAGGCACAAGCATTGGAGGGACGCTATGAAGAGGGAGATAGAAGCGTTGGAATCCAATGGCACCTGGTCTTTACAAAGGCTACCTAAAGGAAAGAAGGTGGTCGATTCAAAATGGATTTACAAGGTGAAGTTTAAACCTAACGGAGAGGTGGAGAGGTACAAGGCGAGACTGGTGGCTAGGGGTTTTACCCAAGTAGAAGGAGTGGATTTTCACGAGACATTCGCGCCAGTGGCAAAGCTGGTAACCCTACGCTGTTTGTTGACGATGGTAGTAAAGAAAGGGTAGATTATCCAGCAGTTGGACGTGAATAATGCATTCCTCCACGGAGACTTACACGAAGAAGTTTATTTAAAAATACCTCAAGGCTTTGGAAGACCTGGTGACACAAGAGTTTGTCGGTTGAAGAAATCTCTGTATGGGTTACGACAAGCATCAAGAAGTTGGTACAGTAAGTTTGCTGGTGCCTTGTCAAAGATAGAGTTTGTGCAGTCACAGGCTGATCATTCATTGTTTGTCTATCGAAGAAGGCACGCCGTGATTATGGCCCTAATCTATGTAGATGATGTCATAATTGTCGGCACTGATGGGGAAATAATTGAGCAGATTAAGAGGTATCTGGACAACCTGTTCGGAATTAAGGACCTAGGATCTCTCAAATATTTCCTGGGGATTGAAGCGGCTAGGACGTCTGAAGGGTTGGTACTTAGCCAAAGGAAGTATACCCTTGACATATTAAAGGAGTGTGGAAAGGAGGGAAGCAGACCGGTTGATTTTCCAATGGAGCAGAACCATCGTCTTGCGTCTGATCAAGGGGAAGAGGTGGCCAATCCAAAAAGGAACCGCAGGTTGATTGGACGTTTAATGTATCTGGTGGTGACGCGTCCAGACTTGTCCTATGCGGTCGGGGTGCTAAGCCAGTTTGTTAATTCACCACGGGAAGAACACATGCAAGCAGCAGATCGGGTGGTCGAATACTTAAAGGCCACC
This sequence comes from Hypericum androsaemum, assembly GCA_963995505.1. Classification (NCBI taxonomy): domain Eukaryota; kingdom Viridiplantae; phylum Streptophyta; class Magnoliopsida; order Malpighiales; family Hypericaceae; genus Hypericum; species Hypericum androsaemum. The sequence goes on along the minus strand of OZ023185.1, from coordinate 4,849,411 downwards.
ACTGGACAAGGTATCATGCTTCGGGCCGATGGGGGAGCATCGCTAGTAGCATACTGCGACGCGGATTGGGGAGGATGTCCCACTACGAGGCGTTCTCGCACAGGCTATTTTGTAACGTTGGGAGGATCGACGGTTTCTTGTAAAAAAATAATAATGACAGAGTCGTCCTTTAAAATAGGTCGGCGCTCAAATATCATAGCTTCAAGAAAAAATTAAGGGATAATTATCCAAAGATCCATGGTATTTGAGCAAACTCCCTCTTTTAGTCCTTACTATTTTCAAAAATTTTCTCGGTCCTTCTAGTTTAAAATAATAGCTCTTTTTAGTCCCTGACAGACCCATTGCTGATGTCAGCGGTCAGCATACATTCTTTTATGACCTTTATATCCTTATAATAATAATAAAAATTATCTCTCCTATAATAAAAAAACAAAAGAAATTACCATCCTTCACGAGTTCGATCCCGCCGCCACAACCATTTTCTTCTTCCCAGGATGAAGTTGAGGAACCCGGCGAATCTCACCTTCACAAACCAGAAATTATGCTTGTCCATTTCCAGCAAAATCCAGGCCTAAAAAATCAGACCACCGAGGTACTCGGTGAACATCGCGACGGGACAGAGGGGGTTACCTCGGTCTTGATTTGGGTTAATTTTGTCTCGATTCCATCTGGGTTAATTTTGTCTCTATTTTTTCTTGAATCAAGTGGGTTTCATGATTCGTTGTCGCGGGAGATGTATGTGTATTGCAGGAGAAGACAACCTGATAATTTTTTTGTTTTCTGTTAATTTTTTGAATGGTAAAATGGTCATTAAATTTTTTTGTTGACCACTGATGTCAGTTAGGGACCTAAAAGGTGCATTATTTCAAACTAAAAGGACCAAGAAAGATTATTAAAAACAGTAAGGACTAAAAAGGGGTTTGCTCAAATTCCATGACCTTAGGGCAATTATCCCAAAAATTAATATTTGGGAAAATTACTCTCAAGTCTCTCGAATTTACTTAAATATACTAAAAAGTCCCTCCTGTTCACAAAATACATTCCTACGTCCCTCTAGTTTACTTTTATTATACTTTCGGGTCCCTGGCGTACGTTAGTAACTCTTTTTTTCATTTTTGTCAATGAAATGACTAAAATACTATAAAATAAAAAGTCATATTCTTCCTTTAAATTGCTGAAGTCATCATCTTCTTGTTCCAATCGACTCCACCAAATCAAATCAAAATCGCCCAAATTAAAACCCAATCGTCATACACCAAATCGACACCCAATTAAGATCCCAGCCCAGAAATTCATATAACTAGAAAGTTGTTTGACCAGAACATTCTTAATTCACACCAACTAAAAAAAATGAGAAAATTACTCTCAGGACCCCAGGGTATAGTCCAATAGACTCTGAGGACCATGTAGTTTCCCTACTAATTGCTGAGCCCCTATAGTTTAGTTATTATTATACTTTCGGGTCCCTGACTGATGTCATTAATCGATTTTTTCTTATTTTATATTTGAAATGACGGATATGCCCTTAATCTGATCAACTAAAATCGCCGGTCATCTTCTCCGGCCATTTTTCCGGCCACTTCCTTTCTCCCCATAAAGTCGCCGCCTTTAGCTTCATCTAAAAACCAACAATCGCAAGAATCCTATACATAGAGGGCTTCATCTAATCACGGGACATGATAAACACAAACAGGACGGCGGAGAAATAAACACAAGAACCTAAGGGAAAAAGTGAAACAGAGATGGGAACGACGGACGGGGAAGGAGAAGAAAGATGGGAACGACGGACGGGGAAGGAGACGGAGACGGGAATGACGAACAGGGAAGGAGACAGAGACGAGAAGGATGGACGGGGAAGGAGACAGAGACGGGATCGACGAGTCAACAGCTAAGGAGTTACGGAGGACGATCGGCCACATGTGCCACCGCTGGGACCGCTTCTCATCACCGCCGCCGCCACCACCGGGCAACAACAACAATAACAACTTCCATCTCCCCCACTGCCGCAACCGCCTCTTCTTCTTCTGCTCCTCCCGCCGCAGTTAATCGCCTCTAAATAGATTTTCCGGTTTGACGAGCGTGTCGAGGCCCCTCAAAATAAACCGATATTTTACGGCTCGCAAACTTGTAGTAAGCAAGGGAAGATACCGAGTTAGATCCAAGGAGGAACGAATACTTAATTAATCTAACTAATAACACAAAAGTAAAAAGAGGGGGTTTTGTGGATTCAATATGCAATTGCTCGATCTGATTCTACTTCAAACGACTTTATCAGGGCCTCTTTCTCTCAATTGTACTGCTGAACCTGCAATAGCACAAAGACTTTTATTAGATAGGACTCATGATAGTTTCACATTTAATGAAAGGTCATTTTTTACCAAGTTACTCATGGATTTTTTCCCTCGGCCCAATCATAATTACATGGCAGTCCCTTATATCATGGAGTAGGGTTTTCTCCTTGTGTCCACAACAATGACACATTACGTTATTTTTCATGTGTCTATTTCGATGAGTGAAATTAGTTAGCAATTTTAGATGGCTCACAAGCCAGGCTGTTGACTTCATTTTTGTGATCCTATCCAACTCCAAATGTTAGTCCATAAGATCTTGGCATCGATCTTGTCCCATCCCCAGAGCAGTTCGTAGGCTGACTTTGTGGTGAAGTTGCCCAAGTTGATTCGATTACAAACGACTCTATCATAGCCTATTGCTATCTTTGGTACTACTGAACCTACAACGACTCAAAGACTTCATTAGATAAGAACTCCTCATAATAGTTTCTTATTTAATAAAAGGTAATTTTCTAGTAAATTTACTCATGATTACTTTTGCCTCGGCCCACTCATGGTTATATGGCAGTTCCTTAAGCATGGAGTACAGTTTCCTTCTCCTGTCTGTAACAAGGGCTTATTGTGTTATCTATCACGTGTCTATTTCGACAAATGATATTAGTTAGCAATCTTCTATGACTCGTAAGTTGCTTCACTTTCATGATCCCCTCCATCACTAAATTTTAGTCCTTAAGGTCTTGGTATCTATCTCGTCCCATTCCCGGAGCAGCTCGTAGGCCGACTTCATTGTGAAATTTCCCAAGGTTATTCTACTCCGAATGACTCTATCATGGCCTCTTTCTTTCTTTGGTACAGTTGAACCTCCAATAGTACAGAGACTCTCATTAAATAAGAACTCCTCTTTATAGTTTCACATTTAATGAAAGGTCATTTTCTAACCAATTTACTTGTGACTTTTTTTCCCTCAGCCAAACCATGAGTATATGGCAGTCCCTTAGGGCATGGAGTACGGTTTCCTCCTCTTATCCACAACAAGGGAATATTACATTATTTGTGAACGGCATTAATTAGCAATTTTTCATGGCTCGTAAGTCAGGTTGTTGTCTTCATTCTTTGTGGTCCCCTCCGGCTTCAAATATTACTCCATAAGGTCTTGGTATATGTCTCGTTACATTTTCAGAGCAGTTCGTAGGCCGACTTCATGGTGAAGTTGTCTGAGTTGATTCTACTCCAAATGACTCTATAGGAACCTCTTTCTTTCTTTGGTAATTAGATACCTACAATAGTACACAGATTTTCATTAGACAAGAACTTCTCATGATAGTTCACATGAAAGGTCATTTTTTAATTAATTTACTCGACTTTTCCCCCTTCGGCCCATTCCCTTCATCGCTCCTATCCTTGTCTTCGAAATTTCTCGGAAGATTTTTTTCTCTTTATAATTCCTGCTATTTTTTATTACATTGATCAATCATAATTAATCGAGTATTATAATAATTATGAGAATCCGACCTTTTCAAGTAATTTTCTCCATTTCCTGAGCATAAATACAAAGTTGGTACAAATAGTAAAAAATTTATCCAAAAAAAGTTAGTACAATACGAGTGTTCAATACGAGTGTTTAACTAGGAAATTTTCAGATATAGCTCTTGAAAACATACAAGTGTTCAATACTTGAGAAAACTTTCTCACATTTCAAAAGTCTCACCTAACTTGAATAATGATTAATCGCTCTAGTGATTATACGCAAGGGCGGAGCCAGAAAATTTCGAGAGTGGGGACAATATAATTTGATAATGGTGCAGATTAATATTCTAGTTTTAATTTTTAGATAGATTAATTTTTTCGTTGGGTCAATTTCTAATTTTAGTGAGGACATATATTAAAAAATATACTAGTTATCAAATATAAAAAATTAAGTGGGGCAACCTAAACGTGGCTCCGCCCCTGATTATACGTATACCAAACGATATAAACAAATAAATGAGAGAATATTATTTCTTTAAGAAGATATTAAATTTAAACCTACCAACCCACGGTGATATTCTAAAAATGTATTCTTCTTCTACTACAAAATGCAGTTTTCCTATTTGTGAGCACAGAATTTGGCGTAGTCAAAATCGGGCCCACTCAATAGGTCAATCAAATTCCACACCAAGTTCTCATGATCTTAACATGACAAAGCAAGTCACTTAACGACGACGCGCGCCACATGAGGCAAGTTTTCCTAATTAATTTTAATTTTACCATCTGGAGAACATTTATCAAGGGGAATTCCATATGCTACCTCTTAGGAGAGATATATGAATAAATGGCACCGTTAAAATTTGGGACAAATCTCAACTAGCATTTGCATCTGAATATCCAAATCAGGACTAAATGTAAACAGTTTTTGAGCTTCAATATGCTATTATGTATGACTATATAGTTTTTGTGTTAGCCACTTGATGTACAACTAGTTTAATTAGTAGATGCATCGAGCATATAAGTTTCCATAGTTTGGTGTATTTTGTAATGTTTATAAAGTCATTAGTTTATGGCTTCATTATTTTGTAATGTTTATAAAGTCATTAGTTTATGGCTTTGTTTTGTAATGAAAATGGTGACGCATCCGATTGTCACAATGACTTAGTATGAAATATTAATTTTCTTTTCAATTGAAATTCAGCATACTGTACACATTTTTATGGCTTGTTTGCTAAACTTGAAAGTAAGGGGAGAAGGAACAATCAAATACTGCCAAAAAGAGAGAGTTAGATAATGAATTGTTCCCACCTCGAATGTATATTAATCAAATACTGTAAATATATTATTCAAAAGAAAACTTTAAACATGTATTAAGCAAAAACCTATCATACTCTTGGACGTCAAAACAGTGACTGACTTTGGCATAAGCTTCAAGAATTTTCTAGTTCCATCTATATCTTCGTCATCATTTACTACATGTTTGTGTGAAAAGATTCCAAGGAGAGAGAAGAATTTCCTATGGCCAAGTAGTCAGATTTCTTTTTTTTTTCTCTTAGTCGCCATCATAAGTTCTTTTAATAGTAATCGAAGGGCATGAGATCCTATAATTTTTATTAATCATTAATCATATGTTAAAGTGCCGGACCAGACTACATATATTTTAGGTTTCTATTTCTTTCCATCTTATAAAAATTAAACCGGATAGGGATTAGAAATTCTTCCCATTTTTTCGGTTCACATTGTCCGACCAATGAAATTGCTAATCGGACATGAAACTTTTTTAAGAAAAACATATATTATTAGTTATACTTAGTATCAAAATATTAAATAATTATAAATTTAATATAATATTCTTTTAATATAAATTTGTCAGTCGGACATGCGATTGAGCTCTCCAAATGTTCTGCTTCTATTGAAATTAGTCTCTTAGGGCATGGAGTACGTTTTTCTCCTCCTGTCCACAACAAGAGCACATCACGTTATCTATCATGTGTCTATTTTGACGAACAATATTAGTTAGCAAGCTAGTTTTTTTTAATTTTTTGTAGTCCCTTCCAGCTCCAAATGTTAGTTAATAAGGTCTTGTTATCTGTTTCGTCCCACACACAGAGCAGTTTGTAAGCTAACTACGTGGTGAATCACCCGTGTTGATTCTACTCTAAATAACTATATAAGGGCCGCCATCTCTGTTTGGTACCGTCGAGCCTACAATAGCACACAGACTTTCATTAGATAGGAACTCCTCATGACAGTTTCATATATAATGAAAGGTCATTTTTAACCAATTTACACGTGACTTTTTTTCTCTTGGCCCACTCATGATTTTATGGAAGTCCCTTAAGGCATGTAATAATGTTTCCTCCTCTTGTCCATAAAAAAGACACACTACGTTATCTGTCATATCTCTATTTGACGAACAACATTAGTTAGCAATCTCCCATGGGTCACAAACCAGGTTATTTTTTATGGTTCCTCCAACTTAAATGTTAGTCCATAAGTTCTCGATATCTATCTCGTCCCATTCTCCGAGCAATTAGTAGGCTATCTTCATAGTGTAGTTGCATGAGTTGACTTAGTCCGAATGACTCTATCATGGCCTCTTTCACTCTTTGGTACTGTTGAACCTGCAATAGCAGAGAGACTTTCATTGGATAAGAACTCATTTAGATAGTTTCACATTTAATGAAATGTCATTTTCTAACCCATTTACTCATGACTTTTTTTCCCTTGGCTCACTGATGATCTTATGGTTGTCCCTTAAGGCATGGAGCACGGTTTCCTCCTCTTGTCTACAACAAAGCATATTATGTTATTTGTCGTGTGTCATTTTGATGAACGCCATTAGTTAACAATCTTATCTGGCTCATAAGTTCGGTTGTTGTCTTCATTTTTGTGCTCCCTCCAGCTCCAAACGTTATTTCATAAGCTCTTGGTATTTGTCTCGTCCTATTCCCGGAGTAATTCTTGGGCAGAGTTCGTGGTGAAGATTGTTAACTAATGTCGTGTGTCATTTTGATGAACGACATTAGTTAACAATCTTATCTGGCTCACAAGTTCGGTTGTTGTCTTCATTTTTGTGCTCCCTCCAGCTCCAAACGTTATTTCATAAGCTCTTGGTATTTGTCTCGTCCTATTCCCAGAGTAATTCTTGGGCCGAGTACGTGGTGAAGTTTTCCAAGTTGATTATACTCCAAATGACTCTATCAGAGCCTCATTCTATCTTTGGTATTGTTGAACCTGCAATAACACATAGACTTTCATTAGATAGAAAATCCTCATAATAGTTTCACATTTAATGAAAGGTCATTTTCTAGCCAACTTACTCATGATTTTTTTCTCCTCGGCTCATTCATGATTATATGGCATTCCCTTAGGGATGAAGTGGTTTCCTCCTCCTGTCCATAACAAGGGCACATTACGTTATCTGCCATGCGTCAATTTTGACGAATGACATTAGTTAGCAATCTTCAATGGCTCACAAACCATGTTGTTGTCTTCATTTTTTGTGGTCCCTTCTAACTCCAAATGTTAGTCCATAAAGTCTTAGAATTTTTCTTGTCACATTTCGAGAGCAGTTGATATGCCAATTTCGTGATAGTTTCCTGAGTTGATTCTATCCAAACGACTCTATCAGGGCATGTATTTTCTTTTGGTATTGCTTAACCTACAATAGCTCAGATACTTTCATTAGATATGAACTCCTCATGATAGTTTCATATTTAGTGAAAGGTCATTTTCTAACCAATTTACTCATGACTTATTTTTCCTCTGCCTACTCATGATTATATTGCAGTCCCTTAAGCATCAAGTACGGTTTCTTCCTCATGTCTACAACAAGGGTACATTACATTATGTATCATGTTTCTATTTCGACTAACGATATTATTTAACAATCTTCCATGGTTCGCAAGCCAGGCTGTCTTCATTTTTTGTGGTCCCCTCCAACTTCAAATATTATTTCATAAGGTCTTGGTATTAGTCTCTTCTCATTCCTAGAGGAGTTCGGAGGCCAGCTTAATGGTGAAGTCTTCCTAGATGATTCTAGTTTGAATGACTATTGTGACTTATGTCTTTGTTTGGTAGTGCTGAACGTGCGATAGTAGAGAGACTTTCATTAGATAAGAACTCATCTTTATATTTTCACATTTAATGAAAGGTCATTTTCTAACTAATTTACTCATGACTTTTTTTTCCTCGGCCCACTCATGATTATATAGGAATCCCTTAGGGCATGGAGTACGGTTTTCTCCTCTTATTCAGAACAAGAGAACATTACGTTATTTGTCATTTGTCTATTTCTACGAACGCCATTAGTTAGCAATCTTCCACATCTCGCAGGTTAGGATTTTGTCTTCATTCTTTGTGGTCCCCTCCAGCTCCAAATATTTGTCCATAAGGTCTTGGTATCTGTATCTTCCTATTCTCATAGCAATGCGTAGGCCAATTTCATGGTGAAGTTGTCCGAGTTGATTCTACTCCAAATGACTCTATCAGGGCCTCTTTCTTTCTTTAGTACTACTAAACCTGCAATAGCACTTAGACTTTTATTAGATAAGAACTTAGCACGATTGTTTTACATTTAATGAAAGATTTTTTTCTAACCAATTTACTTGTGACTTTTTCCCCCTCGGCCCAGTCCCTCAATCGCTCCTCTCTTTGTCTTCAAAATCTGGATTACCTGGCCTACTCGTTATTCAGATACCTAGTAGTATTAAAAAAATTAAAACTTATATTTTTGTAAAAAAATATTAAATTTAAGTCTTAATAATGGTCAATGATATTCTAAAAATGTATTTTCTTTTACTACAAAAGCAGTTTTCCTATTTGTGAGGAGTGAATTTGGCAAAGTCAAGATGGGGCCCACTCAAGAGGTCAATCGAATTCCAAAACAAGTTCTCCTGGTCTTAGCATGACAAAGCAAGTCACTTAACGACGACGCGCTTCCTAGTGAAGTAGAATTAGAAACCCACATAGAATTGCTCTATAAATACACATTTTAACGTTTCTTTTGGAATTCACATCGAAATTGAAACAAATATTTCTCCATCTCTTGTTAATAGACTCGCGACGTCTAACTGCTTCTAGTCGTTGACTTAAATTCCATTTGGTTGGCTCCCTGTATACGACACTACGAGTGCAAGATGGCTTCTGGATCAGCTCCGGGATATAGGTTCCATCCAACAGATGAAGAATTGATGAATCATTATCTCAAGCTAAAGATGTTAGGCTGGGGTAAAAAACATCCATGGTCACTGAATTTTGATAATTTTTTGTCCATGGTCACTAACCTATTTTTTTTCCCTTTATGGTCACTGAACTATAGTAAGTTACTCGGCTATGGTCACTTGGGGTTATTTTTGCAAATATTGCTGAGTTGGCATGATAAAAACTTTCAAATTAATCCCATATTAGTTTATATATATTTTCAAAATCATCCCTTTCCATGCTCTACCTCGTGCCTCTCTCTCTTCTCCTCCTTTCTTTCCCCCTCTCTCCCTCACACCTTTCTTCTCGTTCCACTATCCCCCTTTCAACTCCTCACGGCATCCTTCTCGGGTACGGTGTGCTCTAAAATTATTTCTCTAGATTTCTCTAGAGAAAATCAAAGGCGGTGCTCACTTTTACATATAGAAGTTGAGCTAGCAAATTGTAGCTGTAATTTTGAGTGAAGGCCTTGTAATGGTCTACGACTAAAAAGCTTCTATATGATAATAAAATTCTGTTTCTCACTATCAAAGCTTTTAACCTTATTTTTCGAGAGCAATCTTACTAAATTATCAAAACTCTATTAGCCTTAAACCTTAAATTAATTTCCAACAGGCTGCACCTCCCGGGCCTCACCAAGCCGAACAACGACCAGCCCCAAGGAGGAGTCCCGGGAGACGACGATCGGAGGGAGAATCGAAAGGTCATGGGTAGAGGAAGGGAAGATGCTGTGAGGAGTTGAAATGGGATGGTGGAACGAGAAGAAAGGTGAGAGGGAGGGGGGGAAAGAAAGGAGGAAAGAGAGAAAGGCACGAGGTAGAGCATGGAAAGAGAGGGATGATTTTGAAAAAAATATAAACGAATATGTGATTAATTTGAAAATATTTATCATGGCAACTCAACAATATTTGCAAAAATAACCCCGAGTGACCATAGCCGAGTAACTTACTATAGTTCAGTGACCATAAAGAGAAAAAAATAGGTTAGTGACCATAGACAAAAAATTATCAAAGTTCAGTGACCATGGGTGTTTTTTACCCTGTTAGGCTGCGATCATCAAGTTCCCCACATTGCGGAGCTTAATGTCTGCGAGTTTGAACCTTGGGAACTACCCCGTAAATCATTTTCTCAAATTTCTTGATTGTGCATAAAATTGGGAGTTTGACATTTCAAATAAATGCATTGCTCACATTAAAATTTGTGTGATTAGATCTTTCGGCGATTCAATCTGAAGATCTAGTGTGGTACTTTTTTTCTCTCCAAAATTGTAAGTACACAAATAGTCAGAGAGTGAACAGGACTACGAAAACCGGTTATTGGAAAGTTACTTGTAAAAATCGCAAGGTGAGAATGAAAAGTAGCAATGAAGTGATCGGTGTTAAAAAGACACTAGTTTTCTATGAAGGCCGCATTCCTAATAGTGTCAGAACTAACTGGGTCATGCATGAGTATAATCCAACCTTCAATCTCCCAAATCAGGTACTTACCAAGCACCTTAATGACTGTTCATGTTTTTTTTTTGTTATATCTCTACGCGTCATTGGCCGTGTTCTTAATGTTTTATTTCCTAATAAGGAAATCAATAACGTGTTTCTTTGTCTCTCTCATTGTGTAGAAAGATTATGTCCTCTGTAAAATAAAAAGAAATGGTGATGATGAAGAAGGTGAATCAAGTTTCCAGTTACCTTCCAATATTTCTGGAAGCCAGAACCAAAACCAAAATCAGTACCAAAACAATCCCCATGAGGCAAGTTTTCCTAATTAATTTTAATTTTACCATCCGGAGAATATTTATGAAGGGGAATTAACATTTATCAAGGGGAAATTCGATACGCTGTCTCTTAGGCGAGATATATGAATAAATAATATATGAATATACGTGTTTCGGTCGAAAAAGACGCACTAACAAAAAAAGTCAAAAAATCTATTATACTACCGTTAAAATTTTGGAACAAATCTCAGCACCATCAATTTATTCAAAATTCCTTTGTTTGATACATTTATTCAATTTCCTATTGATAAATCAACAGGAGTATCTTCAGATGCAAATGCACCTGAACTCATTTAGGGATTCTAACGAGATGGATTACAGCTTCAACTCTGCATTTCCAACAACCCAGGTGCAAAACTCAGAATATGATGGTTCCGGTGGTGCTTATAATATGGGAGGAAATGGATATTCTGGATCTGGGTACGACCCATATTTTTATGTACCTGGATATCCAAATCAGGACTAAATGTAAATAGTTTTTGAGCATCATTATGCAATTATGTATGACTATGTAGTTTTTGTGTTAGCCACTTGATGTACAACTAGTTTAATTAATAGACAAGCAATTATGCATCGAGCATATAAGTTTCCGTAGTTTGGTTAATTTTGTAATGTTTATAAAGTCCTTAGTTTATGGCTTGTTTTGTAATGAAAATGGTGACGCATCCGATTGTCACAATTAGTATGAAATATTAATTTTCTTTTCAATTGAAATTGAGCCTATTGTACACATTTTTATGGCTTGTTTGATAAACTTGAAAGTAAGGAAAGAATGAACAATCTATCATTCGTGCCAAATAGAGAGAGTTAAATAATGAATTGTTTCCGTCTCGAATATATATTAATCAAATACTATAAATATATTATTCGAAAGAAAACTTTAAACATGTATTAAGCAAAAACCTATCATGAGATCTTGGACGTCAAAACAGCGAGTGACTTTGGCATGGAATTAAGCTTCCAGAATTTTCTAGTTCCATCTATCTTAGTCATCATTTACTACTTGTTTGTGTGAAAAGATTCCAAGGGGAGAGAGGAATTTCCTACGGCCAAGTAGTGGTTTTTTGGGAAAATTACTCTGTAGTCCCTGGAGTTTGATTAAATATACTCAAAAGTTTCCCTGTTCACAAAATATATTTTAAAATTTTTTCAGTTTGCTTTTATTATACTTTAGCATATTAGCAGCTCTTTTTTCATTTTTATAATGAAATAACCAAAATATCCTTTTAGAACAAAAAAATAAAAAATGTGACGGCATAGCTTCGTCTTCCTCCCGCCTATGCCAAGAACTCAAAGAGAGAAAGGATTCCAGAAGGAATCAAAGAGCACCGCCCCGCTCTCCAACGCCGTCGTCGCCCCCGCGATGCTCTGGCTGGAGGGAATCGTCGACATTGAGCATCGTCCCGCTCCCTGCTCCTCCCGCCTCTCCACGGCGGCACCCAGAACTGTCATCCAACAACGGGAAGAAATCTGATTGGAACGGGTTCAACGACGTCGGATGGATGCTTAGTTTCTCTAAGCCATTCCCTTCCTTCAACAACGTCAGCACCCAGAAGGTTCTCGGCGCCAGCGTTGGCGGACTGGTCAACGACGGGTTCAGCAAGGGGATCTATTTCGGACTTGTCGAATCTGCTCGGCTTCAATTTTGGATCTTTCCAGATCTGAGGACAGGGTTTAATCGATGCAAAACCGTCGGAGATGGTGGTGAGGTGAGGCTACCCACCAATGCTGGATGGAACCGTAGCTCATTCCGTCGGAAACCGTCATCGTCGAAGCCAGGTGAAGATTGAACGGAACTTCACCCATCCTTGAATCCACCCACAAAAACCCACTTCACATATGGAAGCAGGAGAGACCGTTGTCGGTCATCTTGATTCATCCGGAGAAGAAAAAAAAATTCCCAATTGGAATTGGGGATTTAGAGGAGAGGGACAAAAAGAAGAGCAGAGGAGAAGACGATTTTTTTTTTTTAGATAGAGGAGAAGACGATTTCAAAAATTGCAGGAAGACGGTTACGAGGTAGAAGGTGGGATTTGGGATTGATTTTTTTTAGAATCGGTTTGGGTTTGTAAATAATTGCTGGAAGACAGTTACAAAGTAGAAGGATAGATGATGTCAGATTTTTTCTTTTTTAAGGATATTTTTGTCATTTCAATGGCAAAGAAAGAAAAAAACTCGGAAAGTATAATAAAAGTAAATTATAGGAATAACATGATATTTTTTAAACAGTATAAATTTTTGAGTATATTTAAACAATTTTAAAAGACTTCATAGTAATTTTTCCTTTTTTTTTCCTTAGTCCCCATCGTAAGTTCATTTAATAATAATCGAGGGGCATGAGATCCTATAATTTTCTATTAATCGTATGGTAAAGTGCCGGACCAGACTACATATATTTTAGGTTTTTATTTCTTTCCATATTATAAAAATTAAACCGGAGAGGGAACAGAAATTCTTTCATTTTTTCGGTTCACATAGTCCGACTAATCAGATCGCCAATCGGACATGAGATTAAAAAAAAATATATATTATTAATTATACTTAGTATCAAAATATTAAATAATTATAAATTTAATATAATATTTTTTTAATATAAATTTGTTAGTCGGACATGAGATTGAGCTCTTCAAATATTATGCTTCTTTGGCATTAGTCCCTTAAGATATGGAGTACGGTTTTCTCCTCGTGTCCACAACAAGGGCACGTCACGTTATCTGCCATGTGTCTATTTTGACGAACAATATTAGGTAGCAATCTTCCATAGCTCGCAAGTCTGCTAGTTGTCTTCATTTTTGTAGTCCCTTTCAGCTCCAAATGTTAGTCAATAAGGTTTTGTTATCTGTCTCGTCCCATACACGGAGCAGTTCGTAGGACAACTACGTGGTGAAGTTACCCGTGTTGATTTTACTCCAATTAACTATATTAGGGCCGCTTTCTCTCTTCACTATTGTCGAACCTGCAATAGCACACAGACTTTCATTGGATAGGAACTCCTCATGATAGTTTTATATATATAATGAAAGGTCATTTTCTAACCAATTTACACATGACTTTTTTTTTTCTTGGCCCACTCGTGATTTTATGGGAGTCCCTTAAGGCACGAAATACAGTTTCCTCCCCCTGTCCATTAAAAAGGCACATTACGTTATCTGTCATATCTCTACTTGACGAACGACATTAGTTAGCAATCTTTCATGGGTCACAAGCTAGGCTATTATCTTCATTTTTTGTGGTTCCCTCCGACTCCAAATGTTAGTCCATAAGTTCTCGGTATCTGTCTCTTCCCATTCCCGGAGCAATTTGTAGGCTAACTTCATAGTGTAGTTGTGTAAGTTGATTCTAGTCTGAATGACTTTATCATGGCCTCTTTCACTCTTTGGTATGGGGTATGGTTGAACCCTGCAATAGCATAGAGACTTTCATTAGATAAGAACTCCTTTAAAAAATTTCACATTTAATGAAATATCATTTTCTAACCCATTTACTCATGAACTTTTTTCCCTCGGATCACTCATATGATTATATGATCGTCCCTTAGGGCATGAAGTATGGTTTTCTCCTCTTGTCTACGACAAAGCACATTACGTTATTTGTCGTGTGCATTTTGATGAACAATATTAGTTAACAATCTTCCGTGACTCACAAGCCTGAATGTTGTCTTCATTTTTGTGCTCCCCCCCCCCCAGCTCCGAACATTAGTCTATAAGCTCTTGTTATTTGTCTCATCTTATTCCCGGAGTAATTCTTAGGCTTAGTTCATGGTGAAGTTGCCCGAGTTGATTCTAATCCAAAAGACTCTATGAAGGCCTCTTTCTCTCTTTGGTATTGTTGAACCTGCAATAACACATAGACTTTCATTAGATAGGTTCTCCTCATAATAGTTTCACATTTAATGAAGGGTCATTTTCTAACCAACTTACTCATGACTTTTTTCCATTGTTTTCGAGACGGCGGTCCGACTGCCGGTCGGACCGGTCAAACCACGAATCGGAAGGTTTAGTGGGTCAAAAAATATGGTCAGAACGCCAACCTTACGAACCGAAAATTTTCCGGTCGGACCGGATAGTTGGACCGAAAAAGTGAACCAGAAAATTCCGGTTCGTTAGGTTTTGGGGAAAAAAGTGAAAAATCGAGCCTAAACTTACCGAATTTTGCCATTTTCTTTCTGATTTTCAACCATAAAATTTAAAAAACTTTCCCGAAACAAGTATTTGATTCTATTTGTGCATGTATTTCATTAATTTTGGAGGTGTGAGTGTAATTACATATACGACTATACATATATAATTTTTTAAAAATATTTTTTATTTAAAAAAAGGTCTGGTCTGACCGGCGGTTCAACTGGTCGGACCGATTGACCCAGAGTTCTGAAGAAAATCCTGGTTGAGCTCCGGGTCGTTTTTGAAAACAATGCTTTTTTCTCCTCGGCCCACTCATGATTATATGGCAGTCCCTTAGGGCATGAAGTGGTTTCCTCCTTCAGTCCATAATAAGGGCACATTATGTTATCTATCATGCGTCTATTTTGATGAATGACATTAGTTAGAAATCTTCTCACAAAGCATGTTGTTGTCTTCATTTTTTATGATCCATTCCAACTCCAAATGTTAGTCCATAAGGTCTTAGAATTTGTTTTGTCTCATTCCTGAAGCAGTTGATATGCCAATTTTGTGATAGTTGTTTGATTTGATTATACTTCAAACGCCTCTATCAAGGCATGTATCTCCTTTTGGTACTGCTAAACTCCTCATGATGGTTTCACATTTAGTGAGTGGTCATTTTCTAACTAATTTACTCATGACTTATTTTTTTCTCGGCCTACTCATGATTATATTGCAGTCACTTAAGCATTAAGTACTTTTTCGTCCTCCCGACCACAACAAGGGTACATAAAGTTATGTGTCATGTGTCTATTTTGACTAACGATATTATTTCGCAATCTTCCATGGCTCGTAAGCCAGGTTGTGTCTTCATTTTTTGTGGTCCCAGCCAACTTCAAATGTTATTCCATAAGGTCTTAGGTATCTGTCTCTTCTCATTCCCAGAGCAGTTCGTAGGTCGGCTTAATGGTGAAGTTGCCCGAGATGATTCTTAGTCTGAATGACTCTATCATGGCTTATTTCTCTTTTTGGTACTACTGAACCTGCAATATTAGAGAGACTTTCATTAGATAAGAACTCTTCTTTATAGTTTCACATTTAATAAAAGGTCATTTTCTAACCAATTTACTCATGACTTTTTTTCCCTCGGCCCACTCATGATTATATGGCAATCCCTTAGGGCATGGAGTACAGTTTTCTCCTCTTATTCACAACAAGGGAACATTACGTTATTTTTCGTTTGTCTATTTCTACGAACGTCATTAGTTAGCAAACTTCCACGCCTCGCAAGCCAGGCTTTTGTCTTCATTTTTTGTGGTTCCCTTCAGCTCCAAATATTAGTCTATAAGGTCTTGTATCTGATTCTTCCCATTCTCAGAGCAGTGCATAGGCCGACTTCATGGTGAATTGTCTGAGTTGATTCTACTCCAAATGACTCTATCGTGGACTCTTTCTTTCTTTAGTACTGCTAAAGCTGCAATAGCACATAGAATTTTATTAGATAGGAACTTATCATGATAGTTTTACATTTAATGAAAGGTTTTTTTCTAATCAATTTACTCGTGACTTTTTTCCCCTCGGCGGCCCAATCCCTCTATCGCTCGTCTCTTTGACTTCGGAATCTGAATTAATTGGCCTAGTAGTTATTCGGATATCAGGTAATATAAAATAATATTAAAGCTTATATTTTTGAAAAGAGATATAAAATTCAAGTCTTAAAAACCGTCAATGATATTCTAAAAATGTATTTTCTTTTACTACAAATGCAATTTTTCTATTTGTGAGCAGAGAATTCGGCAAAGTCAAGATGGGGCCCACTCAAGAGGTCAATCAAATTCCACAGCAAGTTTTCCTGGTCTTAGCCTGACAAAGCAAGTCACTTAACGACGACGTGCTTCCTAGTGAAGTGGAATTAGGAACCCACGTAGAATTGCTCTATAAATACACATTTTAACGTTTCTTTTGGAACTCACATCGAAATTGAAACAAATATTTCTCTTGTTGATAGACTCACGACGTCTAACTGCTTCTAGTCGTGGACTTAAATTCCATTTTGGTTGGCTCCCTGTATACGAAACTACGAGTGCAAGATGGCTTCTGGATCAGCTCCGGGTTATAGGTTCCATCCAACAGATGAAGAATTGATGAATCATTATCTCAAGCTAAAGATGTTAGGCTACGATCATCAAGTTCCCCACATTGCGGAGCTTAATATCTGCGAGTTTGAACCTTGGGAACTACCTGGTAAGTCATTTTCTCAAATTTCTTGATTGTGCATAAAATTGGGAGTTTGATATTTCAAACTAATGCATTGCTCACATTAAAATTTGTGTGATTAGGTCATTCGGTGATTCAATCTGAAGATTCAGTGTGGTACTTTTTCTCTCTCCGAAATTGTACGTACACAAATAGTCAGAGAGTGAGCAGGACCACGAAGGTCGGATATTGGAAAGTCACTGGTAAAGATCGCAAGGTGAGGATGGAAGGTAACAAGGAAGTGCTCGGTGTTAAAAAGACACTGGTTTTCTACGAAGGCCGCGTTCCTAATGGTGTCAAAACTAACTGGGTCATGCATGAGTATAATCCAACCTTCAACCTCCCAAATCAGGTACTTACCAAGCACCTTAATTACTGTTTTTTTTGTTATATCTCTACGCATCATTGGCCGTGTTCTTAATGTTTTATTTCCTAAAAGGAAATCAATAACGTGTTGCTTTGCCTCTCACATTGTGTAGAGAGATTATGTCCTCTGCAAAGTAAAAAGAAATGGTGATGATGAAGGTGGTGAATCAAGTTTCCAGTCACCTTCCAATATTTCTGGAAGCCAGAACCAATGCCAGAATCAGTACCAAAACAATCCCCATGAGGCAAGTTTTCCTAATTAATTTTAATTTTACCATCCGGAGAACATTTATCAAGGGGAATTCCATCTGCTACCTCTTAGGAGAAATATATTAATAAATTACACACGAATATATGTGGTTCGGTCCAAAAAGACGTATTAGCAAAAAAAAAAGTCAAAAAATCTATTTTACTGACAAATCTCAGCACTACCAATTTATTCAAAATTCCTTTTTTTTGTACATTTATTCAATTTCCTATTAATATTTCAACAGGAGGATCTTCAGATGCAAATGCACCTGAACTCATTTGGGGGTTATAACGAGAAGGATTACAGCTTCAACTCTGCATTTCCAACAACCCAGGTGCAAAACTCAGAATATGATGGTTCCGGTGGTGCTTATAATATGGGAGGAAATGGATATTCTGGATCTGGGTACGACCCATATTTTTATGGATCTGGATATCCAAATCGGGACTAAATATAAATAGATTTTGAACTTCAATATGCAATTATGTATGACTATATAGTTTTTGTGTTAGCCACTTGATGTACAACTAGTTTAAATTAGTAGATGCATCGAGCATTTAAGTTTCCGTACTTTGGTGTATTTTGTAATGTTTATAAAGTCCTTAGTTTATGGCTTTGTTTTGTAATGAAAATGGTGACGCATCCGATTGTCACAATGACTTATATGAAATATTAATTTTCTTTTCAATTGAAATGGAGCCTATTGTACACATTTTTATGGCTTGTTTGCTAAACTTGAAAGTAAGGGGAGAAGGAACAATCTATCCTTCCTGCCAAAAGAGAAAGGTAAATAATGAATTATTTCTACCTCGAATATATATTAATCAATAATGTAAATATATTAGTAGAAAGAAAACCTTAAAACATGTATTAAGCGAAAACCTATCATGAGGCAACTCTTGGACGTCAAAACTGTGAGTGACTTTGGCACGGAATTAAGCTTCCGGAATTTTCTAGTTCCATCTATCATAGTCATCATTTACTACATGTTTGTGTGAAAAGATTCCAAGGAGAGAGAAGAATTTCCTATGGCCAAGTAGTCAGATTTCTCTTTTTACCTTAGTCGCCATCATAAGTTCTTTTAATAATAATCGAGGGGCATGAGATCCTATAATTTTTTATTAATCATATGTTAAAGTGCCGGACCAGACTACATATATCTTAGGTTTCTATTTCTTTCCAAATTATAAAAATTAAACCGGAGAGAGATGAGAAATTCTTCCCTTTTTTGGGTTCACATAATCCGACCAATCGAATCGTCAATCGGACATGAGATTTTTTAAGAAAAACATATATTATTGGTTGTACTTAGTATCAAAATATTAAATAATTATATATTTTATCAAATTTTATTGCAAAAGTTATAATTTACGAGCATCAAAATTATAATTTAATCATTTTTAATACAATAAAACTCAAAAAAAATATTTTTTGAGTAAAAAATTTATGACTTTTTCGCGTAACATACAAATCTGATCGGATAAATCGGTGATCAACATTATTGATCATCAATTAATCCAAATTTCAAACAAGTCCAGTCCTAGTCGGATCGCATTATAAAACCTTCATTTCTTTGGTAAATATACTCATAAAACGACAGCAACTAAGTCCCGAAATTCTTATGCAACTGTGATCCTGAAAAATAATTTTACTGAAAGGGCGATCCTGAACTTTTTTAAACGTGATAGGATAACTTTTTGAAAGTAAATATGAAAAATGCAAAACAGAAACGACAATAACAAACAGAAGAGAAAATAAAAGGTAGCCGTACTGTACGGACAGTGTTGGGGAGAGTGGGAGACTGATGAGTGTGTGGGACCCATATGTTCCCTTTTTTCAGAAGGATCCATACGTTCCTTAGGCCACTAATGGACGTAGTATGAATTTTTATAGAGAAGTTTCACTTTAATACATTTTAATTTGGTTATTTTTACTTCGCTACCTTCCAGTAAAAATGTATGAAGCTTTTTTTTATTTTTGAGAAGTGTTAAAATGTATAAAGGCAAGGGTATGTTTTAAGTGGCACAACACGTCATCAGATAATATACATACGCATGCCACAAAATTCCAAACTATCTAACGCTGTGGCAAATCTAAACTGTCCACGTAGCCACGACATGGCAAACTTGACAAACGTGGACTAGTCTTAAATTTAAGACCACTTTCTATAGACCGCGTAATATTTCAAAAACAAAACTGGACTAGCAAAATCAACCCTAATTAAGCAAGTATAGAATTGTGAAAGGGGATGTAGCCTAATATCATAAAACATTCTTAATTTTAAAGAGGTCTAGAGTTCAAGTCTTTGTGAATGTTATGGTGTAAAAAATTTATCTTTCAAAACAAAAGTTTCGAATCAAGAAATTTTCACGATTTTTCCTTTAATGGAATATAAACTTCTGTTGGATATTAAATTTTCTTGAAGTAATAAAAGAAAATGAAGTCCTCACTATTTTCCTCCCATATCAGAAAAAAAAAACAAGAAGATATCTTCAGTTCTACGAGTTAGAAGTTCAAACTTCTCAAGCAAGGTAAGAGAGATATTTTATTCTCGGGTCACTGGATGCCTTTTGTTTATTCAGAATACTATATAAGTCAAAAGAGAGATATTAAAAAAAGAAGTCCTCCTTTCAAATTCTATATTATTTAAAAGATAACTCCTAAAAACGAAAAACTGATCAACGAAATATAGTCTCAAACCAACAATATCTACAATTTGGACATAATAAAAATTCATATATAATTTCTAAAAAGTATATCACTATGTCTATAAAATTTTTAATGACTCCAAATTAAATTTTTTTTGGGTTAACTTATAAGACAATCTCGACTGATATAAAACAACCTTACGGTCCTTACCTTTATTTTCCACACTACCGGATCAAATAACAAAATACTAATCCTTTAAAAAGAATATAAAAATAACTAATAGTAGTGTAGTGCCTCTCACCCACATCAATCAAGTAGCGTAAAAAGAAATAATAAATTAGAGGGAGAGAAGAGTCAACTGAGAAGTCCACACTCTCTTGTCTTCTCTCCTCTTCTCTTCCAAGTTGCTCTTGCTCTCCATCGCAGGCTAAAAGTTGCAAGCTTTCTTGATGACGATCGGATTCAGGTTCCGTCCAAGCGACCGGGAGATAATCAACGACTACCTGATCAAGAGAATGAACGGTCGCGATCACAGCCACGTCATACGCGACATTGATCTCTGCCGCTACGAGCCCTGGGAGCTACCCGGTAAATAGCTAATGATCACAGCTTCAAAAGCTTGAAACTTTCTTTTTCTGGGTCGGTTAAAGTTTGCAACTTTGACCTAAAACCACGTGTAATAACAACTGGGTCGTTGTCTGTTTTTGGTTTGGGGTTAAGGAATCTCGGTGTTGGAGGATGAGGATGTGTGGTACTTCTTTTGCCGGCCGGAGTACAAGTACAGGAACAGTGAGAGGGTGAACAGGGCCACCGGGTCCGGGCTCTGGAAGCCCACGGGGACGGCCCGGCCCGTAAGGGGACGTGGCGGTGCGCAGATTGGGACCAAGAGGACTTTGGTGTTCTATTCTAAGACCGGTAGTGGCTCTGTCTCTGGTAGGACCACCTGGGTGATCCACGAGTACCAAGTTCTGAATGTCTTACCTGGCCAGGTTTCTGTTCTTCTCTCTTTATTTATTTGTTTATATTATTCCTTTTAGGATGGTTGTTTTACCACCGGTATCCGAAAACGACAGAATAATCCGAGCTCGAGTCGGGTAGGGTTTATGTAGGTTTCATCCTTTCAAGTCTGGTACATTGCTGGAAAGGTAGATGGATTAACTGCTGTTGATGTTGTTTATAGTTGTAGTACGTTGTTGCTTTCAAGTCTAGTACGTTCTTTGTTCAATGGGGATTGCTTGGAGTACAAGAATACAATGACCATGTTTAGCCTGGGATAGTTCAGATGAAGCATGAAATTCTTGTGTTCCTAACTTTTCGTCCGTGGACTTCTGCAGACGAAATTTTTTCTCTGTAAGCTGAAGGATAAGTCGGATGAACAGACCGATAGTTCTGCAGTTGAAGAAGCTGAGCAGGATTTCCAAGTTGGTTTTGATGCTGGATGTGATACACCATCTACAGCAATCACATTGGTAGGAGGATGGACCGCCCAAGCTCTTGCTTCTTTTCCGGGTGTTCTTAATTTTATGATCACGGACTTTGGAAAATTTGTTGTAGTTTGATGTTCTGCTGTTTGCTTTATTAAAACTTCTGCAGGGGGACATAGCACAAATTCAGCAAGCCCTGTATGCCTCAGACTCAGAGTTCGATCTGAACGGTCTTTCAACCATGGAGCGGGAAGCTGTTTCATCTCAGCGCATGTCTGGTGGGGATTGGTTGCAGGACAATCACCTTCTTTTCGGGTCCAGCGAGGACGAAGTAGATCCATCATTTGCAGATTCATTCCTAATTGAACCAGAGGAGTCTGTTGTTTACCAACCTCAAAGACCCCAGAATCAATCATACCTGGTGAATGGCGACACAGAAACTGATGTTGGTCACACAGAGGTAAAGAAAATGCTCACAGATGACTATCAAGGATATTGGACTTTATAGTATTTATTGCTTATATGGAACTTGAGAAATTGATTCCATTTATTTTTTGCTCTGTGATAGTATTTATAGTATTTATTTTTTGCTCTGTGATAGTATTTATGGTATTTATTTTTTGCTCTGTGATAGTATTTCTGGTATTTATTTTTTGCTCTGTGATAGTATCAGCAACAAGTTGGAAGTTCAAGAATGAATGACCGGCACGCAAGCGCGAGACAGTTCAGGCAGGCAGCAAGTGTTCAGACAGTTTACAAATCTTTACCTCCTTCGAGCCATGATGTCAATCAAAGCAGACTAAAAATTCGAAACAGAAGTACCCTCCACAGCCGTGCAGTCGAAGTCCGTCATGAGCCTCAAGAACCTGGACTCCTTGAATCATCAGAATGGTCCGCTAGCTTCAGTCCACACCAGAAATTTTCTCCTACCAGACAATCCGGTCGGCAGGCTTTTGTTGGGACCGCTAAGTCCACGAACCAGGTGAGTGAATTGGTCTGCAAGATTACTGTAAATACAAGCAGCAGACCTTTTTCAATGACTTGACCAAAATCGACATGATTCTCCACGCAGGCTAGAGAATATGAGCATGGTAATCACCTTGATGAGAAGAAGGTTTTCCAAGTTCAAGAAAAGGCATCTGTCAGCAAGACCAAGACAAGCTCCTTCACCCACAGGAATATGGTTCCGAGTCATCAGCCAACTCCGCCATTCACCTACATCGTCAATTTGATTGTTGGCCTTGTTTTGCTTATAGTTGTCATCACGCAGATGATGCTCCAGCTGCTGGAATAGCCCCTCTGGAACAGGGCTACGAGCATCATATATTTCTTTTTAGATCTGCTAGAGATGGGCCAGTACATAACACTCACTTCAAGCTCATAGGGTAAAGAGCTATCAAACTGCTGGTTAGGTTGGTGCCATTCTGGTGCAATGTCACTGACTGTCGTTCGCCGGGCGTTTACTGTGGTGCTTCTTTTTTTCCTTCGTCTTCGGGTTATACACCGATCCGAAATAGTACATTTTGAACAATTATATCGAGGATCATTGAGTATTGTTCCAGACTGAATTCTTATGGCCAACTGATCAAACAGTTGGTACAGACAATATGAGCACTTTTTGGACTTTCTAATCAAACCAAAGGCAAATAAAAGGTGGTTCATCTGAAGTAGTTGCAAGCCCATGGGTTTATGTAAATGTGTTCTCTCGCATATCCATGGGCTCTCTCCTAGTTTTGGGCCAGAACCATGTTTTTGATTTGTACATGAAGACTGAATGATGCATATGTGGTGTTTATTGTTGGCCCACGACTCTATATGGATGATTAATTTTACGATGGTCATTTACTCGTGATATACTTTTTTATACACTATATCAATGATTGATTTTACAACGATCAAATATACGAAGTCGTATGGAACGTAATAAAATTTTGGAGGATTAATCGACTCCATGAGCGATCAATTTTACTTGCTACCCTATATGATGGCGACGACGAATAATGCCATTACTCTTAGAAGGATCAAGTTATTATAGGTAAAAACTTTCAGAGGAAAAGTAATAGCTAAATAAGAGAAACTAGCTACCTCTGTCGTATCCATTGGCCGGTACTGTCTATCTTGAGCCGTTCATGCGTCACAATACAAAAATTGGACACACCAACGCGCATATGTACAAATATTTGGATTCTTTCAGGAAGTACCATGCGGGGGGTTGGGTCTCTATCATTTGAAAAATTATTTTGCCGTCCCTGTTCTTTGAATTAATGTTGGTTTCGTATCCCTCGCTGACGTCAACATTCTTTTTTTTTTCTAGAAATGACCTGTATATGTATACCCTTTAACAAAAAATATCTTCTTCAACCTCAAGAATACCAATGAATCAAGGGAAAATTATTTTGTAGGCCCTCGAGTTTGCTTAAATATACTCAAAAGTCCCCATTGTTTACAAAATACACATACTTTCGGATCCCTAAATAAATTTTTTTCTTTTTTGGTCATTGAAATGATAAAAATATCCTTAGAACAAAAAAAATGGCTGACATCACTCTTCTTCTCCGATTACACCAACCCAAAATCAATCAAAAACAGATCTGGCTTTTTTTAATCAAGAACACCGATTCAAACCAACAACCAAAAAGCAACCAAGAACCAAACTTTTTAATCTGAATTTTTTTTTCCAATATGAATTTGTTCAGATTCTGGGTTCGGCACCGAGCTAGTCGCTCATCCTCTCCCCTCCTCTGTCGCTCATCTCCTTCTTCCTCCTCCTCAAACCAGTCATTCCCGAGAACCCTTGGCTTCTCGACGCGGTCAGTGGGGCCCGGGAAGTTGTCGTCTGCCGCTCTGATTCCTGTCGTACACGCGGCCACCATCTAATTCCATCGTTTGATTCCTGACGAGGACAAGGAGCGGTTAAGACCTCTTATTATCTGCTCGTTGCATGAAACCCTTCCTTACATCCATGGCAGAACCAAGCCCAGATCGGTGATCTGCGTGGGAGACATCCACGGCTACATCGCGAAGCTCGAGGCCCTGTGGTCCAACCTCGAATCCCACTTCTCCACCACCGTCGTCATCTTCCTCGGCGACTACTGTGACCGTGGCCCAAACACACGGCGGGTCCTCGACTTCCTCGCAGGGCTCCCTGCTCGGCCCAACTGCCCCTCTCGGAGGGAGTACAAAGAGAACGAGGAGCGGGGGGTGGTATCAAGGGGAAGGGTACGAAGGGATGTACCTTCAAGAGAGGACCGGAGGAGGTGGGCTGGGAATATTCAGGTCAAATATGAGTTTTCGTGATTCGATAATTACTTAGGAAGAAGAAGAGATGACGTCAGCAATTTTTTTATTTTTGTTCTAAGGGTATTTTGGTCATTTCATTGATAAAAATGAAAAAAGACCTGCTAACGTGCTCCAGGGACCCGAAAGTATAATAAAAACAAACTAGAGGGACGTCGGTGTGTATTTTACAAACAGGGAGACTTTTGAGTATTTTTAAACAAATCCGAGAGACTGCATAGTAATTTTCCCATAAATTAAATACCCAATTTGACACTAAGAAATTCTAAAAAAAATTAACATTAAAAACATCCAAGTGACCCCAATTCAACAATTAATCAACCAAAAAATACTCAAATCAACCAAACTCAGAAATCTTCAATCGGTTCAACAATTCACTCGCCGCAATCGAATCAACTAAACCCAGAAATCTTCAATCTTCAATCGCTTCCTTGCTCCTCCTCTGCTCCTCATTGAAGCAACTCTTACACTCCCACACCAACACCCAGACCAATCCATGGCTTCAGGCGGTTTCAAGCAAGAACTGCCAGATTTAGTTCTCTACTCTAACAACCGCCACCAACCATGGCTTCTCTTACACCGAACACAAACCCCTTCCGGCGAGTGAACCCAGAAACCTAACTCCTCCCCTTTCGTCCAGTTCTTGAGGGAGACGACGCAGGCCTGAGACGGCTCCTATGAAGTTGCTTAGATCCACTATCCTCAGCGCCGGAGAGAACTTCTTCCCCATTATTCAACGAGGTCGACGACGCAAAGCTTGAACGATCCTCGACTTGGCTCGTGACTTGAGGCGAAGCTTGGATCCAGTCTTCCCTCAAATAATCTGCTCGATACTTTTTTAGCTTGGATCCAAGATGTTGGAGACGAAACCAATTAAAACTGAAAATGACTGATGTTTCTTGGAAAAAAAATATCGACCTTAATTTGTCCAACTAAAAATTGAAAGTGAAGAATGGGTTTCTGGGTTCGAAGTTGGTTTTCTGGGTTGGTGTTTTGAGGTTTTTTGGTTGATTAAATTGCTTGTGAAGAAACCAATTAAATTTCTTGGGTTTCTGGGTTGGTGTCTGAGACGAAATCAATTAAATTGCTCGCGAGGATGAGTTTTCTTTTTTCTGGGTTGCTTGGTCCCAGATTCAAGTATTTCTTGGTTGATTACTGGTTGGGTTTTTGAGTTGGTGTTATAGAGATTGAAGATTATGTTTTTTGTTTTTTTTTGTTTGGGAGTATAAAGGTGATTTTCATGATAAAAAACAAAAATAAAAATTTCAAATGCTAGAGACTCTACTAACAATTACAACATAGACCAGGACCTGAGGGTAATTTACTCTTAAAAATTCATCTTCTAAATCAACAATACTCGATTAAAGATACTAGAGATTTAACATTCAACTGTAAGAGATTTGGATTCCTTAAAAAAATATTGTATTAGAATCTTGCGTTAACGTACACTGATTCCGAGAGTCGTTCCGACAATACTCAACCATGGATTCAACAAATTAGAAAAATGTAGATATGTCCTTTTGTTACTCAGGGAATCCAAAAAATGAAAAACCATAAATAATCACAAAATATTTGGTTATACTACACCGGCCACTGCATATGACTAACATCAAATTGATTTCCATGAAAAAAATTGAACTACACTAAACAACTTTTTCCCCTCCAATTACACTGTATAATTCAGTACTCTGCTTATTCTTCTTTTTTTTTAAGAGTAGTACTCTGCTATATCTGCTGGCAACCTTCGATATCCACAGCTACTTGCTGGGATCGTGTGTGTGTGTGTCTATATATATATATATATATATATATATATAATGTCCTCTGCCTCTATTACGTTATTTTCATCTTAGGAAAGTGTAAAGAGACAGTAGCCATATACAGCCAGAGAAAAAAGAAAGCGTATAAAGGAGAAGCATGTTGCTGCTGCCATGCATTAAATGGCCATATATACCATCAAGGACGAGGACGTGGTCCATCCGAGATATGCTAGGACAAAGGAAAAGAAGGGGCAAGTTAGAATTAGCCAACTGAATTAATTTTTTGGTGATATTATTAGACTGACTAATTTAGATTTGAGTTGTACACGATACTTGAAAGATAACAAAATTTTTCTAACAAATATTTAACATAATTAATTGAGCCCCATGCAATATGATTTATAGACAATGACTTAAAAGGTCAAAATTTTTAAATTCAACACAAAATCTTAAGGTAATATTTTCAGGCTTATAAACAAGTCCACTATATGGTAATCTCAATACATCTCTCAAATAAAACCTATCGTCACGAAGTTATTTGGTTAATATATTTTCTACATTTACAAACAAGGCGACAACTCTAACTAGTCTAAAACTGGTTTATTTCAATATATATGTTGAAGAAGTGTTGATATATAAGGGAGGTTCAGAGGTTGAAGTATTGGCCTCTTCTTGGTTGCCATCATCAATTATGGCTAGAGAACCTAACCTATGAAATCCCCTTTATAGGCAAGAAATAAATTATTTCCGTCTCAAGACTTTAATTTATTATTGAGGGCAGAGATCTTGTGAATGAAATTAATGGACTTTATGTGTGGCTATCTTATGACAATGCGTATACTATATGGTATTATGTGGTAACCAGAAGTAACTGTTATCAGCAATGTTTCCTTGTTTGATTTAGGGCAAGAACTGTCCGGTGAGTCTTATTTTTAATATGATTTTTTAATAATATTTTTTGTACTAAAAAAATATTCAAGTGAATTCAAATTAATTACTACTTAGTTCGTAAATTTGATCTACATTAGTAAAGAGTTAAAGCTAAATGACTCGAGGCCTTGCATGGTACTGTAGCACTTTTTGCCTGTAGCCTTTTGTATAGCTAGCTGTTTACCTATACATGGGAGGGACAAGGAAAAGAGCAAACTGCCAGTTTCCTTTGCATTCATTTGCATGCGCGTATTCTTTTAGTTATTAAAATAAACAAATTATTATTTGTACGACTCATTATTTAATTTGGGATGCTAAATGTCAGGACCAATCAGTATTTTTCTTTAAAGAAAGGACCACTCAGTATTTATACGGAGCCCTTTCAGTATCTTTTGCAAATTGATGTTTTTTTTTCAATTTACAGAAGACACTTATATAGCTTTTTTTTAGGAATAAAGATGGCTCAAGGCTTATATTAAACAAGAGGTTACAATATGATGATAAAGATAAACACAAAGACATAAGACAATAAGACCAAACAGAAGACGAAAGCCAATCCAATGACTGCAAAGTGGCACAGGAGAGGAGGGATGGACAGTCGAGAAGGCACAAAGACCAGACGACTGGGTGGGATTCTGCCGAGACAAAGCAACGGCCAATAACCACGAGACGAGCTTTGAATGCATACGAGATGCACGCAAATGAGAGTCAAAACTGACAAAAGTCAACCGAGACAAGATTCTCCACCTGCAACCACCGAAAATGACTTATATAGCCTCTAGGTAACAAGTAATTTATGTATGAAGGAAAATAAATTTTACTTTAATTTTTTTTTAAGAATAATCCACTTAAGAACCGAGCAAGTATAGGATTCGGACCATTTTCTCTCGGAAGAAGGATAGGACCAAGGTTGTTAAAATTGGGATCCCACTGAGGATCATTTGGATATAGAAAAATTGAAGATCGGAGGATCGTAACATGAATCGCAAGATCTCACCAAATAGACAAAATTATAGAAATAACTAAGAAAAATAAACTTAACATAAACTTTTATTAAGTTAACCATAAGTCATAATTGTCTCAAACATCATCTAAAAATATAATTTTCTCAAACATCATCTAAAAAACTTTAATTCAACAAAACATTCATGTCAGTCTGCTATCGTAGTGTCGTATATTTATTTAACTTAACTATGAACCATGCTCTATTAAACTCGATTAAAATGTAAGATAAAAATTGACTTACCTCTTATACAATGATCTCTCTCGATATTAATTAATTCATTCGTATTCACCAATACAGCCAAAGTGCTTGCATTTATAGTACACAATGATTCAAGTTATGTTAGGGTTAGATGACAAAAATGACTTCTGAAAAAAGAAATAGACCAAACCAAATAGAATTATAAAAAAATAGGAAAGGCCAAACTGCCAAAGTTATCCCTAAATCCTAATCACTCGTGAAACGCATTTTAAATCGCACTTGTTACGCTTCCACGTGTTTCATCACCAATCCCGCTGCTCCAGCTAAGCTTGCGATCTTACATGCGTTCCGACACGATTTGTCCCTTATGAAGCGTAGAATCCTACGATCTTGGGAGGAAACTCCCGCTCCTAAGACCATGAACATCAGTGACCCCCATAAGGGGGTCACCAATTTTTTATTATTAAAAAACTAAAAAACTATTTAAAAAATAAAAAAGTGGAGGGAAGGGCACGCCCCTTGGGACCTGATAGCCCTTGGGGTCGTGCCATTGACCTCCAATATTATATTAATTTTTTTCTTTTTAATCTACTTTAGTTATACTTAGCACAATATTATTCGTATAAATCGATTTTTCGGATATTATTTGTGTGGTTAAAAAAATTAAAGTTATCTTTAATAAAACTAAAAATAAATAATATAAAAATTCGTATTTTTGTATTCCTCTATGAATAGAGTCCAATGTCTAACTTTTTTTTATAATTGCAAAATAATCATTTTTCATAAATTAATTATAATTTTTAGGGAAAAGTCCACTTTCGTACCCTGTGGTATCGACCAAAATTACTTTAGTACCCTGTGGTAAAAAACTGATCAATCGAGTCATACTTATTCCAATTAACATCAAAAAGGGCCTCGGGCAGCTGCCCGGAGCTGCCCGAACCTACCCGGGCGCTGCCCGGGCCACGTGGTCAGCCACATCACCAATTTTGGTGACGTGGCGCCACGTCACCAAGAGGAGGAGGAGGAGGCGGGGAGGAGGAGGAGGAGGAGGAGGGGGACGCGGGGAGGAGGAGGAGGAGGCGGGGAGGAGGAGGAGGAGGAGGAGGGGGACGCGGGGGGGAGGAGGAGGAGGAGGAGGGGGAGGAGGACGCGGGGAGGAGGAGGAGAGGAGGAGGGGGACGCGGGGAGGAGGAAGATAGGAGGAGGGGGACGCGGGGAGGAGGAGGAGAGGAGGAGGGAGACGCGGGGGAGGAGGGGGACGCGGGGAGGAGGAGGAGAGGAGGAGGGGGAGGAGGACGCGGGGAGGAGGAGGAGAGGAGGAGGGGGACGCGGGGAGGAGGAGGAGAGGAGGAGGGGGACGCGGGGAGGAGGGGGGCGTGGGGAGGAGGAGGACGCGGGGAGGAGGAGGGCAACGTGGAGGAGGGGGGCGTGGGGAGGAGGAGGGCAACGTGGGGAGGAGGAGGAGAGGAGGAGGAGGGGGACGCGGAGGAGGAGGAGGAGGCGGAGGAGGAGGGGGACACGGGGAGGAGGAGGACGCGGGGAGGAGGAGGACGCGGAGGAGGAGGGGGATGCGGGGAGGAGGAGGAGAGGAGGAGGAGGAGGAGGAGGGGAGGAGGAGGAGGAGGAGGAACACGGAGGAGGAGGAGGAGGAGGAGGAGGAGGAAAATCGGAGGGGAGAGGAATTGGTGACGTGGTGCCACGTCACCAAAATTGGTGACGTGGCTGGCCACGTGGCCCGGGCAGCGGGCGGGTAGGTTCGGGCAGCTCCGGGCAGCTGCCCGAGGCCCTTTTTGATGTTAATTGGAATAAGTATGACTCGATTGATCGGTTTTTTACCACAGGGTACTAAAGTGATTTTGGTCGAGACCACAGGGTACGAAAGTGGACTTTTCCCTAATTTTTATATAAACAAAAAAGATAGTAGATAATATATGGATGAGAGAGAAATTAATTATTTATTCTGTAACCTTGGGTTGTTGATGTGGGTAGAAAAATATATAATGAGGTTGGGTTGGATATGAATCAGAGAGAAAGTAATTATTTGTTCTGTGACCCTCGGTAGGTTGGTTGCTGATGCAGATGGTCGAACAAGCATGGATAGGACCATTCAAAGTACAAAAATGACACAAGACCATTGGAAGAAATTAAAACAAAGTCTGTCAGCCTTTGCTTATTTTTTTTCTTCTAAAAAAAGACTTTCTTATTTTTATGGACTTTCAATTCCAAGTGACAATATTTGGACAATTAATTTTTAAATAAAATTTAAGAGATAGAGAGCAAATCTTGTAGAACCCATTATAAAATTATCAATATAACAAATCATATTGGAAAAGTCTACTTAAGTACCCTGTGGTATCACCGATTATCACTTGAGTACCCTGTGGTTTAAAATCGATAGAACCGATCCGACTTTTTCTAATTTTTATCACTTAGATCCACTCAAGTCTGGTTCGGAATTTTTTTGTAAAACGCGTCATTTTGACGCTTATGTGGACTGCCATGTCGTAGTGACCCGGATTAGTCATTGCTGACATGGGGATGGGTAAATTATCAAATTAGTACCAAATTAATTTATTATTTTTCAAAAAAATCCTTATCCTCCCATCTCTCTTTCTCTCTCTTCTTCCACGACGCCGAATCAAGGCAAGCCAAGACGGAATCCGAAAACGTAAATGACGATGTCATTTTGATGATATTCTGGTCTCCCTCTCGGCCACGGGCTCGGCCGCTAAGGACTTTGGCGGAATGTACTCCTCCAAGCCCCTGGCCGTAATCAAGCCGGCCGGCCCCGACGACGTCGTAAGAGCCATCAAGACGGCGTACCGCTCTGCCTCCAACGATAACCTGGTCCTGACCGTCGCGGCGAAGGGCAACGGGCACTCCATAAACGGGCAGACGATGGCCGAGAGGGGCCTCGTCCTCGACATGGACACCTCCCCGCGCCGGGCCCACTTGGACTACTCAGAGAGGCGGGAGGGGCCCTACTTCGTGGACGTGTGGGGAGGGGCATTATGGGAAGATGTGCTGATACGGTGTGTTTCAGAGCTGGGTTTGGCCCCGAGGTCGTGGACCGATTATCTCGGTCTGACCGTGGGCTGGACCCTCTCCAACGCCGGGGTCTGCGGCCAGGCCTTCCGATACGTGCCCCATACTTCGAACGTCACTGAGATGGACGTCATCATCGGAAAGGGAGAGTTGGTGACCTGCTCCGGGAGGCAGAACCCGGAGCTCTTCTTCGCTTGCCTCGGCGGATTGAAGAACATGAATGGAAGAAGAGAGAGAAAGAGAGATGGGAGGATAAGGATTTTTTTGAAAAATAATAAATTAATTTGGTACTAATTTGATAATTTACCCATCGCCATGTCAGCAATGACTAATCCGGGTCACTACGACGTGGCAGTCCACATAAGTGTCAAAACGACGCGTTTAAAAAAAAAATCCGAACCGGACTTGAGTGGACCTAAGTGATAAAAATTGAAAAAAGTCGGATCGGTTCTATCGATTTTAAACCACATGGTACTCAAGTGATAATCGGTGATACCACATGGTACTTAAATGAACTTTTCCCAATCATATTTGTGGACCATATTAAAATTTTGGAAATACTCATTATCGCCAACATGTCTCTAATCCTAAGTTGTTTTTTTGGGTGATATCTAATCCTAAGTATTTTGAGTCAAAATATCAAGGTTATACTTTTCAATGCCATTTCTTTGACCAAACCTTATACTTTTTATGTGGCCCTAGCCACTCTACGTATTCCTTTTTTAGGAAACAGCTAGTCTAGGTATTCTTGGTTGTATACTTTTTTTGAAAGATATTCTTGGTTAAATACAAATCGGAAAACTTGAATTTTGTAAATAAACTTGGTCGGCTCTTTTCAATGGTTGACATCTTCTAATATAAATATTAATTGTTTAATCTCCTCCTAATCGGTTTTGCAAAGAGCTACTCAGCTAGCTAATTGTTGCTTAGCACTGGGCAAGGTGTACAGTTTAATGAAATTCTTTCTATTAATGTACTTAATACTATCTCTTCTACTAATAAAAATAGAACAACTAATAAGAAAATAAATTAGCTTAAAGAGTCAAGTTTGAGCGTTACAAATGTAGTTGTGTTAAAATTTGGGCGTATAATATCCAAGTTTTTTAATACTTAAAAAATTAACAAAATGTTGCCCATGTAAAGATTTGTTAGGGTGTACAATATGACCCGGTTTATATATTATTTTAATAAATATATTTTTTATTAAAAAATCTCAAATCTCCGCGACATCGTTTGTGAGTTGAGTCAGATCATAAAAGATTACATGACCATGCATATATTTGGTTAATGAAAGAGTCTGACCATTATATTGTTTGATAAGAATTTTTTACTTTAACATTTGAACACTCGTCCGAGACTCAAATTCCAAAACTATATGAAATTTTTACCCCTCGAATCATGTCTCAAAACTACAAAGTGTCTACCCTTAGTGTCTACATTTATGAATCACTTCATATCAGTAAAAATACTAATTCTCATCTTATTATAAGTGTCTAATTTTTATAACACAAGAACTAGGAAACCAGAAAGTTGCTAATTAAAGCACCATTTGGCTGGCAAATTAAAGGTACGTACCATAAGATGACAATCTGGATGGTATAATCTCCAATTTCAACTCCCAAAATGATAGCTTGGGGGCACGTGACACTGTACTCGGGGGCAGATTTTATGGGGACAAGGCTAATCCCCAAATTTGGGGACTAAAAGGAAGATTGTGGTAATCTAGGTATTAACAAAATAATTAAGGATAAAATTGGAAAGCTAATAAAAACAAAAGGGGAGATGGAAAATTAGCTGGCACACTTTTTATTGAAAGACTAAAAAGGTAAAAAAAATAAATAAACAAATCTCACGTTAAAAGAGGAAGGGATTCTTTCTCTCTCTCATTAAATTATTGTCAAATTCAAAAATTCTACCACCTACCAGATTATTATTTTTTAAATAAACTCAAAAAATCAAAGAACGAAAATACAATAGAAAACCAATATCAGTACGTATTCAAACCAATATCAGTACGTGCTCAAACCAATATCAGTACGTGCTCAAACCAATATCAGTACGTGCTCAAACCAATATTAGTACGTGCTCAAACCAATATCAGTACGTACTCAAACCAATATCAGTACGTACTCAAACCAATATCATTACATCTGAAAACCAATATCAGTACAGACTAAAACCAATGTCAATACGTACTAAAACCAATATCAATAGGTAATCAAATCAATAACAAGATGTACTCAAACCAATATCAATACATACTCAAGCCAATATTATTAGCGATTGAAACCAATATCAGTACAGAGTAAAACCAATATCAGTATAGACAAAAACCAATATCAGTACGTACTCAAACCAATATCATTACATCTGAAAACCAATATTAATACATACTCAAACCAATATCATCAGTGATTGAAACCAATATCATACAAACTCAAACCAATATCATTACAGACTCAAACCAAACAAAAGAGGTCGCGAAAACCAATATCACTACTGTAGAAAACCAATATCACTACTGTAGAAAACCATTATCACTACCGTAGAAAACCAATATCACTACTGTATTCTTCTTCCGTCGTTTCTTCTTCTTCTTCACAGACAGCAAGCGACGGCGGTACTCTAGGCGACGGACGAGCGACGGCGAGCACGTCTCCTCTAGGCACGGCGCGGGTTCGTGGGCTCTCTCCCTGAGCTCTCTCTCTCTCCTTGACGGCTCCTTCTTCTTCCGCCAAGCTCTCTCTCTCCTCGACGGCGGGGTGACATCGGGCAGCAGCGGACGGGACTCGGCCAGCAGATCCGTCACCAACACCATGGGATCCATTTCCTGGATTTCTCCGGAGGTGGGTGGTTTCTTTGGTTGGGGGGAGAGAGAGAGAGAGAGGAGAGAGAGAGGGAGAGATTTTTTAATTAGTGAAAAAGAGGGTGGGAGAGGAAGAGAGATGGTTGGTTTAACCTAATTTTTTGTTTAAAAAGTCAAAAATGTCCCTGATTGGTTATTGACCATTGGATGTAAATTTTTTTTTTTAAATCGAATCTAAGGGCTATAAATCTAATCCCCACCTATGGACAACTTTTTATTAGTCCCCACTCAATCCGTTCTCCTGCGGTCGTTTACTCTTTTTGCTGCAAATATCTCTGCCGGCATCGAGCCGAAGGGAAATGGATTTAGCCCAGCTTAGATGTGAAAACGATCCTCCAAATAAAACACTTTTTTCGACAAATTAAAAGCCGCCAGAATATATATATATATATCACATTTCTAAAATACACCGGCAGTTCTAGATTATAATGTGTCAAAAACTATGCGTAGTTAATTACCAATAGGCACACATGTATACATCACTCTAACTAATTGCCAATATCAAAGTTCTTCCTCTAAGAAGGTTGTTGTTTATTAACGGAGTATTATCTTCCCAGTTCATCTTGGTTTGAACATTTTTCTTATTATATATCTTGTAGATGGCCTATTGGATTTATCCACTCCCATGATGTGCACAAGTGTAATTGTATTTGATTAGTGTAATGAGGTTTTCATAATTTTTAACCTGCATGAGACTATACTATATTCTCCCAGCTTATGGACTTGGCACAAGGATATGAAGGATCTACATTGTTTGCGAGAGAGATGGCATTACATGTATGGATTGCACTCATTTTAAGCAACACAAATCACATTTAGCCGACGGACTAATTCAGCACGTGTCGAGAAAAAATTCTTTCCTACATTGTTGTATTGCCTTGTTCCCAAGAGTCCACTAGAATTTAGTTGCAAGGTTTCAGGAACTTTCTTGTAGCAATGCATTGACAATGATTATCTTACAAAGGCATTGCTCAGCTCGAGACTCCCAGATCGCAAGTTTTCCCCATCAAATTACGACACATGAAAGTTACATAGAAGAATTCACTTGGTTCTGAAATAAGGGTCAGAAATATCGGGAAAATAAAATTTTCAACATCAAATTTTACCCACCGTCAGAATCAATTTGATCATTTGGATGCGTGCATTTGCCCATTTAGATACTATATTCTGTATAGCCAGTTATCATCTGAATCATAAATTTTACTGGTTGGACATTTAACTATAATGTGCATATTTTTTTATTGATATCGCATGGTATGTGAATACACTTGACCAACTAAACAATATTCGAATTGGTTAAAATTTTAGACAGTGATAAAACTCTTATAACAAGTATTTAATACTATTGTATTTTACAAGAATCGAGCTCAAGATCTTTGATAAGCTAAACTATGATGTGAATCTAAGCAATACGCATGAAAATGTAACTTTTCTTTGAATTAAATGTAAATACAAAATATATACCTGGAATGTTGAAAAAATGGATTCTTTATAGTGCAGCAATCCATAAAAAAAAGCAGGCATGGACATGGACAGAGCTTGCTGTGGGAAAACAAAAGAACATGAATTACCAAGAAAGATACTACTAGGGCTTGGCTTGGGGAAAATATAACAACAACAACAGTAATTAGCTTGATTGGTAAGCAGAAGTAAAAGCTCTACTGTAAATTAAATCCAAGAGAGAGTAAGTCAGAACACAGAAGCTACCTTTTAACAAGCTCTGCAACTTTTTCTGCAACCCAACTTAGCAGAAGAAGCAGAAGCAATAACAAGGTACATTTAACCTAATGGGTATATAGCACCAAAAGAGAGAGAAAAAGCAGAAGGAACTTTCCCAGTCTCCATCTTCTAACAACATACCATAAAAATTGTGTCAGAGATAGGGGGAGGAGGGAGGAGCACGCACATGCCTAGATACATGCAGTTGATATCTAAAGAGAGGAACTGATTTAATCCACACAGAACTCGAGACCTTCTCATGAATACAGTTATTGGGTTAGTCCACATCAGGCACTGCTAATGGAAAAAACATGCCAAAGGGCTTGTAGCACAACAGCACAAAAAGTTATAAATATATAGGAGGTCCAGGATTCAAACCCTGGCATTGTCATGGTGTAATTAACCTTTAAAAAAATGGCAAAAATATGATGCAAGAGCAAAACCCAGAAACCAATTTAAAGAGATGATGACAGGGTCAAGAGGACACTTGACCCAACGATACAAAGCCTAAACATGAATTAACAGAAATTCAAGTTTATTTTCGTGTAATATGGTGTAAAAATTTACTAGAGAGATGATGACAGGGAAAAATATGGCTCATATATTATTTGCAAGTGTAATATACACAATTAGAAAAGATACCCATTTTCCCAATTTGAACCAACCTAGCTCTTCCCCCCAAAAAAAGCAACATGTTCACCATTGAAACTAGTAATACAGTACTAATCTAAGCAATTCAAACAACTATAGAGAGTTATTTCCAATGTCTTGAGCACCCAAAAACCATCATCTATAGCAACAAAAGGAGAGCAATGGGAATAATCCTTCCACTTGAAATAATACCAACACATCTACCAATTATCAAAGATCCAAGTCAAATGACAAGGAAGTGCTCTTCCCTTTCTTGGAAAGCTCATGAGATTGCGTACTAGTACTACTACCTCCACCTCCTCCACCACTGGGTTGCCGCAATTGGAGAGAGGAACCTGCTCCCGGAGAAGATGAAGAAGAAGAACCCGAATGGCAAGGAGGAGGCGGAATTAGCCCGTGCATTGGCCTATTGTCCGCCTCCTCCGGATGGTGATGATGATGGTGATGTTGGTGTTGGTGATCGTATCCGCTACCACTAATAGGGCAATCCATGTTGACCCCGAAAAGCCTCAGCCTCTTCCCCACCGTCCTACCTTGCACCACCGGCACCGAATCGATCACCATTGGCAACACGCCATCAGCAACTCCCCCGCTAATCCCTCCTCCTTCGCCCGCATTAAGATAATGATTGTGAAGATGGCCAGTAGGTCTAACATAATAAGGCGTGGGCCCGCCTCGAGCGTAGAGATGGCTGTAGTGCCCGGGGTAGGGCTGGACCTGCAGATTGTACGAGTAGTGGAAGGGAGGCGGCGCGGGGGCGTGCGGGAGCGCGTAGAGCAGGCGGTTACCCCATCGTACGTTCGGGAAGTCGATGGTGGGGCGGCGCTTCCAGTCGATGAAGAGGCGGTGGCGGGAATCCTCCCGGGCTCCGCGGTGGAAGGAGACGATGTCCCCGGCGTCGAGCTTCTTATCCTTGACGAAGCGGCTCCAGCCTTTGGTCATCACGTAGCTCTGGCTGCTGTTCCAGTAGGAGTACCGGAACCTCCACGGCTTCCCGTCCGGGTCCTCGAAGTTGAGGAGGAGGCCCTTCTCGTTGGATGACCCGTCCAGTGGGAAGTGCCTCTCCGCGTGCTGCTTCGGGATCACCAGCCGGTTCAGCTTCCCGACGTCGCTCGGGGTCACCACCTTCTCGAACATGTGCTCCTTCTCTACCTCCTCCTCCATCATCATCATACTGCTCGTACCCTCGCCCCCCGCGAGGTGGGCCCCTGGTGGTGGAGGCGGGGTGCGAGGATGGGTGAACTCCTGGGAGAGTCGCGGGAGGAAGTCCTTGTACGAGAAATGATGAGGAGGAGTGGTAGCAGCAGCACTACCACTACTAGAGCTAGTACTAGGGAGGTTCGAGATGTACTGATGCTTACTAGTTGAGCTTGTGATATTATTTCTTCTTGTTGTTTTTGCTTCTTCTTCAATCCTTTCTTCTTCTTCGTCTGATTGTTCTTGCTCCAAAAATCCTCCTCCTCCAATCCTTTCCATGAAGTTCATTCTGATAATTTATTAAAAACATGTCAAATTAAGCATGTACTGGCTAGATCTCATAGAATTCCCAACTTCCAACCAAAAAATCATCTACACCTACAAGATAATACACAAATTATCACCAAAAATATGTAACAGAACACTATAATTTACCTGTAAAGAAAGGAATTCTGTGATGTTTCTCAGGCTCACACCGCTGGTAAAGGAAACGTCAACAGTACGGAAGATTATATATCTTGAGGAGGAGGATGAAGGGACGGTGCCTAACTTAGCTAACCCTTCTTTGACCAGAATTCTCCCAAGCTACCAACCCAAAACCCTAAACAAGGCAAAACCCAGATGGTATATATTCTCTATGACTAAAAAAAAAACATTTTCCTAGTGCCACTTTGTTTGGTTGACCTAAGTGACCCAACCAAACCATGAAGCTTTGAAGCACTAGAGGAAACGTAATTTTTTTTGGAGGGAATTGAAATTGATTTCTCTCCTGCGCTAGCTAGTTGTTAGAGAGAGAGAGAGAGAGAAGCGGTAGAGCAGCAGCTAGGCCAGGCCACCAAGTAAAGAAGGAGAGAGGGTGGGGTGGGGAGGGAAAGGGAGGGGGGATTGTGCGTAGGGGCCCATGAATGATCTGGTTCGACTCATGTGAGCTTGTTGTCCTTTTCCATCATTTTTGGGGTTTTCTATCCCTTTATATAACTTCGCAGATTGGTATTCTTTAGGGACCAGAGGGGGGGAGGAGGAGGAGGAGGGAGGCGATCACTTCTGTTGTGTTTTTTTCACTTGCCCAAGTACGTACTTTGACAATTAAATGCTCGAATTTTGTAATTTTTTTGTATGTGTTTCAGGAAGTTGTACATTAAACGAAATTATCTAATATCCGAGAATGTTACTTTGTTAACAAATATGAATTCGAACTAGGTACAATTGCAAAAGACAATATAACTATCAACTATCGAATATGTATTAAAAAAATAATTTCAAAATTTTTAATTGAAACATCTTAATTATCAATTTTTTATACTATATTTTACTCATCGGATCAATTAATTCAGATTAGAGCTGTAGGATATTTAAAATGTGGTAAAATTTTTCTAACAAATAGTCAATACGTTCAAAGAGTTCAAACTAGAGACATCTTATTTAAGCTAGAGTAATTCACTCCCGGTTGATCTAGGTGTTCATTAGTTTAATACATTAGGATTTTGATTTACGCTTTCGGTCATGAATGTATATGCATATGGGGCACATTAACAGGTTGGAGGCGCATGTTCTTAGTTAAGTTTCGAGTGTGACTTTTTGGCACCATAAATTGATTGTGTGCTAGTCCTGACAAATGGTTTTTTTGGTAAATTAATTTTTATTAATAGTAATATTTATAATCTAGTTAATTCTCTGACAGGATTATAATTGTTGATCTCGTCAAATTTATTTTGCGGTAAAATTTTATGGGAAAAAATCGTGAAAGAGAAATAGTATTTCGGTTGGATGACTCTACCTTCACGTTATGCGCTAAAACCGTTCCTTAGAGGATGGGAATTTGGGGCTCATTAGACGACCCGCCTGGCCGCTTCCCATCCACAATTTCACACCCTTCACCATCTCATTACATGAATTCCTCTATTCAGTAATTATTGTACGTATCTGCTTTTATATACAAGCTAAACTTATCATTTCTGCTACTTAATTTATGGATAAGAATTTTTCACTGATCGTAGTTTATTATATATCAAGGGTCACGTTTTATTTCTTTCAATAGACCATCTCGGTAACGTCAAACCTTTTTAAAAAATTATAGGTAAAATTTCACTTAAATACCTTGTGATTTTATCCTTTGACATACCAGTATTTTGTGATTTCAATTTATAACAAAAGTTTTTTTTCCTTAACAACCAAGTGACAATTGCTTAACTATGATCAAATTAATACATCTTGGCATCTACGTGGCACTCAACATCATTCGTGGCAATACGTGGCATGCGACATCATTCGTAACATTATGCCTTTCCTCATCGCCATCTGCCTTCTCTTCTTCCTCCCCTGGTCCTCTTCGTCAATAATGAAGTCATCCTGCTTGCTCTTCTTGTGCAAGCTTCCTGTGGGTTCTTGCTTTCGGGTGTTCATGACTCCGTTCTGGGGAATCTTGACGCTCTTGCATTAAGAAACTAAAGGAAAGACAATCGCAAAAAATCAATGCAGTAGAAATGGAGCCAACAAAACATGAATCAAAAATCAAAAGAACAAAAAAGGAACCCAAAATAACTCAAAAACGGAGAAAGAGTTAAGCAACAGTCGGGGAGGAGGAAGTCGGCTAATTGGAATTAGGGTTTATTTAAAATTAGGACTAAATTTGGAATTATGGTTAAATTTGGTTAATTGGTGAAGTGGAATGTTATGTCGAGAAAATTTTGACGTCACATGCCACATGGGTAAAATTAATTGTATATCATGATGATTTAATTAACCAGAATTAATGAATGTTACTTGGTTATTAACTAGATAAAATTAGTGTCACCTAGTAAAAAAATTAGAATCAAAGGGTATTGATGTGTCAAAGTCCAAAATTACAAGATATTTAAGTAGAGTTTTACCAAAATTATACGATGATGCTTCATCAGGTGTGTAATTCTTTAATTTAGTTTAGTCTCTAATACAACTGTTGTGTGGTAGAGCCATTACCAGGAATTTTTCATGGGCAGTTTTGAATTTTGAGTAGGGAAGTATCATATCAATCTCTATCACCAGGAAATTGTAGTCGAACATTTATAAAATTAGAGACAAAATTATGCGATTGTTTAGAAGCTCACGTTGAAAGTGAAAGTTTGTTCGGTGCAATTGTACAGTTAAATTGAATTTGAAACATATTTTTTTGAGGGTGAATTTGAAACATATTAACTACCAAGCTTTTTTAACATTATGCTGCGATACAATGAGAGAAGAAAAAGTCAGCGAAAAATAATAATTCCAAATTTAAGGTTGTTGCCTTGCAACAACAAAACTAAACTTTTAAGGTGGTTGTTAGGAAGCACGATACATGCATGTAACTTGTTACAAATGCTTCTAAATCCACTCCAAAAGGTAGACAGATATCGTTATAATCGGCGCCTTTAAAGATGTTATTCGAATCACATTTAAATTAGTCGATTCATTAAATATCTAAAATATAATTGATATTAAAAAAAAGCCCAATCTGAAGTAATGATGGGAAATTAACAATTATTATCCCGTCACGATAAAATAAAGAGTACAGGCCAAAGGACATGAGAATAAATGTATTCATAAGTAGTAACATTGATCTGCAAGTCTGCAACTAGAGGATCGTTGCTTCGGGGTTGGGTCACTGCTCGGTATATTTATGTTACACTCACAGTTGACTCTCCATTTTTTACACGTCTTAATACATAATACTTGTTAGATCGATTAATCAATGTAATATTTTATCTTGACAATATCTTATATGGTGGCCATTTTTTTTAACAAGTTTTAATACTATTTTAGTTCTAGCTAATGAATTCAAGACCACCGATTAAATTCATGTAAACATTAAATTTGAATAAAATATTATCAGTTGATTTAAGTTATTAGTAGTGTAAAAATTGTTATTTGGCAAACGAAATTGTGTACTAAATAGGGCCATAGAATGACCAAAACGTTTTTTCCCTCATAGGTTCGGCAATTGAAGAATTGTCAAACAAAACGGACCACATGGTTGAACAAATTGTATAGCCAGCCTGGTTGATTGGTCGATCACCATCGAATATCCTATTTTTATTGTCCATCAGACTTTTCTTTTTCAATGCAAAAAAAAATGTTCAAATTGATCCACTTTGTACTACATTTAACAAGTGGGTCGCCAGATGTTGGTATTATTTTAGCAACCTAGTCATAGTCTAATAGGGTTTCTTCATGTATGTACTGAATGGTTGCCATTGACTGCAAATTTCATATATTTTTAAATAAACTCAATTTCAACATAAACATTAATAAAAACTTGTGCAACTAATTTAAATATAATTGCACCCTAGTTATAGTCAACAAGAATTGTTTTTCTAAAACAATTAGAATTAATTTATTCAAAAAAATAATCACCAAAATAATAAATAATTAAACTTACTATTTGTTACACTATTTAGTGCTCATGAGCACATTTCGCCCAAGTAAACAAAAGATAATAACTTTATCTAAGAAGCATCATTATTTAGATAGGGATTATCTTATGATTAAACTATAAAAATCTTCTTAGATAATCTTCTGTTCTAGTCCCAAACGTCTAGCTAGCTCACATGAAGAGAATTTTCTGAGAGGATCAAGCTTCCGATTGAATTTATTTATCTTCATTCTGATCTCGTTGATGTAAAAAAATTACTTAATTGACAAACTATTTTTTCAATTTTCTCCTAGGGAAGATAATGGGCGATTTATGTACGTGAAAATTTACTAAATACTTAATCGCGCATAATATTGATTAAATCAACTCTAGATCTCTTTGAATTAATGAGCTAAAATACAATCTGCATAGAAGCTAAACATGTGCACAATCCTGAGGCTAGTTAGCGACCAAGAAAAAGCAGGCAATAGCTAGCCAAGATGCAATTTTCTCGCAAAGGAATTTTGCTATCCTAACTTTAAGAGGGCATGTTAAATGTTACACCATTATATAAAATATTGACTTTCACCCAAAAGGTAAACTGTTCTTCAGAGAGAAATCAATCTAGGCACACTAAGGGATACGTTGGTGTTAATGTACACACATCAATATGGGTGACCAGTTGGTGGATGTGCATATTGATTTTTGGTGGTCCTGATTTTGTTGCATATTATTTGAGCCGACTAATTTAAGTTCGATATAATTAAGGTTTTTTTGAAAAGTAGAAAAAATTTTCTAACGATTATCTAACACCAGTATATTTTGAAAGACTCAAACTCAAGATCTCTTTATTAAATTAGAACAATTTTCTCGTCAATTGATCGAAACGTTTCCGGTATTTGGATTTTGGTGGTCCTGTCTTGATCCTCCACTTTATGCGTTTTGGACAGGGCAACCATATTGTTTTATCTTCTAGTGAAGGATGATGACAATGAGGTGGGTTTGGTGACCATGGGGACTAGATTTTTCATTTCCCAACTCAAATGCAACTAGATAGACAAGGCCCAAGTACTTAGCTTTAGGAGCTAGGTTCATACGATCGATTCGCAGTTGCAATATATAATATGAACAAAGATGAAATATTACCTCAAACTTGCTATCAAAATTTTGAAATCTTTATGCATGCTAAAAAAAATTTGAAAACTTTATGCAATTTTTTAAAGATAAATTTTACACTTTTATTATAATTGTCAGGCTTGAACCTTCAACTTTCATGAATTTGTCAATTACTTGTGCCGTCAGGTTTTGAAAAAATTTTGTGCAATTGCAAATTTAATGTGAATAGATTATCAATATTACTAGAGAAATCATAACCAATGATTTTTTTATAATATTTAAAATTTAGTGGGGAAAATTTCTTTAGACTTTATTAAGTGGCTACACAATTGTCTATTTCTTTACATGAGACTTGTCCCAATTTTTTGTTGGTACAAATATTAGTAAACTATGATTTTAACCCGAGTATATAAACATAAGTAATATAAAAGAGAAGAGTAGAAGTATGCTCACGATCACACTTGTAGGTAAGTGTGTAAAACTGTCTTTTTGGAGCTAGGAATTTTGGATTCAATCCTGGACGAGGCCACAGTTTAACCGTGTGCCCTTAAATTCTTATTACCCGCCTATATGCTTCAGGCCTCTGTGGGTAAGTGAGTTCCCAAGGTACTTTCGTACACCTTTCGTAGCCTTAGAACTCTGACACAACGAAAATGAGAAATGCTTGCTAAGGAGGGAGAAGTAGAGAGCTCTTAAGAGATGAAGATCTGGGGTGA
Organism: Hypericum androsaemum; assembly: GCA_963995505.1. Taxonomy (NCBI): domain Eukaryota; kingdom Viridiplantae; phylum Streptophyta; class Magnoliopsida; order Malpighiales; family Hypericaceae; genus Hypericum; species Hypericum androsaemum. Next base: position 4,804,762 of record OZ023185.1, on the reverse strand, counting down.
TTTGGAATGAAGGAGGAGGACTCCTTTTATAGGCAGCCAAGGACCTTCAACCTCTAAATCTGAAATAAATGGCAGCCATGAATATCCCTCATAACTTTGTTGTTACAAGAGCCATGATTACCCCTTATTTACATTGGCTGTTACCTTTGAATTCAAATCTCACATTTTTGAATTCAAAGAGATACTTTCTGGAAGGAGAAGAAGGATCCGGAAGATGGACTTGTCCAAGCTCAAGCCCAACAGACTTAGAGCCCAGAATCGCTTCAACAGGTCCAGCCCAGCTCTAAAAAGATAAGGCCCTGGAATAATTTTTACAAACTCCCAATCCCGCAACCCGCACCCGAGCCCGGTCCAGGCCAGGGCGTGCGCGCGTGCGTGTGTGCGTGCCAAGCCGAGCCGGCCGGACGGACAGCGCGAGAAGCTTCTCCCTTCACACCAGTTTACCCATGTTAGACTTGTAGTCCCTTATAAACTTGTCTCAGCATTGTGCGCTAATCAATGTGGGATTGTGCTTATTTCAATAATAGACATACCACTTTAAAGCCAATTTTTATTCACACCAAGAATTGAATTTTCGCAAGTGTTATATATCGTTCGAAGCTCTATCGACGAGCTTTGTATTGATCTCACAAATACCCAAAATCAATTGGTGTGACCTCTAATTAAATTAGCTCAAAATTATTTACTAATTACTTAATTATTATATTTAATTAGGATTTTCTCTCTAATTAAACACTTGAGCCCAAAGGCCAATACATTCACCAATACACTCATTTGTATTGGACCATCTCTTAATAAACCAATTCTCCGACATTTTTGTCACACTTGACCTGCTTTTCTGACAATCTATCGACTTTCGTCGTGCGTCGCCGATCCCAATCGATTCGGATAGCTTTCGTCTCACTTTACTATCAAAAGGTCCAGGTTGTGTGCAGCATGTACGTACGGACACAAGTTGTTTATATTCTGTGGTTGGTCGACAAATTATGTTCACCGGATAGATGATCGTCATTATAATTATAATATGTAGAGTAGATGATATGTTTCGAGCCTAAAATTTTGTCTATAAGATTATGTCATGGTTGTATTTTTTATCGAACTTAAATCCTTTTAGTTAAGTTAATAATAACACTCTTGTGAATTGATCAAAATAATCTGCCATTTTTATTCTAACTTAAGCTTTCGCTGGTTGAGATTTCAGTGTTAAGCTTTCGCTGGTTGAGATTTCAGTGTCTTTTCATGCATTCTCTATGCATAACCGTGGATCGTATCACCGAATTTTCCATATACTAATATAGGAAAAAATTAGAATTAATCTTATATAAGTACTATGTGTTATTTAAAATTCTACAAAACAAAATATCTCAATTATTTAAACATAAGTCTTCGGGTAGTTTACGGCGTTAGACCTACTGGCGTTGACGATGGCTGGCGTGGCTAGGTGTGTCAAGCTAGCACAATGCTAATAAAGCATATTTATGGTTTCAAAAAAAAATAAAGCATATTTACTTTAAAAATTGGGCCATTATAATAAATCAGCCCAGGCCCGACCAATTTCCCTTTAAACATCGGCCCAGACCAAAAATTACTTAAATCCACTTTATTAGAGTTATTAATTATTATAATAAACTATTAATTTAACTGTTTAAAGAGTGTTGCACGTGTCCCTTTTTTAATTAGTGGGAGAAAAGTCATGATGATTTTTTCTATACCACATAGAAAACAAATAACAATGAATTCATATTTTATTAAATCATTAGGATTGTGTTGCAATGTTTGAAAGAGTATAATTTCTGATATTAATGAGTCCGTAGATTTACATTTTTAAAGGGTAATTTATATGTTTTCATAAAATTATTGTATAAATTGGCCCAAATCGAGATATGAAATCTTTTTTTAAAAATTGATTATTAAATTTTTTAAATATTTTTTTGGTGAATCTTTATATATTCGGAGTCGAATATAGTCGAAATTATTTGAGCACTAAAATGTTAAGACAGTAATTAAGAAGACCAGTAATGGAGAAACAGTGCAAGTGGGAACAGTGTCTTCTGTTGGATCACTTTAATCTCTCGATTCCCATCTCTCCCCTTTTGACTTGGTGGACATGTGGGGAGAGAGGGGGAGATATGGCATATAGATTACAGGCAAAGCTTAATAACAAATTACCAATAGTTTAGTTTAAGTGGTAAATAATTTAATTTAATTAAAGGATTAAATACACTAAGTTACCTTGTATTATTAAAAATAGTCATTTTAAGCCCTGATTTATAAATTACCCAAAAAGAACCCTGAGTTTTCAAAAAACTAGGATGATCATATGGAAAAATCTATTATGCCCTCTCTCCCCCTCTCTAGTCTCTCCTTCCCCTCCACTTCCTCGCCTTTTCCCACGGCCCCGTTGAGGCTGTGACCCCTGAACTCGGTCACTTTCCAGGTAATTAATTATGCACCTCTTGAAAAATTAATGTTCTGGTTTCGAGGCCCTTATCATGATTAATTTGGGTTCCTTGAATGGAAGAGTTTGGGTAGGATTTTGCTCCTGCACTTGTAAAATTTCTCGGGATTTCTTGGATTGCTACTCCTGCATAAAATTGTTGAAACGTACATGGATGCAATGTATTTGTTGTTTACTCTACGATACTTGAAGACACACAGGAAGTTGAGGTGAAGGAGAGAGGGAGAGAAACGGCATAGTAGACTTTTCCATGTGATCATTTTAGTTTTTTGAAAATTCAGGATTTTTTTTGTTATTTTTATAACACATGGACTAAAGTATCTATTTCTAATAACATAGGATACCTTAGTGTATTTAACTTTGTTAGAATTCAAGATTTACATCATAGCCAAAGTTTATCTCGTAGAAATTTTTATCTCTATACTAGTTTTATCTTATTGTAAGATTTACCTTTTTATGAAGATATTTATTACAATTGGTTAGGATTGGTTTTATCTTTTCCATTAGGATCTATCTAGTTTACTTTGGATTATTTTTTGTAATTTTTATTTTTATCAAGTTGTTAGGTAAAGGCCTATATAAAGGCTCTAGGTGATGCTTTGTAACTTGGACATTCCCCAATAAACTTATAAAGGTACAACTATCCAATTTTATTTTTTGTCTTCACTTTTTTCTCCCTCTCCCTTAGATCGACCGTCTAAGGTTCTTCATTTTTTTCTCCTTGGTTCTTTTGTTGAAAAATTTTGGGTAAGAGTGGAGGATGAAGAACAAAAGTGTAGCACTTATTTCAAGGATCTTTCGATTCTTTTAGACAAATAATTCGACCCTCAGAATAAATTCGCGAGTACAACGGGTGTGTGAATTGCTGCCTTTAGGATACAATGAAGCCCTAACACCGTAATCAGAGTTCAAGGATTGTACTCCCTTGACTCGACCAAGGACACACTGTTCGAATTTTCTGACGATGCTATGGTAAGCAATGAAGTAGGAAGACTCTTATGATTATGATGATTATACTATGTAAAATGGGGTTTTTTTTCTGAATGGTGTTACTATTCACCCTTTTTTGTGAAAAAAGCGTCCGATTTGAAAGTATTGCGGGGATGGTGTCCACGTGGCACGGACGCCGAAAAAAGTCGGATCTTGGACCAAGATCCGACTTTTTTTGTCGGATGACCAAGATCCGACTTTTTTAGTCGGATGATATATCCGACTAAAAAAGTCGGATCTTGATCCAAGATCCGACCGTTTTTCTCGGATGATATATCCGACTAAAAAAGTCGGATCTTGGTCCAAGATCCGACCGTTGTCGGATGACCAAGATCCGACTTTTTTTGTCCGATCTTGGTCCGGTATAAAGTGGATTTCCGAAGGATATCGAGATCCAACTATAACAAGATCCAACAAAAAAAGTCGGATTTCGGTCCATATAAACACCAAAATCTGACTTTTTCCGTCGTTCACACTCGCCGGCTCGCCCGCCTCTCGGTCCGGCCCCCGACGTCGTATTAGGTAAATTTTTTAATTAGTTAATTTTTTAATTAGTTAATTGTGAATGTTAGTTAATTGGTTAATTGTTGATATTTTTTATTTTTGAGGGATGTTAATTGTTGATGTTGGTTAATTGTAATTTGTAGATAATTGGTTAAAAAAAATTTGGTCCGAATGGTGCGACCAAAATTTCGGTCTGACCGGTCTGGCCAAAAAATTGATCAGACCAAATTGACCGAAAAATGGTCCGACTGGTTTGACCGAAAGATGGTCCGACCGGTTTGACCGAAAGATGGTCCGGCCGGCCAGTTTGACCAAAATAAGGTCCGAGTGGTTTGACCGTTAAACAATGTGACCGTAATATGGTCTGTAATAACGCTATTTTAATTAATTTTTTGATTAATGTTCTAATTGTTCAATGTTTAACATTGTTGGATTTGCTAAGTTTGTTAATATATTGGTATATAATGTTCTAATATGTCTATTGTGTTGTTTAGATATGGATGCACAGCCATACGGGCATCTTCTAGGGAATGGAGGACCCTTAGATACGTCGGTATTAGTGCACCAGGATGTGCACCGTTCTCAGGACGTGTGGAACCGTGAGGTTCGTGAAGGGATTAACGATAATCAGGACACATTGTTGAAGATACACCGACGGAAATGGACGGTGTCTCATGTGCAGAACGAGGCCTTTATAGCCTATATGAAGGAGGCAGGTTTCTGGGATGTGTGGTGTATTGGCTGGGTCGTTCTCGAAACAGCATTTGTTACAGCCTTGGTGGAGCGGTGGCGGCCGGAGACCCATACGTTCCATATGCCTGTGGGTGAGATGACAGTTACTCTTCAGGACATTGCTGTGTTGTTCGGGCTTCCTATCGATGGTCACCCAGTAACAGGGTTGCAGACACCTCCTGATTGGCACGAGTTCTGCGTACACCTATTTGGCAGTAACCCGGCAGATACCCCTGGAATGGTTTGGAAAAACCAAATTGCCCTTAAATGGTTCGAGGACCATTTTGACCCTGCTACTATCCCAATTGATGCTAGTGATGAGGTCGTAAAACGATATGTTTGAGCGAACATATTGCGACTTATCGGATGCATTCTTTTTCCCGAGTCTAGTGATGCCAGGGTGAACACATACTGGTTGCCACTTCTAGAGAATGTAGAGGCAATTGGTTCTTACAGCTGGGGTAGTGCGTGTTTGTCACACACGTACAGCCATTTATGTAGAGCCACAAGCTCGACACGTTCACTTATTGCCGGGGCGATGACGCTAATATGTATGTGGGCTTGGGAACGGATCATCCCAAATCATCCGGTTTTGTTAAATCCGGCAGTGCAACAACCTGGGCAAGCACTGGGCATCAGGTACAAATTATTACTTAATGCGCTGGAAAGGGAAAGGGGAAGGCGAATGCTCACGCAGATAAGCATCAAAAGGAGAAGCCTCAGAAGAAGAAGAAGTAGTTTATGCTTCTGTACTAGACATTCGTTGGATGCTTTTATGACTGTATTAACTTCACTTTTTTTATGATTTGTGTTTTAGTTCTCGAAACTTTTCAAACGTTATACCTTTCTAGATAAGTATGCCGTCAAGATATTAAACAAAGTACGGTATAAGGAAATACGACATGACAAAACTAAGAAGTGCAATACTAAAATAGGATGACAACAATCTGAAATAACATATAAAAAAAATGTCTTTATGTTTCTCAACACGTTGTCACAATTCTCATCAGAATTCCCGGTAGGGACATATTTGCCACTATTCCTTGAAAACTCGTTTAACATTCTCGTGATCAACACTGAAATGTATTCGATTTTCTTCATACGAGACATAAATCTGTTCAAAAAATACGTAATTAGGTCAATGATTATATTAAAATAATTTACTGACGACGATGTAATGATAATATAAGCTTACATCTTTCACTAGCAACACACATCCATCACAGTAGGTACTCTCAATGTCTTGTAAACTCCCCGTGATTTTGCCAGTAGGATCCTTCATAAATTTATAGATATGAAGTCTTTGATAATTAAAAAATATGATTAAGAAATAAATAATATATTATATTATAATACCTGAAAAACTGCTCGGAAACTATTGTCGTATACATGTTTCTTCTTTTTCACGTACAGAACCATCTGCAAGTCTCTTAGTTAACAATAACATTACTTGCAAATTGCAAAATTTTCATATATGTACAAATGTTACCTGTGGAATTGTGATGCTTTCAGAGATTGTTTTTACATCCTCAATAGATACTCCATCAACGTTAGCTCCATACATCAAACCTAAAAAATTTAAAAATTAGATACTCCATAAATGTAAGTAACAAGTATGTATAAGTATTTTCGTAATACCGTGAGATAGAACAAATTCAATAGCTGTTGTCCATGGTTCATTGTTGAAAATGTCATTGGCTTTGCGGTCTGCTTCAGCTCGTATGGCTTTCCTTCGAAGGGCTGATTTAGCTTCAGCTTCCTTTTTATGCAGCTCTAACCTCTTTTGTTCTTAGAGCCACTCAAAGACCTCTGAGCCATATAGTGCCTTCAAATCGGCACCACGTCCCTCAGGATATGGTGCTGGAGGATAAGGATGACGACCATCATAGGATGGTGCTGGACGAGTTTGTTCTTGGGAATCTTCATCAGATTCTCCATTTTTCTTGAACACTTTGACCACGTTCTCATCAGTAATGCTAAATAATTTGTTGTTCGGGTATGGGGACGAGTCAACTTTTACCTGTTGAAGAACCATAAAATCAGTAAACAACTATCTGGGACTATTGAGAAAAAAAAAGGATATGCTCACATTTTTAAGATACAACACACATCCAGCTTCAACAAGACCGGTAGAGTCATTTATGGTACCAGTAATACTGCCTGTAGAATCCTGTAATATATTAAAAGTTTAAAATTTTTCTCACATAACATAAATATGTAAGAATAAATAAAATTCTTTTAATTGTACCTTTAATGTCGCAAGTGCGCCAATTCCGACACGCTGAAAACGTGTCACCTCTACAACCATCTACAAGCAAATACAAAATACTTGTTATAAAATTGACTATGATGCTAACTCAAATTAAAGGATAATGTAAAATTTCTTACCGACATAACTGTAGTACCACTATAGGTATTTTTGAAGCTCTGAATACTTGTCCCTTTAAAACAGGTTCCTATCATCATCCCTGTAAAATAAATTAAAATTTAATAAAAATATTATGTGATCCAATATAGAAATACGGAATACCTTCAACTGTCAGAAAGTCCATGGCTCTACTCCACGGTTCTGGATCTCGCTTGACAAGCTTGTAATAACAGTTGCTTTTGGTAGGTTTCTTAGGAGGGACTTCTGATCTATCGTTGGATGGCCTCTGTAATCGTTTGAAAATATACCCAAACTTAGAACCACATAGAGCATTCCAATCGATTTGAGGATGCTCCGGCTCTTCGTCATCATGTGCGATTGGCTCTTTGCCACTTCTCCTCATTGGCACACCTGAACAATTATGACAATAAATATATACATAAAATGTGTAATGCGTCATTATTCTGCTAAGATAGAGTAACTTAAACTTCAGACTGTTACAAAGAAACTCAACACAACCCACATAGAGTTTCACAAAATATTACAAAGTACAATCCTTTCAGTTCAAAATTAATTACAATTCAACGTCCACGACGGCGTCTACTCGTACTTGCCCCTACGGATACAGCTGCCGCTTTAGCTGCTTTAGCCGCTCTTGCCGCCGCAACTGCTCTTATATTAGTACAATTGGCTTTTGTGTGACCCCTTGTTTTACAGAGCGTACAGCGGACGAAAGGCACTGTATCCATTTCATTATGTATGCGCTTCCGTGGCTGTCCTCTACCCCTCGCTAATCTTTCATCTGGAATGAGCCTTACAACCGTAGGATCTTCAGGATACGGCCAATATTTAGGATTGCCCAGAGGAACAAACTTCAGTTGGTAGCAAGCTTGTGTGGTTTCCAGGCGATAATACTTATCCACAAATATCTTGTAATCGATGCCAAGTTCAGTACAACACGCCATCACATGTGAGCACGGATAGTGGTAAGCCTGGAATTTGCCTCAGCCACAAAATCCTGTGGAAAGATTAACTGAATGCTTTCTGTCCCCCTTTTGTCTTCTCATATCGTACCCAGTGCGAACTTCGTACGATCCAACTGTACTGTCAGAAACTCGCACTCTATGTCCATTGGCCTTTCCCTCCCACCGCTCCAACCTGTTTAGGAGCCTCTGTGACATCAATATTTTGCCAGTACAGCTCTCTTTCATACACTTAGTTGATCTCTCTTCAAAATATTCGGTTAGCTTGTTAAATGTCTCTGCCACCAAGGCCGTCACCGGTAAACGACGAACTTTTTTGAAGATCATATTTACGCACTCGGCAAAATTCGTCGTCATGTTACCATATCGGCGTCCGCCATCCCACGCTAAGCTCCACTTGGGCAATTCCTGTTCATACATCCAGTTGAAGACCTCCTGGTCGACATTCCATATTTCTCGCATGTTAGCTTCCAACTTCCACAGTTGAGCTTGCATTCCTACAACCAACATAGTAAAAATATTAAATGTGGAGTAACAACTTGTAAAATAGTTTTAGACTACAAAACATTTGTGCATGTCACCTGCAATCTTCATGACATTCCTCATGGCGTCATTTTTGAAGTGTTTGTTAAGATTGCTTGCTACGTGTCGAAGACAATATCGATGGGCGGTATCACTGTCTTCTCCCCAACCATACTCCGTATTCATTGCCTTTAATATGCCAGCATGTCGATCAGAAATAACACATATTCCATGTCGGCCAGGCGTGACGTGCTTCCGGACTTGTTTCATGAACCACGGCCAACTATCCGTGTTCTCACCCTCTACCAGAGCAAATGCTATTGGAATTATAGCATTATTACCATCAATTGCAGTGGCGATCAGGAGGACATGCTTGTATTTTCCATACAAGAACGTTCCATCAATCTCCAAGACAGGCATGCAATGTTTGAAAGCTTCAATGCAAGGCTTGAAGCTCCAAAAAACTCGCTTAAAGATCTTTGTTCCAGGAATTAGTGCTTCCACGTAACCAAGGAGGGTGTGATAATATTCCCATTCAACAACAGTTCCAGGATTATTTGCCTTGCATGCTGCAAACCATTGCGGAAGGCGATTGTAAGATTCTTGCCAATCCCCCCATAAATCTTGAAACGCCTTCTCTTTTGCCCACCAAGTCTTCGTATACGAGGGTCTAAACTTCATATGGTCGTGGATCTCTGACCTTAAAGTGGCCACACGAATTTCTGGTTGTTCCTCTACTCGTTTCTTAATAATTTGTGCAATGAAAGCAGAAGTGAGTTGTTTATGATCCTGCGACTTTCGTAGGCGACCACATGTATGTGGGTAGGTGTGTTTCACGATTTTCCATGGACTGAAAAGTGTGCCCCTTCTTTCCTGTGAGACACGGATCTCCCATTTGCAATCATCAGTCTCCCATTTTTTACACTTCACAGAAAAAGTTTCTGGCCTTGTTTCTTTTCGGACAAACTCACGCCCATCGTTCATTACGAACGCCTCGATCTCCCTCTTTGCATCAAATTTGCTCTTCCAAATCGTACCCTCTTTCAACAAACCAGAACAACTTCCATCTATTGCTCGGTCGCAATCCCATTCTTCACCATAAACAGTCATCGATGATTGTTCACCGGGATCAGTTAGAGCGAGTTCACCGTATTGTTGTTCTCGGTATTGCTGTTCCTCTTCTTCTACTACTTCTTCTTCATCTTCGTCTTCTTCTGCTTCTTCTGCTTCGTCTTCGTCTTCTACTTCTTCTGCTTCGTCTTCACGATCAAAATTGTATGTGGCATATGGACCCGTCTCTCTAGGATCATTTTCAAACCAATCAAATATTGGTTCATGAGCAACATCCATCCCCGTTGACGTACCAGCTTCAACGACAAACGGGTTGTAATTATTAACCCTCTTTTCCACAATGATTGTAAGCTTAATCTCCTTCACCATTGGTCCAAAGAAGTTAATCATGGTCTCCAGCATTATCCTAACATCTTCATCGTCGTTAATAAACATTGGACCAAATTGTCCTCTTCCAAATGGACATCTAAATATCAATGGCCCAAATTCTTCGTTTGGACCTATTGGGATCTTTTCGTTAACTTTTTTCCGCAAGATATTGTATCTAACAAATGCTGCATGAAACTTCAACTTCTCTTTCCTACCACCTTGGTAATCAAAACCGGTTTCATTGTTGTTGAAAATTACTACATCGTATTTCAACTTTATTCTTATAACCCGGTTAGCCATTATGAATACTACAACAAAAGAAAACAGTATGCAATTCTATATTAGCAACACAAAACATAATTTATATTAACGAAAATATCATATAAACATACATTCTTCTCCATCAATTTTTTGGTCCGAGACCACCTTAAGAACCAGATGAAATTTAATCGGACTGGCAGGGTGGTCACTTTTTGTACTCGACCATCCGGAATTTACCAAGAAAAAATTCACAATCTGACCGGTCCGACCGACCTGACCGGTCCGACCGACCCGACCGGTCCGACCGACCCGACCGGTCCGACCGGTCCGACCATTCCGACTCATTAAACCGGTCTGGCCATTGGGGTTGGTCAGTTTATAAAATTCGCACACCCACAAAATTTTAAACAATCAGATATCACACTCAAAAAATATAAGGAATTAATAATTTCAAAAGCTAACATATACTAATTATTTTTAATTAATGAACAAACTCTACATATATACACCCACAAAATTTTAAACAATCAGATATCACACTCAAAAAATAGAAACAATTAATAATTTCAAAGCTAAAATATACTAATTATTTTTAATTAATGAACAAACTCTACATATATACCAAAATATTAAAGTAAATTAATTTACCTGGTTTTGGGCAGGGTCTTCTATGGTGGTATGCAGGACGTCTTCGTATGGATGACAAAAGGCTTCTGCGAGGTATCCATTATATAGGCGATATGATCGACCAAGATCCGACCAAAAAAGTCGGATCTTGGACCAATATGATAAATTCGACAAAAAATGTCGGATCTTGGTCATATCTGAAATCTCCTATTCAGATTTCGGATATGGCCTATCGACCAAGATCCGAGAAAAACGGTCGGATCTTGGTCATCCGACAAAAAAAGTCGGATCTTGGTCCAAGATCCGACTTTTTTCGGCGTCCGTGCCACGTGGACACCGTCCCCGCAATACTTTCAAATCGGACGCTTTTTTCACAAAAAAGGGTGAATAGTAACACCATTCAGAAAAAAAAACCCGTAAAATGAGAGTCATTTACCACTATGTATAGGTGATTATATCTGTTAGAGATGTCTCTTCATCACCAATAGACATCTATAATAGATATCAATTGTGGCTAATAGGAAAAGTCATGTCTTGTTGAGTTTGAATCCAAAAATCATGAAATAGCAATCTATGCAGCCCGATTGGCAACGGCCAAGAGACTGACGCCAGCCAGGTCTGGCTTCTGTTTCTCCATTGACGCACTCCAGATGTTTTTGAAAATATCTAACATATTTTTGACGTTTTATTACTCTTCTACCTATTCTTCTTCTTTTTTTCCTCTCTTCATGATTGTTCTTGGGTGACCACTCTGGATTCGTCCTCAATTATTTTCACGATGTTCTATCAAAAAATTATTACCAACAAATCTTTATTTAAATAGATCTTAGTTTAAGTCTCGCAAATATAAAAATATTATTGGAAGAATCCCCACCTAAAATAGACTCTCGACTCTGAATATGAAAGTTTAGAAAAAAAAAATTAATGACGAATTGAGACAAAGTAAATAATTGCAATTATGGGCAGCAGTTACCAAGAATTTCCCAGCAAATATCATCAGTTAACATCAAAGGGCAGAGGAGTGGGGGTGTTGCTGCCTATTTATAAAGCTAAAAGCTAAAGCCTACCTATTATCTTCACAATTGAACACCCTCCCCTCCCCACTACCTACATGGGGGACCTCTCTCGCATCTATCCCTTCTTTCCTCCTCCTCCCCTCACTTTCATCATTTATTCAGATGGAAGGTCTTCGTATCCGGTTCGATCATAGCAACATTAATATGCCAAATTCTATCAAAATTTTAAGTTAAATACAATTGAGCTAAAATAGTATTAGAATGAGTAACGTTAGGTATAGCATAGTAGCTAGAAGCCAGACAGTGTCCTAGGGTTTAGGACCACTTCCCCCTGGCAAACCCGTCCTCCCGTCCATTCCAGTTGGCGGTTATCTTGTTTCACAATTCTGTCGCCGGTTTTTTTTGTCACCCATTGAGACTTGTCCATCTATTCTCTCCGTGTCCGGACTCCCCTAACCCTGCGTAAATTCCATTATCCAGCGAGCAAGCATCCAATCCAATTAAATCGACCTAACCGAGCTAATCATATATTCTCTTTCTCTATCATCTAATTCAGCTACCTATATAGCTCTTGTAGCCCAAATTAGAGGCTGATTTTGAGCCACGACACAACCAAATCAATCTTTCACTCCATTCGAAGGTGAATTAATTAATTCAGTAAATATTTGGATATAATAAGATATTCATTAAATTTGAAACTAGATTAATCGACTTAGTAAATATTAAAAACAGAAGAAAAGTCGATTCAGGTGCACAATTCTGAGATTATGAGCTCTTCCTATAACTACGAATAGTAGCCGTAGCTGTGGCCAGCAAGAAAATAGCCATTCTTTCGCACCTTCTGAACTGGACACCGAATCAAATTGTTTGGGATAAAAAAGTCGAAGAAAATTATTTTATTAACTAATAGTGGACAAGTTGGCGTATTACCCAATCATGCGCTTATTGCTACAACTGTCGAGATAGGGATTTTAAAAATCTGCCTTAACGAGAGTCCGACTTCTTTTTTCTATCAGCCGCCCCGGGATTAAGAAGCGTCTGTTTTCTGCAGCACCACTACCATGTAAGTTTTCTTTAGTCCCCACTCAATTCGGTCTCTCCTCTCTAAAGACCGAAAAGTAAAGGAATCAACGGAATGGCACCACCATGAACGCCTGATACATAAAAAAAAAGACGGATGAGGAAAATATCCTAGCTAGATTCCCTATAATGTCATTTTTCACTCTTAGGGTAATAACCATGGAACATAATTACTTGTTTGTTTGATTCACATATGCTACATTGATATATAGACAGATGCATACAAAATTAGCAGCTAGAAAAATACATCCAGACATCAAAGTGGTTGGTTTAACTTTTATTCGGAAATTGCAGTATAAAAATATTTTTTATCAATAGAATTTGTTACATTTTTAATATTTAAACTCTAGTTATTTTTTCTGAGATTATCACATTATAAGTTGAAAAAATCTACCAATCAATTGTCTTAAAGTTTAAGATTAGATGTGAAGATTATTGATAATAAAGTATTGATCTCGGCACATTATTATTCTCAAATTATAACTGTGCAAACTTCAGAATTACCTCTTAATATAATAATTGTTCATTCTAATATGACATTGTTCTATGGATACAGGTAGTGATAATGGGATAATGACCCTGGTGTCTTTTGTTTAATTTAGGGTATTAACTATTAACCAGAGAATCATCGAGGAAATGTCGCCATCAACTAGTGACATCCCTTTCACGAGGTGTGATAATGGAAACAACTGTCATTGGCCCAGAGTCTAGGACTATATAAGTGCCTAGCTTTCTTTTAGATTCCTAGAGGGAATTCTTAATGCAGCATTATTATGAGAGATGCTAGCCTAGGCATTAGGCTATTTTTTAACTATATAATATTCAAATATTTATCAGATCTAAATTTAAACCAACTCAAGGTATAAAAGATACAAAAAGATTTACCGATTTAAAACAACTATGATTTGAATTTCACTTAAAAGTACTTAATTCACCACCAATTTATGTAGATAATCTGTATAATTGATTTGTCGAGGATTCCAAATTATTCCGTGTTGCAGTGGAGAATTTAGATTCAAAGGAACCGAATAAGGAACTTCTTTTATATATATATGAAATCTCTTATGATATATAGAACTTTTACAATTACATCCCTTGTGTAATTAGTATAGTCTTTGTGTTAGTATCTTTCTAAGTGTAATTGGAAGTACGTGTATAATCAATCCATTTATATAAAAACTCAAACAATGTCATTTTAGATTTTTCATACACGGTGCAAAACTCTAATACAACAACTAGGTAAAATCTAATTCATTATACAAAATTTGCAATTACATTTAATGTATGAGGATTAAATGTGCCATCGTTGTTTTGGAAGAAAATGGATACCAAGGAATTAAATTAACTAAAAAAAATAACCCAAATGGGATGAAGATCCAATTTCACAACTTCTTAACATAAACTCACCAGCAACAAAAATCTTAGTTAGTTAATTGATCCTCTGCACAATTAAGCGGCGGTCAATGGGCATTTTTTTTCTTGGACTTTTGATCCCCTTGACTTTTTGGATGGATGTTTGGTTGGATTTTGGCCTTTTTTGTGGTGCAATTCGTGGGTCTTTGGCTTGGCTCCATGTATTAGAGAAAATTAGATACTATTTATCTTTTAGGTTCTACTTTGATAGGTTCTATCTGATTCCAAAAGAGTTGTAACTCTTGGTTGTAAACTTCTTTGGGATCCTTTTGAGGAGTAATATACATATATTTATTGATGTACGAGAAATTGGCAAACAATAAAACGCACAAGCAAATAGTACAGTGAATAAGTAGGATTTCGAACTGAGGGTTGAACACGAAATCAAGGCAAATAATTATGTGAAGCGAGAGAATTAAAAAGTTTATAAGGTTGTAAAAGATTGCAAGTAAATAAACGAAATCGAAAATGTAAATAAAAGAGTTGTGATTCAGTGGAGACAAACGAGCATGATACCCTATGGATTGACTACTTATGACGAGATTATGGTTCTTATGAAGCTCTAACTAGTACCCAGAGTATTCTAATGCACCTTTCTAACGCTTTCGCTCATTAGAAAGATAAAACCAAACTAGCAAAAGACCTCGGTTACTAATTAACACTTTTGCTCATCAATTAGACCTAGAATTAGACTAATTCAATTATGAAGATCGTTCCTAATGGGTTATTCTCACGATATTAAGACGTCTCATTAATACCTAAGAATATATTAATTAGTTTATCCATCAACTTGAGTGCCTCTCGGTCCACTCTTATCAATTATAATTGTAACCTAAGTGATCAAGTTAGGTTAAGTATTAAGGATACTAATTAACTACTACTACGCAAGATGTTCGAACCACAAGTCAACACAGGCAATCAATCACATGCTAGGGCATCATACTCTAAAGAAGACTACTCGCTAAGTATGGCAACAATGCAAGAGATATTAATAAAAGACAACATAACGAAAAGCATAAGTATAGGGAAAGAGAAGGCTTAGTCGTTCGAGCAAGCCTTGCCAATCTCCTCCACAAAGCTGAACAAAATTCTGACTTTATTAAACTCCCAAAGTTGTCTCAATGTCGCAGTAGAAAGTATGAAATAAACCTAAGAGACTATGGCCTTTATATAGCCAAACGCCTAGCTAGAAAATAGAAAAACTTAGAGAAGTTCACCTAAACTAGAAGTCTTGCTAGCCAAGTAATGCAATAAATAATATAATTATAGTTCTAGGGCCGAAACAGGAGGCCAAAAGTCGAATATAATTGAAACGGGTCAAAATCTTGACTAAATAAGAAGTAAATTTCCTTCAGCCTCGCAGGACCTAGCAACCGCTATGTACCTAGCAGCCGCTAGGGGTCGATTTCCAGCATCTTCTATCAGGCACCCACCTAGCGATCGCTAGGGGGTCAGCGCCCGCCAGGTCAGGTAAGATCCTTCTCTTTTCTTCTTGTCCTTCCGACGTTGTTCCATTTGTTCATGGACCGCTCCAAATACCTGCCAAAATATATGACACACAACAGACAACCATCTCATGACATGATAACATAAAAATGACACAAGACTTAGCTGGACACGACGAAAATGAATGAAAACATAACTAAACTCTTGCAAAATATATGACAACACATGAGCGTTTATACACTCATCACTTATCAAAAAAAAAGTGTGATACACAAAATATATATGTATGTACGCAATTTAGAAAAAATGTATTCTATGTACCATTTAGAACTTAATCAATTATATTCGTACTTTTCAGACTAAATATTTAAAATATATTATAATGTATGTATCACACATTTAATTGACATATTATATGCATATTAAAAAAAGAAATAAGCATTTACCCAATTACGGTGCAATTACCCCCCCTCTTGGAAAACTGTTGAGCCTCTGGCTGTTGGGTCACTTTCGAGGCTTCATTAGACGCCAAATGGCAAATAGCCCACTCCTGCCTCTAGCCTTCATTTCCACGTACATATTCATGTTTAATTTCTTTCATTTCATGTGGTACCATATTCGTTTTTTTGTTCTTTTAATCGATTTATTTATGTGTGTGTATATGCTTTTTTGGACAGGATTCTATTAAATATACGAGTACCTAAGTCGTATTTCCCTCGTGACAATTTCCTGCATGTCTACGCCCATAGCATATTTAATTCACTTGTAGCGCCATATATCGAGAATTTAATTCTCTGCCACTCTATTGATGTAGCTTAAAATTATAGAGGTTATAGTTATGCTTATTGATGTTGGATGACGCGGGAACAAAATTATGTGCGCTTTGCTCTGGGCTTGATTTGGAGTGTTCTTTAATTATCACTCAGATAAATTAAAATAAATTCTGTGTCATTTGATCAAAGAATCTAAAATTGATTGTGTATCAAACAGCAAAATTATACCCCAAAGCGGAGACAGCCTACATAGAATGAGTACAATTTAAGCAGACTTAGAGTCACTTTTGCGGATGTTTTCACTTTGCAGTCGATTAGAATAATGTCCATACTTTATGCAAGATTCTGCACTTCACTTTTCCATTTTTGTTGATTTTGAGGCATCCCATCTTGTTACCTATTTTAGGGAATATTTAGGCGCCGAACCGTACGCAGGAGATACACAAACACTATTTCTCAAATTATTTTATTCCCAATATGACTTTTCATTTACTGATAAATCTTTTGGATATTTTTTTAAACCTCATATTTGGATATCTATTGAAATAACTAATTTAATTTCAAAATGGATCAGATTTCGAATGATGAAAAAATGTGCTGCGAACAAATATTTATAACGGTTGGTTTCTAAAATCTCGAATTTGAAATCTTGTTAAAATAAAATAACTCATTACTAGTTTATCTAAGTAATTTTTGGTATGTTTTTGAGTTCATTTGGGACATCAATATTTTCATAACAACCAGCTAGCTATCAGAACAAGGATATAAACCTAACCAAACAGGCACGAAACCTCTGAACCCCTAAGTTGTTTGCTAATTGAGACACGACAATCCCTGGCCAAAACAAAAGGAAATGCATGCTCACTCTCACGAGATGTTCCTTTCTTTGTGTAATCTCATGACATGTTCTTAACGTCGAAATCGACCCTTTCACTCGGGGAAAAAAATAGAACCGCCACATCTCTCTCTCTCTCTCTCTCTAACCGTTGACGTAGGAGCTCTAGTTGGCAAAAAGTAGGCATTGAGATGTCGAGATTTTCCCATTTTTAAATGTAAGAGTAATGAATGTGAAAAAATTATCGACCTATATTATATGTAATCTTTCTGGCCAAAATAAGTTAGTCCATGTGCAAAATCTAACTTAGCCCATTGGCCATTCTGGCTTCATTGGTTTTGCAGGTGAGAAGCAAGAAAGGCTAAGAGATAGATCTTCAAGCCCATGGGCCAGGCCAGGCTTCATTGGTTACTGCCGTTTCCGTGGTGGAAGTAGTAGTCTAATTGTTTTTACAAGAACACGAAGCCAAACAAAGAAATAATACAGAAATAAT
The DNA here is from genome assembly GCA_963995505.1 of Hypericum androsaemum. Classification (NCBI taxonomy): domain Eukaryota; kingdom Viridiplantae; phylum Streptophyta; class Magnoliopsida; order Malpighiales; family Hypericaceae; genus Hypericum; species Hypericum androsaemum. The sequence goes on along the minus strand of OZ023185.1, from coordinate 4,786,821 downwards.
AATATGATATCGCGAAGTCGAATTTGAAAAACTTATTGGAATCGATTGCAATCCGAACTAGCAACGATCCGAAGACGGACAATGTCTATCGCCTCAACGTGTGCAGAATGTACTCCGCATAGAGGTCCCTGCATCAGGAAAAAATGCCTCAATTCAGGTAAATTCCAAGTCTCAATCTGATTCTGTTTCGGTATAGAGAGGCTTACATTGAGTACTGAATGGCACCCATTGCGGTTTTCGCAGGCAGAAAGTCGTTCACCGCGACTTCCTTGTTCTCATTTTTCTTATCTGCAGAAAACGGATATAGCTGAGAAATCGCGTTTCGTTTTCTTAGAATTCGAGAGAAAAAACTAGTTGGAGTTCGCGCTGAGAGGGTACAATCTTCGAAGAAGCGACGAATCTCTGTCAGGCGATGAGGGGCCAAGTCTTTGATGTCATTGAAGTGCTTGTACTCGGGATCGTCAGCACAGACAGCAATGATCTTGTCATCCTTCTCCCCCTGGATCGGTACGGAGAAGAACATTAACGTAATGCTACGATTATTTCCGAGTGTAGCGAGAGGTTACCTGGTCGATCATGGGCATGAGTCCGATTGCCCTTGCTCTTAGGAAGCAACCAGGAACAACTGGCTCCTGATCCAGATGAGGTACAGCTTGGATCAGCTCAACAAATGTATTAAAAGGAAATGTCAAGCCACTGAACATAATCAGAAATCTGAAGTCACCTGCATCAGAACTAGAACATCCAAAGGATCGTTGTCTTCGCACAGCGTGCGGGGTATGAACCCGTAGTTGTGTGGATAGACAACAGACGAGTACAAAACCCGATCGACCTAACGCGTTTGTTCAAGATAAAATGCAGAGGATAAGAAGAAATCAGCAGAGAAAGAGCAAGTGCAGAATTTGACACGCTCATGTACCTTGATCATTCCGGTCTTCTTGTCCAATTCGTACTTGACCTTGCTTCCTTTCGTAATCTCGACCACCTGCATCAAACGTTCTATTAATTTGACCCAGGAGGAATTACTCTCCCACTTTAAAGTTACCAACAAAACATGCGAGGCGAGGATTAAATGAACATACAACATTGAAGATTTGAGGGGCTCCAGGTCCTGCAGAAAAGAAAAGATGCAGCATTGCATTGTTGTTAAGTCCACTCCCTCGAGCGCGAAAAAAACTCGACATGACATCACACGAGATCGGTCTCGATCCGCCTTACCGATCTCAAGATCATGCCAAGGATGTGCAGCCACAGTTCTCTTTGACAATGATGACAGGATACGTTCATTCAGGCGGGGAACCTCGCGGGTTTCGCGTTCATGTTCTTCAGCCATCTGCAATCCCAAACACAACACATTACCGTCAACTAGCCTCCAAGAGCATCCACATTAGATCTAATTGATTCCACAACACAACACAATAAAATAAATAAATAAATAAAACTCTTAACAAGTTTCTTGTCAAGAAGAACGCAAAAAAATATGTTGGATTTTACCATCAAACGAACGTACCTTGATTGATGAACAAGGAACAGGAAGATTGGTGGCTAAGGAAGAGAGGAATGGGACAATGGCGATCCTGTCTCTGCGCTTATAGATGGTGGAAGAGGAGATATTACTTGAAGGGAGACTTTTATTGGAGGGTGTAAAAGGAAACAAGAGCTGGTCAACTCAATTTAGATACTGCCTCGTGTCTCTCAGGTGGAGACAAATCAGCTCGCCCACTAATTTTGTTCAACTCGTAACATTCGTTTTTTTTTGGGAAAAGTCCACTTTCGTACCCTGTGGTATCGACCAAAATCACTTTAGTACCCTGTGGTAAAAAATCGATCAATCGAGTCATACTTATTCCAATTAACATCAAAAAGGGCCTCGGGCAGCTGCCCGGAGCTGCCCGAACCTACCCGCCCGCTGCCCGGGCCACGTGGTCAGCCACGTCACCAACACGTCACCAATTCCTCCTCCTCCGATTTTCCTCCTCCTCCTCCTCCTCCTCCGCGTTCCTCCTCCTCCTCCTCCTCCCCTCCTCCTCCTCCTCCTCCGCCTCCTCCTCCTCCGCGTTCCTCCTCCTCCTCCTCCTCCCCTCCTCCTCCTCCTCCTCCTCCTCCTCCTCCTCTCCTCCTCCTCCCCGCATCCCCCTCCTCCTCCTCCTCCTCCTCCCCCGCCTCCTCCTCCTCCGCGTTCCTCCTCCTCCTCCTCCTCCCCTCCTCCTCCTCCCCGCATCCCCCTCCTCCTCCGCGTCCTCCTCCTCCCCGCGTCCTCCTCCTCCCCGCGTCCCCCTCCTCCTCCGCGTCCCCCTCCTCCTCCGCGTCCTCCTCCTCCTCCTCCTCCTCCGCATCCCCCTCCTCCTCCTCTCCTCCTCCTCCCCACGTTGCCCTCCTCCTCCGCGTCCTCCTCCTCCCTGCTTCCCCCTCCTCCCCCACGCCCCCCTCCTCCTCTCCTCCTCCTCCCCGCGTCCCCCTCCTCCTCTCCTCCTCCTTCCCGCGTCCTCCTCCCCCTCCTCCTCTCCTCCTCCTCCCCGCGTCCCCCTCCTCCTCTCCTCCTCCTCCCCGCGTCCTCCTCCCCCTCCTCCTCTCCTCCTCCTCCCCGTGTCCTCCTCCTCCTCCTCCTCCTCCTCCTCCTCCCCGCCTCCTCCTCCTCCTCTTGGTGACGTGGCTGACCACGTGGCCCGGGCAGCGGGCGGGTAGGTTCGGGCAGCTCCGAGCAGCTGCCCGAGGCCCTTTTTGATGTTAATTGGAATAAGTATGACTCGATTGATCGGTTTTTTACCACAGGGTACTAAAGTGATTTTGGTCGATACCACAGGGTACGAAAGTGGACTTTTCTCTTTTTTTTTTATACCATCAGATATTCCAACATCTAAAATGCTGGGAGTTGATTACTTGTTTATCGTATAATTGTTTTTTTTACCCTCTATTTTTCATGTTCACATTACACGGCGCTAAAATTTTGACGAGAAGATACGACCGTTTGCTTGGTTCTTTAAAAGAAATTAATTTATATGATAAGACGACAGGGATAGAACATGAAAATTGAAGAACAACTCCTCTCGAGATCGCAGTGACATTCCTATCTGAAAGGAAATAAAAGAAAGGGAAAAGTCAATTTTAGTATTCTGTGGTATCGCAAAAAATTATTTTAGTATTTTGTGGTAAAAAAACTCATCAATCAAGTCAAATCCCACCCAATTTACATCACTTAGGTCCACGAGCAGCTGTCCGAATCTTTCCCGGACCTTGCCCGACTATCTGGACTAGCCATGTCAGCATTTGCTGATGATGTGGTGCCACGTGGCATCCCCCTCTCTCCCTTCCTATCTCTCTCCTCCTTCCCGTCTCTCTCTTCTTCTTCTTCAATATCCCCATCCAATTGACCCATCCCACAGGCGTATAACTCCACAACCCCAACCCAAAAGGAAAAAACAATCTCCCACAGGCACCGAGCGGCGGCGGTCGGGGCCGCGTCAGCGCTGGTTGACCGACTCGCCTCCGGCGGCCTAGACAAGTGCGACGTCGAGAGAGCGCTGGCGACAGTAGAGCTGCTCGGGACGAGCAGCACTGGAAGCACACGCGCTGACTGTGCCGGTGCTTGTGAACTCGATTATGAGGGTATCTGATAGGGCGACGGAGTGCTCGGCGTCGGAGATGTGCCTCAGTGAGGCGTCGGTCACCGGGATAATGACAGCTGCTGCTGCTGGTCCAGAGCGATTGTACGGACCCGGTACAGCTGAAGGAGGAAGAGGAGGAGGAGGAGATGGTCGGACAAGGTCCGGGAAGGGTTCGGGCAGCTGTCCGTGACCTAAGTGATGTAAATTGCGTGAAGTTTGACTCGATTGATGAGTTTTTTACCATATAGTACTAAAATAATTTTTTGCGATACTCGATAACATGTTAAGATTTTGGTATGTAATTAAAATTTTAAAACATGTAATCTAATTCATTATACATTGAGTAAACATACGTCGTCACTTTGTTACATTAGGATAGATTAGCATCATGGTCATAACCAAAACTCTGCTCAAATCCAGATTTACACTCTTTTCCTAAACCGACCAACAGTGGATGATGATAATCCACAAAATTCTGCCCAATTCACTTGTAAGAAAGTGGATTAGCCAACTTCCTGAACAAGTAATCTCAGGGAACATAAATTGAATCAGGAGACATAGATATCATCTGAAGGAGGCTAGAATTGGAGAATGTCTCCTCAAGTGCGGGCCCTCTTTTGCTGCCTCCATCGACACTGTCCTTTGTAATGTGCACCAGCTCCCTGGCAACCTCCACCATCCCGATCTTCCCTCCAAACAACAGGCACCTTGTTGCCAAGTCGGCCACCACCTCGATCTGCTCCTTCCGGAATGGCGGCTGCTCGTGGTAGTACAGCCCGGGGTCCACCATCTCCTCGAGCTTCCCCGTCCGGATTCTCTGCAATGCGTCACCCGGAAGGCTCCTGTGCTTGGAACTTCCTGTTATGATCTCCAGAAGCAGGAGGCCGAAGTCGTAGACATCGGTTCCTGATCCGTTATGCTGATCGTTCGGTTCGAGCAGCCTGAACCCCGCGACCTTGACAGAGAGATCGTGGTCCAGGAACAGGGATCCTGATCGGAGATCGTGGTGTGGGAGAGGGGGAGAGACCTCGTGCTGCAGGAACGCCAGCAGGTTCGCGGTCTCTGCAGAGATGTTCAGTCTCTTGTACCAGTCTAGGCCGACCTTTTGGCGCAAGAGTTCCTCCAATGTGCCATCGGCAGGGTACTCGTAGACCACGAGCGGGGTGCGGCCGCAATCGATGCAGCATCCGAGTAGGCTCGCCATGTTCCTATGGATGATCGTCGACAGGGCGTCGACCCGGGACAGGACCTGAATGAGGTCCTTCTCGTCCCGGCATTGCACCCTGTGGACAGCAACATGTGAGCCATCTCCCAGGACCCCCGCGTAGATCGTCCCGGTGCTCGTTTCGACAAGTTTCTGATCATCTTGGAATCCTTTTGTGGCATACTCCAGCTCCTTGTAAGTGAACAGGCGGGTCCTGCAAGCTTTCCGGAACGAGATTGTCCCATTGAAATGGGACTGGTCGGAATCATTTTCGCTTGACTTGGAATGTTTCTTCAATAGACATAGCAATGCGATTAAAGAAGCGATGACAAAAATCGGACCGAGAACTCCTGCCACAGAACGTTTAATATTGGTAAACCCGAAAGAATTACAACCTATTGTCTTAAGGTTTCGGATCACGTACCGGCCAAAATGGTAACCATTTTCCTGCTGCGTTTCTTCGGATAGCAGTCGGTGCCATTTGCTTCCCGTCCATCAACTATGCAAGCTGTCAAAATCAGATACCAAGAAAAATAGAAAGTCTCTGCTTTGGTTAAACTTGTGAATCCGAACTTGGATTTACTAAGACAATGCTTCAGATTGTCACAACTCAAAATTATGCTAATAATTAACCACCACCGAGTGCTTAAATCAGCTGATAAATGGTTGTTCAAATTTAATCGAAACACTACTACTAGAAAAAGGCACTTGGAACAGTTTTGCTGACTAGAACCAGAATTAGTCCGTGCGACAAAGAAGAAATTAACCAGACGGTACTTGATACTCACTTTTAAGGCAACCAAATCCAGCGGCAAATCCGTCACCAACAAATCCATCCTCGCACTTGCACCTAACACCTTCCTCCACGGTGGTAGCATTAACAACCTGCGCGTTGGCAGCACAAGCTTCCCCCGACGAGTTCCTCGGAACGGCCCATTCGAGCTTAACCCCTCGCCTTCCGGTGTTGCTTCCACGAGAAGTAACCCAACAGGAGAACCCTCTGCATCCGTACTTGGAGAACACCGAGAACCGGTCTCCAACGTCCCACGAGCTACGGTCCGAGAGCGGGTAGCAGCAAGCAGGATACGAGGCCCTGGTCGATCCGTTGTTCCCTTCGCAGCCCGGCAAGTCCATCGTCTCGCAGCCCGCCTTACACAAGGACGAGTCCTCGCAGTCATACAGGCCAACCACATTGTCGTCCGAGATGCCAAAGTGGTCGTTCCCCGAGATTCCGAAGGACTCGAGGTCGTTGTACTGACGACAGATGGTAGTGTCAGGAAAGTCCACTGACACCCCATCAGGGGAGAATTCCAGGACCCTGTAACTTGCTGAATCAATGGTCAAGTACAAAGACGAGGAGTTCGAACAGGAGAGCTCGAAAGCGGGTGAAATCGGAGGGCAGGATGTGTTCATTAGGTGGAAGGGGAATGGGATGTGGAGGCTGCCACATTTCTCTGTGCAGTTCTGAGTTGAAGGAGGTGAAATTGGTTCCTCTAGTTCTGATTGGTGGAGATGTGAGAAGAGGATCAAGGAAGTGAAAAGTAGTGGATGCACCATTTTTGGACCTGCAGATTAAGAGTTGACTACCTGCAGAAAGGAAGAGAATATTTGGAAGGGGAAAGGATTTTGGACCAAGTGTGTGTGTGTTTTTTTTATACTATTGGTTGGTAATGAATGACCCAAGTTCATATAGCCTTTGTAAATTTAGGTTCACTGACTGGAGTTCACAATCTGATGGTGTAGGTGTGTCGGAAACTGTGACCTCGAACTAAATTGCAAGAGAAACGCAGCTTGTTCGTATATTTATCATGTGATATTCGAATATTTATTGATATCGGAATATATGGGGACTATTTGTTAAAAAGCATACATATGAAGTTTTTCAGGTTATTTCTCTGTAGAATCTACCCACATTAGATAGATTGGTTCAATTAAATGGAATCTGTTATTTGATACCATCTTATCTCGTTTTAAACAGTTGCATAGACTGAAATTTTTGGCTGGTTAGTGTGCATGAATTAAAATTTTCATTTATTAAAAAACTCATTTTCTAAAATGTGAGCTACTTATCATAATATAATCAGAAAAAACTAACAAACATTTAGATTAATTGATCAGGACATTTTTTTTAATTTAACAACAATACAAATTTTATTACATATGTGGTCTAATTTTAGTTAATTTGATTGCATTTTAAAGTGCAAGATTGAGTAAAAGTACTCACAATTTTTGGATAAGAAAAAAATTATTTCGCGTTAAAATTTTATGAATAATTTTATGGTGATATCTACATTTGAAGTGACAATATTTGGACTATTATCTCTTAATAAAAAATAGAAGAGAAAGTAAATCATATATCGTAAAACCATTGTAAAATTTTCAATAATTATTCGGTTAACAATGACAATGCAACGTAAAGATTGAAAAACTGGTTGGGGAGCGTAGGAAATGGGGAAGGAGGAGAAGATTGGTCCGTGGAATGGCCTACAATTCGTACCATATGAAACGGTATTAAGTTAATTGTGAGCCTTTCAAGAAACACTTAGATTATTAGATTAGTGAGTTGTTCTAGTTTAATTTTTCGAGTTTAGATATTTTGTAATACAATAATGTTAAATTTTATTAAGGGAGTTTAACTACTTTTCAAATATCATATCTGACTCGAACCTTCATTAGTTGACTCATTAAGTATAAGAGTATCGAATTTGTATAAACAAAAAAAAAGTTAATTGTGAGTGGCCATTTACCGATGCAGTACGTTATATAGTTTCGAATTTCGATCTAAGTTGTTTGGGTGGCAAATAAATATTATATATCTTCCTAGTTCCTAGTGAAACCATTTGTATATTATTTGGCTCTTTCGTAGCTTCTCTAAGCTAAATGGCCCTTAGGGGACACCACAACTTGCATGAACTTCGAGCTCTGCCTTGGCGTTGTTATTGAGAACTCGAACGCAAATAAAATAATTAATCATGCATTTATGTGTGTAGTTTGTAAATCACGGAATGTCAGATCTGCATACGATTTTTATAAATCTACTAAGAAAATATTAACACATTTTCTATATGGAATTTGATTTTTTCAAAATATAACGTTAAACACATCCATAATTTTTTTTTCGAAATCACATAATATCTGCATACTCACCGAATCTAACTAATCTAGATTCAAATTGATTATCATTTCATATAATGGCAAAACTTTTAAAATTTTGAACTTTAATGTGTTTTTAGACTTAAAGTCAAAACTCTGATTAAACTAACAAAAGTATTTAGTGATACAAATTCGAATATTTTTTAGTTGAAATCAATTTAATATTTAGATATTTATTGATCCGACTATTTCATATTCGAAAAATTTGAATATCTTAGAAAAGTGTTTTAACACAATCCATGAACCTTGGTTTGCTAGAGTGGAGAAATGAGAAGTAGTATATTTAGCCCAAACCCCAAAGCCATGCTTGATGTGCAGGCTTACCCGCTTTTTCATGTTAACCAATGGAGCGTCGTCTTTTATGTTGCTGATTTTGATATTTTATCTCTGTTCTTAAATAATAGCTTGGTCTTGAGATGTTAAATTCTCCCGGGTTACGTGGCTGGATCACAGAATCTCTGGCCTGGGACCGAAAGAGACATTGTATTGGGAAAATTTTGTTGCCCCACAATAAAATTTTGATATATTCGATGGTGAGTTATGAATTATGATGACAATTTTATCGTATATTCTTTTTTTCTTAAAATTTATGATTCAAAATTTGATATTTAATGATGAATAATCATCATAAAATTAATCACATTGTAATATACTTTTTGTTTAGTAAATTGGAACGCTCATGCAATGGTTTTTTTAATATAAGCATATTGTATTTATCAAGAAATTTTTTTGCCAAAATAATAAGTAACTACATTTACTATTTGTTATATATGTTAGTGCTTGTAAACACATATCACCAAAAGAAACAGTATTGTACTAATACATCATTACTTTAAGCCAACTTCTTTGATCGATTTTAAATATTTAGGAAATTGCCCATCCCATATTAAAAGTAAGGGATAATTATTGTTAGGCTTTTAGTGTTTGGCATATTCGTCTCTCACCTCCTGTATTTTGGAAATCAGTTAAAAACTCTCCCTAGTTTGGTAACATTATACTCTTAGACCCCTCACTGACGTCAGCAGATTTTTTTTTTATTTTTTGTCATGGAAATGATAAAAATACTCTTGAAAAAAATATATAAAAAGAAGCTAAGAACACCAAACCCATCAAAAACCTAAGAACACCAACCCAAATTAACCCAAAAAAAATCTAAGAACAACTTCAACTTCTAATCAACAAATTAACCCAGAACTCTCTCCACACAATCTACAAATCCCTAATCCCCGACCCAACTACGTACACTTGAACTTGCTCAGACATTGAACTTACTCAGACGAGCATGGTGAAGACGGCGAGGCGAAGGGTCCAAACCCTCACTTTCTTTGTTCTCTGTTTCTCATTCCCCTTCCTCCACATCGGGAGGGTTTAAAGGCTCCAACGGTATAGGTCTCCGGCCACGGTAGAGGTTTAGGGGCTCCAACAGTAGAGATCTCCACTTTAGTCGCTGCTTGCTCTCCAATCGGCTGCTTCAAGCTCCGATAGTAGAGGTCTTCGGCGATGACGAATCCAGATCTCCTAATCCTTAATCAGAGGCGAAGATGTGCAGGACTGGTCTATTGAAGGAGTTGGTAGATGTTCATCATGATACAGAGGTACATGGTTATGAAGTGGCATTGAAGAACCACGACAATGAAGAGGAAGAAATGATTGATGGGCTGCTTGGTATTGAAAGGCCCATGGAGAATGAACTAATGAGCTTATGGGCCCGAACCTCTTTCTAGTGTTTGTAAATAGACACATGTGTAAATACTTAGTATAAATACTAGTAGATATGTACAGGAGAAAATAATAGAAAACGGGTACTCTTTCCCACCAAAACACGCGTCTCTTGCTTTCCCTTTCTTTGAGCTCAACTAAGCTCAATTTCACCTTCACTTTCAAATCAACTCTTTTCCAAATTAAGATCAAATAACTGTTTCTCAACTTATCGACATGGTATCAGAGCCTAGACGAATCTAGTCTAAAGTAGATCTTGTACACATTTTTCACCAGATCTTCGTCTAGAACTAGTATCTTCTTCAGTTTGTTCTTAGCTACAAAAGGAGGTCAAAAATGGCAGAAATGACAGTAGGAGATGAAAATCGCAGAGCGGTCTCTTCTGGAGTTATGGCGAACAATCAAATAGAGCAATCGATGTTCTATCTTCATCCGAGCGAAAGTCCAGCTCTAGTTCTGGTAACACCTCCTCTCAATGCTTCTAACTATCTTAGTTAGAGTAGATCTATGAAGCGAGCTTTAAGATCGAAAAAAAAGGCCGATGGTGGACGGATCAGTAGTTCCACCTGACATGAGCGATCCTAAGTATGATGATTGGGAGAGTTGCAACAATATGCTTTTGAGTTGGCTCGTAGGTTCAATGGAACCTAGAAAGCTAGAAGTGTGAGTTGTTTAGAGACTGCCATAGAAGTTTGGGCAGATTTATGAGGGAGATTTGGTAGAGAAGATTCGATGAAGATGGTGAGGTTACAAATGGCGTTGTGTTCTCTTAAGCAGGGAGCACTCTCTGTCACAAATTATTTTACTTCTTTCCGAACATTATGGGATGATTTCTGTGAATTTAGGCCGATATTGTTGTACAAATGTGTGGATCATGAGAAAGAAGTGGAAATTGTGAATCGGTTAGATCTTCTCGTCTATATCAGGAGAATAATCAAGTAATCAGGTTCTTGATTAGTTTGAATGAGAATTATAGCACTGTAACTTCTCAGATCATGTTGGTGGAGCCTCTTCATGATGTAAACAGAGCACTATTTTTTGCTCTACAGTATGAACAACAGTTGTTCAATATTGCTTCTGTGAATATGATTTCTGGTTCAATTCATCTCAGTGGTTCTGAAGTGGTTAATGCTATTAATGTACCTGGAGGTGTGAAAAGGAATTGGAATAATAATCACAATAGAGGAGCAACTTATACTTATTGTGGAAAGGATGGCCATACAATTGAAAATTGTTATAGAAAGCATGGATTCCCTCATAGTTTCAAGTTCACCAATAGTCCTACTCAGATTGGGCTAAGATTTTCATCCAGTTCTCCTCGTTTTGGTGAGAGTAATAGAGGTTACAGAGGGAATATGCATTTCCAGTAATCAGGTTTCTGTAGCGGCTTTGCAAGAGATGAATGAGGGTCTTGCTAAGCTAGCACTCACACCAGCACAGTATACCAATCTGGTTGCTTTGGTTCAGTACACCTCAAGCGGCACTCATAGTTCCCAGGATGTTCTAGTTAGTCCTTCTTTAGCATCTCCACAAATCCACTCTGCTGATGCCAATTTCATTTCTGGTATCAGTTCCTTATCCTCGGCTATAGTTTGTCATACTAATGTTTCCACAAGCAACTGGATCTTAGATTCAGGAACTTCTAATCACATAGCTTGTTCACTTCAGTTTTTTGTTAGCTATTCACCTATTACTAATGTTTCAGTCACTCTTTCTAATAGTCACACAACAGTTGCAACACATCAAGGCACTGTCAAGTTCTCACAGGACATTTACTTGTTCAATGTCTTTCTTGTGCCCTCCTTTTCCTTCAATCTATTGCCAGTTAGTCAATTAACTAAATGTTGTCCTTTTAAACTCATTTTTAGTCTAATTTTTGTTCTATCCAGAACCAAATCAGTTCGAGAGTAATTGGTAATGCCGTGAAATTGCGAGGACTCTACATTCTTGACCTCTCAACCAAACCAGAACCACCAACTTTACATGTTGCCGCTTCTACCTATAAGTCTTCTGACTTTGACCTTTGGCATTATCGCTTTGGTCACATATCTTTACCTGCTTTACAAACAATCCAAGCCTTAGATTCTGATGTCGTTGCTAAGATAAAATCACATTGTGACATTTGCCATTTAGCTAAGCATAAGAGACTTAGCTTTCCTACTAGTACTTCTCTGGCAAATGCACCATTTGACTTGGTTCATATTGACATTTGAGGGAAATATAGTGTTCCTACCTATAATGGATGTTCCTATTTCCTGACTATTATCGATGATCACACTCGAATCACTTGGATCTATTTGATGATTGATAAGTCTAAAACTAGAAAGTTAGTTGCAGATTTTTGTGCTATGGTGACTGCACAATTTGACAAGAAAGTTAGAACTATAAGAACAGATCAAGGCCAAGAGTTTCAGATGAGAGATTTCTTTAGTACTTTTGGGATTTTACATGAGATGAGCTGTGTTTATACACCACAGCAAAATAGCTGGGTAGAAAGGAGACATCAAACTTTGCTAAACAAAGCACGAGCTTTGATTTTACAGTCTAGCATGCCCTTAAGTTTTTGGGGGGGGGAGCAGTTTCTTATTCTGCTTATTTATTGAACAGAACACCCTCTGCAATTTTGCAGCAGAAAACACCTTTTGAGCTGCTATACAATCGCATTCCATAGTTCAGCCACCTTAGAATCTACGGGTGCTTGTGTTATACAGCAACTATAGCTTCCCAAAGACTCAAATTTCAACCCCGGGCTAGACAATATGTATTTTTGGGGATTCCTTGTGGAATCAAAGGATACAAACTCTATGATTTAGAGACCCATATAACCACAATCTCCAGGGATGTAGTCTTTTTATGAGTTCATCTTTCTTTTCCAATCTGGTTCTGTGTATCAGGACAATTATTTTCAACCATTTTACTCTTCAGACCTGGTGATTCAGGTGCCTTATATTACACCATTTCCTACTCCCCTTGTTGATTCATCTCCAGACTTTGTTTCCCCATTTCTTAACTCGCCTTCAAACTTTGTTCCATCACCCAACACTTATACTTCCAACTCTCCTGCACATTCTTCTTCCCCTGTTATACCAGCCTTGCCACCACCTACTCCTTCTGTTGTTCCTATACGCAGGTCCACATGCCATAAAACCATTCCTCAATATCTCAATGCCTATGATCTTTCTGTGATTCCATCGCGTTCAAATGATCACTCTCTAACTTAGGTATCTTCTCCTCATGCATGTGTTGTTTCCACTCCATATCCAATTCATTCTTTCTTTTCTTATAAGCATTTTTCTCCTCAGTTTAGGATTTTTAGTTGTTCAGTTGCTAGTGGTCTAGAGCCTCGATCATATGCAGATGCCATTAAGGAGAGGTGCTTGATTGAAGCAATACAGCTAGAACTACTTGCCTTACACCAGAACAATACTTGGCAGCTTACTTACCTCCTGGCAAGAAGCTTATCGGTAACAAATGGGTTTACAAGATAAAACATAAGTCTGATGGGAGTATAGAGCATTACAAGGCCAGGCTTGTTGCTCAAAGATATATTCAGTCCTTGGGCATTGACTATTTTGATACATTTAGCCCTGTTGCCAAGATGACCACGATCCGACTTCTGATTGCTTTGGCAGTGAGTAAAGGCTGGATTCTTCATCAGCTTGACGTCAATAATATTTTCTTATATGGTGATCTATCTGAAGAAGTTTATATGCAAGTTCCACCAGGGTTAGAACTTGACGTGGGGGATAAAGGTAAAGTTTGCAAGTTGACTAAATCCTTATATGGTCTTAAACAAGCAAGTAGGCAATGGTTTGCCAAACTTGCTTCAATCTTGCTTTTTTTGGATATAGCCAATCCAAATCAGATCATTCTTTATTCACCAAGTCAGATGGAGAAAGCTTTATAGCCTTGCTCGCTCGTATACGGGGACGATATTATTTTGGCAGGGACATCAGAATATGTTATTGTAGCAACTAAGATTCATTTGGAAAGAACATTGAAATTGAAGGATCTTGGTAAGTTGTAATATTTCTTGGGACTGGAGATGGCAAGAAATCTAGATGTATTCACTTGTCACAAAAGAAGTATGCAATGGAGATATTGCAGGATGTTGGTCTTCTTGGATGTAAACCAAGATCAGCACATGTTGATGTTAGTGTACAGCTGAGTTCAAAAGCAGGAACTTTATTGGATTTGCTTGCATATGATCAGGAAGAAAAACCAGTCTACAAGGCCACAGTTGATAGAAAGTTGGAAAGTTGTTGTATTTAACTACAACATGTCTTGATATCAGCTACATTATACAACGATTGAGTCAGTATTTAACAAAATCTACAGATATTCACTTGCGAGCAGCCTATACAGTGCTAAAATACATCAAAGGAGCACCAGGTACTGGTCTCTATTACCCAGCAGCTTCAGATGGCAAGCTCAAGGCCTATTTTGACAGTGATTGGGCTGCTTGTGTTAATACTCGGCGTTCTGTAACGGGGTATTGTGTTTATCTTAGAAATGCACTATTCTCTTGGAAGGCAAAGAAGCAACGAACAGTCTCTAATTCTTCCGCAGAAGCAGAATATCGAGCACTCTCTGCAACAACACGAGAGGTGCAATTTCTTTCTTATCTTCTTGAAGACTTACGTAATTTATTACCAGGACCAGCTTTGCTCTATTGTGATAGCCAATCCGCTATTCATATTGCCGAGAACCTGGTGTTCCACGAGAGGACTAAACACATTGAGATCGACTGTCACATTGTACGTGAAAAGGTACAACTCGAGAAGGTTAAGCTTTTTCATGTTAATACCGCGTACCAATTGGCTGACATCTTTACCAAATGATTATCCTTTCAATGGTTTCTTTGTTTAAGTCGTAAGTTGGGGCTTCTTGATATACACAGCCCAACTTATGGTCGGGTATTGAAGGAGTTGGTAGATGTTCATCATGATGCAGAGGTACATGGTTATAAAGTGGCATTGAAGAACCACGACAATGAAGAAGAAGAAATGATTGATGGGCTGCTTGGTATTGAAAGGCCCATAGAGAATGAACTAATGAGCTTATGGGCCCGGACCTCTTTCTAGTGTTTGTAAATAGACACATGTGTAAATACTTAGTATAAATACTAATAGATGTGTACAGGAGAAAATAATAGAAAACGGGTACTCTTTCCCACCAAAACACGTCTTTTGCTTTCCCTTTCTCTGAGCTCAACTAAGCTCAATTTCATCTTCACCTCAAATCAACTCTTTTCCAAATTAAGATCAAATAACCGTTTCTCAACTTATCGACATGGTCTTCTAAGACCAATGGGTACAGGAACCCCCGGGCTGGTCCCGGAAAGATGGCAACTCCGCTTTCTCCTCTACGACAAGGACATGGTGGGTTGACGATGGTGATGATTATGATGATGGGTATTCCGTTTGGGACTCCTTAAATGAAGAAGACGAACTTATGATGGTAAATCTTTGGGACTCCTTGAATGAAGAAGATGAACTTGTGATGGTAAATTTTTTGGTTGTTGTTCTTGGCTTTTTATTAGTTTGATTTGAGTTAGTGTTCTTAGCTTTTTTTTGGGTTTGTTGTTCTTAGCTTTTTTTATTTTTTTCAAAAGTATTTTTATCATTTCCATGATTAAAATGAAAAAAAATTTGCTGACGTCAGCGAAGGCATAAGAGTATAATTTTATCAAACTAGGAAGAATTTTTAATCAATTTCCAAAATATAGGAGAGTGAGAGATGAATATACCAAACATCAGGATCTAACAGTAATTATCCCTAAAAATAATTTTTCGGTTAACTCCCAGCCTCCATACGTGACTCCTGTGGTGAGGTGGCGTCAAAATCCTTTTCACAAAGGGTGCCCTTATCTTCTTTTTTTGATGTTCATGCAATGGTGTCATACTCCATTTAAATGAATTCTTATTTTACGTAAAATTAAGTCCCATATGATTGAGTTTTTTTTCAAAAAAAACTCCAATAAACTAATTACTATTAATATTGAACAGGTAAATACTAGTTAAAAAGTGATCAATAATCACTGTTTGCCTTTAGATAAAATCCCTTCAATTATGTGAATTTTCTGGTATGAGATGATTTTGCTCTTCTTGAACAAGTGGCCGTTGTGGCCGATTGACATTAGCTTATAACATTTTGATATCTATTAATTACTGTGAGTAGGATTAATTTTTCTTTGCTCAAATTAGATTATTTAAGATTTTTAAAATATGGTACATATGCAATGCGTACTATTGTACATATGCGGTGACTAATAGTAGAATAAGTATTTACACACACATATATATAGACGATAGTTGGTACAATTGTGAAGAGTGATGGTACAAAAAATGCGATGAATTGTGGAACAATTAAAATTACAACATGTATTTTAGACTAAACTAAAACAATGTGAAAATTTCAGGGATCATTTTGTACTTTATCCAAAAATGCGACGATTGGCCTAGGTTTCGTGCTTCGACGCATACCATTGTTCTAAATTCTTTGACCACGTGACATAATTTTTAGATGAATAACAATTAAGTGATACGTTTATTCAAATTATCTTATTAATTTTATCTGTGTATTATGTTACTTACAAATTTGGTACTAATCAAGAAAATGTTCAGATCGCATCAGCGGTATGTCAGGCAAATAAAATCTCGAAAGAATTGTCGGCTATCCTTCACATGACCGGCGAGTAGTGGTGAGTGCATTCCTTGTACAGCACAGAGTGTTACAGAATCTCAAATATCTTACCGAAGCTAACATTCTAGGGAAACTTGGTGTAAGTACGGTCTTCATCCATGTGTAAACTTGTTCCTCACATTAAGCACCATGTACATGCGATGAATGTTCTTGAACAAGGGTAGGTAATGTCGGTCGTATCGGGCAACGGTCAACAGGTTGTAATGACAGGTCATATGATTCATTCTTGGATCGCTAGGTTCTATCCAGAATAAGTAGTCTTGACTGCAGTTCCATGTTCTGGAAGTAAATGCACAATTCTGAGGTATATAATAAAAAAACACACTTGGCACGAAAACTTCTCGTGATCTGCAGATGATACTCTAATTTAAAGACAGGAATTAAGAATAGACGAAAGGGGGAAACTTGGGAAGTTATTTGCAGACAAAGCAGCATCTCCCTTGTGAGCTTGCAATGCCAATTGTCAAATTGAAGCTTCCCCTTGTAAACGGATCCTCTTGGGGCATTTCTCCTCGGCTTGGCTTCCGGCTGTTATGATCCTGCTTTCCTTGGCCTCCATAGAACATCTTTTGTATGGTTTGAATCC
The DNA here is from genome assembly GCA_963995505.1 of Hypericum androsaemum. Lineage (NCBI taxonomy): Eukaryota > Viridiplantae > Streptophyta > Magnoliopsida > Malpighiales > Hypericaceae > Hypericum > Hypericum androsaemum. Next base: position 4,769,849 of record OZ023185.1, on the reverse strand, counting down.
AGTTCGACAACTTCTTAGCTTTCCGTTTCCAAGCCCGATGGTGAGGAGGCTATCATCCCGAATGATTTTGCAGCAGAGTCTCTCAGCACCTTGTTGACTGTTAAGATCCAGGGTCAGTTCTTGCCCGTCTCTGGTGCTTACTTGCTGCACTTCGGTATACTCCTCCTGCAGCACCTTACTCTTCAAATCATGAGGAGGAGAGAAGCTCTGTGGTAAAACTCCCCGAGAGAAAAGTGCTCGAAAAGCCAGCTTCCCCTGAAATAACTTATTGATATAAGAAAGGTGGAAATGGATGCAGATATATAGATGTACACCAGTCTCAAAGTTACGAGAAAATTACCCCCGTGGAAACCTCCTTCCTTGAATCAGTTAAGTTGCTGACGCTTCTACCACGACGGCTGTTAGGATCTCCAGAAGGATGATGGTTGGCATCGGCTTCCTTCAACTCCCCACCATTTTCCTGCTTCTGTAATGCATCTGTCTCTACTTCGCTGCTTGAAGCTGTGTTTGAGCCACATGACGACCGATCCACTCGTTTTCTGCTATTCATTTTGTTCAAATCATCAACCTCCGATACAGTTGCAACCATCTCAACATCTTTCCCATTTTCTTCACCACTGACCTTTGGGACTCCACTCTCTTCGGACACTGATGATGAGATGCTTGCTGCTTTAGACGCTGGATTCTGGACTGGCAAGGCTTCAGATTCCACATGATGTTCTTGCAAAGCAGTATCCGTAAGAACATCATCCCTGCTCTCAGGCTTGTCCGCAGGAGCAGGAACATGGCCTACAGCCACAGATGGAACTGGAACACCAGATACTGGAGGGCAGGCAACGGCAGCATGGAGAGGAGCACAAAGAGGCAGCATTCCGTGAGCTGCCCACCATGCAGTTGCTGCGGCCACAGTTGCACCTGCAATAGCTGCCAAACCTGGCGCGGATGTCATATGGCTAGACTGAAATCCACCTTGGCCACATGCGGGAGAATCTGCAGAACTTTCCATATTTGCATAGGGCCAAAAAGTAGCTGCAAGACTAGCTGCAGCGTGTGCTGCAGGATTCTGTAATAGTGTTGACAAAATTAGACTTGAAAATGTAGAGGACATTTGTAGAAATGATCGGTAGTCATCTTGGTTATGCGGAGGACAAGCTAAAAACTGTTGATGCATCGAGGAATGCTCAGTAGTAGCAGAGGCAGCTGGATGCACGATCTGGTTGGTCTGCCCATGCAATCCTCTGCTTGCATGATATATGGTCTCCTGAAACGACAAATCTGAGGTTGGAGTTTGCATAGAGGTTCCAAGGCTCCCGTCTAAAACATGCACAGGGACATGCCTTGGGAAGTTCTGCATAGATTGCATGTCGTCCGTTGTCAACGCACTCCCCATATTATCTGGTTTCTTCCAGTTTGGTAATTGCTCCTTCGATCCGAAAGAATTTTCTAGGAGTGAAGCTTTGCTGGTCCAATTATCATTTTCGGCAAGAGTCTTATCCAGCTTCCTATTTGCTTCAAGCTCGCCAGTCACATGCAATTCTTTAATTGCATCTTGGTTTGCCACCTCCTTAAGTGATGGAACAAACTGCCTAAATGAGCATGAGTTTAATGCGTCCGACATTGGTAAGCTACTATTTTCTGAAGTCACGGAGGAACAATGAGTGTCATGGAGGATGGAAAATACTCCAGAGCAGTTATCATCTTGAATTTCTGCTGCATCTGCCAGCTTCCCATTGCCATTGGGTTTCTGGAGCACAATATGAACAATAAATAAGAAGGAACAGCTACCTGGGGTGCAAGAAGACGGATAGTTCAGATGACTGTACCTCAGGAAGTGGTTCTTTTTCCAAGTCTAGCATATGCTTACAGAGCAACGGAGCATCTGAAGTTAGAGGCTTCTCATCCTTTGCCCCCACTTGAGACGTGCTTGGAAAAATACCAGTCTTTCGAGGATAAGGATTGCTAGGTTTCCTTTTAGGACGTGGAGGTGGGATGTCAATGTCAAGAGTTTGGCCCATAGGAACGCCTTTTGCAACAGCCTCCTTCTCCAACTGCAAGAGAATGAGATTATACACTAAAAGATACCAGGGGGAATAAAAGAAAGATCATGTTCATTGTCCTGTGCTTGCGGAGTGGCATGTCAAGGTTGGAACTTGGCAAAACATTACAACAGTTGTGCTGCATAGCATGTCCGTATTTGCATATCGAACACATAATAGACATTTTTGAGCAAGCCATTCAAAAAGATCAGTTACAACACCTTTGTATATTATATGCATCAAATTTGTGCCCTCCCGCATCATACATAGTTTACATTCTATCCCACAAAATGAAATCTACCCCTCCTAAACTTTCTATGACCAAGTTTCTGTGTCCTTCATCGTCACAAACATTCTGTCGATGCCAAGAAACATTTCTCACATCATCAATACTGGACGTTCCAGATTTCTTAATACCAACTCCTGTTGAAATTTAAGGTGACTCATGACTATTCTAGAATGGCAATACACCTTCGGACAGCTGGTAAAAACAAAAAAAAAGGGGGGCTGGTTTGGCTGAGCAGTCAAGCTGGCTACTCAGCCAAACCAACCCCCCTTGATAAGGATGTGTAATAAATGGCAAGTCAAACCAAAGAACTCCATATGGAGAAGAAAAAAAAACATCACACTACTAGCTGGTTCTTCAAAACCATTCAATTATTTTAGTAAACAATAGTAAAAAGCCGATATACTAGCATGATATGCCATAAACACCACTGCCCAAGTGAACGACCTCAAACTACCATCTGCGTGTTTGTGCTTGCACTTTCGTGCATATTTTTTAATACAGTTCTGGCAGAAAGCAAAATAACCTGACAGAAAACAATTATGCATGTCCAGAACCACAGAACATAGCGTTATAGATGGCAATGATCCTTGTCAAGATTTTGGTGTCTACAAGTCACTAGCCATTACAACACCAGAGAAAAACATCAGCAACCCTTAATCAAGTTATACACATAACCAAAACTCACTTTATCAAGACACAACAAAGCTTTTCTGTGGCTTGAATCTACAGAACTCTGTCTACATATAAATCCCAAACTCAGTTTCATAAAACTATAGAACTCACACAAGCTACGATCTACTCGAGAGAGAAACTCAGAAGCTTCCATCAAAATTTATCAGGTAATTTTATGATCCCTTGATAAAACAAAGGCTTAATAAGCAAAGGACCTCTCTCAATCTCAGTCATTTGCATCTCTGAAGGATACATAAGTTAATTTTTGTGGTGGGAAATGGCAAGAGAGTGTCTTCATGGCAAGATGTCTGGTATGGTGAGAGTCCCCCAAAACGTGGATTTCGGTGTGAAGGTATTGAGGTTGTTCTTTGATGGTAAATAGAAAGATAAAGCAACACGCCCTAAAGCGAGGAACGCTGAACTAGTGTTGCTTCATTCTTTGAGGCCATTTATTGTGTGGAGGTAGGTAGGGAGACAGGTTAGGTTATTGTGGAAGGGTGCAAGAGATAGTTGTTTTAAGGTTAGCAATTGCAATCTCGATACTCTGTGTTAGCTTTGTGCAACACGATCAATGACTTGGAGATGGATTTTGAAGAGTGATGGTCCTTTGAGGATATCTTCCTTTGCTTGGAAAGCAAACTTAGGCAATAATTTATTTATAGCAATATTCAAAGGAGAATCACTATTTGGGTGAATTTATCTTTTATTTTTTACCAAAACCATCATTGACTATTTCGGGTTCGAGTCAGATAGTAACACAAATGTGCAAAGCTCCCTACAGAGTTTTAACTCAACTGCATTCTCAAGGTTCAAACTCGAGACCTATGTACTGATGCCAAAGTACATACTAGCTGGTTCTTCAAAACCGTTCAATAACCCGGCTAGGTACTGATGTCAAAGTATATGCTCATCCCGGCTATTAAAAGTTTTCAACCTGTAATGTGATGTCGTGCAACATGGTGAACAGTAGAAAATGAAAGTTCTAAAAGTTTTTGAACTTCGGTCCAGTTCAAGTAGAAAGAATTGGGTGCAGCTGTGCAGTTGACTACAAACTGTATAGTCTTCTCACAAAACAAAACAAAACAAACAGAAACACCAATCAAAGTCTGAGGTTCTTGTCATGGAATCTACAAGGCATCAACCAAAGAAAGCTGCTAAATAGTGTGATCAAGTGTCAGGAGATGGGTACAGTATCATTATTTAGCATGACCATAGACAGGATTTTGTTCTACGAGTTCAAACATCGAATCACAAGAGATGGACTAACAGCTACCCTAATTATCAGTCAGCCGACATTAATTCTTTATTTTACCTTAGAGAAGAACTTTTGGGCATGGCTCCTGATCTGCACAGCGGTTTTCGTTCCTATATGCTCTGCACACACCCAAGCACACCAGAAAAGAAAGCAAGATAGACCTCCAGATTAAGAGAAAATAACAAAAGAAACACGCACAGCAGCAGGCCGATCATTTCCTAGAACGCCACAACGTCAACTCAACTATTCACTCTAACCCGATCCACATTCCTACTCTCCAAACCACCTACCAAATCAGAAGAAGGAAATTTAAAGAAATGACCTTCGATGCGCTGCCAAGCTCGTCCATAAAGCTTCAAGGCCTCCAGGAACCTGTTATGATCCTCCTCGGTCCATCTCTCTCGCTGCTTAGTGATCGTGTAGGGTTTCCTCGTCTATCAATCCAACAAAATCACCAACTTCAACAACACACGGAACACATAACCACAAACCCGAAGTACGAAAAAAGAACGAGCAGAGCAGACAAGAAAACCTTAACCGTAAGGTCCTCCCCGCCGGAGGAGTAGGCATCCATCATAACCGAGGACAAACTCCGGCCTCCTTGCGTGTCTTACCCCTCACTATGATTTTTTTTTAAAAAAAAAAAAAACCGCAATCGGTAGAGATCCGCCTTTCTCAGTCCAAGTAAGAAGGTAAAGTGAAAGTTGAAAAAAATAAAATCAAAGGAACAAGAGACAGCCTGGTAAAGGACTTAAAAGTAATTATTTCCGCTATCCAGAATCCTCACCGATACGACCGCGTACTGGCCGAATCCTATCCTTCTAACATCAAAAAGTGCACGAATTAGCAACCGACATCACAATGAAAGAGAAGAAGAGGCAGGAAAAGTAAGTTAAGTAGTAGAGCGGTTATTAATATTATACCAGGTGGAGAAGAAGCCATAAGTAGGAGGAGGAAGGAGGCCAGCCTCCGGTCTCGGATTCTCTGGATCGGGAATGTCCGCGAGAAACGAGGAGGTTGAGGGGAGAGAGAAGAAGAAGAAGAAGAAGAAGAAGTGTGTGCGCTTTTCTGGAGAGACAAGAAGCTACAGCCTAGGCAAGGAGGGGGAAGGGGAAGAGGGAGAAGCAACCACAGCCACTACTTTTTTTTTGTGGATTTGTTTATTTTTGGGGAGGAAATTAGGAAAAAGTGAAATTAGAAATATGGTGGGGGATGTATATTTGAGGCTGTTAATGGTTCGGGGGTTGAGGAGGATGTTGCCAGGTGGCGGATATCTAGTGGCTGATCCCGGGGAGGCCCACGCCCGTGTGCACTTTTGTTGTGTTTCCGGTTTTGCACCGGTCCCCGGGGCGGAGTCGGGGGCTCTCAGCCACAAGCTGGGTGGGGAGGGGAGGGCAGGATGGGGATTTCGTGAGTGGGTGGCGTGGGGCCCGGTTCGTGACATGGACTGTTCCAGAAGGGGCGAGTTTTTTATGCGGTGGTATGGAAAGCAGCGCTGAGGTTGCGGATACCGAAGGGGGTAAGGTGGTTTGGCGACTTGATGGGGAGCTGGAGCCAACAATGAAATGTACGGTTGTGATCTTGCCTTTATGTTTTTTTTTTCCTTATTTGAAAACACTCAATTAGCAAGGACCACTTAGTTAGGTTCAATACTCTTGGTCTTGGGTGATCGATACTTAATTGCCGTGACGGAATAGTGAAAAGAATTTTGTTGGGGAGTGAACTAGAACATGCATGAACCAACAATTTGAACTTCTTTTGTTACTTATTCTTGATAAAATAGTGTTGTCTAAACCATTTAAATCTAGATCTATATTGGTCCGAATTACTTATTGTTATATAAAAATCATAAAAATCACAAATATGCATTTTTTTTCTTACTGATTTTGTGATAGATCATTATATCGAATCTAGTTTCTATAGTTTTAAAATACGGATTTTGGTACGACCCGGAAATCTACAGTTTTCTGTTTTTCTGGCCCGACCGGTCAGACCGCTGATCTGACCGAAAGTTTTTTATTTAAAATATATTATTTTATAGTATTTAATTGTAAATGATATGGACTATTTTGTATTTTTTTTCCTTCCCCCATCCACTTACCTACCCAAGTTTTATTAAAATTATTTTATTTTAAACATCACTTGCCAAATTCAACTAAAAAAAGTATAACACAAAAAATCAAACCAAATCGGGTAAGTTTCGAACCAAATTGGATAAGTCCTGGTCGAACTGGCAATTTTCGGTCGAAACAAGACTGAAAATTGCCCGGTCTGACCGGAAAATGGACGGTTCGACCGAAGTCCTTTTTGACCCTAAAACGAGCCATAGGGGATGATTTGAACATAATTGTATAAAAATAGAAAAAAATTGTTCCAAATTTGAACATAATTGTATAATGATTTGAACTCAAATTTGAGATTAAGTTAAAATATCGTTGATCTATATGTTTTTCTTTTTCATGAAAGGATTTATCTTTTATTATCGATGGGCCTGAAATGGTTTCTATTATTTTACTTTACTTTGTGCTCACTCTCGCTCCCACCGGGTGGCGTGAAAGGACTGGGCTTCAGGAACGAAATTAGGCTCGGGCTTTGTTGACGAATCTTAAACATCTCTTGTTCTGATAGTTTTGGGCTTTTCATTGTGACGAAAAGAAAGTCTTGGGCTTGCACCGTCTCGTGTCTCGTTGGACTATAATGTCACATCTTTTTTCTCTCTCCACGTATGAATCACAAGCGAAAGGAAATTGATGACTTGGAGCAGCTCGTCAGTTGGTAATGGGAAGACTCTAACCTAATACCATGTCAAGAATCATAGTTGTCTTCATAACCGGATGGACTATAATAACCTACTAGTGGTGTTGTTTGTTTTTAAAATCTCACTCGATACAATTTGGTTAACAATTAAGTAAAAAAGTGTAGACAGAGAGTAAAAAAGAGATCACGAATGAAGATTCTCATTTTTTGAAAGGTAATTTTTTACACCATGATTTCAATTGTCAATGTTTGAACTCTGGACCTCCTTGTGTCATTAGGCTAAATACTTTTTGGCGGAAGATCCTCGTCCAAGTTTGAATTTGTAGCTTTTCATTGGCCCGTCCGTTCTTTTGCACACTACGCTTAGTTGAGGCGGAGACTCTTGATCACATGTTGATTGATTGTCCTTTTGTGAAAAGGTATGGAGTATGATCTTCACAGCTTTCCAACTGACTTTGGCTCCCCCATCGAGCTTCTTAGAATTATGTATGTATGTCATGCAGCTGCGCTTCAGCCCATAGGTCCTGGCTCTGGAAGTTGGTTTTAGTAACGACCACATGGGCTATCTGGATGGAGAAAAAGTGTAGTGCCATTGAGAGTGTCAAGCATTCTGCTAGCTCGGTGTTTGCCCTAATTAAATCTTTAGTAGCGAAGGTTGGTGCCTTGAAGCTAGGATGCATGTTTAATTCACAGAAGGACATTCCCCGACTGAGCTCATTAGGGGTGACGGGCCACTGAGCAGAGCTCCTATGATCTCCAGAGTTAGATGGCACTACCTCCTACCATGATGGATTAAGTGCAACACAAATGGTCGAGCACGAGATACTCTGGGAATCTCCTCGGCGGCGTGTGTCCTTTGGAATTGCAAGAGTTTTGTAGTGGGTTGCTTCACTTCACAGATCGAGCTGGGCAGCGACACTTACAGTGGTGGAGGCGGCTTTCGATAGGGGATGGCATAGGCTCTAGTTGGAGACTGACTCGATATATGTGTTTGTTTTGTTTCAGGACTGAAAGGTGGTGGTTCCTTAGCTATTCCGTAATTGATGCCTTCGAGCGCTGATCAAGCTAGAGGGCATGGATTTTTGAGTTTCACAAATCTTCTGGTAGGGGAACACCATAGCAGACACACTGTCTAAGATACAGGAGGATCATTAGTGGACTACAGCGCCAGACTTTATGCTCAGGTTTGTGGGACGGGATCTCTCCCCCTTCCGTACTTTAGGTTCTCGCAGTAATAATGCTAGACATTATTTTCCTTGTTGTCCATTTTTTCCCAATGCATTTTTCAGCGGCACGATTTTTTACAGAGGCTATGGATGCGACCCCGTACACACTAGTATGTGGGTTAGTGGGTGCTGAGTTCCTCTCGACTTCCCGGCTTGTGGTTCAGCTTGAGGCTAGGGGGTTAGGTTGGTAGACCTCAGGCGTATTGGCTGGTGGATGCACCTCACGACTACCCATTTTGTGGTATAGCTTGAGGATAGTTTTAGGTAGTATACATGTTTCACTAGTCTATTGGCTAGTGGACGCTCTCCTCGACTACCTAGACTGTGGCTTGCTTGGGGTTAGATCTAGGTGGAGTACCACTTAGCCACCAGTTTAGCGAGTTTGATCGTGGTGGAGTGTGAGTCCAACAGAACTTGGAAATTTCTCTTTTCTTTTATTTTTTGAAAATAAAATTCTTTTAATTATTAAAAAAAGAAATGATTTTTTGAGTTTTGATTCATTTATCACTTTTGAGATGGAAATTCAAATCCTATAAATATAATTCTACGTTGTTGCCATTTTGATTGTCTTATTCATTTTACATATTCTATCTTTCCTCCATTAACCATCTTACACCATTCTTATTTTAAATTTACATTATGATATTCTATAGCATCCCACCAAAAATCTAAGTTTCTTGAGCAACTCTAAAAATGTGGTTGTTCGAACTTATTGACAAGATATAGTGGGGCAATTAACGACAGTTATAGTGGATTCTAAATCCAGATTCCTATTCCTCGCTGTTACAAATTGGCTGATCAATTTAGAAACAGTCTTCTTTGCCATCAGCACACTATGTTCATTCGATAAATATTCGGATACAAGTGATTTCTAAAAGGAAAAAAAAACAATCCTACCAATATGAACCAAGTATGCAAGAGGAAAAGGTTCCAAAACACTAATCAGGACAGACAGACTTATGGGAAAGAGTACACTGAGGGACGAAATAAGATCCTTGATTACATGTATTAACCGACGAGACAAAGATACATTACAGGCATTTCTCTGTGGTTAGGGACTAATGAGAAGACAATGAAGCTAGGCACATATCCTGCAAATTCTTAGCTTCTCAAACTCGAAAAAGTTTCAGATGCTGCTGCAGGATTCCAGCCGGGTCGAACTTCTTTCAGCTGCTGCCGATAATGTCCTTGTACGTGTCCTTGATCTTCTGAAGTAGAACTTCCCTGATGTTCAAAACAGAAAGTACCCTGATGTTAGTTTCTGTAAACATCAAACATTAAGTTGATTTTCTTCCAAGATGTTAGACAATTTAGTTACCTGTCGGGTTTGAAGACGAGGTTCTTGTACGCGAACCACTGCATCAAATCAAACAGTCGATAGCATATAACAGATTGACGTTAGAGTTTATTGACAATCAGATTTGTTATGCGATTATCCATTTTGTGAACTAAAGTCAGTACTTACTCCGGTATAGCCAATGCCAACAAGCTCAAGAACCCCAGGAACCAGAGGGAGCCTGTCGATTGCCTGTCACAAAACTTTCAATCCATCAGAAAAAACCCGAAATCGGAAACTATTCTTCGTGGTATCATTCGGATAAAAGGGACTCACCGAGATCAATCCGGTCGAGCCCCAGAGTACAACCACACCGGCCGCTGCAAGTGAGCTCACTGCATACTTGTCCTCAACTTTCTCCCACTGATCAACCAAGCAAAAGATTATTACAGAAAGAAACCCTCTGTCCTGATTCTGTTCCTAATGATGCCAATCAACCCTTATCATCTTATTGAAACTTACAGCTTCTTGGACTGTCTTAACGACGTCTGGCAGCTCAGTGGATGCAACTTCAGCCGGGGCATCTCCGGTAGCCATAGCCATAACATTGCGAGCAATCTTTCGGCCTGCAGAGTGAAACAACACACGATCAACCCATTGTCTTAGAATTTTCGGTTGGATACGCAGATTCGGCGTACTCTACTCGTGAACCCTATCAACTATGTCCGCTTGGATACGAAGATTCTAACAACTGTCGGAGAGATGGAAGGAGGAACTCACAGTAAGTAGTGGCCTTGCCGGGGCGGTTCTGGGAGTGAACAGGTGGGGGAGGGAGAGCAGGGAGGGAGACACATTGTGTCGGCCCGCCGGCTAACTGGCGAGGTGGCGCCAGGGCTGATGAGGAAGACATTGACATGGTGGTGGTTGACGAAGCTGAGGCCATGGCTACAACAACTTCTCTCTCTCTCTCTCTCTACAGGTTTTATAGTTCCTGTTGAGAGATTTCAAAGGCCAAAACCAGGTCCTCTCTCTTGTGTTTTGGGTTCTTGATGGTGGTGGAACTAGAGAAACCACTCATTTCATTTAATATCTGGATAGAGCTGACGTGGCATCACTGGATAGGCAGTTTATGGTGCTTTGATTGGGTTGGATGCCCCAGGGTGGAACTCTGTTGTGCTTATTCCCCCAGCCCTTGTGTTATTTTATTTTTAAAATCTATTTTCTCAAAATCCAGTCTGATTTTATTTAAACTGATTTTTAATGTTCATAAAAATTAAACTCAAAATATACTTCAAATTAATCCAATTTTTTTATTATTTTTGAACTATTGTTTATTGTGTTATCTTTTGCTTATGTTGTTTTGGATATCTTCCCCCTTCCAAATATTCAAATGGTGTACCTCACTCTCTCACCAACGGAACATTTATACCACTTGTTATCCAGTCGACTCAAGTGTTAACCGAAGTGAAACCCAATTTCACAAAATCGGAGTGGCCATTTTTTTTAAGGAGTAATCATACAAATCTTTTTTGTTTTATACCACTTATTATCCAGTCGACTAAGATGATCATTCCAGATTTAAATTGGATAGAACATTTGAAAAATAGTAAAATTAATCATACATATTTAATGCACAGGATATTATTACAATTCTCAAAATTGAATACATTTAGACAAAAGAGTAGTACTATAAGTCTGTGAAGAGTGAGAACTCTTGAAAGAAAAAATTGTATTGCAATTTCTTTGACAAAAAATATATTAAAGGAATTCAAATGAAAACCACCTTTCTATGTATATATTGGTAAGAAAATAGAACATATGTATGTTCAAGATGAAAACCATGAACCCTGGCTCGTCGTCTCTCTGCTTCAATTTCCTCATTATTGTGTAATGCCAATACTTGGTTTTAATTGAATTGGATTAAAGGTTTGTTTGATTTCCGACGCCTTCAATTTCCTCATGGAATGTGAGGGGGCTGAATGCCCCGGAAACTAAAAGAGAAGTCCGTAAATTGGTTCGTGAATATAACGTGGGTTTTATGCTTCTTCAAGAGACAAAGATGGTGCAACCTTCTCTGGATAGTGTTCGCAGGGCTTGGAGACGCTAGGGTTTTGGCTAGGATGACATACCCTCTTAGGGCCTCTCGGGTGGGATTCTCTCTATTTGGAGCACTAACTTTTTCGACTGCTTGCACTACGCTAAGGGGAGTAACTGACTGTGTAATACTGGGAAGCTGACAGGTTCCGATCTCCTCTACAGTGTTGTAAATATTTATGCCCCTATCTCCAGGCGGCTTCAACGCTCTCTGTGGGCTGATATTATTGCATTGAAGCAAAGCTCCAATTCTGATGTGTGGATCATGGGAGGGGACTTCAATGCCACCATTGACAGTTGTGAGCGTAGTCGTGATCAGGTGGGGTCTTGCTCAGGATCCAGGCATTTCAAACAGTTCATTTCTGACATCAAGTTGGTTGATCTACCTATGCTCGGGCGAAGATTCACGTGGAGAGGTCCTCGCGCTTCTAATAGGTTTGACAGATTTATGGTGTCCCCTTTGTGGATCCAGAGCTTTCCCAAGATGGCTCTCTGTGGTCTTGCGAGGACCCTTTCGGACCACAACCCATTGATTATTAAGGAAGATAAGCTTAACTGGGGGCCCAAACTTTTCAGGTTTGCTAATCACTGGCTTAAGGACAAAGAGTTTGACATGAACTTGCGGGCTTGGTGGGCCAGCTTTGACTCTCAAACCTTCGGGCCAAACCAAATCATTTTTAAGTCAAGACTTCTCAAAGATAAGCTTAAGGCCTGGAAAAGGGGAGATCTCAGCGTCAATCTCGAAAGTCTGTCTCTCTTAGAAGAGGAACTCGATAGCCTTGACCTCCTGTATGAGTCTGATAATCTCAATGAGGCAGGGTTTGTTAGGAGAAAGGGTGTGGCCAGGCATCTGTGGTCGCAATATAAAAAATTTGACTCTCTCTGCAGACAGAAATCTAGGCCTATGTGGGGTCTTCATAGTGACAAGAACACAAAGTATTTCCACATGATTTCCTCTTTCAAATCTTGCCTCAACTATATTAGCTGTCTTTCGGTTAATGGGTTGTCTCTATCCCAGGTCGATGCTTTCTTTCATCACTTTCTCCACCTGTTTAAGGAAGTAGATTAGGCTAGGCCTTCCTTAGATCCCTCTCTTTATGACCGCATTCCCTCTTTCGCTTGTCTGGGCTTGGAAGCCATTCCCTCTCTGGAGGAAGTTAAAATAGTTGTGGAGGATTGTGCAAGCGATAAAGCGTCGGGCCCCGACAGCTTTAACCTAGCTTTCTTTAAGGCTAGCTGGGACATTATTTTCCCGGATCTTATGGATTTCATCCTTCACTTCTTTCGGATGGGTTTTATCCATGTGCATGTGCTATCTTCTTTTATTGCTCTTGTGCCTAAAGTATTGGGCGGCCGCTCACTCGACAACTTCAGGCCTATCTCCCTCATTTCCAGCTTGTATGAATTTATTGCCAAAATCCTCTCTTTGAGGCTGAAAGTGGTTCTTCCGTCTGTTATTGGCCATGAGCAGCAGGCATTTCTTAAGAGCATGCAAATTTTAGATGCTGTGTTGATTACCAATGAGGTTTTCTCCCTTCTCAAGCACCAGAAACGACAGGGTGTTATCCTTAAGCTGGATTTTCGTAAAGTTTTTAATTCAGTCTCATGGCTGGAAGACTCTCTCAGGGCTATGGGTTTTGGCGTGAAGTGGTGCTCGTGGATTATTTTTTACGTGCGGGAGGCTTGGTGCTCTATTCTAGTCAATGGCTCCCCTACTAGAATCTTCAAGATGGATAGGGGGCTCAGGCAGGGGGGACCCCCTGTCTCCTTATCTCTTTCTTATTGTTGTCGAAGGCCTCCGTAGGCTCATCCTAAAGGCTGCTGACATCAATCTTTTATCCGGAGTGTCCATCCCGAATATGGTTCCTCAGCTGCATATCCTTCAATATGCTGACAGTACTATGCTTTTTGCACAGGCTAATGATTGTGGCTTGACTAACCTTTAAAGAATCGTTAAAGGCTTCTCTCTGGCCTCTGGCTTGGAGGTCAATTTCGGTAAAAGCTCTATCATCGGAATCAACACAAATGATGATTGGTTTATTAAGACGGTTGCCTCTTAGGGCTGTAAGGTGCATAAGCTTCCCTTTCTGCCCATATGTGCTCAGATGAGTCATCTATCTTCTTGGGAGCCGGTCCTCCAACTCTTCGATAAAGGCTGGCTGGTTGGAAGGGGTCCCTCCTCTCGCTGGGAGGAAGATTGACTTTGATCAGAGCGGTGCTTGAGAGCCTTCCCTCGCATTTATTTTTGATGTTTAAAGTCCCTGTAGGTGTCCTGAAAGCCCTTATCTCTAAAATGAGGAGATTCTACTAATCCGGGAGAATTAAATAGCAAAAGTTATGCTCGATTTCTTGGGACAACATCTCTCTGCCCATTGAAAAATGGCAGCCTAGGTGTTGCTAGGTTTGGTATTCAGAACGAGGCCCTCCTGTCCAAATGGATCCCACGCTTTATCAACAATCCTGATAAGCTCTGGGTCAAAGTGGTGTCGGGGATCCATGGTATCCGTCAGTGCCGCTCTCTCCCTTTTCCAATCTCCAAGATCCCATATCATGATTCGCGACATGGGGTATGGACATTTATTGTTAAGCTTGCCTTAGAGGATTCCTTGATTCCCCGCAAACTTAGAGATGGGTGCTCTATGTTGATTTTGGATGACAGGAGCACCAATTTTTGGGAGGATGTCTGAGCGTATGATACCCCACTCAAGGTCAGATTCCCCTCTCTCTTCTCGATTTCTTCTCAGAAGGAATCCTCGGTGGCAGGTTGCAGTTCTTTCGCTAACGATAGTTGGTATTGGAACCTCTCTTGGCAGAGACATCTTTGGGATTGGGAGCAGCCTTACCTTTCTCAGCTTAACCAGGTTATTCTCAACTCCTCTCCTTTAGCTTTAGGCAAGGACCATCTTAAGTGGGCCTTTGAAATCTCAGAAATCTTCTCGGTTAGAAGTCTGTATACCCAAGCCTTCTCTAGCTTCAGGTTCGCCTCCCTTGAGGTTATGGACAAGGAGTGTTCTAATCTGGTGCCCTGCAAAATCTCTTATTTTCTCTGGCAAGCTCTCCAACATCGGTTTGCCTCGAAAGAAAACCTTCTTCCCCTGGGTTTGATTTCTCCATCTGTGATCTGGTGCGTGCTCTACAGAGGTACCCCCGCGTCTTCCACTTGTTGGATATGGAGCCTGAGTACGAGTCTGGGTTCAGAGTCTGGGGATGCTCGGGGAATAAATTGAGTCAAGAGTCGAGTGAAGACGTTGAGGACATCCGAAGAGGCTTGCAGCTCGAGTGAAGAGCTTGAGGATGATCGAGGGGCGGGTCGAGAAGTGGAGTCGAGAGAGTTGAGAAGTGGCAGCGGACCTGGCACTCGCCAGCCCTAATGCCTAAAAGTCTTTTGGCACCCGCCAAAGAGGTGGCACCCGCCAGACAGCCTCGAAAAAGTGTATATTGGTGGACAAGTTTGTCCCTCCCGACCCAATAATCCTTGTAGGGTTTGTGGGACTATAAATACCTATTTGCCTCATTGTTGTGTGTGCCCCCAGAGGTGCCCATCCCAAGTGAAGGGTTGACTCCAAGTGAAGGTGAAGAAAAAAAAGAAGAAGGCCAAACCTAAAAGAATGGTAGCCCACTCCAAGTGAAGGAGGAAGAGAGCTCCCAAGAGTGTGGGTAGCCTCAAGAGTGAGAGAAGATGAGAGAGTGAGTCAAGTGTGTTAGCATCCATTGTAGAGCGAGTGAAGCTCCACGTATGTGTGATATAGTGAAATCTCTCATGGCTTGGAAGCCCCCGGATGTAGATCGTTGTGGATCGAATCGGGTAACCAAATTTTATTTTCCTCCTTGTGCTTTCTTTGTGTTTTGTGTTCCGATCTTCTTATAGTGTTCGTGGTTTGATCGTGTGCTTGTGTTCGTTGGGTCCACGGGAAAGTGGATGTTTTCCCAACACCACTCTCCTGGAGTCGGGTGACCACCTTTTCTTTGGTTGTATCGTTGCCACCCGGGTGTGAAATTTTTTCGTAAATTTGGCTGAAATTTCGTGGGTTTGCGGGGGTAGCCTTTGCGGTGCTCTCCCAAAGTGGATGGGCCTAATGGCTCTCAGAGCTTCTGATCGAAAGATATGATTTTGCATCTTTGCCTCTACGATTTGGAGCATTTGGTTACTAATAAACGATGTCATTTTTCATGGCTCCTCTCCTAACGTCGGGTCTCTCATTACGTCTATCTTAAAGAGAGCTTCGAAGTAGCAGAACTGGTCTTCTTCCAGTGAGTTTTTCTGCAGACAAAATCTTACCTTGGTGATTCAAAATCTGATGAGTTAATCACCTAGCCGGGTTTTTCTTGCTTTGCCCTTCCCTTGATATGTTGATTTACTGACAATTTTTTCGTGTGTATCAATTGCCTTTAAATCTCGTTGGCCAAGATCGGGAAGGCCCACTTTTGTCTGCTTGGTCTTTTTGGTTGGGTGGTTGCGCGGGTATTTGTGTTATGCCTGTCGCCCTTTCGTATACATGTACATATTAAATGTATATGCTTTTATATGATCAATATATTCTACCTTTCTCAAAATTATCTTATGGTAGTATGATAATGAACCGGATCGTGGCATTAGAAAAAAAACAGATAAGTTATATAATTAGGGGGAAGTGTCAGAATTATGACGTGGGTTCTTTGGAACTTGGTTAATAGGTCAAGAGTTCGGTGGCTTCAAATTCAGAGATTTTTTGTTGATATCGTTCGCTATTTTTTTACTGACATGACAAAACCTTCTGTCCGTAGCTCCTCGGGCAAGTACATTTAATTTTGTAATCGTGTGCGGAAAATGTTGGAATATAATAAGCTTGAATTATCCATCCACCAATAATATTAAAATTACGAATTGAAATATTAAAATTTTTAATTAATGATAGAACAAATTAATATCGTGATTCTAATGATTAACGTTTTCATCATGCCGTGCATCTACGAAAAAGTTTGTTCTTCTTGCCATGTTTAACTATGGTTTTAAAAATGCGGTCCGACCGATGAATCATCTATGGACGAGAGAAATCCCGGGTCGGCCTCCGGATCGTTTTTTAAAACCATGTGTTTAAAAGAAATTACCAAAGTCAATCCACTTATATGAAAAGAAAACAATATTTACTTGTTTTTAAGAGAATCACGACTGGATGAAAACGGTTTAAATAGACTTAACCATAATCTGGGCCAGATTTGGTGGGGACTAACGCAAACCAATATCATTACACATATAAATCAATATCATTTCACATGCAAAACAGTCTCATGCAAACCAATATCATTTTACATGTAAATCAATATTACTTCACATGTAAATCATTATCACATATAGGTTATTGACTATCAGATTTAAAGACAATCAAATCTAACGACTCAAATTTAGTTTCTTCCGTATGGATATCTTTTATGTAGTCTCCACTGAATTCAAAACCCCGTAATGTGGTGGTGATTTAGACATTGGGAAATAGAACAGGAGAAGGGAAATTAAAAAAAAAGTTGTTCGGTCATCGAGTCTTGCTCCTCTGGCCCAAAGTCTGGCAGCCTTATACACATTTCTTCTTCTTCCTCTTCCTCTTCCTCCTCCCGAAAGTCATTGAAACAGAAAAAAAGCGTATCTGGCGGCTTTTTATTTTGGGGATAACAAAACAAAAATACTTTGTCTTGTGGCAGATACCAATAATCCATAATCTTTTTTTTAAGAATTATAATCCATAATCACTACCTTGAACCTTCTAGTGTTTTTTTAAGTCCATTTACTATCATTTGATATTATGATAGTTTTCCTTAAAAAATATGTCGTGATATTTTTGGTTTTAAATTCTCTGATAATATGATTAAAATTTTACCTAACTAATAATTAAGTAGTTGTTTAGGAGGGTTCGGGGCTGGCTAGCCACTGGGGTTCAATGTAATACGTTGGTTTTGCTCTGCAGGTGTCTGAGTGTTGAATTTTTACGTTATTGCTTTTGCAATTTTTAAAGTTAAGATAGTTTTTTTTATTGGTGTATTTTTTCTCTATCACATTTTTATTTTTATTGTCTACGAATTTTGGTTTGTTAGAGTTTTGACGAGGCTAGTAGTCGCAACCTCATTTACACTATGGTAAGAAAAATATCACACCAAGTATGATGTATATAACATGACGTTTATTAATATATTTACCTTTTAAAAAAACTAAGTGAGATATGTTAATTTTAAGGAAAAATTATTATCAGGCCCGTAGTGTTTGGCATATTCGTCTCTCACTCCTTGTTTTTTGACAATCGATTAAAAACTCTCTGAGATTTTATTATATTCACGTCAGCAATCTTTTTATTATTATTTAATTACAAAAAGACTATTTTACCCTTGGTCATCTTCAACCTCGATCCTTCTCCGTTTCCGCCGATGAACCCAATTCAATCAAAATCATTTAAACGAAAAACCCAATTCAATCAAACATATATCCAGAATAATCGGAACTATTTCCTAGCAATCGGAGATGAACAACAAATTCTTCGCACGTGGTCGCAGATTTGGGTGCATGAGCTCGGCAGAGACGTTTTGAGAAAAATTCAATCGACGTTTTTGAGAATAGCTCCGGCGAGCTTGACGACGTCGACGGAGGTGGAAGATGACATTTGTACTTCGTCGCGCGTTTGCTGCTATCAAAAACAGATCGGAGAAGCCGGCGACAGAGAGGGTAGAAGGCTCCAGCTGCTCCCGACGATTCCAATCGATTTCGAAGCTCCAGATGGACGACGCCGACGCTCGGCGCTCCATCTGAACGCCCCTCACCTACCCGAAGAACTCCCCCATTTGAACAGTCCTCGTCGGAGAGTTAGTCGGCGGACGGTGGAATCAGGCTCGGAGACGATGACGGTGGAATCGGGCTCGGAGAGAGACAAAGGACGAAGATGGGTTTTGGGCTTGGTGTCGTAGAGATGATGATGGTGGAATTGGGCTCGGAGAGAGAATAGGGACGAAGATGGGTTTTTGGGCTTGGTGTCGTGGAGACGATGACGGTGGAAGTTCGTCGGCGTTTGCATTTATTAGTTTATTATTATTTTTATTAATTTCTGTAAAAGTATATTAGTCATTTTACAAGAAAAAATAGTTGCTGACGTTAGCGAGGGGTCCTATAGTATAATTTTGCCAAACTAGAAGGGCCCTAAAGTATAATTTTGTCAAACTAGGGGGAGTTTTTAATCAATTTTTGAAATACAGAGGAGTGAGAGGTGAATATGCCAAACACCAGGAGTCTGACAGTAATTTTCCCTATTTTTAATTATTTCAGCTATCAATGTGTCATAATACATCATATATCACATTACTAATTTTATCTGCACGACATGTCATTTCACTAATAGAGAATTTTTTGACAAATTCAGTCACACTCAAACTCAAATCTTTACTAGGAAACGATTGACAAGGTCCATAAAAAATAGCAGCGATATAACATGCACATAAAATTAATGACCTACATCACACATATAATAACTCGACTGATTAAAGTTAGTAGTGTCACTTAATTATAAGTAACATAAAATCTCTTTAACCTGGTTATAAAATTTAGAACATTTGTGATTTTTTTGAAGCATACAAACGATTTTTAAGGTTGAAACCTTCTAAGACTAAGAGCAGCAGCGCCCTTTGAACTCAGGGCCACGCGTACGTGGAAAAAAAATTTTAAAACAAGAAAAACTAAATGGGGGAGAGGCGGGGCTATGCCCTCGGGCCAAGAGGTGACACTCGTCCCTCGCCCTCGTCCCCTATTAAATTAATATTTTTTTTTTCTTTCTATTTACTTAGTTACACTTGGTACAATGTTATTCGTATAAATAAAATTTTTCGGATATTATTTGTGTGGTTATAAAAATTGAAGTTATCTTTAACAAAACTAAAAAAATTAATATGCAAATTCGTATTTTTCAAATCTCTATAAACAGAGTCCAATGTTAACATATTTTCATACACAATCTATAATTCTCTATTCTTTCTCTACATAATATATTCTTCAATATGTTACATTATTTATACTATGGATCCTAATTCCCCAAATTATAATTCATTCATATCTTATAATCTTTCATCTTATCTAACTTCTGGAGAGTATCCGAACTCTCAATTTTTTTGAACTCTCAATTGTCGTCAAATCTTTCCCAAATAGGTCGTCCCTACACAATCTATAATCCAATAACGATCAAATAGGTTTTGGATTGAGTGGGGACAACATAAAAGTCGTCCCTACGGAGGGAATTTCATTTGGACTATCAGATTTCATTAAAATCGTGTCTAGAGATCTGACATTCATAAAAAATAGTGTCTATAACCAAAATCGCTTGATCCATTTCAGTAGGAACATGTCTTGTCCCCACTGAATCTAACCCCGTCTGAAATACGTGAGACCACCCTTTTATTGAATCAATTATTTTCAGGCCAGTTCGAGTTACGAGGTGGTCTCCCCTCTCTGACAAAGGTCCCAAAAGCTAAATTCAGTTTGCTTCTATTATACTCATTGACCACATTATTTGATCGTCGCTATAATAATTTTGACTGTGAAAATAATTTATTCCTCTCAAAGTCGAGTAAGCAATATAGAAGTTATTGCCGCCTCGTTTGACATTTATTGTGCTTTAATTTTTGTCTGAACAAAACTAATTTGAAATTATTATCACGAGTTACTAATTTGTTTCAAGTTGAATCAGGTAGATTATTTAACACCTTAGTTAAAGTAATACACGGATCGTCGTCGATGCGCACAACATTCGCGCACAACATTCAATATCTATCATTTACGACTAGGTTGTATATGTATTAAATAAACTATAATGACAAATGTTGGGCATTTGATATAAAATGTGAAAATTTGGGCATCATATTTCGAACAAACTTCTTTGAAGAATAACTATTATGCATGTTATTAATTTTTGTATTAAACAACCTTAATTAAACTCCTTACACGAGTGACAAAATTATTGTTTGAATTTAATCCTACATTAATAAAAAGAGTACAATGAACTATGTTTCGAATAACTTAATGAATCTTAAAATTTGATACGTCGCATATGATGCAAACGGTATAAAATTTGATCCAATATTTTGAATAAACATCGTCTGCAAACTTAAACAAATATGTAAATCTTTGCATGTTATTATATTAAAATAGGTTTTATTAATACGAAGTTGCCTAATGCATCCCTTCGTCTAATACAAATTATGTATCAACATCTTATGTACCGCGCAAATTTTTAAGATAAATAATTAATGATATATTGACTTTTATATATTTAAATTAACAATTAAATATTTTTAATGCGATATTCTCCAACAATATGAACACCGGACTTCATGTTTTTTATTTGATGGTTAAAACTAACTAATAGTTTTTTTGTGGGCTGGAAAATTAAAAAAAAAAGATAAAAGAAAAAGGCGGGGCACCCTCAAGTAAAGTGGGGGCAAAACTCGCCCCCTTGCCCTCGCCCTCCACCTCGTTGTTTAATTTTTTTTTACTTTTATATCTAGTTAGTTACACTTGGTACAATGTTATTCGTATAAATAATTTTTTTGGATATTATTTATGTGATTAAAAAAATTTAGAATTATCTGTGATAAAAAATAATTATAATTTATATAAAAATTTGTATTTTTTAAATCTCTATAAATAGAGTCTAACATTAATATATTTTCACATACAATCTCAAATTCTCTCTTCTTTTACTATATACTATCTTGTTAATTTTTCTTGTTATATTATTTTTATTATGTAGATGCGAGAGAAATTAATTGTTTATTCTGTGACATAGGTTGTGGCAGGTTGCAGATGTGGATAGAATAAATGATAATTCAATTGTGGAATGAGAAATAAATTAATTATTTATTCAGTGACCTAAGTTAGAGTAGGTTACAAATGCTGATGATCTTATAGCTCAAAACCAAAATAACAAATTTTCTCAGAAAAAACCAAAATAATAAATCAAACAAAGTAGTATCGGAAATAGCAAATTAAGAGGGAAGAGAGAGGAGAGAGAGTGGAAAGGGCAGAACGGGTAGGACGGGGCTACGTGATGTGTCGCTGTGATGCTTTTATACATGGGGATGTGCGCTAATTGGACGTAACTTGGCATTTTTATGTTTCCCATATAATATATATTTTTTCCAATCTGACCCCTTTATGACATTTTTCAGAGAATCGGAACGTGGTGGGCTGCCTACGCTCTGATCTCCTCCTCACCCCTTTGACTCTTTGACTATGCACTACTTCCCTAACAACAACAAAATTCAACAATATTATAACAAAAAAATTGATAAGTAAATCCATACACGAATTATTACACAACCCGAAAATTGACCTATGAAACTTGGTCAACTGTTTTACATTTTTAGCCATGGTTACAAAAATGTCACTCTTGATTACCTTGTACCAATAGTAATTAGAATACATATAACATAATCATACCTTAATTGTTATATGATCAAATACACATTGTATTTGTGCTATCTGGGTAAGTGCCTTTTGACCATCATTACCAAAAATGTCACCGTGTTTTCAATTATTTCCAACGAAGTCCCTTAATTATCTTCTACCAATGGTAATTAGAATGGATAATCATATCCAAATCCTTATATTATCAACACTGTAGCTACATTCGCCAATAATGGAGATACAATAATAATTAGGGGCGGAGGCAGAAAATTTGTAGAGTGGGGACAATATAATTTTTTTGGACCCGACTAGCATATGATAAATAGGTAATGGACTATTCTGGTTTCAGTTTTTAGGTTAATTAATTTTTTAGTGGGATCAATTTCTAATTTTAGTGGGAACATATATTAAAAAATATACCTAATTATCAAACAAATAAAAAATTAAGTGGGGGCAATTTCAATTTACCTCCGCCCCTGATAATAATGCACAAAATTTACCGGTGATGAAAAATTGGGAATGAGGAAAGTGCATGCATGATGGTTGTGATTCAGCTCATCAATCGACTGAAATGGTCCCCAAGTGAAATATAAAAAAATCTACTCATAA
Organism: Hypericum androsaemum; assembly: GCA_963995505.1. Taxonomy (NCBI): domain Eukaryota; kingdom Viridiplantae; phylum Streptophyta; class Magnoliopsida; order Malpighiales; family Hypericaceae; genus Hypericum; species Hypericum androsaemum. Next base: position 4,747,227 of record OZ023185.1, on the reverse strand, counting down.
CTCACAATTTGTTTATTAATTAATGGTTTATTTTCTGTGTACCATGCCATGGCAACCATGGAAGATAGGCGACACATGACATATTTGCATGCAAGATGGTCCACGCTTCGGGGAAATGATTCATATCCCAATTTTTATCATTGCGATTTGATCAATTCACTGGCTTGACATGGACTAGAGGCTGCTTTTCCTCCATGTCTATTGTCTCTTCTTCACTTGGATATTTTTATGAATTTTTTAATAATAACTTTTACATTACTATCTAACTTTCTAAGTAAGTAGTGTCTTGCTAGCTAGTGAGTAATTTTATAGTGGTTACAAATTAGAATGAACCTCATGGTTATACTTGTATTAATAACCTGACAAAAAAAAACTTGCATTAATAAAAAAGTGTAACCGAAGGAATTCATGCAATTATAACAACCATAATCATAGAAATCTTAAAGTCAATAAACAGAAAACTTATTTCTTGAATCACAAATTTTCTAGAGCGTTTTTTACATAATCATAATCGAAAATTGTCACTGATTAGTCTTTGCTCACGTGCTCAAAGCGATAATTATTTCTACTATCTGAGTGACCGAAAGGTGTAGAGAGAACGTGATGTTCAGAAAACATCAAGACCACCCGCAGCAGCGAGCTTTTGCTCGCGCGGGTGGTTATTTTATTATTTAAAAAAAAACAACAACTAAAAGGGAGAAGGGGACGATCGGCCGAGCGATGCTCGTTGCCCGATCGTCACTCGCGAGTGGCCAGACTTTTTTTTTCTCTTTACTTATTTATCTATTTAGTTTCACTTGGTATAATATTATTCGTTAAAACATATATTTTTGGATAATATTTTTGTGGTTATAAAAATTAAAATTATCTTTAACAAAACTAAAATTCATTTTTTTAAAAATATATATAGAATAGAACTCAATATTGACATATTTTGATTCATAATTTGTATTCAAACTTTTGACATTACTAAATCGTTCGAATATTAATTTCAAACATATTTTGACATTCTTACACTTCAAATTTGGAGAAGTTATAAACTAAAAAATTGTAGATATATATCCCACCTTCACAAAGCAATTTGAATTAACTCAATCGGACTCCGGAATAAGAAGTTGTGGCTCTCAAATCAAAACTCGTACTCGTAACTCGCTCGACTATTGACTTCAAACATATTTTTGACATTCTTATACTTCGAATTTAGAGAAGTCGTAAACTAAAAAGTTATAGATATATATCCCACCTTTACAAAGTAACTTGAATCAATTCAATCAGACTCCGGAATAAGAAGTTTTGACTCCCAAATCAAAACTCGTACTCGTAACTCGCTCGACTATTAATTTCAAACCTATTTTTGATATTCCTACTTTCCAAATTTGGAGAAGTCATAAACTAAAAAGTTGTAGATATATGTCCCACCTTCATAAAACAATTTGAATCAACTCAATAAGACTCTTGAATAAGAAGTTGTGGTTCCCAAACCAAAACTCGTACTCATAATTTATATATATATATAATGATAGTAGATAATATATGAATGAAGTAGAGGGATCTTAATTTCTATCTACTTTTGTAGTCATTTCGTAATCTTAATTTTATTACTTTATTGTAATTTTTTTTCTTGTTATAATTACGGAATAATCATGTGAATGATAGAGAAATTATTTATTTATTCTGTGAACTGGTTTGCTTATGTGGGTAGAAAATTATGAAATTGGATTGGATTGGGTTGGATTGGGTATGAATGAGAGAGAAATTAATTATTTATTCTGTGAACTGGATTGGATAAATTGCTAGTGGATAGTCTAAATAAGCCAACCGAGCGAGACCGTTATCACATTGGCGTAAAGGTAAAATGACCTATCATTGTTAATAAGAGATTTAAATTTATTTAAAAAAAAACTAGATTTAATTCTTGCAAATGTAGAAAACAACTGTTGAATTAATCATTTCTAAAAAAATACGATAATATTCTCGGAAGATCCATCTTCCTAATCATGTTCATTATACGTATACGATATATATAAAACAAAGTCAAAATTGAAAGAAAAAAAGGAGCATCATCATTTGCAACTGCTTTCTTCTACCAAAAAGATGGAGAACAACACATGCACCTTTTTTACACTTTTTAGTAGCCCATCGTCTATCCTCGGGCTCTTAGCCCCACCAACAATCAACAAATTAAAATCACCCAAAAAAATGCCAAAACTGGAACCCTAAAAACAACAATTTCAATTATAAACATGGCTAAGATTCCTTCATATGTAACATCTCTCTCTCACTCAATGGTCCCAAGCACTCTCAAAAATCCAATTTCCTTGGCTGGATAGTGTCTCTTTGTTATCGTTCGTTTCTTTTTATCCAAATATAAATTATATTTATGGACCAATCAGCTGCCGTTGATGATGCTGAATATCTGATGAACTGCACCTGCTACCTCATCCGCTGACCCTAGCTTGCACTCTTCCTCCATCTAAAAATTTCCATGCCAAAAAGTACATTAAAATACAATATTGGTTATATTCGAATCGGATATAGATTGGTCGGATTTCGGATAACATGTGATACCTTGAGATTGAAAGCGTAAAGGACTCTGGTATAGGAAGAGGTGATATTGAGGTGCAAAACGGTGAGACTAAGTTCCTCCAAGGCCACAACGGCTCTCATCAACTGGCTGGGCCTCCTCTGGCAATGCACCTTCAAGTTCACATGGTTTTGTATTACAGTAACCTCAATTTCTGCTACTTCCGACCTCCGCCTCGCCTTGACGCCTCCTCCTCCTCGATCGTTTCCGTTGACCGGCATTTGACTATTTACATGACAGAAATGGCTAACAGCTGCTTCTTCTGTTCTTCTGATTCTCTTCTGGGCTTCAAGGGATTGGAGGAGCTGCTCTAGCTCCTTGACGAAGTCTATTGCACCTCCCACGATGGACGCCTGGTCGCCCTTTTTAAGACCAACCCACAAAAGAGAAATCCGAGTTTAAGCACACGAGAGGCTAAAGATCGTAACTTTACGAGATAATTAGATGAACTTGAAGTTTAATTAATTACCCTTTGAACGTAGGAAGGGGGCATAAGGGCACGTAAGGAGCTGAGATGCTCGTTCATTAAACGACGACGGCTCCTCTCCACTGCAATGTGGGTCATCCGCTGGCTCTCCACCTCCTCCTTGTTCTTCGCCGGCCTCGTTCTCTTCCTCTTCCTCTTCTCTCTAGTGCATTGACTAGGATCTTGTAACAAGTCGGGGACTTGATCTTGGCTAATAGAGGGTCCAATGCTTGGTGGGTTTTGAAGGTCAAAGATTTCTGATTTGACTGGTGATGAGGAGGAGTACTGTAAAGGGGCAGCATCAGTAATGGAAGAAGGGCTAAAGCTAATATCCCCCAAAAAAGGACTTTTGGTGTGTTGGAGCTTGAGTAGCGCTTGAAAGCTTGGTTCTTTGAGAGGGAAAAAGGGTGGGAGCTCCACATTTTGGAGCATTTGTAGGAAAGGCATCTTGTTGTCCTCCTCCTCCTCAAGCAATAAGCTATTATTAGCTGATGAGAAATGTGAGGAACAGTAGTAGTCCTCTTCCTGATGGTTTCCTTCCTCTTGTGTGCTTACAAACCCTTGTCCTAAGGAGCAGCACTCCAGCAAGTTCACATCCAAATGCTCACCAATGTACTGCACATGCACATGCACAAGCACAAGCAAACAAAAACTGGACCTGTTATTAACCGACGATGAGGAGAGTTAATCCAAACGGTAAGATGATATTTGATTCAAGTCTTAGGATGTAAAAGACAAAATATGACCCAAAGAGATTTGACAAAAAACAAAACTGGACCTGTTATTTTTCAGACAGAGGGGAGAGGTGGTGTAGCCCAAAAATGGAAAATCCTTGACCAGGTTCTACCCCTCCCTAGCCCTTAAATGGGAAACTGGAGGCTCCGCTGTAATAACTACAAAGGAATGTCTAAGAGGAAAGGAATTCTGCAGTTTGGTCAGGAGCTGGGAGCGTTGGAGAAGAGAAATTAAGATATGGGCCTATGGATGTTTAATGTTGCATTCAATGGAGGAGGGAGGGAATTAGTAAATGCCAACTCAGTTCCCTGGTTCCTAGTTAAGGAACTCAAAAGGGTTGGTGGAAGAACTAATAAAAAATGAGCACAAGAATGGAAAAAAGAAGAAGAAGAAGAAGAGAGAAGATAAAACACCATACACAAGAATTGATGGGTCCTTGGAGCTTCTCCATCAGAGTTGACGAGAACTGAGGAGAATTACCTCTCTCTCTCTCTCTCTCTCTCACATTCCCATGGAGCGATGGAAACAAATCAATCGCAATTAATTCGAGGCGCCAAGGGAGAAGCATAAGCAGAAGGGAAGTTGTAGAGAGAGAGAGAGAGATATCTTAATGGTGATAATATAATATGTAGTTTTTTTTTCCCGAGGCTGGCTAGGTGTAGCCCTTCCTGTTGTGATGCTATTTTGCTTTTTAAATAGGGTAAGAGGTAGACTTTAGGCCATCTACCAAAACCAGGAGGAGGCCCATGTCCAGGCCCAATTGGTGGTTCTGGATTAACAGTTAAAATTGCGTTGCGGATGATTTCCTAATAAATATCTAACACTTTTGTATTTAAAAATATTTAAATTTGGGAATTTTTGGTTAAACAAAAATAATTTTCTTTTCGGTTGATTTAACGAGTAATAAATGTGTATGTCTGGGTTAGGACTTGGGAGTTCCCGGAAGCATTATCGAGTTTAGGAGTAAGCAGTTTTGTCCGGGAGCGGGAGACAGCCAGTTGTGGGCTCACCGGCTGGCTTCCTTGGCCTTACTAACTCCATTCACTTTATTATTACAGTTCAAGATAAATTATTGACCAAAAAAAGTTCAAGATAAATTTCAGGGGTAACTGCATTGAACATCGAAAGACCCGCGTTGACTATAAAAAGCAAAATATTTTGCACGAAGCGAAAAGATCCGTTGGTAAGGAACTTTTGCTTCAACTTCGTAAAAAGGCTAAATCCGAATTAAGTGAAAATGTTACAATATTGAGATCTATTATTTTTTTGTGATTTTATCTTATTCAAATTCAGATTATTTGGTAAATTTTAATATTTTTGTTTTTATGATATTATATTATATTATTCAAATTCGGATATTTTGATATCCTGATTATTTAGATATTGGGATTATGTTGGTAGAAAAAGTCAAACATGTGTCACTATCTACTAAAACTCGCTACTAGTCCAAGTGATTTTGTTTAATTTTTCTCTTGATCAAACCATAGAATTAAAAAATCTTTCCCGACATATGTACTTGATTCTATTTTTGCATGTATTTGATGATTTTTGGAGGTGTGAGTATGATTACATATACGATTATACATATAAATTAAAAAAATATTTTTTATTTAACAGTCAGTCTGGTCCGACTGGCTGTTCAACTAGTTGACTCCGGAGGTCGGACCAAAATTCAGGTTAAGCTCCGGATATTTTTGAAAACAATGGATCAAACCCATTTCTAAAGTACTTTTTGGGAGCCCAATATGCAGAATTTTCATTTTTTACGACAACAAATGAAAATTTCATACGAATACTTTAACCTAGTGATAAATAACGACTCTAACAGGAATTGAAAACACCTACAAGAAAAAGGAATTGAAAACCAAAAAAATCTATTCGTACATCTATAATGTAGAAATTATGCAAATACCTACTAGATCTATTATTCCAAGTTCGATTCAATTTCTACTACAAACGACAGAAAAAAAATTCCCAATTAACACAGCTAACAATTTTCCAAACTGAAAAAAGTGGGCCGCTGCAAGAAAAAAAAATGGGAAAAGAAAAGAATCGGTAAAGGAAAGCATATTACATATATCTTTTTTTCAGAAGTGCATATTACTTATATCGCTTGTATGGGATGGATTCCTTCCACTGTACAAGTTCTATGATGTGTCTTTCCTCGTTCTTCCCAATGTTCACCACCGTTTTTTCCCTCCTTTCCATCTGTTGAAAGTTAGACCGTTTAGTGATTCCCGTCCCCCGTCTTGGATCCTGTCTCCTTGTGTTGGTTGGTTTCTTCTTGTCCTACCCATCATCATATTTTTTTATAAGTAAAATATTTATTACCTATCAAAAAGTTATGTACGAGTGCCTTATATCAATAGTACTGTAGGCACTAATATCACCTAAAAATTTAAAGATAAATAACTATCTAATAACTTATACTACTAAATGGATGATATCTTCGAAATTTAACTCTTTCTTTTGGTTCCATGACTCTTGCTCCATTCAGCCCTCTTTTTCTACTTCCTTCTTTTTTCAAGATATAAGCCAAACCGTTTTTTAAATCAGCTTTCTTATCTGAACCATCCGATTCACATTCTTCGATTTCATTTATCACATGACCGAACCCTTCTATGATTTTGATTGTATGTTTTTTGGACCTGGTACTCCTCCTTAGTGGTGTAGAACCAAGCCCAACAAGTAAATTCTTTTCCTCAGTCTCATTCCGTCCATGTTGGTCCTACCCATCCTCGTATGGTTAGAGTTAAATCACAAGGTTAGGCTGCCATTAACGTGGAGCGTCTTTAAAGGATTATTGGTATATAAGTGGGATCCGACACGGAATCAACCTGACACCTCAGTGTTTGGACCAAAATATATTGGTGAAATTATGGTGTACCTGAATTACACTAATTATTTGAAATTTATAAATTTTATTGGACTGAAATTTGCACGGACTTACACTGCACTAACGTACGAAGTGTAAATTTAAGGTAAATATTTACGCCAATAATTATATTTTGCAAAAATTTGAACCTCATATCTCCATCAAATCTTTCTAACCTTGTGTCATTAAACTAAATAATCTTTGTCATCTCACATTCGCAACCTTAACGGTTGTTATGGTGATTCTAATGAACAACTGCTAGTTTTTTAATCTACGATTCCCTAACAACTGCTTAGTTGTTAATCTATGTGCAAAATATTGTATTAGTGGTGTCATCGCTAGTATTTTTTCTTGCAGTGATTTTTTTCCATTGAATTTCATAATTATAAGATTTTGATAAGGTTAACGGTCACAATCTCATACTTAATACAAGAGATTTTCACACATGCACTATGTAACAGGTACATATTATTACTAATAAAATTCTACCGTTAAAAAAACAAATGAGGAAGGTTGAGAAGAGATAAGCCAGAGTTTGCGGAAGGGAAGATTACTTCCATTCATTGACTTGAACTTTATTTGTACAGCTTACAATTTTGTGTATTTATAAATGTTTTTTAATAAGTAATGTATTTATACAGTTTGAAATATAAACTATAGCTAACAAATGCTATGTACATGATTAACTTGGTTTCATGTTTAATTTCAAATCCAGGGAAGCAGGCCAGAGAGTACGTACGTTGACAATTTCTTCTGTAACTTTGGAGATACCTTGACATATGCGTTATCACCGTAACTAAAGCCCGATATTTCTGATATGCGTTATCTACTAGTTAAAGTTTGATACTTCTGGCATAGATGGTGTAATCAATTTTAGATTGTTTTAAGAGTAATAATATTGTACTTATAAAAAAAATAATTTCTTTCGTAACGAAGAAAGCTGTCGTGGAGCGAAGTTTACTTTCAATGTCAATCATTGAGAAAAAAAAAAGTTGTGGATCTGGGCCAGTGGTACGTTAGATAGATGTTTGTGGGATGCTAGTGCATTAAAAATGTCGGGAGGGAGAAATCGTCCTCAATTATCGCCTGCAGGTCAAGATGCCAATCCTTTGCATGATTAGAAATCCATGTTTTCCCCACTTGGATTTTCATGATTCTCTTGCTCAGCCACTGTGCCGATTGTGAACCTCAGACTTCGGTGTTTTTTTCTTGAACATTTTTCGGAGTGAATAATACAAGTTTAAGTCGAAATTGAAAAAATGGCAGTTTTTTAACACATTTGTATTCTCATGGTCCAATTTTAGGACTTACAAAAGTTAGAAAAATGACAAATTTTTTTAACACATTCGTATTCTCATCGCTAGTTGAGAAAGTGGTAACTTTTTTATAAATGTTGCAAAATTTATCGACTAAATGTCTGAAGGTTTTGAGTTTGATATGAAGATTCTAACATGGTAATAGAGTTGATTGACATTTGATTTTTTTTAAAGATAAATATTTTACATAATGATTACAATTGTCATGATTCAAACTATGAACTTCCTTGAATTTGTACACTCTTTGTGCCGTTATGCTAAATACTATTTGACTAGATTAATATGTGATATGACTCATTATTGTTCGCACGACTCTCATATCATGACACATTCTCGAAGTTTAACACCGTGCAAATTTGACTCGATAAACTTCTTTTGAATGTCGTGTTGAATTCGCCAACCAACAAGAGAGTTGGATATGGTCATTTTAACGTAAAATATTGCAATACCAAAGTGTCATCGCGTCGGCCATAGCCCCACGGAGCTGAAGAGTACGTGATCTCCAACAGAAGCTGCAGGTGCCATCTTCTTGCACGAGAAGCAAACAACAAGAGAGTGGCGGGTCTGGTCTGGTAGTTTAGGATTAAGACCAGAGTCGTCCTTTCACGAACTCTGACATGCATGTATTACCTGATGAGCAAGGCACCGTGTCTCCCTCACACAAGCCTAACAAGGACACGGCCCATGCAAATCAGAGGGCCACCTACTTTCCACGGTAAATACCATTGGGTAGCATCATAAGAGATATTATCTTGTTTTTAAGAAATCGGTAGATCAATTCATATTTTTTACAGAAATAAAAAATTTTACTTGATAAAAGAACAAAGACTAAAACTGTCTAAATTTTTCAAAGATCGATGGGTCAATTCATAAAAAAATGTTATAAAAATGGGCTAGGAGACAATTCTGATTTTCTCCATTTTCCAGTAGATTTTTCTATACAAATATTCTATTATTAATTATATTTAGTATTACAATATCAAATAATTCAAAATATTTTTCAATTTTAATGCAAGGTTTATTACTTATAATATAAAAATCTTAATTTAATCTCTTTTAATTAATAAAACTCAAAACTAAATTTTTAGGCAGTTTAATCTTGATGGAACCGACCTAACCCGATGAACCGACTAGGCTGTCTGGTTGAATAGTTAGGCAATGACTTTGACTACCAGGTCAGTATAAAATGACCTGATAGTACCGACCTATTGGGTCGTAGTCTAATCGGTCGGACCAAAATTTTAAAACAATGCCACACATGCCGCGTCTCCCATCCAATTGTCGTATAAAGGCGTTAGGTTATCATTTTCTCTCTCTCCCTCTCTCTACATTTTCCCTGGCTGCTGCTCCTTACTCCAAACCGTCCAAGCCTCTCTTGATGAGTTCTTGATAGCTACATGGTCAAGTTTCGGCTTTACAAGCTTGGAAGAGCTGATCTATGGGCCAGAATACGTAGACGATTGTTCACAACTTGTAATTCACATGGAAGAAGGATATGTGAATCCCACATTTCTGGTAGACGACAAAGCTCTATCCAATGAGATCCCGGATTGGAAGTACCTGATCTAAGCTCGATAAGAAGATCGATCGATGTCCAGGAGGCGAAGAGCCTTATCCATTTTCTGAACTGTGGTGTGCAGCTGATCTAGCCGAGTATGGAATGGGTACGGAATGCCACTATTCCGAACTGTTTGGAATGAAGACACGCGGGGACTTTTTTGCAAAATGTGCTAAAATACAGGGACCAAAATGAAAAAAGCCACACACAAACACATGCCGGATACAAATGCCATTATCACATAACTGCGCATGCCAGTATCACATAACTGCACATGCCATTGTGACCTTTTTGCAAAAATGCTAAAATACGGGGACCAAAATGAAAAAAACTACGCGTGCCATTATCATCAACGGGGACTTGCCGTTTTCACAAAAACAAATGTCATTATCACATAACTGTACTTGCCATTATCACATAACTACGCTTGTCATTATCACATACTTGCGCTTGCCGCTGCGGTCCCCCTTCAGTGCAAACCGTCTGGAATCAATTTTTTCACTCCGTACCCAATCCAAACCCGATCTAGCCACACAAGCAGAAAGAAACACCTGATCTATCTAGCTCTAAGGAAATTGCAGCACTTGATAAAAAGCTTTACTTTTTAGAGTATGTTATGTAAACCACATTGAGGCAGAGAAGAGGGAAGACCGACGATCGAATCCGAGAATACGACCGAAGCCAGTGCTTGTTCTGTTCAACATGCTTAGACAACTAAATACAGTAAGATAATGCTCAGCATCTAACACTGCTAGTACTTAGATGAAGCTGTTCATTCAAACAATTAACCACCACCAGAAATCAGAATCACAACATAGTCTGTCTCTTGGAGAAGCAATAGGCCCCCGGATTGGAGTTAGATCCCCTGACACCACTAACGTTCTATCTGGATTGTAACATGACTAATATTGTACTCCCTCTTGATGTAGTTTATCACATTGTCCAGCACCATGTCTGCATCAGCTTCCGGCCTGATCTTAACGTGGCACGCCAGCAGTACCTTGCCCACCGTGATGGCCCATATGTGCAGCTCGTGGATGGCCACAACTTGCTCCATCTCTAGCAACCCGGTTTGGAGCTTCGTAGCATCAATCTCTCTTGGGGTGCTCTCCATTAAGACTTCGAGTATACTCCGCAACATCCTAACCGTGGTGACCAAAACTATAACAGAAAAGATAAGCGTACATATTAAATCAACAATTTTCCACTCTGGCTTGTACCATATGATGCCTCCTGCTATCATTACCCCGACACTCTGGATAGAATCACCTAGTGCATGGAGATATGCTCCCTGGATGTTTATGTTCCGCTTCTTCTTCTTCTCAGGGACATTCTTTCCTTCGTCTAACAATGGCTCTGCAATGGCACCGTGATGATGATCCCCATGATGAAGGTGCTCAATTCCATGTCCTTCGTGATGATGATGCTCACTGCCATGCTCCTCATGAAGATGCTCTTCGTCGTGGTGATGATGGTGGTGATGATCGTGCCCTGTTATTGTCACTCCATGACTGTGTTGGCCATGACCATGATGATCGTGTCCATGGTCGTGGCCCAACAAAACAGTCATGCTGATGTTCACTAGAAGACCAAATGTTGCCACTATAAACATCAGGAAGCCATTTACTTGGGTTGTGCCTTTGATGAGCCTTAGAATGGCTTCATAGACCAAAATCCCTGTCAATAACCAAATGAGTTGCATTGAAACTAAAGCACCGAGAATCTCAATTCTGAAGAAACCATAAGACTGACGAGGCGTGGCTTCCCAGCCAGCAGCCCATAGAGAGAACAAGGAGATTGCAAAGGACGCAACATCCGAAAGCAGATGGGCTGCATCGGTTAAAATTGCCAGGCTGTTTGCGTAGATGCCACCGACTACTTCAACAGTCATGAAAACTACGCATAGCGCAACCACGATGAAAAGCTTGCGCATCGAAGCATATCGTTCCTCGGCAGCTTGGGAATTGGCAGTAGCATCTGATAGCTCGCACGGGGCTTCTCCACATGCCTTACTCCCTCCGATTACCCTCTCTCCTCGCTCAACATCCACACTGATTTCAATAACTTGGCCCTCCCGAGGACTCCCTGCTTCCATCTGATGATTGAAAAGACCACGACAAGAATATAATACAAGCTAGATTGCCTTTTTGTTTCTATAAAATCACATTAATCTACTTAACAAGCTGAAGAGTTGGATTCATTAAAGAAAATGACAAATGTAAGACCATATATTAAAAAATTGCTAACCAAAGTCTGGCACAGCAAGAAGTGGTCTGCTGAAGCGGAAGTAGGGAACCAATCAGACATGATCATATGAAAATGGCAATAAGAATGATAAGCAAAACCAACCAGACCTTTTGGTAATATTCAAAGCTCTGAAACTACAGAGTACGGATTAACTGACACAATCAAATCTTGTAACTATTTTCCTAATTGGGTTAAGTCCAATGATCAGGATTATATAGCAATCTTCGGATTGGATGAAGCATCAGCCATCAAGCGGCATATACCAAAACAAAACAGAAAAGGTCGTCTTCTTGACATTAAAAATCCATCTGGTCCATGTAAGAACAGTTAGTTTCCTATCAGGACAATGTAGAAACGGCCTAATTTATCACAACAGCAACTTCTATAAACCTTCAAATATTTCATTTCACCTAACCAACGAGAATTATTTAAGTCTTACGAATGTAAAAATACTACTGAGATAGCCATTCAAAATAACGGGAATTATTCAAGTCTTACGAATGTAAAAATACTATTGAGTTTGAGATAACCATCCAAAATAGGCCTCGATAGCGCTCTACTCTGAATCGTGATTCAGAAAATATAGAATAGGAATCCCCAGAATCGAGACAAGATGTACTAAACAATGGACTGAACAACTGTATCGAAAATGATAGGAATCTACAAAAGTGACATCAACTTACCCCTTGAAGATCTTATCTTGTCTTTATGGTCAATTCAGGTATATGAGAAGGAAATGAAGTCTCTTTAATTAGCTGTGGTCTTGTTGGGTAAAGGCAGAGTCTTTGAAGCTTCCCAGTAGATATAAGAGTGAGAGACTTCAACTGGGTAATACTTGGATATCGGGTTCTTCTCTTCTTCCACCACTTGCCGTCTTCTATTTTCTTTAAAAAAAAAAAAACCCACTTTCCTGTCTTGGTGCTGAGACAGTTTTACTCTATTTTGGATTTTCGTGTCCTCATCGTGCGGGAATCGGCATCGTCAACGTTGTTTTATTTAAGAGACTATTAGGCTAAAATTGATAATGCTGGACTTTAAATAATAAAGTTTACTAAAAAATTGGAGTATTTTCAAATTTGATTCATGTAAACATAATTGTATTAAATTTAACAAAAAATGTTTTAAATTATTGTCAATCCACATACGAGGGGTAACATGCAGTTTGGATTACTAGAAATAGAAAGTGAATTATAAGGGAGAGGAGATAAAGTCAACGCGAGAATGGAGTTATGGTGCCGGCGTGGGATGATTTAAAAATTGTGTTTATTGTTAATTTATTGGTCTTGCACCTCTGGCCTCTGTTGGAATATTGTATGTTGGAGTCGGTCAAAGTTGGAATAGTGTTAAAAAATGTGGCAGTTGGAATCCTGTTAAGAAATGAAATGCATCTATAGAGGTAATATTTTGTGAAAGAAAATCTATTGGAGGATTAGTTTGGTGTAGTTGTTTCACGAGTTCCGGTGATCTAAGCAGTAGAAAACTTTATTTATTAAATTTTTTTTTTATTTTAAGCTGTACATATATAAAAAATATTATTAGAAGAGTCATCTTCTAAAATAGGGATTAGGACCCGATTGAATAGAGATTAAAAAAAAGTCTTTTCCTTTCAATTTTGTTTTTTGTATTGTTGTTGTTCTGTTGTCTGGGCAATTCTATTTAGTCCGGTAGAGATTTATGAACGGTAGGTGAGACCTACAGTTGCTCAAAGTCTAACAAGGCAAGTTTGACGTAGGGGCTGAATCTATAAATTCTTAATGGGCTTTATCAAGGCAAGAGCTTCAAAAATGGTCCTCGCTTCTCTATGCTCTCGCAGCTCAATAAAGGCAGTAGCTCAACTATGTTTCGAAGTTAGATACGATAATATTTGATTCTAAAAAACTATAGAATTGTTGCAAAAAAGCAAATGTTTTTTGGAAAAATTATTTTCTAGCCTTTCGGGTTTATTTAAATATACCCAAAAGTCCCTCTATTTGTAAAATACATGTCGACGTCCTTCTAATTTATTTTTATTATACTTTCGGGTCCCTGGCGCACGTTAGCAGCTCTTTTTTTTCATTTTTGTCAATGAAATGACCAAAATATCCTTTTAGAACAAAAAATAAAAAAACACTTACATCATCTCCTCTTCTTCCTCCTGGCAACACTAAATCAAAAAAAAAATCAAAAACACGAGAAACATACGAAAAAGAAAATCACGAAGAACACCCACTCGAAATTTGACCAGAACCCACTCGAAACCCTAACCCAAAACACCCAGAAGCTGTCCTCCGACCCATCCCTCCTCTCCATCTTCTCCTGGGCCCGTACGAATCACAAAGCTTCCACCTTGATTAAAAACCCTGCCGGCACCATCATCTCCTACTTACCCAGTTCGTCGATTGGTTGTCGATTGAACATGTTATCATCGATTACAAGCTCACCAAGTTTACGAAAATTGAAAGCAAGAACTTGGGCATTTGGCAGGCCGTCGATTACAAGCTCTTCCCTACTTACCCAGTTCGTTAATTCATCGTCGATTGGACAGGCCGTCATCCTCCTACGGCATTCTCCGTGTCCCCAACCATCACGATCGTCCCTCTCCATCCTTCGTTTCTCCTGGGCCTTGAGGACTGCCACAACTTGCGCATCGTCCACCGCAGTGGTAGGTCGGCCCTAGGACAGAGGATCATGTAGACGAAACCATCGTCGTCGTGGCGAAGCTCCCACTCAGAGCTGTTGTTTCTCAGTGCGGAGACAGAGACGAGGCAGCCGCGGCCTTCTTGGTGTTTAGTGGGAGCACCATCAGCTAAACACCAGGGAGGCCGACCAGGAGAGTTGACGGCGACATCTCTGTAGTCGGAGAGGATTTGCCCATTAGTTGTCGCTGCCTCCAACACAGTCGCACCGGTCAGGAGGAAGCTTTTGCGGTGGATTTGGACGTTTAGAGGATTTAACCATCGGTCAGGGAGAGGACACGAGGTCAGGGAAAAGACTCGATTTTGGAGATTGGGGAGCGGTTGGGGGAGGTAGAAGAAGATATGACGTAAGCGAAGGGTATTTTTGTCATTTCAATGATAAAAAAATTTAAAAACTCATTGAGGGACCCGAAAGTATAATAAAATCAAACACGAGGGACGTCAGTGTGTATTTTACAAACATGGGAGACTTTTGAGTATATTTAAGCAAACCCGAGAGGCTAGAGAGTAATTTTTCCATAATTTTTGTGTGTGTGTGAAAAAGGGCTTTGGATTGTGTACGGAGTGAATGAATTGATTCTGAACGGTTTGGAGTGAAGGGGAACCGCAGCGGCAAGCGCATGTATGTGATAATGCCAAGCGCAGTTATGTAATAATGGCAAGTGCAGTATGTGATAATGGCATTTATTTTTGTGAAAATGGCAAGTCCCCGTTGATGATAATGGCATGCGTAATTTTTTTATTTTGGTCTCCCGTGTTTTAGCATTTTTACAAAAAGGTCACACTGACATGTGTAGTTATGTGATACTAGCATGCGCAGTTATATGATAATGGCATTTGTATCCGGTCTGTGTTTGTGTGTGACTTTTTTTATTTTGATCCCTGTATCTTAGCACATTTGTAAAAAAAATTTCGCGTGTCTTCATTCCAAACGGTTCAGAATAGTGGCATTCCGTACCTAATCCAATCCGTGAAAAGGACCCTAAACGAGGACCACGTTCCACGACTAGAAACAACGAGGCAATGGATGAAACGTCTACGATATTTTCATAACTGTATTATCAAATCAGATAAATAAAAATAAACTAGACCATTCTATTTATAGGCTAAAATAATCAATAAAATAAAATAACTAAATATGACTAAAACTTTAGAAGCCTAATAATAAACTAATTAGTAACCAGAATTAATTAAAAGAATAGTAACTAAGACTGTCAAATAATAATACTAATTATAACGTATCACAATATATTTAAACAAGCAGAAGAGGTATCTATGTAACCCTTTTTGTGTTTTAATTTTCCTAATTAATAAATTATTTGATTTTATTAAATAAAAAGCACTGTTCTATTGGGCGGGTTGTCGATGGAGACAAGAGTGATTTGCTGGCCAGGAAGCTCTAGGCTTTGGCGAAGAAAGAGCTTCGAGGGGAGCAAAAATAGTGGATTTGGATAGTTACGGGAGAGAGAATATCAGAGAGAGAAGATTGTTAGAAACATTGGATAACAAACTTTGGCTGTATTCTCAATTCATAATGATTCCCTACAACTAAATCTAGTATTTATACAAACTTAGGGGAGGATACCCAGCGAGTATAAAACATCCATGGTCACCGAACTTTACTATCTTTTTGTCTATGGTCACTAAACTATTTTTTTTCCCTTTATGGTAACCAAACTATACTAAATTGTTCAGGTATGGTACTTCCGATCAATTTTTGCCGGAAATTTTCACAATTGCCAAAAAAAAGAAAGTGGGGCCACCAAATATAGCGGGAAAAGGCCAGTTTTTGGCGCTAATAAAAGAACTCTAAAAAGACAAAAATTAAACTCAAGGAGCCCATAAGACACAGGAGACTAAAAGCCCACCATTTCGCCAAAAATTGCTTTATTTTTTAAGGATCTCTTGTACCCAGACAACACAGAAGACAAATTCAACATTGAAAGATATGAGAGACCCAATACCTAAACAAAGAGGATGTCGTGAACCACCACCCTATTACGGTACTACTTCACTTTTAATTTTTGTTCATTTAACTTGTGTGCATGTTGTATTTGTTTAATGGTATATGCATGAAAGTTTTGGGTATTGTTTTCTCTTGGGTTTTGGGTACTGCTTAATAGTTTAATCTAGATTATTAGGACACTACTTAATAGTTTAATCTAGATTAATAGGGAACTAATTAATAGGGTGCTGCTTTTTTTAATCTGTAATAGTATATATTGCTGGCACAATGATGTTTACTATACTTTATTCTATTCTGATTTTGTCCAGGAGAAAGTTATGGTTTCTTTACAATAGAGTTCCATGTTTTTGGGTTACTTAGAGCCGTCAATGGAGAGCATGTATATTCTGGTGGTACAATATATTATTGGGACTACATTGATCGTGATATGATGTCAACGATAGAGATGGATAAAATGGTCCAAAATTTTATGACTACAAGTATAGAGTGTCAATATTTCTATCGGGCTGGATTTGAAGATGGAGATGATTGTTTGCTTAGAGTAGCCAATGATGTCGAGTGTAGGAAGATGTTGAAGGAGGTTAGAAATGGCAAAGTTGAGGTTTATATAATCTCAAACAATATGATTGAGACTATACGACATGGTCGAGATCCTTTGATTAGAATGGACAATTTTGTGAAAGCAGAATTTTATATGGAAGAACATATTAGTTTTGGAGATGGACACGAGGAAGAGGACGATGATGAGGATGAGAGTGACTTTGATGTAGACGAGGAGATGGAAAATGATGATGTGGATGATGAGGATATGGTGAATGAACTTGAAAAAAGTTGTGATAAGAGGGTCAAAATGAGTAAAAGAAAGCGGGATATCATGTTGGATGATGCTAATCTCCATGACGATATTAATTTGGAAGGGCATGTACAAACTGAGCATTTGAATATTATGGTTGAACAAGGTGGACAAGAAGGAGATAATTACCTAGAATTTGATGAAGATACTGATATGGGACATCCATTGTTTGCTGTGGGTATGAAATTCAGAAACTTGGAAATTTTTAAAAGGGCATGTAGACAACACAGTATTGTCAATAGGTGCAATGTTTGGTTTCCTGTTAATGACAAAAAAAGAGCCAAATGTGTTTGCAAAAAGGAATGTGGCTTTAATATTTGGGCTTCCAAGAGCAATGAAGGTAATGCTGTGCAAATCAAATCGGGTATTTTTGAGCATAAGTGTCAAAAAAGCTTCACCAATATACATGCCACTTATAAATGGCTAGGAGAGAGGTATAAGAATAAAATTGCAGTTGATCCAAAATGTACGATTATTGGGCTGCAAGACACAATTAGGAATGAGTTGGTTTTGCAAGTGTCAAGGTCTAAAGTACAAAGAGCTATCCAGGTTGCTAAAGAGAAAATGGAGATGGATGCGAAGGAGCAATATAGAAAGTTACATGAGTATATTCTCGAGCTTAAGAGAACAAATCCTGGTAGCACTGTGAAGCTTTGGTTAGATGCAGGAAATATGTTTGAAGGAATATACATTTGTTTTGATGCTTGCAAGAAGGGTTGGTATGAAGGATGTAGAAGATTTGTTGGTTTAGATGGAGCTTGGATGAAGGGGTCGTATCCCGGTCAAGTCCTCTCTGCTGTTGGGATAGATGGGAACGATGGCATTTTTCCAATAGCATATGCCATTGTGGAAAAGGAGTGCACTCGGACTTGGCAATGGTTTTTGGAACTTCTAGATGATGATATCAACATGTCAGAGTATCGCGGCTTGACAATTATGTCTGATAGACAAAAAGTAAGTATAATTTTAGCAATCTATTAAATTATAATAATTGATTATGATCGTTGCTAATAATATTTAAATATTTCAGGGGTTAAAAAATGTCATGAGAGATATGTTTGTATTTGCTGAGCAGAGATGTTGTGTCCGACACATGTACACAAACTTTAGGAGCAAGCATAGTGCTTTAAGCCTTAAGCAGCTTGTTTGGAGTGCAGCCAAGTCAACCCACCAATCAGATTTTGTAAGAAATATGCAACAGATTCATGATGAGTCTGAAGAGGCATTTAAATGGCTGCATGAGAGGCCATTTCCAGAGTGGTCAAGGACATTTTTTTCAACTACATCGTCTTGTGACATGTTGACAAATAATTTATCAGAATGCTGGAATAGGGATATTCTTGAAGCGAGACAGAAGTCAGTCCTACAATGTATTGAATGGATTCGAGTAATGTTGATGCAAAGAATGCAAAAGAGGAGAGATTGGATGAGGAAGAAGGAAGGTCCTCTTTGTCCGAGGATCCAAGCTAAGTTGGAAGAAAACAAGAAAGAGGGATTTGCTTGCATTGCTATATGGTCAGGTGGGCCAAAGTATCAAGTTCAGACAATAAATGGAAGGCAATTTGTGGTTGATATGGAAGCTCGTTCTTGTTCATGTAGAAGATGGGACCTAACAGGAATTCCATGTGGGCATGCAGTAAGATGCATAGAGAACCAAAATGGTGTGCCTGAAGACTTTGTAGCACCTTATTATAAGGTTGAAACTTACCTTAAGGCATATGGCCACACAATAAATCCAATCAATGGACCTGACATGTGGCCTTCGAGTTCTGACCCACCAGTGGTGCCTGCTCCTTATGTGGCTAAAAGGGGGAGAAGACAAAAGGTAAGGAGGAAAGAGGCTGCAGAACTTGAATCTCAAAACCAATCACACAAAAATACAAGGATGTCAAGAAAAGGGGTGAAAATGACGTGCAAAACTTGTGGACAAGAAGGCCATAACTCTAGGAGGCATGAAAATGAGCAAGGAAGTCAACAAGCCAGTCAATCTGTAGGCCAAGATGCTAGCCAAGTTGTTAACCAAGCTCATATTCAACCAAATCAAAGGATTTCAAAGTTACCTGTAAGTTAAATTTTGTACTTGCTTTTTTTTTCTAACGAATATTAAATGTAAGTTTTATTATGCTCATATTTTGCAGGTGAAGAGAAAAATAGTTGAGCAAGGCAAAAACTAGAAACTTGCATATTGAAGAACCTCCTAGAAAGCAAGGCTGATTATGTTAGGAGATGTTGCAGTGTTCTTGGATATCAAGCTCTTAGGAAAATGACTAGTTATCTATTGGAACTTAATTGTCTTCGGAAGTTATTGTTTTCTTGTGTTTAATTTGTAAACGTGGTCTAGTCTATGAGACTACTAAATCTATTTCTATTTAAATCTTGAACTTGGATATTTAATCTTCGTTGCTCTCTGTTTCTTGCTCTCTATTTCTCAACTTTTATTTTTTGTCTTGTTTGCTTTCTTTTGTTTATCGCAAAAAGTAGCATAAAAGTTAGTAGAGATGCGGTTGTGTGTTTCCGAGAAAATTCCGGCGAAAACTGATCGGAAGTACCATAAGTGTACAACTTAGTATAGTTCAGTTATCATAAAGGGAAAAAAAATAGTTTAGTGACCATAGACAAAAAAATAGTAAAGTTTAGTGACCATGGGTGTTTTTTACCCGATACCCAGCTAAGCAAGTAATTACTAGAATACCCTCAGGCTTACAACGAAAATAGAAAATAAAACAAAATGGCCTATTAACATGATAGATGGCCCGTAAATACATAAAGATAAGCTGGTGGGCTTCCAACAGCCAGCCCAACTCCAGCTCAGAATTAATTCCCCCAAATGACAAGTCAGCCACTTGTCTTGGTCGTCCTTTCCATGCTTCCCCTTCTTCCGTAGAAATTCCCAATTCTCCACCAACAATCCCTAAATTCGAACCTCCAGAATTGGCCATGAAATCATCCATGCAACACTACGATTCTCGCACTATAAACTTAAAGGCGAAAAGGCCATAGTCGTCAACGCAAACCGATTCCTTATAAATTATAATGGTCAAAATTAAATAAATTATAATAATTCCATGAATTACGAAAAACAAGTGAAGGAATACACTGAATGGCTCCAAAATAAAATTCCACTACGTATTTTTACCTAATAATTGACGTTCAGTTTGTCATCTCGTCCCCTTAATTAGTTGTCAATTGACATGATATCAAGCTTCCGCGGCAATTATGATCAAATTAGAAGAAAATTTTCTAGCTTAACCTAACACATAATTCGAGTTTGAGCTACTAAAAATGTGATGAGAAAGTTTTTATAGTTTAAGTAAGAGATATCGAGTTCGAGCTATTGAGAATACAACAGTCTTAAATACTCGTTAAAATAATTTTGCCATTATTCAAAAATTCTACATGTCAACATGTATTAGTTGGTTCAGTAGATATTATGAATATTAGGTAGTTTAAAAAAATAATAACGTTAACCTTTACGTTTCCGGTGCCAAGTATAAATTGAACGAGCCCTCCAATTTCTGTGTCATCCCACATTCGTAGTCACTCACTTTCTAGCTACCCTACTTGAGATCACCAAATTAGAAGCTTCTCTTGTCCCTAAAACAAAAACTACCTCTTCCTCTTCCCCGGTCGTCAAGCAAGTTCGGACTCTCACAGCAAATATAATCTATCTCCATCAATGGACCAAAGTCATCCTCGGAGCGACGTCGTAACAACAATTCCGAGACTCCAAAACTACGTAATGAGCTTGTTGGCGTACAATAGCCTCATAATTCTGGTGGCCCGCTTCCAGTTTTTCCAACTTGAGAAGCTTTACAGAGAGTACAAGGGAAGAAGCCGTGGGTCCCTCGGGCGACAGTATCTTAACCGTGCGCCGGTCGTCCAGGCCCGTGCATGGACGACAGGACGTTGACGGCTTTAAATTGTTCGGTGTACAACATGAGGTGTTTTGCATGGGCCAAGCAGCATCAAATTTCTTCGATGGTGATGGAGAAGTATATATATATATGTACATTTAAACTTGCTTCATATTTCAGGCCCATAATCATGTGTCTGACGTTTATTGTATACTTCGTCTATATACCTATAAAGTCGAATAATTTGGTTTTCCGAATGGCATTTTATGTAATGACACAAAAAGAACGTCGGTTAGGTCGGCGCACATGGATTTAAGTGGGTCCATTGGTCGAGAAAGCCTACTTGTCCGTTGGAAAGAGAGAAAACAAACAAACCGACTTGTCCGGAATTTACATGACCATGTCATTTCCAAAATCCTCAACTCAGGACATGGGAATTTGCAGAGATAAGAAGCTAAAAAACGACTAATCTAATCTTCCTCGGTCAGCCATTTCTTGGGATTATAGCCATCCTGCTGCCGTTCTGCACCTGCCGGACAAACTGTCCCTTAACACGAGGACGCTGCTCCGCCAGTTTCTTCCGGCTCTGGTATCGAACCTGCAACGGTGAAATTTTGTCAGGAAAGTAGAATGAGGGCTCTGAGCTGATTTCTGGAAGTTCTGCATAGCTCAAATGGGCGGGCCCTTTTTTATGCCTATGCACCTTGACCGTCACTGAAAGATGTTATTCCTTACCTTTTTCTCGAAGCAACGATCCTTTCGCTTCAGTCGGAACTTGGTTAGAGCAGCTTCCCTCTGGCTGATCCGCTGTGGGTCCATCCCCCACATCCCGTCACGCTTAAAGATGATCTGGTCGTTAAGACTTTCTGGAGCCGTGGACTTCTCAGCTGCCCTATCATTTATGCTGCATAAACTTTCATAAGCACCGGAACTTTTATCGTTTGCTGAACCATTGCACAAGCTACTACTAGCACTCTGATCACCCATGTTGGAGCCATGCCTCTCTTTTTCCACTGGTTCAGCCTTATCCTTCTGACGAGATGAATTCTGGTCAACTAAATGATTTGTGGTCGTCTCATCCGAGAATTTCCAGTTATCTTTTGTATCTGTATTTTCCGGATCAGAACAGATTGAAGCACTAGAAGGAAACTGGGACTCCCGGTTGCCAAAAACTTTAGGACTCCATGTTGGAGACAGACTCGCTTTTTTTGGATAATATAAAGGTGGGCGAGCATGACCATAACCGGTGTAAAGGCTATCCACCCTCATCCTAGGCATTGATATAAAAGAAGACTGAGGGGACGAGTGTGCTAGACAATCTCGATCAGATTGACCAATAGCCAGAGTCGTCGATGTTTCTTCGTTAGCGGTTGAAGCAGAAGGATGCTGTGAAGAAACAACATTTACTTTCTCAGGGACTTGGTCGAATGACAGCTTCGGAGACTTGGGGTCCTTCACATCAGAACAGATGCTGCTTGATGTAGGGAAAAATTGCTGCAATGTCTTGTTATTATACCTGTTACAGCCAGCAAGTACAGGGAGATTAACAGGAGACTCTGCCAGCGAGATGAATACAATTATTCAAACTTCATGTATTCACCGATTGATGTTTTTGTTTCATCAAAGTCCATACAAAGCATGGATTAGTCCTAGTTCTTCCTCGAGGCACAATTGTTGACCAACGGGAATCTAACACTTGTACCAGCAGAGAAACATACATCCCCGCAGACAAGGGAGGAGATCTGTCGAGCAAATTAAGAAAGATATATAGATGGGCTTCTTCTTCCCGAGAAAATTTAGGGACAACCCAAATCATTATCAAGACTGCTTTTTGAAAATCATTATCAAGAGATGTCTCAAGGTAATAAGAAATTGACTTACCACGAGAAGGCAGAAGCGTGGGAGTGGTTTAGTGCTTGCCTTTCATCTACCCCTTGATTGTTCGTGCTAGTGGGATAAATTTTCTTAAGAAACTTGTTTGTGCCATCATCCAAACAAGAGCTGCTCCCATGAGTGTGCTCGCGGACATTGTCAAATGCACCAATCAAATCAATAGCTGCATTTGGAGGCTCAATTATTCGGTCATTGTGGCTTCGGATGACATCAGCATTTGCTCTGAAATATTCTGTTGCGATGTTTGAATCTTGAATTGCCTTCACCGTAGCAGTTTTTCCTTCCAGTCTCAAAGCACTAGCACAATATGCTTCATTGCATGATGCTGCCTCGTGTGCCAAGTTGTTCGACCATTCTGCAACAAATAAAACAACTTCCTCATTGATCAACAGATACTCCAAAGGATTGATTTTGTTCTACAAGTGCATAAATAAAGAATCCCTGCATGACATGAAACATAGATGACATACCTCTATTAATACTCTCTGGGTGCATTAATCTATCACCCAAATTAGCACATCCTTCGAGCTTCTGTCTTTTTACACTGCTCAAATTCAAAGGAGAAGTAGACTTCCTCACCAAAAGCCCCTGCATATTTGCCACACCAGTACTCTTGAGTTTAAGTGCAAGGACCTAACAAAGCTCGGAGAAGAGGAGGAAAAACATGCAATCTCTTGATGTAACTTCATGAACCAGACCTAACTGCAAGAAACTTTCCACAAACTGTAGGTGGCCTGACTGATACATCATACATTTTGTCATGGACCATGATGCACTTATAGCTTACTAAAATCTTGAACAAGTTAACAACCTTACAAACACAGACGACGAAATCAATAACAAAAATCAGGAACTATGAAGGGAAGGGGTAAGATAACGTTCAGAGTGATCTTCCCGCAGAAAATTAAAATATCATATCTTATGAGATCAAGATGACCCAACACTCACAGGAGCATCATCACTCTCTTCCTCAGCACAGTCTTTGTTCTTTGTTGAAGAGGTTGCGCCATCACTTGAATAGTTGCTGTTTCCATTATTCTCAGATGTGGCTTCAACTTTTTCTGGCACCATCGGCGAACTCTGATGTAGTCCAGCATTTAGCTGACAGAGAAATACGACAGAACAAGAATGTCTCAATTGATATAGTCATGCATCAAGGAGAGAATGTATGCAAAAGAAACAGAACAAAAAGGAGAATAAGCGTACACTTTGCCTTCTCCAAACATGCTGCCACAAGTTTCTCAACTCATTCCTCCTGACAGGCTTGATAAGGAAATCTGCAGCTCCTTTCAACATGCACTTCAAAACCGTGCTGATTGAATCTTGCCAGGACATCACTGTACACACATTCGGTTTGGTCCCTTATTCAAAACCAGATTGGGATTGTGCTGAATACAGAACCGAGTCTAAAAAGATCCAAGAACGACTTACTTACGACAGGAATACTTGTAAAAACTTGATGCTCCATGATTAAAGTTAGAAGGGCGTATCCTGATATCGATGGGAGATCAACTTCTGTCAGTATGATATCTATGCTATGTGGTCTAGCCTTCAGGGTCTCCCATGCCGTTAGTCCATCAGGAACAGCAACAACTGCTTGGAACAAGAACAAGTACACAATTAGTTCCCAATACTACTCCAAGAGCATAACAACTCCAAACTCTCAATAAAACTCGGTACAAAGAGCAAAGGACATGCGAACGAGATGGTATCATCACGAAGCTGACCCTAAGAGCAGTGGAAATCCGGGAACGGAATATTTATCAACGCGGCCAACTATCAACTAATTCTCATTTGTCATGGCCGATCTTCTTCTTCTTCTTCTTTTCAGGCTGCAGATACAGATCCACAACGATCCGTACATATTCGCATTCTCTCTCACGAGGCCTGAGCTATAACTGCTAGTCACACTCAACTTCCCTACAGCATAAAATATCCAACCCCGCTAAAAAAGTCGTGTTCCTCGAATCTTCAACCTTCAAATCGATTCACTACTTATAATCTGGCCTTCTCTACCTTCCTTCTATTTGCACAACAAATAACAACAGAGCTTTATCCCATAAGATGAGATCAGTTCAGTTGCATAGATCCTCAAAAAAAATTATCAATATGGCCTCCTACTTCAAAACAAATGGAGGAAAAATAAAAACGAAATAACTCCAGAAGAAACCGTCTGGTAAATCGCTACACATTTCCTATTTAGCGTCAATTTCAACCAAAGCAACGTCGATATGGAGCTCAACTCCACTCACACGCAACAAAAAGAAAAAGGAAATAAAAATAATAAAAAATAAATAAAGAGAAGAGGAGAGGTAACTTGGCGATCACCTCGGTAACTGCATTTACGAAGGAGAGCGGTGATGACGTGGCGGGTGGAGTCGTCAGCCTCCACGAGCAGAACTCGTAGCACCATCCTCTCCGGTAGGAACTTCTCCCACCTCACCACCTCCCTCGACGACGAAGACGCCCTCCCGACCTCCCCCTCCGCCTCCTCCTCGTCGTTATTATTATTATCAATTTCTTCGTCTCCTTTCTTCTTCTTCTTATTTTTCCAGTCCTTCTCCTTCCCAACCTCCACCTCGTCGCTGCTTAATACTACTACCTCCCTCATTCGACCAGTAACCGCCTCGTTTTCCTCTTGTCCTCTTTTTTGCTATTATTCTAACTCTCGTTTTTAGTATAATAAATAAATGAAGAAATCGACGGGAAAATATCTCTTCCAGGTCCCGCTCTACTGTACACGCACACAGATTAAAAAGAGGGGAGACTTTTCGAGGATCAATAGGTGGGCCGCCATTGGTTACTGGCTGGCTCAGATGACGTGTCGCTATCTCCACCACTGGTTTATGGGCTCGCGTGGACACGTGTTTGGTGTGAGTCTCCCGGCGCGGGGTTGCCCAGGGGACGATATTTTTCTCGCAGGAGTGGGGCGCCACGTCTGCGGCGCGGGACCACAGCTTTCGTAATTCGTGGTGAAGATTTTGCCACGTGGTCTAAGTCTATCTTGCCCTTCAATTTCGGCGATTATTTTGTCATTCTCGCCCTCTCCGGGTGGATCTCGGATTATCTTAGATGGGTTCAGATATTTTTTTCCTTTTATTTGACAGGATGCTAACGATTTAATAGGCTTGGAGACTAGGGTTTCAAATTCAATAAATCATTAGGGTTTTGTGTGAGAGAGAGTAAAATCACCAATTTGTTCGATGAAAACCTGTGGTTGAGAGTATTGGATACTTTACGTGGTGGGAACTAAACTAATTTCATCACTAACCAACCAACCTTTTCATTTCATTTTCAACCAATCCAATTTGGACAAAGCTTATCATTTAATTGGACAAAGCTTATCATTTACGATGATCGCGAGATTGTGAGGGGAAAAGTATAATTTTGTACCCTGTGGTATCACATTTTTTGCGATAGGACTATGTAGTTTAAAAATTATTAATCAGGTCCAAGTTATTTTAATTTTTATCAAGCTACGGTCCCGCGCAGGCCCGGATAATTTCCGATCCTAGCTGGACTGCCACGATACTTTTTTTTTCTGACGTGGCAAGCGAATGGACAATTTTAATGATGAATCATCATCCCGATAAACCATTGGGATTGATTCGTAATTGCCCCTTCAAAATCCCCAATTTTGGTGATGAACACTAATTTCAATTTGAGATTTTTCTCTCTATTCTCTCCCGATACCAATCGATAACCACGATCATCGACGACCCTCGAAAGCCGTCTAACCCCGACAACCGGAGACTGAAAGGCCATCTCGGACATGGCCACCTCCGCCGTCAAGGCTCAGACTAGCCGCCACCTCATCTAAGCAACACACTTCCTGGAGTCCTCTCGCTTACCGTCTGGTGGTGGAGCGGAAGAGATGGTTTGGTGCTTGTCGGTCCAAATCGACCCAACAATGAAATATGTTGATTGGTGATGACTTACCGTCTCCCAGATCGACGTCCACCATCGGTCATCATCTTCAGGTTTGTCTTAGTCGATTGACGTCCATCGCCTTCAGTCTCCGGTTCTTCGATGGTCGTTGATGATCGTGGTTGCCGATAGGGAAATGAAAGACTTGCATCTCATTGTGGGCGTTGGTCTCCATTGGAACAAAATCAGAGCCAAACCTACTCTCAATTCAATCAGATTCAACCAGATCTTTTCCTCTCGCGGTAACCATAAACAAAGTGTTGGGGTTCCTACCTATAGAGATCGTAGCCAGCGGCGAGAGAAGACCCTCTGGAGGGCGTATGGATTTGATTTTCTACGGGTTTTATTTCTGTTGGATTTTGTAGGAACGTTTTTGGTGGAGGAGGGGAGAGAGGACGGAGGAGGAAGATGAGGAGAGGAAGAGAATAGAAACTTTTGGGATTTTTTTAAAATTTTTCTTCACGTCAACGCCATATGAGATGAAAATATGACCATTTTAATGACGTGGCAGTTCAGCTAGGATCGGAAGTCGCCCGGACCTATTGTTTGATAAAAATTAAAATAACTTAGATCTAGTTGATGAATTTTAAACTACATGGTCCTATCGCAAAAAATGTGATACCACATGGTATAAAATTGTACTTTTCCCTATTCTCTTTCCACACACTACTTTCTTCGCGGCCGGACAATCTTTGCCCATAGGTTAGTCGTTTCCTCGAAAATTAAATATTGAGTTATTCATTTTGGGAACGAGAACAAAAACAAACATAATCGCACAAGATTGTTATCTTTAAATACCGAACTAGTTATGCATCAACAATAATCAAATCAACATTTATTTTTATTATCTTCTATTCAATATGCTATTTTTATAAGTTGTTTATTATCAGCTGAAAATCTAAAAAATAATTCAAAATTCAAATTTGTACACAACCCAACGGGAGAAAGTAATACAAATAAATTCAGAAAAATCAACCTTTTAAACTGTTCGAAAAGATGATATCGCCACTTTGTAATTGTAGCACATATTGAAATATATACGGACACGGTCGTTTAAAAATAAAAAATTGCCTTCAGGTCCCTGGTGTTTAACAAAATACTCGGTTTAGTCATTACTGTTTTCAATAACCTTTATGGGTCCTCCTATTTTGAAATAATGCACCTCTCAGGTCCTTATCGAACTCACCACTAACATTAGCGGTTAAAATAATTTTTTAATGACTATTTTACCCTTCTGAAAAACAAAAATTCACTGGTGATGTGGAAGAGACGATTGCAACCTCCGGCCATCTCCTTCCCGGACCCCAACTTCAGCCATCTCCCAAAGAGTAGGTGGAGAAAATCGAAGCTAACCCGGTGATGTTGAAGAGACAATTGGAAAAGAGACAAAGTATTCGCGGTCGGAGGTTCGAGGTTGGAGTCGAAGGTTCGAGGTTGAGGTCAGAGGTTCTCCCGACCATCGGCTCTCCTTTTCCGACCACCACCACCCTCCTCTGCTGCGTCAACCACAACCACCACCACCATTGTTGAATGCCCAAGCCGATTTTGAGAACCTACGTTGCTTCTAATCCAGAAATCGAACATCGAAACGAAGATTGAAACAAAGCTGCTCCATCCAATTTCAAGCCGTCGCCCTTGAAACAAAGCTCCTCTGTCCAATTTCAAGTCACCGGTCGTCGTTGGAGCCAAGAGATAGTGAGGTCGGAGCTGGGCTATGTTGGAGCAGGTCCTTTGCCCTTGAAACAAAGCCCTCTTCCTCCCACTTGCAGTTAGGGACAACATCTTGGTCTGGAGCAAGTGGGCTCGAAAAATACTGGATCTAGGACCAGGAAACTCACCGTTGATGACAACGACGTTATCGGCCTGGGTTTTCCCGGTCCTCACTGTACCGTAGATGGGACCGCTCTCTGACATCGTAGACGGATTTTTCCGGTCCTCACTGATTTCGCTTGCCCGGCATCTTCACTGATTTCGCTTGCTCCACGACGGCGAAAATGGAGGGGAGGAGAGAGGATTCGTGTTTTTGTATTTTTTTTAAGGGTATAAAGGTCATTAAAAAATTATGTTTGACTGTTGACATCAGCGATAAGTTCGGTAGTGATTTGAGAGGTGTATTTTTCAAATTAGGAGGATCCATAAAGGTTAATCAAAATAGTAAGAACTAAACCGGATATTTTGTTAAATACCAGAGACTTGAGGATAATTTACCCATAAAAATATTTTATTTTTTTGAGAAATTTTATTTCGAGTGGCCAGGTCTTTTCTAATAAATGTGGCGTGTGAACAATGGACAGGGAGAGTATGTTTTTGGTGCGGGTTACATCATGGTGAGCACATGGAAATATCAAGAAAGGGCCAACTTCTCCACCGAGAGGCGACGTTGTGGTGATTAAAATCCATGGTCGATTTTGAAGACCGTAAGTTCAACGAAATAAAATCCATGGTCGATAAACCATTAACATCCGAGACGACGGTGACATGGTCCGATCCGTTACATTTGCAATAAAGCTCGTGCTACTTGGCCTCTGTTGTTGGATAAAAAAGATTCTCCATATAAATAATAAGCGAGAGGGACAACCGTGGAGAAAGATATCAACAAATCTAAGATTTTCCTTCTAAAAAAACAAATCTACGATTTTTGATAGTGCTAGATGCGGCTGGGAGTATTTTGTGCATTTTATTCTGAGTCGGATGAAAGAACGGTTGATATGGTTGAACTCAACTCTCAACGTATGTGGACAGGACCTGAGATTATATCTGGAATCAATGGTGCAGTAGGTGGGAGCGACATTGCGACTATAGGCTGCTGTTTTTCTTAAAAGGTGTACTCATACTCCTATATAAATACGAAACAACAAATTCGAGTACATCAGAAAAATGACCAATCCATATCCTATCCTCTTAACTAAAGGGCCATGAGGCTCCTCGTTGGTCTCAGAAATAGGATCCCCTCTTTTGAGGTTGTGCCTGCCGACCTCAGCAAAATACTCTTGCGGTAAAACCCAGTGGGAAAATCGCAGGAGAGAAAGATCACACCGGCAAGGTCAAAGTGACCCGCCTTGACGTAAATACCGCTAAAACTAATCCCCGCATATCATCCTTGGAGGCGCGAGTACATCGAAGGAGGCTAACTCCCCGTAAGTCATCAAAGTATACCTCGCCAGGTATGCTCGATGCTAATCTCCTAGTCCCTCGCTAGCAGCTCCCTCGCACTGAAGCCAGTGGGTGGGCACAATCCACATCTCATCCAACCAATAGAATGGACAAAGACGAATCCACCTCTACCTGGATTCTCCAGAACCCCTCTCCCACGTCAGCTCGAGTCCAAGATCAAAGCTCATAGCTCTGCAGTCAAGGAGGTACAACTCCCAATGCCGGACAAATTTTGGATACAAGTAGTATTGACGGACAAATGAGCTTTGAAAATTGAGTCGAGTTCAATACAAGAAGGTGGTGCTTCTCCCACCCAGAAAACTATTGAGTTCGAGATCAACTAATAATTCCCTCCAAGCTACAATCGAACTATAGTTCAACGGAGTTCTCCACGTAATTATATCTCGAGATATTACTTAATAAAAATACATTTGTCCGGAATCATCCGTCCAAAGCAGGAAGAACACCTTGTTCTGGTCGTGAAAATGCAGGCCAATCGAGGGCCGACCGACAAGACATACGAAAAACACAAAAATCATAAAAAACAGACATATCACAAAAGAACATTAAGGAGACTAAAACAAAAGGCAAACCATAGAGGGGCTGGTGAGGGTCACGAAGATCATCAGCCTCCTAGTTGTTATACAGATACAGAATCACTCATTATATATAGAAAGACTCAGGTGCCTATTAGAAGAAATCCCGTCCTGAAAATGTTTCTGGTTTCCAACTCAATGAACAACAGTTAATTGTTTTCACACGATACCGGCCTATGCAGATCAGTAGCACGAGGGGCTCAGTTGAAGCATCACCTGCTTTTTCTTTTGACTCTTTGACGGGTACAGTTTTGTTTGTGTGAGTTTGCTAACATTTGCTTTAATAGTGTGATTGGATGGAAGCAAAGAATGGGGAGATGGATAAATGAGGATGAATTGTGCAAAGAAATTGAGGGTACTAAGTGACAATTTATTCCAATTTCGTTTTACCATTCCAAATACACCCTACAGATCAAATCACAGAAAATTTACACACAATATCAACGACAGTAGTTCTGCAAATCTCGGTACCCATGAGCACTCAAGCTTTCTGAGGTTTATCAGCTAATCAGTAATCACCTCTTGGACTAGCTTTGAAGGTGTCAAATCGAATCCATATCCTACAACCAACAGCTCAAATGAAATGAGATGATTACGAACTTCTGGCACAATGCCGGTAAAACCCGACACATGCAACAAAAACTGGTACAAAGTAACACTAACTCTTCAGTTGGACACCCCTGCAGAATCTCTAATACTTGCTTCTGTGCGAAATACCGGGCTAGGCAAAACTTTGAAAGGTACTGGGCATTAGGCATGAAGAAGACTCGGCCACTGGAGCACATATCAGGATATTGTCAGCAGTGAAGCGTCTGCCCGTATTTGTCGATGGTAGAGAGGAACTGTGGATCGGAGATCATGTGTAAGCACTATTGGTGTAGAATGATCCGTCACTTTTTCCGAACCTTCTAAGAGCCATTGGCCTTCCATTTATTGACTGCAAAAGAGTAGACATAGAATGAATACCAGAAGACACCTGGGTATAATGAAAATCACAAAGGGTGGTTAGTTGAGCAGTATTGAACTTAACCTTTCTAGTCATTGACATAGCAGCCTCGAGTTCTTGCTCGGTGTTGTATGAAACAAATGCATAAACACGAAGCCTTCCTGTCCGACGATCATGCACAACTCTCACGCTGGCCACCGCCCCAAACTCTCTGAAAATTTGCCAGACATCATCAGGCCTCGTTGACCAAGGCAGATTCCCCGCGTACAACTGGTAAGGGCCTTGGTAGATCGCAGAGGTTACCGTCTTCTTATTCATCTCGACCTCATTCCCACGCCCCATTTCGGTCGAAAACCTGACCCGAATCTCCCTCCCACCAACGTCCTTCAAGGAAACAAGAGCATACATTAATTAAACTTTCAGAATCGGGAAACTGCAGGGGTTGAAAGAAGCTGGCAGAGATATGAAACTCAACTGTTCCTTCGAGTCGAGCCATTGCTTTCTTCGCATCATCTGAGGAGGCCATAGTAACGTAGGCAGCCCCTTTACTTTGCCCAGTGCGAGGATCCTTGGACACCTGAAACCATCAGCAACCGTCAGTATCTTCGTATCCAACTCAAATCCGCAACGAATAGATAAATTCTCCACACTAACACCGTACCTGAACTGAAGTAACCGTCCCGAACGGGCGGAACATCGCTGCAATTTCAGCAATATCGAAGCTCCTCGGAAGATTGCACAAGTAGAGCTCGCACGGTCTACTATAGTTCATGGTACTCACCGTCCGTTCGTAGTCCTCCACCTTCCCCTCCCCGGCGTCGTCCCGCATCCAAATCCCCTCTCCGTTTAGCTCCTCGGAGCGGGAAGTGACGTGCTCCCGCCCCGGGAAAGCGAGGAGAGGTTTCGAACCCCAACGTCTTTGTCTCTCGTCGGCGGCCACCAGCCGGCGGGGAGCGAAGTGGGAGGTTACACATTGAGAGGGGGAAAGCGAGGAGAGGAAGGGAGGTGGTGCGGTTTTGTTTTGGAGGAGGAGGGAAGGAAGAAGGGGCCGGCCGATGGTAGCCGTGGCCATTGTTGCTCTTGTGGATATGGTTTGGTTTGGGTTTTGGTTTTCTGAGATGGAGGGTTTTGGGTTTCGGTTTCCTCCGAAGTCTGCCGATTTATTTGGACGGTCAAAAACGAATCGATCTTTTTACTGTAAATCAAATGGATTTACAACCACCAAAATTTCATAAAACGTCCCTCGAGAATTTTTTTAGTTGAAAGTGAAACCACGCTTTTAAATGATTTTTTTTTGTATTTAACATGATTGTATTTTTAAAAATTTTGAGATCTCTTAATTAAGTTATTACGTAGTTTCGTTTTGCCAGACCATTAGTTCGTGGTTCTAAATTTTCTGATTAGATGGCAAAATTTTAACATGATTCACAACCAAGTGATAGTCACTTACTTATTATTTCATGTATTATGTTAATTCACTAATTTTATCTGTGTGTAATATCGTTGACCCCAATCTAGACACTGTCAATTTTTTCCGGGTCTAGATTGGAATCCAAAGACTCTCAAATTTGTCCATTTTTCTGTAAATTACTGAAGTGAAATGTCATGTAATAAAATTAATGACGTGACATATTATATTTAATGATGTGGTATGACATGCAAAATATTCATAGAATTCAAATTTGCGGGTGTCATTTCTGATTAGAGAATTTATAAACCTCTATCTTCTTAAACTGTATTGATTGAACAGCCGGACCATCACCTGGGAATATATAGCCGCCAAAAATTCATATTTGTCTAGAACATCTCCCACTCGTAAGACTACCCACATCAGCAACCCATCCAATCCAGGTCACGGAATAAATTATTAATTTCTCTCTCTTCCATACCCAATTCCTATCCAATCCAATCCGCTTACATATTTTCTACTCACATCAGCAACCCAGTTCACAGAATAAATTATTAATTTCTCTCTCATCCACATATTATCTACTCTCATTTGTTTAGATTAAAAATATATATTACGAAAATAATTATGTTTTCAATAACACGATATTCGTTTCTAAACTTTTGCCACAACTTTTTATTCCGGAGTCCAATTGAGTTGATTCAAGTTGCTTTATGAAGGTGGGACATATATCTATAACTTTTTAGTTTATGACTTCTCCAAATTCGAAGTATAAGAATGTCAAAAATATATTTGAAGTCAATAGTCGAGCGAGTTACGAGTACGAGTTTCGATTTGGGAGCCACAACTTTTTATTCCGTAGTCCAATTGAGTTGATTTAAGTTGCTTTGTGAAGGTGGGACATATATCTACAACTTTTTAGTTTATGACTTCTCCAAATTCGAAGTATAAGAATGTCAAAAATATGTTTGAAATTAATATTCGAACGATTTAGTTATGTCAAAAATTGGAATACAAATTGTGAATCAAAATATGTCAATATTGGGCTCTATTTTTTATAGATATTAAAAAAAATAATTTTAATTTTGTTAAAGATAACTTCAATTTTTATAACTACACAAATCTTATCCGAATAAATCTATTTTTACGAATAATATTATAGCAAGTGGAAATAACTAGATAGTTAGATTATTGAAAAGAAAAAAAATTGACCAACCAATCCGCTCGGGAGCGGGATTGGCTGGCCAATCCGCTCGGCCGAGCGTTCATCACTTCTTTTCTGTTTTTTTTTAAATCATTAAATATTGGCCGAGCGCTCGGCTCGGCCAACTGCTGTAGGTAGTCTAACTGTTTAAGTGCAACTAGAAAGCGATATCATTTAGTCAAAGAATTCAGTGGAGTTTAACCAAATATAAAATACTAGTAGTCTATGTTTATCAAACTAAAAGGACTTGTTAGTATATAACCGGATAAATTTGATGATCGATATCAAACAAGTAACAAAGTTAAGTGACCAGTACTAAAGTTTACCTCTCTCTCTCTCTCTCGCTCTCCTGAATCTGGAATTAAACTTCAACCCCAGTCCTCTCCATCTCGGATCTCCGCCCTCCACGATCCATCTCCCGCCACACACAAAAAAAACGACAATGCCGTCGACGCCAACTGGTTCCCTACCTCCGCCGACGCCGACGTCAGCGCCCTCCCCGAAGCTAAACGACAACGAGCAGGGGGACGGCGCCCCGACGGTGAAGTTCGGGACCGCGGAGGCTCTCTCGCGCGTGCGATCCCTCACCGACGTGGGGTCCATGACGCGCCTCCTTCACGAGTGCATCGCGTACCAGCGCTCCCTCGACGAGCGGCTCGACTCGCTCCTCTCCCAGCGCGTGGACCTCGACAAGCACCTCGCCGATCTCCAGCGCTCCGCCGAGGTCCTCCACATCGTGAAGTCCGAGTCCGACCAGGTCCTCTCCAACGTGTCCTCCACGTGTGACCTCGCGGACCGCGTTAGCGCCAAGGTCCGTGAGCTCGACCTCGCGCAGTCGCGCGTGTCGTCCACGCTCCTCCGCATCGACGCCACCGTGGAGAAGTCCAACTGCCTCGATGGCGCACGCGCCGCCCTCGCCTCCGAGGACTACGAGGCCGCCGCCGCCTACGTCAGGACCTTCCTCGGGATCGACGATAGGTACCGCGACTCCGGATCCGAGCAGCGGGATCAGCTGCTAGGGTTTAAGGCGCAGCTGGAGGGGATTGTGAAGCGGAAGATGGCAATGGCGGTTGATCAGCGGGACCACCCCACGATCCTGAGGTTCGTCAAGCTGTACTCGCCTCTCGGGATGGAGGTGGATGGGTTGAATGTGTATGTAGGGTACTTGAAGAAGGTTGTCTCGATGCGGTCTAGGCTCGAGTTTGAGCATTTGGTTGAGTTGATGGAGAATGTGGGCGGGGATCGTGGTGGCGGAAAGGTGAACTTCGTTACGTGCTTGACTAATTTGTTCAAGGACATTGTGTTGGCTGTGGAGGAGAATGATGGGATACTGCGGGAATTGTGCGGGGAGGACGGGGTTGTTTATGCGATCTTGCAGCTGGAAGAGGAGTGTGATTCGAGGGCGTCGTTGATTGTGAAGAAGTATATGGAGTACAGGAAGTTGGGGAAGGTGTCTTCGGAGATCAATGCTCAGAATAAGAATCTGCTCTCTGTTGGTGGTGCAGTTGAAGGCCCGGATCCAAGAGAGATTGAGATGTATTTGGAGGAGATTCTGTTGTTGATGCAACTGGGGGAGGATTATACCGAGTTTATGGTTTCAAAGATTAAGGGGTTCAGTTTGGCTGATCCCGAGTTGGCAACTAGGACAATTAAGTTGTTTAAGAGTGGAAGTTTCAGTAAGGTTGTTCAGGATATTACCGGGTTCTATGTGATCTTGGAAGGGTTCTTTATGGTTGAGAATGTCAGGAAGGCTATTGGGATTGATGAGCATGTCCCTGATAGCCTCACAACTTCAATGGTGGACGATGTGTTTTACGTCTTGCAGAGTTGCTTGCGAAGGGCAATTTCCACTTCCAACATTAGCTCTGTGATTGCTGTCCTGAGCGGTGCCAGCAGCTTGTTGAGTAACGAATACCATGAAGCTTTGCAACAGAAGATGAGGGAACCAAATCTGGGTGCAAGGCTGTTCTTGGGTGGTGTTGGAGTTCAGAAGACGGGGACCGAGATCGCTACTGCACTCAATAATGTGGATGTGAGCAGTGAATATGTTGTGAAGTTGAAGCATGAGATTGAGGAGCAGTGTGCAGAGGTGAGTAACAAATCTAACTACTCCAGTGAACAAGAGATTGCCTTTATGGCATGCCGAGACATTATTTGCTATTTTTCTCTTTTGCAATCAATTAATTATCTCATGGATGGTGGAATGCTTACCCTTTTGTGATGGTTCAAATAAATAGACTCAGCCGCCGAACTAAAGACATGAAAAATCAAAGAATCTAGTTTACTCTTCAGGAAATATTTGCTCTTGATAACTCAGAAGTGATGTAAAAACACAGCGAGTCAGTGATTCGCCTCATCTGCTTTTTGAAGTTTCTGGTCACAAAATCCTCATATTAGAGCTCAGAATAAACAAACAGAGAATAGAGTGTTTAGTATGAAATAATCCTCGAGAGCCTGGAGAGAGTAAAGGAGTTAGTTTTCCCAAGATCCCACAAAACTATTGTTCACTTACTGCCCTCATGCGTGATTTCCAATTAGCTAGAGTTAGCTACTGTGGAACTCCTCAAGGGCACCATATAAATTCTGTTTGTGTCGTCGTTCCTGTTTGCTGTCGTTCCCTTGCAGTATTTCTGCCAGTTAAGATGTAGTTACCTGTCTTACAATGTTCTGGAGGA
This sequence comes from Hypericum androsaemum, assembly GCA_963995505.1. Taxonomy (NCBI): domain Eukaryota; kingdom Viridiplantae; phylum Streptophyta; class Magnoliopsida; order Malpighiales; family Hypericaceae; genus Hypericum; species Hypericum androsaemum. The sequence continues at coordinate 4,710,296 of OZ023185.1, read as the reverse complement.
CCTGGGTTATTACATCTTAGGAGTTCTGCAACAGGCTTCGTTTGGCCGCTTTACAAGCTGCACTCTACAAATTGTATTTATGTTGGACCTCTGGATCGATTCTTCCTATGCCTAGTGGTGTACTGTGTCGTCTTGCTTTATGACTCTTCCTTTCTGATTTCCGGTGTCAGCATTTAACTCCTGACTGATAGTGTAGTTAATTTAAGCCTTCATTTTACGACCTTAGAATTGCTGGAGAAATAAAGTGGATCAACATTGTTTTGCATCTGAGCATTTGAACTGACTTCTATATTGGTTTTTGCAGGTTTTTCCAGCACCAGCTGATAGAGAGAAAGTGAAATCTTGCTTATCTGAACTGGGTGACATGAGCAACACTTTTAAGCAAGCCCTCAATGCTGGCATGGAACAGCTGGTGGCAACTGTTACACCACGAATTCGACCCGTGTTGGATAATGTAGCAACCATCAGCTATGAGTTGTCTGAGGCGGAATATGCAGACAACGAGGTGAATGACCCTTGGGTCCAGAGGCTTCTCCATGCTGTTGAGACCAACGTCTCATGGCTTCAAACGCTGATGACTGCCAACAACTACGACTCGTTCGTACATTTAGCCATCGACTTCATCGTAAAGAGACTTGAAGTGATAATGATGCAAAAGAGGTTTAGCCAACTTGGTGGCCTTCAGCTTGACAGAGACATTAGGGCTCTGGTAAGCCATTTCTCGGGCATGACGCAAAGGACTGTAAGAGACAAGTTCACCCGCCTCACTCAAATGGCAACCATTCTCAACCTAGAGAAGGTATCCGAGATTCTAGATTTCTGGGGTGAGAATTCAGGACCGATGACTTGGAGGCTAACGCCTGCGGAGGTCAGGCGAGTGTTGGGTCTGAGGATCGATTTTAAGTCTGAAGCCATCGCCGCCCTGAAGCTGTGATTTTTGTGTAGTTTTTCTTTTCTCAAAATCCAATATAGTGTCATTTATTTCACGATGGTCAACAACAAAATTCAATTCAAGTCCATATCCTTCCCCTTATTGGGTGCTATTCTTTTTCTCAACTTGCTATATACAAAGAGAGATTTCCCTGCAGAATTTTCTTTTATATGGGTGGTTAATTATACTTTTGATATTTGGTATTCACCCGAGTACCATATAGTTTAAAATGCATCTAATGAGATATTTTTTCAAGTTAGCATTTAATGACATCTTGAATTTCGATAGGCGATGAGGTCAACGTCGTCGTCGTCTTCGGGGTACTGGGCCTTGTCGACGTCGGAGAAGCCGCAGCTGATCATAGTGGAGAAGAGGCAGGTGTTCCTGACCAGTTCGGCTGGAAGAAGAAGAGCCTGGCTCAGAAGATCAAGTCCCATTTGAAGAGGGCCATAGTTGGGCTGGGCGGAGAAGAGGGAGAAGGTAAGGAGGACGATGAGGTTAGTTTGGTCCAGCCTCCGGTTTGCCTTCTTGCTGCTCTTCCATTCACATTCCCCTATTACTATACTAACTTGGGTCGGACCTGACAAAAAATACGAATACCGTAGACCCTAACTCTAAAATGGACCAATACCTTACTCTAGACTCGGTCAAAATTAACGTATTGTAACCAAGTGCTGAAATTTGGTATACTGTTGAAAAGAGGAGGGAATCAAAAAGACGTAGAATTATACCGAGATAAATAAACAAGCAGGGTCATTCGGCCTTTTGTCTTGAGAACAGAAAGCCCACCGGAGGAGGAAGACATAATGAGTCAAAGCTGAAGAACCAAAATCCAACTAATGCAAGAGACCTAAATTTGTATGTCTCCTGCTTACATTACAACACATAAAAATAAGGGGACAAGTTATTTGCTTGTAGTTACTATTTTGAGCATTGCAAACCAACTAGAATCAAAGGACAAAAGCTTGTGTGTTAAAAATAAATAATGGATTTAGACATGGGCAGTGCCTTGGGTGAACTTGGGATCTTCGCATCTGTATCGGCCATCGGGGCCAATTCCAAAGCCTTTGGGGTCAGCAAAGACATTCTCAAGTAGCTGGCTGCGAGCTGGAACCGGGCTTTCATCCGCAAACTCGACAGCTTCCTCGACCAGCTCGTCGATCTTCTTGTTGATGGCCTTCAGTTCGGCCTCGTTGGCAAGGTTGTTCTCAAACAGGTACTTCTTCAAAGCAGTGATGGGATCTCTAGCAGCATATTTTGCCTTCTCAGCTGCCAAGACAGACCAAAAGCAGGGAGATTGACATTTTAGAAACATCCTGAACCGCTTTCAAGTGATTATCACTCAAAGTCCAGTAATGATATGTGTACTCTTCAACGAGTATAAAACGTTTCCAGAGACAGCCGATCTAATAAAAACTGTGAGCTAACTCAGGAAGCCGAAGACAAATATCTGGCTGGACCTACGATCGGTTGCAAATTCTTATCTGTTAGGATATTAATCTGAACTAAGGCGAATCCTTTTGTCACTTGCTGGCTCAACAAGACATGGAGAACCAGAGATATAATAATGCATATTTCTCGAGCCATGCACCAGAAAGGTTGGAAAAGAGGCAACAGACCAACGTTAATGTGGGTGATTTAAGGCAATACTATGTGACGGTGGGAATTTGTGGATGATTCAAAGTTCTCCATAAGATGCAAGGCAGGCAGATTCTAACTGCCCACGTAAATTTCCAACATCACCAAAGCCTTGATCGATTTGAAAGCTTGAAAAATATGCTTACCAGGATCACGAAGCTCATCAGGATCAGCCAAAGAGTGTCCTCTGAAGCGGTACGTCTCGCACTCCACCAATGTCGGACCTTCTCCTCTCCTAGCTCTGTCAATTGCCTCCTTAGCCACCTCTCTCACCTTGAGAACATCCATCCCATCTACATGGACACCAGGCATCCCGAAAGCGGGCCCCTTCTTCCAGATCTCAGGATCAGAAGTAGCCCTCTCGTGAGCCATCCCAATAGCCCACAGATTATTCTCCACAACAAAAATAATCGGCAACTTCCACAGGGCAGCCATGTTCAGGCACTCATAGAACTGCCCATTGTTGCAAGTTCCATCCCCAAAGAAAGCCAAAGTCACATGGTCGCAATCAGCCTCCTTCAGGACCTCCCTCCGGTACTTGGAGGTAAAAGCAGCACCAGTGGCAACCGGGATACCCTCGCCAATAAAGGCAAACCCACCAAGCACATTGTGCTCCTTGGAGAACATGTGCATAGATCCACCTTGCCCGCGACAGCACCCGGTGGTCTTGCCAAAGAGCTCGCTCATAACAGCGCGCGCCGAAACCCCTTTGCTCAACGCGTGGACATGATCGCGGTAAGTGCTGACAATAGAGTCCTCCTGCTTGAGGAGCTTGATGAACCCAGTTGAGACAGCCTCTTGCCCATTGTACAAATGGACAAAACCAAACATCTTACCCCTGTAGTACATCTGGGCACACATGTCCTCAAACGATCTCCCCAACACCATATCCTCGTACAACACCAACCCTTCCTCCTTTGTGATCAACTATTCCAAAAACAAACAAAAAAATAATAATAAAGTTCACAACTTTACACCAAAAAAAGGCCAAAGATTCCAACTTTCAAAATGGGTTTCGTTCCTCCTTTACCAGATTGGACGAGCTGGCATTGGCCTTCTTCTGCTTAACGGCGTCGGATAACGCGGCCGCCGCCACGGTGGATCTCCGATGCCAGATGGGCGAGTTCCCCAAGGTAGAGCTCAGGCGGAGCTTGTGGGACCCACCAAGTAAGGGGATGTTTGGCCTGTCGAAAGGCAAGGACTGAGGAGAAAGCTTGCCATGGGATCTGGATGACGTGGAATTCAGAGGCGAAGGCTGGAGAGATAGCTTGGTGGAGGCCGAGAAAGCCGTAGTAGCCATGGTGGGTTCCTCTCTCTCTCTCTCTCTCTCTCTCCCCCCTTCCTCTGTTTCTTTCTTACTCTCGCTGTCTCCTTCTTCTTCTTCTTGCCTTAGGTTTTGGGGCGTGTGTTTTATAGGGATGTGTTTGGTCGGAGGGGAAGTGGGAGTGTAGGAGGAAGGAGGCGGAGGAAACGAGGGAGATTGGCTTGGAAATAACCGTCTATTTCTGTGGGGATTTATTTATTTTGATTAGGATTTGGAATAAGAAATGAGGGAAAGGACACCCAACTTCCAACTGCACACAAAAAGTTGAGAGAGAGAGAGAGAGAGAGAATATGGAGGGAGGGAGGGGCTAATTTGGGGTTTCCGCCCCTGCTGCAATGCAGTGCAAGTGTTTGGTTGGTTTTGTTTGATAGGAAAATTTTGGTATTTTAGCTGATTTTTACGTATGATCATGTCATTTAAAATGGGGAAAAGTTCACATTAGTACATTGTGGTTTGCTCGATTATCAGAGATAGGTTTGTGGTTTCAAACTCATCAAAAAGGGTCATGTGTTTTCACGGGCTCATCAATTAAAGGCTTGGATAGCTCCCCGCGCCTAGTCAGCGTCCATTGGGCTCTCCACGTCAGAAACAACATTGTTTTTAATCTTATGTGGCACGCCAGGTAGGATTTTTTAACTCGAAAATGCTGATGTGGCAAGTTAAAATTTTCAAACAACCCCACATCATCATTTTCGAGTAGAAAAAAATCCTACACGGCGTGCCACATAGGATTAAAAACAATGTTGTTCTGACGTGGAGAGCCCAATGGACGCTGACTAGGCTCGGAGAGCTATCCGAGCCTTTAATTGATGAGCCCGTGAAAACACAGGACCCTTTTTGATGAGTTTGAAACCACAAACCTATCTCTGATAATCGAGCAAACCACAATGTACTAATGTGGACTTTTCCCTTTAAAATGTGTGTACATTTTTTTTCCTGTTTGAAATGACGAATAGCAACTCGGGCATCTGCCCGGACCTCTAGCTTTGCAAATCGTGGTGATAAAACAACATTATTTTTTGGTAATGTGGCGTGTCAGTTGTGCAAGTTGTACACTCTGATAATGCGTTATCGTGAAGATAAATTTCAAAATTACTTTATTTATAGTTTTTCAAAACCCCCAATTTAGATATAAAAAACGACGTCCTTCCGTCGCAGAGACCCGAACAACCTTCCCGAGTTGCCAAGTGTCATGTCAAACAAACCACATGTACGTATTTTAAACCTTATTTTAAACCTTATGATTCTCATTATTTTCAAGGTTTTTTTTTGAAAGATTTTTTAAACTACAAGAAGAAGAATAAAAGTTTTAAACAAAATAGAGTTGCACAACATAAATTCAACAGATTTACAATGAAAATCAGTATTTTGAAATTTTTTTCACCAATTGTAATGTAGATTATAAACCTCATTATGTTAAAGTGAAAAATTTCTTGTTTTATCTATATTTCTAATTGATTATTCTGATAATATTTTTAAAAGGTGATGAAGATTCTTAATGGTGATTATAATATATTATAATTGAGAAATCATAAAATAATTGATATTAAATTAATTAACGAATGAATTCGTTAAATCGTAAATACACTTACTTGTTGTAGTGCAGTATCCACATGATCGTAACAGATTTTGTCACTGGTCGGTTCTCGCTCACAATATATCGAAGTCGAGAATAATTTTCACGACTTTATCTGCCTCGGAGTCGAATCGAGAACTCATGGATCAAATTAATAATTTTCTCCCTTTTATGTGTGTCAATCCTCATCCCTTTCATCCCCATCTTCTTCTTTTATAAGTGGGGTAATTCCCCTCCACATCATCACCTATAGTGGGTGTCATGATATGTGGACAAGCTACACTTAGTAGCTTGTACACATATGAAGGTGAAAGTGGCAATAATTACCACCTAAACAAGGAGGAGGTGGTCCAAGCCCATATGGGAATTGTTGGATCATGGGTGTAAGCCCAACAAATGGGTATAAACCCAATATTCTCCCACTCACACATGATTCAACATAATCAATGTTCTCTCTTATTGTGTTTGGCAGATATTTCGTGCGACTAGCATACATCGAGTGCACGTAGCTAAACTCAAGAGCACATTTCGGTAACTTGAATGATAGCATCTCGATATCTCCATTACGTAAAGTATGCCTTACCCTAGGTCTCATCTCACATTCTTTGTTTTCACATGTGATTTCTGAAACAATCTATTCGTATTCACTATTATATTGCTCTCAACATAATAGGTGCACTAGTGAACCACGAAGCTTCTCGAATGTGATCGATAGAGAACTTTCTCCCTTAATAATATTTTTTTCTATCATGATCCAGCCTGCTTTTTTAGTCAGCCTTGCTAGGTCGAATCAAACCATGACCCTTTAAAGGCTTTCCAAGCTAGCAGCACTGAATCATATTTCTAAAATATATCTAGGATCTTAAGGGTAGAGTTCCGAAAATCATAGTTTTCGGAGTTGATCTCACACCAGGGAAACTGAAATCACTTAATAATAAATTAATTTTCCATCCATTGGTCGTAGAGCACACATGACACAATTCATGTGCTATGGTGTTCTTTTCTGTTAAAGGAGCACATGTCTCTCGCAAATAACACCATACTAGAGCATCAGCCTCGATGTTTTCAAACAACAGCTTTAGTCTACACAAAGACAGCTCTATGCTATCAAGACAGAATTATGGTAAGTTCTATTTACTTCTTACCATTAGATTCCATATAATTCTATAAGTTTCGAGAACTTATTTAATGTAGCAACTATTGCTTACACATAATCTTGCGCTTTAACAAGACTGTTTTTGTAGTTAAGCAAGACGACATTCATATTTTAGAACAGGCACTCGATATTTGACATGTTCTAAAAAATTACCTCATCTCAATCAAGAATCAACTCATGACTCCCACTGAGGTAAACACCCGTGTGAGTGGGCTACTTCTCTGTCCGACATGCATTAGTAAATATTACCTTAAATAACATTCACATAATACGTATTGCTGAAAATAACATTATATTGAACAATGAATTCTTTACAATATGAGCAAAAAAAAACACTAATACCTTTGCAAACCCAGGGACCTGACATATTTCTCAAACACATCTCTAACAACACCCTTGGTCATTGGGTCTGCGACCATATCTTGTGTAGATATGTGTTTTATGCTCACCTCCTTACACGCAACCATATCCCTAACAAAGTGACATTTGATGTCGACATGCTTTGCTCTGCTATGATACCTAGGATCTTTAGCAAAAGCTATCGATGCTTGATTATCGCAAAATAAGCTCACTAGTTCTTTTGAGTCGGTTAAGAATAAATGGCTCAAAAATCTCTTCAACCATACTGCCTCTTGCACAGCTGCTGCATAAACTACATATTCAGCTTCCATAGTTGACAGGGAGACACACGTCTGTTTCTTGCTACTCCATGAAATAGCACCCCTGCCAAGCAAGAAGACATATCCTGATGTAGATTTCTTCTCGTCCACATCACCACCCCAATCAGCATCGGTGTAACCTCTCAAAGTCAGGTCTTGACCTTGATAACACAGTGAGTATTCTGCAGTCGTATTCAAGTATTTCATAATTTTCTTGACTGCTTTCCAATGTACATTACCTGGATTAGACTGGTATCTGCTTGCTATCCCAATAGCATAGCAAATATCTGGTCTTGTACACAACATTGCATACATGAGACAACCAACTGCATTGGCATAAGGGATTTTCATCATATCCCTCTCCTGCTGAGCTATTTTAGGACACATGTCTTTATTGAGATGGTGACCTTTAACAATTGGGACATATTTGGGATTACTATCATTACAATTGAATCACTCTACTACTTTGCGGATATAGGTCTCTTGTGAAAGAGACAATAGCCTCTTTGAACGATTCCTCGTGATCTTAACCCCGAGTATGTAATCAACTTCTCCCATATCTTTCATTTTAAAGTTGGACGAGAACAAGCTTTGAGCTCGATTAGATATTCCATGTCATTTCCAGCTATTAGAATATCATCAACATATAACGTAATTATGACAAACTTCTTACCTGAGTGCTTAATATAGACACAATGATCTTCGTCTATCATTTTAAAGTCATACGACATGATCGTATTATAAAAACGAATATACCATTGTCTAGAAGACTGCTTAAGGCCATAAATTGATCTTTTTAATTTGTAAACCATATGTTCGCTGCCTTTTTGGATGTAGCCCTCTGGCTAGACCATATAGATTTCTTCATCCAGTTCTCCATTGAGAAAAGCAATTTTAATATCTATTTGATGCAGCTGAAGGTTCAAATTTGCCACTATAGCCAGAATAATCCTAATGGATGTGAATCTAACAACAGGAGCAAAAGTCTCTGCATAGTTAACTCCTTCCTGTTGTCTAAATCCTTGGGCAACTAAGCGAGCTTTGTACCTTTCGATACTTTCGTCTGCTTTACGCTTAATTTTGAGAATCCACTTATTCCCAATTGTCCTACGTCCTTTAGGTAGGTCAACTAGTCCCCAAACCTAGTTTTTATTCATGGAAGCCATCTCTTCCTCCATTGCTTTACCCCATTCATTCTTTTTGGGAGATGATAGAGCGTCAGAAATATTCTTAGGTTCATCTTCATCTTGTAGGATTGCTAAAAGAATCTCACTTGGACCATTATGTCTTCTTAATGATACCAAGAAAGTATTTGCAGCACCTTCAATCTCAAATCGTCGGCGTGGAATGCTAGTTCTTTTAGTTCTATGAATTTCCCGATTTCGATAAACACCTCTCATGTATTCATCATAACCTGGAATCGTACTCCCACTGAAGCGAAAATCCAGACTCCCACTGGAGTTCGGAATTGTACTCCCACTAAAATGTTGATCATTTGGTTCATGAACTTCTGGATCAATTTGAGATGGAAAATCTTGATTTTCCTCCTCCACAATTCTCCCACTCTGATGGAGTGATCCAGATGATTCTGGCTCATTAACTTCATATAAGGCAAGATCATGACTCACCTCTCCCAATTTTGGAAAATCTTTTCCAAGAACGTGACATCTCGTGATTCAAATTCTGTTACTTATCCATTTTCTAGTTCGCCCACGAACACGTTTCCTTTTGATACTTCGGAGTATCTTATAAAAATACTCTTTCTACCTCTCGGTCCTAATTTACCGTATATACTCGAGGTAGAATGGACGTAAGATGCACACCCCCACGGTCTTAAGTAGCTCAGATCAGGTTTTCGACCTGTCCATATTTCGTAAGGGGTGGTAGTGACAGACTTAGAGAGAACACGATTTAGAATATATGTAGCGGTAAGGAGCGCATCTCCATAAAAGGATATAGACAAATTTGCCTCCGCCATCATAGACCTAACCATGTCAAGAAGGGTTCTATTCCTTCTTTCTGCTACCCCATTTTGTTGAGGTATATAAGGAATGGACAACTGATGTTCAATTCCTTTTTCTTGACACAGAGCTTTAAATTCATCGGAAAGATACTCGCGACTACGATCAGTTCGTAAGGCCTTAATCTTTCGATCTAGTTGATTCTCAGCATAATTCATAAATATCTTGAAACAACTTATTGCTTCTGATTTGTGAGAAATCAAATAAATTGGACCATATCTACTATAGTCATCTATAAAAGTGACGAAAAAATATGCTCCATGTCTAGCCCTCACATTCATTGGACTATAGATGTCGGAATGGACTAATTGCAATGGATTATTGGCTCTAGTTCCCTTTCCAAATAGTTTTCTTGTCAATTTTTCTTCTAGACAACATTCGCAAGTAGGTAATATAGCCTTTTCTAAATTATCCAACAGTCCTGCCTTAGCTAGACGATTTAAGCGATCTTGACCAATATGGCTTAATCTAGAATGCCACAGCACAACGTCATCTTGAGATGTTTGCGAAGCTGTGGCAAAGAAAAAATTGGAATCAGGTAAATCACAAAGATCAATATTCATGATTAAAAAACCATCTGATTTATAACCAGAACCATAGAAAACATGTTCCAAAAATAACTAAACGAAATTATTCTCAAACAACCAACGAAAACCAAGAGACATCAAAACTGAAACAGAAATTAAATTCTGGCAAATTTCTGGAGCATATAACACATCATGTAGAAGTAGGGTGCGTCCTTCACGCAGGCTCAATCTACATGTACCTATCCTGTTGACATTTACGCGTGCGTTATTGCCAACATAGATAGATTTTGCTCCAACCGGTAGTCGTCGAAATTCAACAAAAGTTCCACGGTCCTTTGTCACATGGTCTGTCGCTCTTAAATCAATCACCCACATAGGATAACTTTCAGTTAGAAGAATTGTACTTGATACATATAATTTACTCGCATATGAGTGAATAAAATGTACCTCCTTTTTCTCTTTGCAATCTTTTGCAAAGTGACCATTCTGTTGACAATTGAAACATTTTACTTTTAAAATGTTGTACTTTCGTTGTTTCTTCTTTCCAGAACTATTCACATTAGTTCCAGAAGTTTTAGCTTTATTTTTCTTATTTTTCCAGCTGCTCTTACCTTTGCCCTTTTGGCCCATCTTTCTCTTGCTTCCTCTGAAACTAGACCTAGTCACGTGTGCTTCTGGGTGGACTCTGATGGCTAGGAGGCGATCCTCTTCTAGCTCGAGGTGATGGGCCATATCATCAAATGTCGTAACATTATCAGCATGGGTAAGAGTCATTTTCATGTGTTCTAAATTTGTAGGCAGGGAACGAATGACAGCTTGGATTTGCTGCTCATTACTAAGCACGTGGCCAGCCTCAGCTAGCTCACTGATCATATTTGACATCTGCCTGAGATATTTTTTCATCGAATGATCAGGACGCTTTTTGTAGGTATCAAACCTTATAGTCTAAGCTCGCAGCTTTGAAACAGAAAGCTTCCTGAATCTTTCTTTAAGTGCATCCCATAGGTCTTTGGCATTTTCAAACATACGAAATTGCCTTGTGATGTCATCCATCATGGCACTTAGTAAGATGAGTCGAGCAGTAGAATTCTTCTTTTTCCAAACTATGTAGACGTCTTTATCACGCCTGTGCTGGGGGGTGTTGCCAGTTTCAGGTTCGACCATAATTTTACTTATGATCTCAAGCACTTCTTGCTCTTCTAGCACATACTGGATCTACATATTCCAGTTATCATAATTATCACCGTTAAGCTTCAAATCCTTATTGAGTTCGGCGATAATTGATTTTGAATCAATCGACATAACTATAGGGAATCATAAAAAATTGTGTGAGGAGTATGTTTTCAGCAATACATTATAATTTACTATACGTTCATAACTTTAAACGATATAAAGTTCTTGATTAACCTCGAATTCGAAGTAGGTCACGGGTATGTTTCCCCTCACCCTTCAAGAATTAATTTTGAATTTTGAACTTTAAACGTTCAAAGTTCTTTAATAGTAAATTCAAATGGATATATCTCGTGGTAATAATAAACAATTAAATAAATAAACTATTTAATTGTAGAAACACACATGCATCTTTATTACAACCATGAAAATACATGAAGTTTTATACACATATGTACAAAAAATTTCTAACAAGATTTAAACCTATACAAAAGATTTACGCATTATTAAAGACAATATATATATATATATACGACACGGGCTGGCACAGAGTTCATGATTGTCCACTTGCTAGGATAAGGGAATTCATGAACATATTCATGAGCACAGAAGCGACGTACTTTACGCCCACTTCGGAACCTCATTGACTTATTATGAGGAATTTCCTTTAAAATTTCCTTCCCACCTAGATATGTATCCAGACGTTCCACAGCTGTTCTGGGAGTAGTCTCAGTTATAGAAGATATGAAAGTGTCAACATCTTCCATAATCTTCAACGTAGCTAGAAGATCCATGAACATCAATACCCAGTTATACCCACTGTTATAACCTCCAGCCAAGATACATTCTTGTATCTCATTGTGAACTGAGACAATATGCTCGGTAAGCACTTGTTCATTATCTCTATGCACCCACCGAGAGATACGACGCTTTACTATCTTTCGGCGCATGTCTTGTGCCTCTGCAACATGCACAAGTTCAACACACTTTCTAGGACAACACTTCATCCTCATTGATAACCTGCATCATAATGCAAATTATTTGGGACAGCTCACAAGTAGTCCCAATTGATTAAAATCATAATTTTTCATATTTTTAGTGTCTTAATTCTAAAAATATTGGAATAAATATAGTTTAGAACTCATTCTAAAATATATTTGTGATTTTTAAAATTATCATAATAATTTTAAAATTAATTTTTTATCAAAAAATTAAATTTTATTTGAATAAAACTTATTTTATTCAACCAAGCCTAAAGATAGACTCATTTCAACCAAAATAGTCAAATAGGTCGTATGAGAATTTATTGGCTCACAAGCCCATACCCGCATTGACTTTAAAGTCAAAAATGCGGGTTGGGCCCCTAAAAAAATGGTCCATGAAGAAACGGACCGCGTTGACCCACGGTCAAACCCGCTTCCCCCCTTTTTTTTTACTACGAAATTATGGTTTTGCCCTTTTCGAGTACATATACTCCGGCAAAACATCCGTAAAATTACGGAATTGCCCTCCTCATAATCTCCTTCATCTCCCTCTTCTCCTTCGTCGAACGAAAGAAGGAAAAAAAAGAGAAAACCTGACCGAGGGTTTATTTATTCCGGCCACCGCGACGACGCCGTAACACGCCCGAACTGGACACCCATCATACTGGTCCGGTCAACCTCGACACATCCTCGTCGAGAAAACTCATTTTCTCGAGCTACAACGAACTCCGTCGTTCGTTCGTCAGAAAAGGGAGAAATAGACATTGAGCAATTTTTATCCAGTTTCGACCAGAAAAAATCCGACCACGAAGGTCGCCATAGTCCCGGTATGTCGTCGGAGACAAGATTTATACTTGTTGTCCTCCGATTTGGTTGATTTTTGAGGGGATTGAAATCGGGGAGAAAAAATCTCAGAAATCGCGAATTAGGGTCATCCTGATTTGGGGATTTTTGGGACAAATTACAATTTAGTCCCACAGGTTTTCACGCGCTTACACATAAGGAAAAATTCCTTATTAGCTTCGACGTGTATAAATTTCAATTTTTAATCCCTAAGGATTTCTCGCGTTCGCAAAATAAGGACGAAATCCTTATTCATGTTCCTCATTAATTTCATATTAGTACCTGGGATTTTCACCCGTGTGCAAATAAGGACAAAATCCTTATACGCGTTCCGCGCACTAATTTCAAATCAGAACCTAGGGCTTACTATTCATATTATGCAAGGACAACAGAAAACATTCTCAAGAACATTTTCATGAAATCTAACTTTTTGAACAAAAATTACACATAATTTTTCTTTTGAAAAAATTAATTAACATCCAGAACAAAAACTAATCAAGCTCTGATACCAATGAAGATTCCTAATGGTGATTATAACATATTATAATCGAGAAATTATAAAATAATTAACATTAAATTAATTAACGAACGAATTCGTTAAATTGTAAATACACTTACTTGTTGTAGTGCAGTATCCACAGGATCGTAACAGATTTCTTGTCACTGGTCGGTTCTCGCTCACAATATATCGAAGTCGAGAATAATTTTTACGACTTTATCTGCCTCGGAGTCGAATCGAGAACTCAGGAATCAAATTAATAAATTTTCCTCTTTTATGTGTGTCAATCCTCATCCCTTTCATCCCCATCTTCTTCTTTTATAAGTGGGGTAATTCCCCTCCACATCATCACCCAAAGTGGGTGTCATGACATGTGGACAAGCTACACTTAGTAACTTGTACACATATGAAAGTGAAAGTGGCAACAATTGCCACCTAAACAAGGAGGAGGTGGTCCAAGCCCATATGAGAATTGTTGGATCATGGGTGTAAGCCCAACAAATGGGTATAAACCCAACAGATGATAAAGTACAAAAAATTTTATAATAATTCTTACATGACTTGGTATGTTAATTTTGTGGTCGGACCCTATAATGTTCATTTTCATTCTCTTAATTTCTTTCGGAAATCAATGATACATATATTATCATTTGATATACCATAATTATCATAAATTATTCGACAAAATTCTTTCGAAAAATATGGCCCGTTTGGATTGTTGGAACTCAACACGTTTTTATTGGTTTGGTCCTGGTGTTTGCATTGTAAAGTCAGTTAACGACATGTGTGACGGTTGTTGTTTTCGACAGTTGGCCACTTGGCCTACGCCTTTTTTTTTGTTTTTTATAGAGTTGGCTACGAATTAACAATAGCCGATTTATTAAGTTTAAATTATATTAAATTTCGAATCTTATTAATCTTTGCTCAAGTCTCATTTCTCATGACGCTGGCTTTTTCTTTGGAGGAAATTACTGTTGGGTAATTCCCCTAGTCTGCGTGCATCAGTTTTTCCTTGCGAAGGAAGTAGTGCTGCAACTACTATAATTAATAGTGGCACTTGGTGGTATTTCATTAATTTATTTCGATAAATAATTTAAAATTAAAATTTTCCTAATTATACTTGAAGATTTTTGTGTCCAAAAAAATTATGTGGAGTGTCAATTTGAGAAATTTTTATTATCTGGTCGAATATTTTGAAACTACAAGATAGTGGTGTACAAATGAGAGTAAATTGAAACTTTTCTGAAGAAGAAATGTGTGCCCAGATGTAGATATATATAGTTAGGCGTATATGATAAATATCCACATTACTACTTCCAGGCCATTGGAGTACAAATGTTTATTTTTTAGGACAAATGTTGATGGGGCCCAAAAAGCTACCTGTAACAGCCAGCATTTAAGATAAGGTCGAGTCATCAACTCTTTCAACTTATTTTACTTTATTAAAATTATTTTAGAGTTTTAGACAACAAGGGGTCCATAGCTCAGTGGTAGAGCATTTGACTGCAGATCAAGAGGTCACCGGTTCGAACCCGGTTGGGCCCTCTATATTTTTTTCAGATTTTGCGTGTAATCAACGGCCAGGATTCACCCTCGAGTGATAAGTGAGATTTGAAAATTTTAATCCCTAAAACAAATCTACCTATGCAAAGCACCATTGCATAACGTATCATTGGCTTTCTAGTGGTCAATTAAAGTTAAAGGTATGATTTTTTTTATATCAAACCTCTAATATTCAGAGTGAAATACTCTCACATCTTATTTAACAAATGAATTTTCTAATGATATCTTTTATCTTCGTAAAATTTTAAGTAAATCAAAATTGATCAACTCTCGTACTTTGGAACGCTTATGATCGAAGGCAAAGCAATACCGTGAGCCTCTTGGGTCTGCAAAATCGAGCTACGATGCCAAGAATTGCAAGAGTCGAAGTTCCGAGCCGCCGCACAAATGATGATAAGTCACTAGAGAGCCAATTGGGTTGATACCGCGCAACCAAAGTACACACACAATAATACAGCAAAATCTTGAACGTCAAAGTCTTCTGTTAACCAGAAATCTTTAATCTCACTTCGAAATAGATTAGAGGCAAATATTATTAGCCTCTACATTCATGGAGCACTAGACGTGGAGGAATGAAGCGGATCGTGAAACGCTTGGCGAGTACAAATAAAATGAATCTCACTAGAAAATCGCAAGTCCACAAAATTTACCTCTTTTTTTGAGAAAGCAATTCCACAAAAATTTACTTGAGACATGACATTTTATAGCAATCACAGAAGCAAACGCTGAGGGGCTGGATCAAAAAAACTCGGCATGATTACAGAAACTTTTGTCGTATTTTCGTAAGTTAAGCAAATCATAATCTTACCACCACTGTCGGTCTGTACAATTTGGTAGTTTACCGTCATCGTTTGCTCGGCTTCTGCTTGCCTGTATGCCAACCGTAACACATGAGCAGTTGTGATGATCATGAAATGTGTTGGATGATAGAGGTGAGTTCTAAGTCTTACCGAATATGCTCGACCTTAGTGGGAGCCGAAGAGATGAACCCTTCACTTTCAGCTGCTCCCTGGGTTGCCCGAATTTCGTTGGCTTCTCGATCTTTGGCAGACTGTTGTTGCTACCCTCTCCCATCAAAAGGTTGGTTCCTTTTTTTATCCGTTCATGATAGACTGCTGGTGGGGCAAGCCTCAATGGTGGAATGCTTTCTACTTGGACTAATTTCCGATCCTTCTCAAGGTTAATCAATATATCATACTGCAGCAGGAAAGCTCGACTCTGTCAATCTCCATAACTAACAGAAAGCATAGCAACATAAACTATATGCGAGTATTGACATACCCGTGATATTTGGTTGGCTCCGTAATTCTCCAATGAATCATCACGCAAGCGCGGAGGACTGGTTCCTTCAACTCTTTTGGGTTTTGATGATAGCTTGTGCGCTAAGCCATTCTCTGTTAGGGGTGACTTATTTCTGGGCTTCTGGGAGTTCTTCTTAGGTGCACAAATTGGGCATCCAGATAGTGATTCTCTACCAGACGACTCGCTTCCAACTTCACACCCAAGATGAGTGGCGTGACCACAGTTGAATATTCGAATGCGGTAACCAGGTGAATTCCTAGTTAGCTGACAGTTGCATAAGCAGCATGATAGACTCCTCGGAGCATAGCCATGAGATAACCCCTTCTTGAGTAAGCTCATGGTATAGAATGTGTCGGACTCTATCAAGGATTTGGCAGTATCCTGAGGAAAAGAGTTTAAGCCATTTTAGTAACTATAGCAGTTAAGCTAAACGAGAAAAGAGATCTGATCGTAAAACACTTCATAAAACAACAATTACCAGAATTCTTCTCTCGAAGCCATATGTTCCAAGCATTCCCAATATGGTTATCTTGAAATCACCAAACTCCTGGCTACCATTGTCAGAGAGTAGTTTCGATAGGATGGTTGGAAGACGGACATATCCAATCATTCCCTCGACAATCTCTTTGATGAACTGAGAGAAAAGTTTTCGCAAAATATTAGCGCCTTTGTTAGATTTGGAGATTTTCCACTTGATTATGTACTCCTCATCAGCCTGATGTGAGTTAAATGTCTCAGATAGAATTCCGACATCAGTCTCAGGTTTCGGCAACTTGTTATCAGCAAAAGAATCCACCAAAGGCCCACAAAATCTGCAGTTCCAGGAGAAGAAACATAAATATAATATTTTTTCAGAAGTAGAATTTGTTACACCTTCAGGGTTTGAACCTGGTCACTCCAAACCAAATCCCCACCTTTAGTGCTCAATGGGATAAGAAATATAATAAGTTGCCAACCATTGGGATAAGATCAAACAATTTAAGTCAGATGCTCGTGGAAATATAAGCACAGCTATTCTTTTAACAAAGATACTATCAGATCTTATTGAGGTGACGGCTGTCCCTTGTATGGTGTCAGAATTCTAGTTATCACATGAGAAACAGCAACAGACTCGGCTAACGATCAACTCAAGTTGCTGCAGATCTTCAGACCGCCGTCTCCGAATTCAGCATGCTATACAATTATAATTTACAACCAATCTAAGAAAGAGACTCGTTGCTAAAGAGATTCATAAAATTTGGCCATTACAACTTTAAGGAGAAAAAGTGGGTCAGACACTTGTAGCACAACAAGAGGATATAAAAGAATCATGCAGTTGTCACGAATTGTGTTAGGGTTTTATTTTCAGGAGTTTTTACCGCCTAAATAGCTGGAGAAAGGATAACGGGCACTGTTGCAGATGCAAATCATTATTCTCTTGCACAGTTTATATGTTGGTAGGTTGGCAGAGGACAGCTAGCCAACGATACCCCATTCCCGCCCTTAGAAAAATAGGTGAATCTCAACAGGGATAAATGGAAAAGGTGGATTTTTTTTGCAGACCAATTTCACTCTCCAAAAGCTAACAAAGAACCAGAATGCATAAAAAACCATTAACAGCAAGACTTTCTCGTGTGGTTAACAGCTGGAGGATTGTTAAAACTTGATAACTGGCTATAATTAATTCCGCACGAGTCAATTTATTCTGACATGATGTAATATGATTGAAGTCATGTAACTCACGAGTCAAGTAATCTGAACCAGAGCATCTCTGACTCCTCAGGTACCAAACGAGGGGTGTTACGCTGGCAAAGAATGATGCAGGAATGTAATATACTCTGGATATCTTGAACCTGTGATAAAGAAGCAGCAGATAATACATTTATTGACCACTTCATCTTAGGAAACAGAAAACAATAGAACTTGAGCCCTTAAATCAGTAGAGTTTATTTGGCAGCTGACCTCCTTCATTTTCAATGCATCATTATAAAATTCAACACCAGCGGAACGACCTCGAGTCTTTTTTGAAACCAGGTTTCCCACTGCTCTATCCAGTGCTTCAAATTTATCATTGAGGGCAGTGAGTGTCAATGATAGAGCACTTCCAACATCGCCAACTCTTTCCAACAAAAATGCAGCCGCATCTGTTATCCCATATTCCTGGCACAGTCGTAAGCAGTGTTCGACGCGATAGCTATCAAAAGTCTCCAAGAATTTGAGAACTGAATTGTGCTCATACTGACATAACAGCTGCAACAGTTAAAAAGGCCACTCAAAATCTCATTTGGGAGTAAAAGCACAATAAAACAAGGGATTACAACAGTCGTAAGTTCCGAAGACAATCAAAAAACTAGAGGCGCAATAGATAAATTTGACAGTCGTGTCAAGTGCATAAAGCAACATCAATCAGTCCATGGACTTTGTACAGTAAATGTATAGCTTGGAAAGTGCCAGTTTCTACGCACTTCACCTGCAAAGCGACATGGACGAGTTTTAAAGAGGTCCACATGCAACGACCAGATACAAGACAGCATGGAAAGTTTATTTGGCCCTTGCAAAGATGGGAATCAAAAGGTTCTTTTACTTAATTTCTACTCTTGCTTCTACTCTGACTATTGTTTCTCAATTCTTGGGAGCATACCAAAATAATTTCACCATCAAAAGGATCAAAATATGAAATTACGTAGCATAAATTCCATATTTCCCATGTTCTTTGCTTCTGTCTCGAGTAACCACATCGCTCAGCATCATAGTCACAGAGACCAGACTTACCTCCAAGTAAAGCTCAGTCATATCATCAGTCACAGAAACAGGACAATTTCGCACAAACTTGGGGAAATCTGAGATTTTCCCCAAGTATGCATCGACTCCTTCCGACTGCTCTTTTAATGTTCCTCCAGAACTATCATCACGGTCATCCTTTATCAAATAAGAAAAGTCGAGGGTCCCAGACAAATAAACCTCAATCACCGTCTTCAAGTACAAAAAAAGGCTTCTTGGTTGGGAGTGTAATTCAGCTAGGATTTGTGCACTTTCATCAGAAAAATGGTCGATGACCAAGAAGAATGTGCACTCTCTGCAATAAACCACAAAACCAAGTTACAAATAAACAATAAAAATGCCTAGTGAAGGTAAGACAGCGGTAACAACAAAAAACTGATGGTAAAAGCTTCACCTGCTTAAGATAACCAGATCTGGAAGTTGTTTAAACACAGCTGAACGGAAGGCATCATTGTCAATAGGGATTCCCAATATGTTGTCGATAAAGGAGAATGTATGGATGGGTTCGTCCACATCTTTCATGAAGCTATCTAAAGCAGCAAGATACTGATGTCTGCTTTTGTGAATTGAACCGCAGACCTGAATGCAACAGCACACTTGAGCATGAATGCCACTGAGAATAAACGGTTTGGCTGCAATGATTCAAAATGCCATGAAAATGAACATGATATTCAGATAGCTACCTGATGAAAGCATGCCTTTTCACATAGTTGTAGTACGTAAGAGGCATCCCAGTCATTCTCAGGTACAGTTTCCAGGAGGGCCAGTACCTGCTTCTCTCTCCTCTTGGAGCTTTTAGCATTATCAGCAGCAGAATTATTAGGCAGTAGATCTATCTCTGATGTCAAGAACTCCAAAATCTGATTCAGCACCATTTTTGAAACATGAGCTTTTCTTGTAGCAACAAAGAAAGATATAAATTCGAACAGATGCCCCAGATCTTTCTTCGAAGGCCATGCCATTGATGATTCATCAGCATCACAGACGTTGCGTTCTTCAACAGGAAATCTCACCCTCTCAACTATTTGAACAAGAGCATCAATAGTACTTTGCACCAATTCATTTTGTGTGTCACACATCATCCTTGTGTCTAGGGTAATTTCCACATTTGGAGAGGCATAATCATGCACGGGACATTCAGGTTTCGATGTTTCATCAGCAACTAATGCACACCTCAGAACATCCAAAGTGGCTTCACTATCCAGTTCCAAGAAATGATATAGGTTCAGATATGTTCCTTCCCATCTTGGAACTTCTTGTGAATTCTGAGAATCTAAATTCTCTAATAAGAACTGTACAAGTTCTGTCCTAAGAGTTGGCAGACGTGCAGTAGGTAGAGCACCATGTCCTGCAAATAAGATGCATTAGTGTATCCCATTCATTGACTTACAATCACACAATAATGCAACCATGTTGATTTGCATGTTGCTTTTTTAGAGCAGCTTCTGATAACAAATATTCAACAGTTGAGAAACCACAGATATTCAGAGAATTTAGGCAACAATAGTTGGCGTAGAAGGAGCTTTCTTCAAAATAGCTTGAACAGTACCTGGAGGGAAAGCGAGGCCAGAAAAGCAGTACTTCAGGTAAACTAGCATCCTGTACCTGTTAATGAGGATGGTAGTAATTCAGTCAGTCGCTAAAAGAAAACAACAAACAAGAGCCTAACAGAAGTCCACCAGTTTAACTGCAGTAGAAACAGAGATTCCAATAAGCTGTTGACTGCCTAGGTACTATTGTAATCTAGTAAGAAACCATATTAACAACAATGACAGACCTAGAGGACTGAGAGAAAACAAATCGGAGTTCACTCAGCCTTTAACAATTATCAGTACAGCTAGTTTGTTAACCAGACTAAAATATCTTTTAGCACCACATACCCAAGTGCAACAGAACTTTCTCGTCGCTCAGTCCGTGAAACTACTAATAGTTCCTCCAGAGGTGCTCTGAAATCATCTAGTCCTTTGTTGAAAAGGTAAATGAGGGCACCATAAAGCCCATGCTCCCGGCACAGCCTGACAACCTATAATTGACATTTTACCATGGTCACTGTTGGCTAGGAGGCAGTTTTACTAAATACAGAATAGAAGTTTCATATCTAGAGCCAGGATTAACTCATAGAACACCTGATTGAAATCCAAGGAAGAAATATCCATATGAAGAACACACTGCTCAACTCGCTGCAACCATCCTTTGCTGCTATAGTGCTCAACCAGTGCTTGCATAATCTTTTCAAAAAAGTTAAGCTAATTAAGCAATTTAATTCATATCAATGAGATAATTTTCTCCATGCATCTTCCAGCTTCTAGAGCTTAACAGTCGACTACTAAGTTGTACCTCTGGTGGCAAAGATCCAAGCATATCCCTCAATATGTATGGCTCCAAAAGTTCCAAAAATGTATCTGAAATTGACGACTTACCATGTCAAATTACCATATACGTTAAATCAGAAAAATAACATCATTTTTGGCAGGTAGAAAGAGAAAGAATGGCATGAGGAACAACAATCAATTTAGTTGATGCAGGCAAAGTTATAAAATAAAAGTCAGGAAGCAGATACTCTAGTGGTCTCTGAATGAGAAACAGTACCTTTATGGTGAACACCTACAAATTTGGAGAAAATGTCTTCAAAAAGAATATCTGTCCGATCTATATGTACACAAAATTCAACAGCAACACCTCCAACACATGTAAATTGTTCTTTAATCTCAGAATGGGCAGAATTATTTCCACTCTCTGAGTCATTGTCTTGTTCCACCCTTCCCATTTGATTGCAAAAGGCTACTGAAATATAAGAAAATACTTCATCTACATATGACAACAGCAGTTCTACCAAGTATGGCATTATAAGAGCCTGTACAGCATCCACAGACCGAGGAAGATCAACAACTCCGTGGGCTTCGCCATCATAGAGTGTCACGGCCATGTTGAGGGCACCCATCCAGTCACCTGCTCTTCGCAAAACCTGAATCCGTTCCTTCCATGGAAGCAGACGGGACACAATAATGTGCATGGGTCCAAGTATGTATATAGAAGCTCCTCTAACAGCTATGGCATTGTGATAGGCTTTTTCGGGATTCCCAAAGACATTTAAGAAGTGGGTATGATATGTAACAAGGTCATCTCCTCCTAAACCATCAACAGCAAAACTGGTTTGGTGAATTACTGTACCATCCTTTGCAAACATATAAAGCTGCCCCATCACAGTGAGAACCACCAACATCTGGAAAATAACAAAAGCATACTTAGGTCCACGACAAACATTAAATGAGATAAGAACTGAAAAGTAGTATCACCAAAAAAGCTATTTACATACGTGACTGTCCAACCAAGCCACACCTATGGCTGCACTGTCAAGAGACAGTTTTCCACATATTTTTAACTCAGACTTGACCAACTTGGCCACTTGAACTTTCCTATCCCAAGCAACAGCTAGCAACAAAACCCTCTCTGTTGTATCCACCAACATGTTTTCTGCCAAGAAAGATCATATTATAGATGAATATCAATGTGCAAGAAATGAAATGGTATCCAGTTGCATTACATACCAGTTGATGAACTCTGTAGGTGTGAAGCAGACTTCCAGGCCGTGTAAGGCACAGAACCTTCCCGAACTCCATCTGGCTTGGAAAGCTGTGCGTAGATCTTTAAACTTGGTGTGAGCCTAACCTGTAAGAAAGAGGCAGTGTTTCAAGCACATTTTGGTCAATGGATATTGATGAAGTATTATGTGGAAAAGAGTATCGCTGAATAATCAAAAAGTTGGATAGCTACGCAAAGGTACAGTGCGGAAGCATCTGAGGACATCATACCACCAAAGCAGTTTGATACGTGGCGAATACAACCACACCTTCTTCGACAAGGGAAGCTCCTTCGTTGAATAATTTCCAGCCAGCCTCTCCGCCAACTACACCACCCACCATGCTCCCTATACTGTTTGATGAGATGGAAGCATTACCCAGTGAAGATGACAAAGCTCCTCCCACAGATTCGTCCAATATAAGTGGTGAAGCTGATAGTACAGTACCCGTTCTTTGTCCATCTAGAAGGCACTGCAATCAGATACATTAGCTTGAGTTCATCAATGAGCAAGGTAAAACATGTATCCAGACAATTTTTTCCTGTTGTAGAGTCAGGTTCTATACCTGTGTCTTTAAGTTGAACCTGTTAATCAAAGGAACTACCGCAAAAGAATGCAAGAGAACCAAACCCTTACTATCCCCAGTGACAGCTTTAAACTGACGACTATTATGAGAGTCCTGTCCCAGAAACAATGCATGCACCACTGGTGAATTATGCTCGCCAGTAATAACTTTTGCTGCAGATGCCTTCTGGATATCCCAGACAGTAATGTGACCATCGCCATAGCCAGCCAAGAGCAAGTCACCGAGCTGGTTGAAGCACATGGAAGTGACTGCAGCATAAAATCTATCCCCTTGCAGGCCAAGCATTTGCATCTGTTACGGTGTTGTTAAGTTCAATATCAGATTAGATAGACCTTTAACTACAAAGACGCAATTGTGAACTAAAATGTTTAATTCATTGTTGCACAAAGATCAAGACAATATGTAGGGCCGGGGGTAAGCAGCATGTTATGAAGAAGCTAGTAGGTGAAAGAGAAGTTCAGAAGACAATCATTATAACATTACAAATATGTAGTAAAAATCTATCAAGCTACTTCAAATCCAAAATGCTTTAGTTTGATTTCAAGATTCGTCCTCGTAAAGCTTTGATGTAGTCCCTGAAAGCAGCATCTGGCGTTTTTCTTTCCTCGGAAACATTTACAAAACAAATAACAGTAATGCTTGGAACAGATCACAAACAAGAGAGATGATTTTTTTTAGTAACCAAATGATCGAGACAAAATGAACCAACCTTTGAAGCATCATAATTATCGACATTATGAGGAGAGTATCTACCAGGGAAAACAACAATAACCCCTTTGGTCATTCCCACTGCAATGTAATTAGCATGAACAGCAAGGACCTCGGGAGAACCATGATCTCTCCTGAATGCATGAGAAGCAATTGTCCTAGTGATCAAATTATTTGAACCAATGTCAAAGTAGCCTAAAGTGGTGGAACCTCTCCTAACACCCTCAAGCCTCATCGGCTGAGCAGCAGCACCTTCCACCCAGTGCAAGCCTGTAAACGCCTGTTTCTTCTCCTGTTCTTCTGCCAATTCAAGTGGCTTCATACTAGACCTTAATTTCTTCCCGATTTGCTTATTCATCCTCTCGCTCTCTAGTTGTCCTATTCTCTCCTCCACAAGCTCTGAGATGCCATCTATTGAACTGGCGTCCTCATCTCCCACTTCCGGAACAGAGCTGGCATAAGAGGTTTCTAACTCATTCCCCTCGTCTTCCAGCGGTCCGGTTCCCAAATCCTCCCGAGCTATTCCTTCCCTATCAGATTCAAGCACCACAGGCTCATGTAATTCAACAGAGTCGTCCACATCCAACAAGACACTGGATGTACTCTTCTCCTCTGACCCTAAGTTACTACCGAAATCAAACTCGGACTTGCAGTTGCTGGTAGCGGCACTAACAACAGTAGCAGGCGCTAGATCATCTCGAAGCGCCTGTTCCACTTCAGTTCCTAAATCAGTATCCTCAACGGCCGCGGATTGAACACTGGCAGCAGAGCTATTAAAGTCGTCATCTAAAGAAACATCACCTGACTTCCTCCCCTCAGTCGCGGCTGCCACCGCAGAATCTCCATTGGAAGAGCTCGAAACGGCATTGAGCTCTTCCCCGAGTCTCTGAACAGCGGCGGCCCTCCTCGACTTGATCGCGGCAGCGTGCGGCGTAGTAACCGACCGGGAGGCAGCGGCTGCAGCCGCTAGCGCCGCCCCCGGCTTCGCGTTCGCCCTCACACCGCCAAACAGCGACGGCAGCTGCCTCGAAGAAGTGGAAGTAGGAGGCCTCCAAACCGGATCGCCGGAGAACCCGCCGGACTTGACCCGATCAACGGAATCCAACCTCGACGGCTGGGGGCCAGGGTCCAGAGAGCGGGACCGGGGGAGGACGGCGTCGTTCTGTGAGCTGGAGAGATCTACGAGGCGGTTATCTCGGTGAGAGTTGAGAGAGGCGCGAGACGGAGAGGAAGGAGGGGAAGGGGAAGCGTCGGAAGAGGAGGAGGAGTTGAGGATTTCGTCGAGGGAGCGGTGGGGGACCGAGTTGGATGGCGAGTCGTTGTCTGAGTCGGAGGTCGAGTTGAGGAACGAGTCGATGTCGAGTTCTTCCATCGGAAGTTTCGCGCCGGTCAGCTTCTTAGTCATAATGTGCGAGGAGCGGTTATGTGGTGACTGACTTTAAGGGAAGACATTGAGATTTCTCTTCCGGCTTCAAAGCGGGACTCGAGGGTTCGATACGACGACGGATGGTGAATTCCTCGGTTCAATTTACTTAGCTGGGAAGAAATCCCGCGCTGGCTATCTAGATTCGAGTAACAAGATCTTCTCGTCTAGATATTTTAATTTCATTTACCGTCTTAACTATTTATTAGCCCAACGAATATGACAAAAACAGAGAGATAATCGCACTAATGACGGTATGAAGGCTGGTAATGGTGGTTATTGAGTCCGACGGTTTCAATGATGTTCGACTTTTAATCATAATCACGAAAACATTTGATTAATTTGCTAATTGAGTTCAACATCCGAACGCATTGACAATTGGTTTGAGATGTCTGTGCGCTTTTGGTATCTTCGCTTGCTGCTAAATATTATAAAGAGATGTTCCCCTTTGGCAATAGACTTGGATGAGAGGAAGTTTATAGTATTTTTTAGGGGATGAAAAAGGATTAGCCGAGATCAAGGATTAAATACTGTTGATATTAACTATGAGTATGACAACAAATGAAGCTATTGATCCTTTCTTCTCGTTGAATAAAAAGAAAAGAAGTTCGCCGAGACGATCGCAAATTTGCAAATCATCAATCAAAAAGACAAGGAAACCTTGACAAGTTCGCCCAGAGTATAAAAGACAAATTACAATAGGGCAAGACTACGCGAGACGGTGGAACAACATCGTATACTAGGGCAACCATGTCAGCAAATGATACATGATCGTATGAGAGGGGGCCCTTAAGATTTGCCATAGTATACTAGAACATCTTTAACTTAGTTAATTAGTCTTTAGATTTTGACAAATCGACCTTGTTAATCTTTCAGACCAATTAACATTACAAAAGATACACAAAATTACCGATATAAAAGGCATTATATGAATGATGCTGAGGCTACTGCCGAAACCTAGATCACAAAAATTAAAAATATCACGAGAATCACACAAACTCGACCGATATCAATTCAAAACGATCAACCACCCCAATCAGCAACTTGGTCTAATAGTTTAGTATCTATGTAATCACTATTTTCCTTTGTACTCTCAACTTTTCTACTTAATGCAAAGCTCCTACGCCACCAATTTCAAAAAATAACCCGCTCTTGTTTACAAAGTTTAACACCCAAGATCTGTCATTATTAACAATGCCACAGGCACCTGGCAATTTGCATTCACGTCACAATTAAGGAAGAGTTAAGTGCTACAGATTACACATGGTAGCCAAGTCCTATGGCAACATAAAACATCCAATGCTATGTTCAGAATGTGACAGCAACCCAGATGAAGGAAGCTTAAGTGCTACAAACTGGCATTCAAACGATTTAACAATCCACGCCCTACCTATTGACACCAGATAATTCTGGGGTATCAATGCGGGATATGGAAGGTATGTTCAACCCAGATCAAGTTGCAACATATTCATGCAGATCAGGAGGACATCACCATCCAAGTTCTGATTAGTGTCTGGGAATAGAATAGAAGGATATTATTATTCCCTACAATAAATCCAAATCCACAAGGACAGCTAAGCAGCAAAACTAGCAACAAATGATGCCCATTGCAGAATCATCTCAACAGAAAGCTCACAAGAGAATCAAGATGCACCTGAGATCTTCTGTATTTAAAAGCTCAAAACCATAAGCATCAAAAGACGAGAATCCTCAACTACGCTATTTTTAAAGGTACCAAACATAGAACAGGACAAGGTACTAGATAAAAAAAGAGCTCTTAGTCGAACAAGCTGAATCCCATGTCATCATCGCTCTCTTCCGCTGGCTCCTCCTACAAAAACCAAGACAACAAATTCAGTTATCCCGGGGTATAGAAAAAACAGCTATACCTTAGCACCAGAATTGCATCCATTCTGTACCTTCTTCTCCTCTGCTGCCGGAGCAGCAGCAGCCGCGGGAGCACCACCGCCAGCAGCAGCCGCGGGAGCAGCCACTGCGACACCACCACCGCCCCCTCCAACATTGGAAATAAGATCGGCGATACCACGCTTCTCGGCAAGCTTAGCGAACAAGCTCGGCCAGTAAGACTCCACCTTGATGTTCGCCGCCTTCACCAACGTGGAGATCTTGTCCGCCTGTTACCGTCGTCAAGGAAACGCCAAAAAAAAAACCGAAAAACAAAGAGAAATACGAACGAAATCCCTAACAAATCTAATTAAAAATATATATAATTATGGACAAGGTGGGAGAACGAGGATACGGTGATGGGGATACCATCGTCTTCGAGAATGAGAGCGGCGTAACTGCAAGCAAGCTCACCAACCGACATCGTTCCGTACCTCTTATCTTCCTTTAAAGAAGCAACAAAAATTGAAGCGGTTATTTCAAGTTTAAGAAAAATATGCAAATTTCAAGAGCGACGGCGTTAAAACGGAATAGGAGGAGATGGATGACCTGGACGAGGAAATGATTATCTCTCGTCAAATGCGCGCGGCGGAGGCGGGGAAGCTGGGGGAAGAAGTGTTTATACTCTCTCCTCTCTGCTAGGGTTTGACAGGGGAGAAGGGAAATGGAGGGAGGGTTTTAAAGCGGGCCCGTAACGAGCTGGGCTCGTGCTGTGAATCACTGGGCCTGTGAGTTGAGGTCCACTCGTAATGATAAACGCGGCCGGCCCATGGAGTACGAACTAATCTATATTTATATCGGGTGAGATTTTTAAAATGTGACAAAAATTTTACATTTGACCTAAAAACTTTTCAACCGAACTAAATTTTATTACCTAACAAGTAACAAATAAACAAATGTATCAACTAAATTGCGGATGATATCAGGTTATTAATTTTATTTGCCTGGTTTGACCCGGACAAAATTACCGGGTGATCCAAAGGAAACCGATTTTTTTTCCTGAAAAGAAAAAGAAACGAAATTGGAAAGACTGGGACAAGTCACAAGACAACTAGTACGGGACTTGACCGTTCGCCGGTCAAAGCTGAGGAATTAGAAATTGTCTGCGGTGGCCTACCTTTCTTCGCCGTAGGGGCGTCATAATCCTGTCGTTGTATACAATCTCCCCGCTAGAAAGAGAAGAGCAAAATAAAAATAAAAGAAGAAAAAGAAAGAGAGAAGAGAAATCGCCGGAGCCGCTCGGGAATTTTGGGGATCAGGAGAAAATTAGTTTTTCCAATTCAGGTGACTCTCTCTCTCTTTCTCTCTCTGACATCGACCGGGCAGCTAATTAAAGATTAAATCTCATACTCGGAATCACGTCAATTAAGGTTTGCCTTTGGTACTCTTGTTTGTTGGGGTAGTTTTGATATTTGACGCGTTATTTAGATAAGAGGAGTAGGGATCTAGGGTTTGCCTTTGATTGTGTTTTAATGGAGATTATCAACCATCGGGACAAATTTTTGCTGAATCTTGATTTTCAGTTGATCCGTGGCAACGGTTACAGGGGTAGCAAAAGCTTGATGCTTGCTGATTTTGTGTGTTAACGAGCTCATTGTTTGTTCGTTGGGCGGTTGGCAGGACAGTCTCGAAGCGGAAACCGAGAGAGGGAGATGGCCATCAATGGCAGCACGCAAGGTCGGGGTATGGGGAGGAGAAACGAGTCCGCGGCAACTCGAGCTGTGAATTCGGTCTTCTCCTTTTTGCGGGTTGCTGAGTTTGAGGTCCTCTTTGTTCTGTTCCTCGTTGTTGCTTTCGTCATGTTCAAGCGTCTCACTTCGTTGCCCGAGTACAACCAAATCCTTGTAAAGAAGCCCGGGGATGGAGATAGGTGGCCTTACTAAATGTTCTGATGGGGTAGTTTTTTCCTTCCTCTGCCTTTCTGCATGCAGTGTGTCCCTTGTACTGTTACGGTTTTCGCTATTGACGGAGGAATGGAGGACCGTTACCACTGTCAAGTTTTTTTTTTATAAATCTTCTCTAGTTGGTTTGGTGCCAGTATGGAGGCAACTGCATTTGGAATATTTTGGTGGTCAATGTAGTGTTCTTTCCATTGCAATCTTAGAGCCAATACAAAATCTGGGGTGAAACCCGGTTTCATACAGCTTGCTTGATATATGAGAATTGATCTACTTTAAAGTTGCACACCTAAGATGCTTTCATTTGTTGCCTGGTATACCTGAGTTTTGAAGTTAATGGTCCTGTCGTATTCGGGTTAGTAGGAGTTTGAACTTTCACGTAAAATAATTGCAGACTAAAGATCTGTCTGGGTGTTGATTGACCACTAGTTTGACAAAGATACTAATGTGTCTGTTGTTGCCTCAGCTTCTGCAATCCAAGTTCATCTCGTCATTCGTTGGAGTTCTGACCTTTGGCCCCGCTGTTCCCAACGCCTTGTTTGATCGGGAGGAAAGAAATGGTGGCGAGGTGAAAGAAAGTGAGATAAATGCAGTTAAAAATTTGGTGGAATTCGAGCCGCTTTCTTTTCTTTCCATCTCTCCCCCTTTACTTTCCTTCCATCCAAACAAAGTCTTTAGGCAGGTTAGTCTTGGTTCCTTCATCATGTGGATGAATTGATGATGTTCTCTTTTTCAATTTTACTATTGTAATTGGACCTTGCTTGCAGTCCAAGCCACCCATGGCAGATTAGTCTTTGTTCCATGAGAGGAAGAGCGAGAAGCAAATTCTAGTTCCTCCAGCACATTGACAGGTGTTTTCAAAGATTACTTCTTACAATACCTAACCAACTCCTTCTTTCTCTTTTTTAATATAACATTCGCTTGACCGACTAGTTTAGGCTCGAATTTTAATGCTACTGTATTTCCGAAATTGAAGCATAAAATTTTCAAATTGGATGACGTGATTGGTGGTAGCTGGTGAACATGATGGCAGCTTTATTACCATTGGTGGTCCCTATCACTTGTCTCATCGTTGGCAAATAGAACCTTCCACTCTTCAAACACCCAATTCTAAATTATCACGGTAACATGGTCCTTCTTTCTGATAAAGTCCCGCACGCCCCATGTTTGGAATATGGTAAAAAGCCCTACTCCTCCCTTGTGAGATGAGATTCCCCTTGGATTCCAAACATTGAAGACCAGAAACATCCGAAATGATGTGATCTGATAAAAGTAAGGAAGAGGAGTTGAACATAGAGCAAGGCTGAAAGCGAAAGATGAAAGGCAAAAAAAAAAATTATCTGTGAAAGGTAGCAGAAATAGTTTATACTGTTACTCAACTAATCGACCTTACTTTTGACTATGTCCTATCTGATGTTTCGTTGTCACTCGTTTATATGAAAAAACTAATCGACCTTAATTGTACAACAGAAAATTTACAAGAGTTTAATGTCGAGATGAGCTTATCCTAAGGCTCCCTCGTTTGTTGACCGAATTAGGGTCTATAAGACTATAAAACCAGTCTTATAAACCCAACTACTACACCAAAATATATGGAAAAAAGTTGTTATGTCCTTGGATGCTCTCTGCGTCCAAGACATAATCATCTGTTTATGAGTGTCCTAGGTAGAATCCAAGGCCAATATTTGGTTTCCACCATATGCTAGTTAAACGCATGAAATGAATATGATGCCTAAAATGTCCTACTCCTAATAAACTAATTTTATGGTTGTCCTAGACCAAACAGACATGTACTATGAATAAGTATCTTTAACCGAAACAGATTTTTGGAAAGCCCTGAGTAAGAATCTTTGTCGTCGTTGAATACGTGACGACGAATGCTTCTGCGCGTCCCCTTTTTGCTCTCGACTCATGCAATTCATGATTGGTGGAGATGGTATAGATCTGCTGTTAACAAGTCCGACTAA
Organism: Hypericum androsaemum; assembly: GCA_963995505.1. Taxonomy (NCBI): domain Eukaryota; kingdom Viridiplantae; phylum Streptophyta; class Magnoliopsida; order Malpighiales; family Hypericaceae; genus Hypericum; species Hypericum androsaemum. The sequence continues at coordinate 4,679,277 of OZ023185.1, read as the reverse complement.
GAAGCCGGTACTGAGGAGGCGGGTAAAGCACCAGTTCTTGCTCCAACCACCCCCGGAGTTGTACTTGAAGATGATGGTATTGACGATGGTGTTGGTAGCGGTATTGGTGTAATTATCGGAGCAACATTCGTCCTTGTCATGGTGGTCGCTGTTGTCATCGTCGTTTCACCTGTGACATAGTACATATCAACTCGAAAGATGGTTGAATGACTCCATTAAATTTTCTTTTTTGGTAGGTACTGCAACAAGGAGGAACTAGAACTCATCCAAACACCGTCCGACCCGACCCGACCCGACAAGAAATGGGTTCTATCCTCGCCTCTGTACTTCCACACACCGACTGCAAACTGATCTCTAATAATACAGTGACAGGACAGAATGAGAAAGTTCCACTTCCACTTACTTGTGGTAGTAGCTTGCAATGGGACAGAAAAAGGAAGTGACAATATTCCTGCTCCAGTAGAACCATATAGCTGAGGCGTGTACGGGTAACATTGCACTCCGAAACCGGGCGCTTGTTGTTGGCTACTCTGCGCATACTGAGTAGTATAGTAAGGATAGAAACTTGGGATCAACCCTGCTGGTCCTGATACCCCAGCAGCATTGTAGTAAGGAGACAACTGTTGACCTCCATAGACACCATAGTAATTCTACACCAAGTGTCCAATCTGTTAAGGTCAAAACAACCAAGACAAGTGAAGATTTGTGTTGCAGTAACTTACCACAGGGTACAATGCATCAGGTGAATATCCATACCTGTGAAGACAGAATTACAAGTGTCTGAGGAAGGAAATGCATATAAAGGGTATGTATGAATTGAATCCGAATTCGCTTACCCGAAAGCCGAATAAGGGAACGTGTATTGACTTGGTGGGTGATGAATGATGTTGTATGACGACGAAGAAGAGGAAGAAGAAGAACCATGGAATGGAGGAGCTGAAGCCAACAATCCACTTGATGGTCTAAACCGCCCTGCACCTGTTGTCATTTTTCACCAAATTTATAAGAACCGAAAAAATCAACATTGGTCTCCCTTTTAACTAGATCCAAAACCAAGCTTTCATTTTTTTTTTCACCATACAAACGCCAATCAGACATCATCGGAAGAACCGCCCTTTAACTAAATTTCCCGCACTTTAAAAAGTGGTTAAGAAGTAGCAAGGACCTTGTTGCAGGTGGGGAGTTGGAGGACGAAGCTTCTGGGCACCAAGTGAGGCCAGGTTACAGTTAGCCCGTCTCCCATCAATCACCGGTGACGGGTTCTGGCAAGCTCTCATAGCCGCCTCCGGATCATTAAACGTCACCTTCAATAACATACATTTCAATACATTAAAAAAAATCAATGTGAGCTCGAACTAAATTAATCGACCGAGAAAAAGAGGGCTTACAAATCCGTATCCCTTGGACCTCCCAGTGTTCTTATCGGTGATAACAACAGCCTCAAGGATGTCTCCAAACTGCTCAAAGTAACGACCCATTGTGTCCCTCTTCGTCTCCCAAGCCAACCCTCCTACGAATATCTTCGTAAACGTCGTGTCGACGCCGTATTGGCCAGTACCCATCATTTGGAATTGCCTTTGTTGAGACATTAACACTCACAAACAATCCAAAAAGAAGACGCACAAAAGAAACCGAGTAAACAAAACTTCATTAACCCTTTATTTATTTATTTATTTGTGCATGAAGGAGTGAAGTTGATGACAGAGAAGAGGTGGTAATTATAAGGTAAGGTGGTGGGGGAGGAGGGAGGGGGGAGGAAGGAGAAGGAAGAGGGGGAAGGATGATGAGGAGGCGACAGAAAAGCTGCTGGTGGGTACCCAAGAATACTAGAATTCTAGATTTTGTTAATCTATAATAACTCTTTGATCGGTGGAACTCGAGAATATATGAGTACTACCGAACCCTACCTTTCTCATTATCCTAAAGCATTATTAATTTCGTGAAGAAAAAGTTATGATTTGTGATATGTTTGGATAGAATAAACAGGGAGTTAAAAATATAATAAAATAATGTTTTATAGTATTGTTGAATATTTGTGAGGGTTTTATAAATTTAAAAAATATGACTACGATATGATAAACAACAATGTTAATTATAAAAATATGAATGATATCCGTATAAAAGGAAAGTGAAAAAAATGTTTGTCTTTTAGAATATTATGTAATATGACCTCTCTTTTTTGGTGGAATAATGTAATATGACTTACCAAATCTATAGGAGTCTTTTGGAGTTATTTTTATTTGTAGAAAAAGTAAAAAAAAAGGAAAATCAAATAGAGCAATTTAAAAACATGGTTAAAAAGGTAAAACAACAGTACTTTTAACTTTTTCAGTTTTAAATTTTTACCACAATCATAACTGTTGCTAGCACACTGGTGGGCTTTGGGCTGTCGAAGATACCGGTCAAACCATTCACTTTTTCCAATCCTCTTCCCTCTCCTTCATAATTTTTTGGTTTACACTATTTTTTACGATATTTACAATTAGAGTTAGATAGTTGGTAAAATTCTTACGACAGATATTTAAACCATTAAAAACTATTTTTTTAAACTAAACTAGATTTGGATCCCTCTATCTTGTTTTCTATCCATTTGCGTACAGATTTATCCATTTTCATTTCCATTCACCTTTCCCCAATTTTTTTTAATAATTTTGTTTTCCTAAAAGCTTTCCGTTTGTCGGCTCGCATGGCGGCTTAGGCTTCGTTAAGTACTTTTCCCTGCGTCAAAGAACATGGATGCATGGAGACGGAGGATAGCTGTCGGGCAACTGACCCCAAAACAATTATTTATAAATCAGTACGTAGCTACTTTCATTTTCTAAATTTGCTTCCATTAATTTATATATATTTGATAACATAGTATCAGAGCAGGTTGATCCCGTACTCATTATTGTGTTCACACGACTCCCAATTAATGGCACATGGGGTGGTGGAGCATGTGCGAACTTCAGCCCGATGGGTTTCGTTTGAGGGGACGTATCGGAGAGAATCTCATATCGGTTAAAACACGAGTGGGTAGCAAGTTTATAAGTGTGAAAAATTTACCTACCCATTATCTTAAGGTTTTGGGTTGGATTTGAAGATTCTAATTAAAAAATTAGCCTAAATTAGTTGTGGAGTCCGTATTGGATATGGCTCTGATAATCTTTTACGGCATACACAAATTTGTTTCAATTTTCTAATACATTTCCTTAAAAAGTATCTTGTATAAATCATTTTTCACTTGACAAAGTTAAAACCATGACCTTTTCTAAAAGAAGTAATTTTTTTATAAAAAAAACCAGACGTCCGTTTAAACTGCATGCTGCATATTCTATTGGCGTAATTATTAGTAATTATGGAGGCCCCAAGGGAATCATTCCTCTGGCAGTTAATTAATTTGTGTTTAAATTTTGGAAGTTTGTTTAATTAAAGGATAAAGGGTCCCTCATTTGTGTTTAAATTTGGAAATTGATTTTCCCAATAACTTTTTTGGGATAGCAGAAATTTTGAGTTAATTAATTCTCATGCATTGTTCTCCTTTGACCTTTCCAGGACTACATTGCTTTTCATCACATGATTGACCGTAAGGAGCTGATCTGTTAATTAATAGGTCAAAGAGATAATTTAGATTCAGATTTGGTCCGTTTGGACAGATTAGAAATGTAGTTAATTTAGTACAGTACCATAAAGTGATAATTGACAGATTTTTAGTATAACATATTTTAGCTTTAGAAATTAGCTAAAAATATTTATCTATAGACAAAAAATTGTTATACTTTTGAGTATTTGTATGAGGCAATTAATTCATAAAAATTACGATAGAAAAAACATCTAATTCAACGTTTTTGGCATATTTCAACGTCGAAGTATCCCTTTTGTTGTAGTAAGTGAGATTGAATTAGGTGGGGACTATATAAACATGTAGACTAGATATAAAATTTGCCAGTTATGGAAAAGTTTGAATCTAGAAAATCATTAGAGTTTTAATTTAGTACAGTACCATAAAGTGATAATTGACAGATTTTTAGTATAACATATTTTAGCTTTAAAAATTAGCTAAAAATATTTATCTATAGACAAAAAATTGTTATACTTTTGAGTATTTGTATGAGGCAATTAATTCATAAAAATTACGATAGAAAAAAAATCTAATTCAACGTTTTTGGCATATTTCAACGTCGAAGTATCCCTTTTGTTGTAGTAAGTGAGATTGAATTAGGTGGGGACTATATAAACATGTAGACTAGATATAAAATTTGCCAGTTATGGAAAAGTTTGAATCTAGAAAATCATTAGAGTTTTATTTGGTAACTTTCTGTCTTGCATGAATAAAAGTCATCATGATAATGAATTTTAGTTACCAAAAAAAATCATGATAATAAATTGGGTAGTACCTTGACGTTGGCAATGAGATCTTAAAATCCTAATCTCTACTTAAAAACTAGATTTGATCAAAAAACTTAAAATTTGATGAAAAGATAGAAAAAAACTACAATTAGACCGATATTACAATCCAGCCACGTGATGTTCCAATGGACAACATTATGTAGATATACTCAATGATCAATAAAGGTTAATTAGCTGCTTCCGGAAAAGAGAAGCCGATGGAGCTGAGAACACGAGGGAAGCTCCAAAGTGAGAAAATGGGAAAAAATTGGAATGGAAAGTGTTAAAGCGTATCGCGCGGGAAAACCACGAGACGATGTGGCCAGGGCAGGCCATAGTAGAACCAGCACATGCACTCCCCGCCATCTAGTAAAAAGAACACTTGTCCGTTATAAATATAAATTCTCCGAAAAAGTTGTTGGAAAAATTATGGGTAGAAGGATGAAAGAACAAGTTTGGTGTTGCACCGACTTCAAGGATCTTGTAAGGATTCTTTCAAACAAATAGTTCGATCCTCCGAAAAATTTGCGAGTACAACTGGTCTATAAAATTTTGTCGTCAGAATACAGTGAAGCCGCCACATCGTCGTTGAGTTCAAGGATTGTACTACCTTGACCCGACAAAAAATACACTTTTAAGAAAAATCTGATGAAGCTTTAGAGAGGATAGTGATTAGGATTGCTTAGAAGTTGGATGTTTAATGGAAGATTAAAACCCACTATTTATGAAAGTTTGGCACCAGAATTTATGCCTTTTCATCACCAAAAGACTTCTTGAAACGTTCATCAATGGTGGCTGATGGTTTGAGTCACTTCTCTTGAGTTTGAACTCAAGGAGCACGAAGTTTGAATTCGTCTGGGCAGATTTACGATCGACAGTTAACTTGCGATATTTACTCCAAAAACTCTCGGACTAAAATTATTGACAGTCGCCAATTCTTCCGATCTCATTACTCCCTATCATAGCAGCTTTGAAAATATTCAACATTGCTTTAGTATTATGTTGTATGATCTTTTTTAAATATAAATACCATATAGTAAAAAATGGATGAATCAAGTTACATTTGTTTCAATTATTTATACTAGAGGACACGGGCATGTGATGTGAAACAACATATAACCCCTCCTCCTCCAATTCCAAACCATGAAAGGTTACGAAATTCTCTCTTCAAAATTTATTGTTGTATAATAAGAGTTTAAATCTGAAATCTAGTTAATTGTGATAGAAAAACTCATTCTAGTTCGTCCAAGTGTTATGAGGTATGACCAACCATTTGTTTGATGGTTTCCCAATACGTTAATCGATGAAATAATATTCAACATCATAAAATTTTCGTAAACCCGACCCTTCGACCTTTCGAAACCGGTAGCTATTATCATGATTTTATACATACAAAAAAAAAATTCTCCCTTCTATTTTTTGGGTAGAAATTCTTCCTTTTATTTGAAGTGGCCGGGAAAGAGCAAAAAGCAAACTAATGTCTCTTTCCCTTTGTTGGAAACGTTAGGCCTGTAACAAGACAGAAGAGCGGACAATAATCCAATTTCAAGGGGACAAGGATAACACGCAATGGGGCAAAAAGTTGAATGGAACACTATTATATTATATTATGGTTCCAAATTTTTTAACGATGAGACATGAGTTATATCTGATCGAAAATCTAGTGACACCAGTTAATATTTAATATTAGTTACTTTCGACTTTACTGATAATCATAATCAAGTGACACAAACTAATATCAGTTACTTAGTTACTTTAGTTATTTTGTGTCATCACACATCTTTAATTTCATTTTGTATCATGGTGCATAACAAATTTTATATGCACGACATATCGTCGGCCCTTGAAATGGATACATTTGATCTTTTTTCGGTCCAATTTAAATATGAATGTTATCGAATTTGTTTTCATTTTCTGTCAAATTATAAATATAATATGTCACGTGGATAAAATTAACGATTTAGAATGACACACAAATAAAGTTAATAAAATGACATATAATATATAAGATAACTCAAATAACCGAATTATGAACATCACTTAGTAGTCACTTGAGTAACGTAGAGGAGACACGTGACGATCGGGTCAAAGTAGGAGGGGATGGGATGGGATGCTGTTTAGTGGGAACGTGGACAGATTGGACTCTCACCATCCATTTCTCCTGTAATTGAAGCAGCCAGCCCAGCACTGTCTTTCATTTCCAGGTTGTATTGTGTGGCTTCTGTCAGCCTCAGCCACCCCCTCATTCCCTTTTTCCATAATCTTTGACCGCCCCTTAGTCTTTGTGTCAGAGAAAGTGCTCTTATTTAGAAGCCTCGATGCCACCAAATTCAATAGCTCGACCAATGGGGAGTGGTAGAAGCGTTAAATTACTTATAATCTTTCTGATTAAAAAATTGAATGAATTTTACTCTACAGTTATCGTAAATTGTGTGATTCTATGCAAATTGAACGCATTTCAAGATAGATTCATTTCCTTATCAAATTAGTGCACTTCAAAGGACACCCAATTTGAATAGAATCACACATAATTTACCATAAAGAATGATATAGAGTATACAGTTTGTAACTGAGACCACGTTTATTACCCTTATACGTGACGCGTGGAGATTCGGGGCCGAGATACTCGGTGCCAACGCCCATCAGACCGATTTTCGGAAGCCCACCTTGGATCTGCATTTGTGGGCCGCAATGGACCAACTAGAGTTGCAAATTCACGTCTCTTTCACTATTTGTGCCTTTTTTTTAATCTCTAATACCGGAGGAGGGAACCGCAATTTTTTTAATGATATCTTTTATATTAAAAATGTATGAATTCAAGATTTTTTTAAGCGAATCTGAATCCTTAAGTTAATCTGAATTTTGACAAACTTTTTTTGGTTTTGTAACTTTATTTTCATCCAACATTTTCCTTGGAAAAACCGTGAATTTACTACTGTATACTCAAATAATTTTATAATTTTCACACATAACAGCCCATAGATATAGTATTCATAACATTTCTAATCTCAATTGATTGACCTTTTGATATACTTATCTCAATTATAGTTGTACGCCGATCTAAGTATAAAATAATTATTTTTTAAGAACAATTTGGATTCAAATCTTGTAAGATATGAACAGAAACCTTAAATCAAAAGGTACTTAGGGATGGAGTTTACTGTTAATTGTAGCCGGCGAATGGGAAACAGATCCAAGAACGACATACAATAGCTCCTAAAATCCCAGCCTTCAGCTCCTTTTCGTGGCCGTAAATTTTTGCGGGCTCCACCAAGTTGAAGGCAACGGATAAATGATAGGCAGCAACAGCAAATAAACAAAAAAAGATAATGTAGACGACCGTTATATAGGACACCACTCATGCAAGCAATGACGCATAATCCCGGCCCCGTGATTGATGCTACTAATCAACCATCAATGATCCATAACCCACTTACTCTGACGCTATTTTTTCCAAAATTATTTAGTTGGCTATTTGATAGACTAGTTTGACATACAGGAAGGTGGTGAGTAGTCGCCGGTTTGAGAATTCGTAGACAATCAGCATCTCCCGATAAACATTTTCGGTAGATGGAGATAGGACCAAACCGATCTCACACTTGAAAACGAGTGATCCTGAGATTGTACTGCATCGAAGACATTACATATTTAAGGATGGATGAGTTAAATATCCGTTCTAAACAATGTTCACTTTTTTATGATAAATATCATGAGAGAATTGACCTTGAGTAATTTCACTACAGATTTATAGTGTACATGAGTGAGGACAAAACACAACGCTTTGTAGAGAGTCAATCAGATCACCCCGTGTTATAACTGGATGGACTAATTCAATTTGAGCAAAATTAAACCATAAAAAATGACAACAAAAAATTTACAACGAATTATAACACTACTTCGTACTCATAGCTTTAACTCGAATTTCGAAACCTTAATTCAAACAAAAATAAACGCGTTGATGTATGTGATTGGTGTTCTCACTCGTCGCCTTATTAACACAACCATTTTGACCAAATTTCATATCTTTCAGGTCAAATTATTAGAAAGCTACGTCGAGAATCTTGTAGGCCCCAAGTGCTATCTCCCACAGTGCACATAATTATTAATATTGCCTAATCAAGAAAGGGATTCTTGTGTCGGCTAAATATTAAATAAGAGAAAACCCAATGAAAGGCTCACGAAACTTCTCACCTCCACCGACGCATATACCATTAACAAGAAGCACTCTCAAAACCCGACTTCTTATTCGTGATCTCTCTCGAACCTGTATTAATCCATTCAGAATGGGCAACTGCGGGTTGAGAGCGTTAGGAGGAGTGGAAGTAGAGGAGATGGTGAGGGTGGTGACGTCAAACGGCGGCGTAATGGAGCTTTACGAGCCCATAACAGCTGAGTCCATAACCAACGAGTTCCCGGGCCACGCCATCTATACGAGCCAGGACCCACTCTCCACCTCCTCCTGGCCTCTCCTCCACACCGACCACCTCCACGCGGGCCAGCTCTACTACCTCCTCCCGCTCTCCACCGCGGCCGACACGACGCCGTGCAGCCTCCACCAGGCGGGCAACTACAGGATGTCGTTCGACCAGAGGGTGGTGGTCCCCAAGCACAGTGGCCGAGGGACGTGGAAGGTGAAGTTGGTCATAAGCCCAGGAGGACGCCACCCAGGAGCTCATCGATAGCGTTAGGACAGTGGCCAAGTGTGGGACCACCTATGGCTGCGGCGGCGGCGCTATTACATATGCTGCTTCCTCGGCCGGGGATTCCGACCACTGGAGTAGCTTCTCTGGTGGTTGGAACCCGAAGCTTCCCGGCTGTAGTAATTCGCTCCTTAATCGCTAGCCGACAAATCGGTCACTTTCGACCCTATAGTACCAACGGTGTTTGTAATAATTTCAAATATTTGTCTCGTTAATAGATTTCATGGGAAAAACATTATATTTATAAGGGCAAATTACTCTCACATCCCTGAGGTTTGGTCACCCTCCCCCTAGGGTCCCTGACTTTTGGAAAAAGATTGTCCCGTCCCTAAGTTTTGACGATAATAGACTCTCGGGTCCCTGGCTGACGTCATCGGCTCTTTTTTTCATTTTTTGTCATGAAAATGACCAAAATACCCTTAAACAAAAATAAATTTTTTTACCCGCTCCCCCCCTCCTCCAGAGGCCTAGGCAGCGACTTCGGGTCAAGCCCGCCCGGATCCATCGAGCCGGGAACTGACCCCAGCGACAACGACGCGAAGTCCTCTGCCAGCCCCATCCCAGCCATAGCAACAGGCCCAGCAACGGGAGGAGGTCCCAGGGGGTATGACATAGGAGGAGGCTGCTGCTGGAAGGCGGCGGCAGAAGAAGGGGTGGATTGGCGGATGTAGCCGGGGAGAGGGGGCTGGAAGGAAGGGCGGGCCGGGGCGGCGTAGGCGATGGCGATCAGGGGCGGAGGGACCGCAGCGGATGGAGGCGGCGATCCCATCGGGACGGGGCAAAAAGCAGCTGGAGGAGGAGGACGAGTAACCGCTTGATACGACGACGTAGAAAACCGCTGGAAGACAGCGGATGGAGGTGGGATAACCATTTGCTGCTACATCGGAGGGGGAGAGGCGAATCGAGAAGGCGCGGCAGGGCGGAACGGACGCGAACGGCGTCGTCTGGGTGGTGGGAGGGGCGGAGGCAAACGGCGTCGTCTGGTAGGTCGGTCGGGTCGGGTTGTCGGGTCCCATGGTTTGGATCTGCGAGGTTTGATCTCTCTCTCTCTCTCTCTCGGGCGGACGATCTCCGTTGATCATCTCTGTTGGCGGCAAGCGATGGAGTCGGCGACGAGCGGGAGGGGGAGAGGGAGGGAGCGGGAGGGGGAGAGGAGGAGGAGGGGGGGAGCGAGAGGGGGAGGGGGAGGGGGAGGTAAAAGGTTGAAGAAGGTAAAACAAATTATTTTTTGTTTAAGGTATTTTGGTCATTTTCATGACCAAAAATGAAAAAAAAGAGCCGATGACGTCAGCCAGGGACCCGAGAGTCTATTATCGTCAAAACTTAGGGACGGGACAATTTTTTTCCAAAAGTCAGGGACCCTAGAGGGAGGGTGACCAAACTTCAGGGATGTGAGGGTAATTTGCCCTATTTATAATGTTCTAACTTCTCGCGTAGTTGGTCTGGTGGAATTTTTTGTTAATTGGGCATTGGGTGGGAGTAAATTGAAAAATAAAATGGATATAATTTGATAATAGTTAATAGTTTTGATTTTCTAATTATCTATGCTAGAAATTGCTGCGACAACAAACATCAGATGGGCTTAATTTTAATTAGTTGAAAGTTTGAGCCCAGTAGTGGCAGGCTTCAACTGGATCTATATGCTGCTTGAGCGATGGACAGCAAAATCCCATTGGGCCTCCAGCTAAAGAATTTTATCATTTCTCAAAAATTCTATCCGCCTCGAATATAAATTAGTCGGTAAAATAGTATTAGGATACCAGGTTTCTAAACCAAAAAATCTAGGGGAGTGTTGCATTGCATCTCCTTGTGAGAGCATATTCCCTTCTTTGAACTCTATGTTCGTTTTTATTCGTTCTTTCTTTGCTAATGTATGAATTTACGCAGAGAGAAACGAGAACATGCATTAGTATTTTCAATTAATTGAATATCTAATTTACTTCAAGCTTTATGCAAATTTATACCTTTGAGAATGACGATAAAGAAAAAAATTAGTGTCGTAAACTTAACATTTTACCTCTTTCTACCAAACTCCATCAAATTTGAAACTTCAGGTTGCTTTAATAGGACTGATTCAATTCTAAACATCATCCAATTGCTTCAATCTTCTTATTCTTGTTGTAATTATTAATTATTATTGTTACTACATATAGCTTATTATTTTATCGGGAATATATGTCCTATTCAACAAGCAAGTAGGGTGAATTAAAGCTCCTTTAATTCTACGTTATCCCATAAGTTTTCCGTGGTAGCCATCATGCATTTAGATGACTACACAACCATGCAATATACATATACGTACCGCGTACATGTTATACAATATAAAAAATGCCATTGTCTTGTGCCCTTAACCATGTCTACTAAATAACGAAATTGTTATTAAAATATTAATGATTTATAAAATTAGAAAATTTACCTATACATTATTTAGGTTTTGATTGGATATGTAGATTCTGACATCTTATCAGAGTGGATTAATCTCGTGTGATATGATATTGTCTTCATACAACTTCTATTTTATTGCACGTCAATAAAGTCTATGCAAATTTCGACCCGACTTAATAATTTGAATAATATAAAAAATTAAAAGTCTCTCCATCTCTGACTTCCTCTCTTCTTCATTTTTGTATAAAGTCTTTCTCCGACCTCTGTTTCCTATAAGTAAATCCATCAAAAAATGAGCAACGAAAAAAACATCTGCATGACGTCATGTGTGTGCAATTTTAAAGAGATTACTTGATGCATGTTTTATCACTAAGTATTTAGGCTCATAAGAAAATTATTCTAATTTTATCACAATTTTTTAATTAAATCGTAAGATTGTAATAATTTTAAAACTTAGTTAAAATAGCTGTATAACCATTTAAGATTTTATCATGTATTAGTTGATCTAATAAATAACCGATAATATGTAATTTCAACAAATCCAAAATCAACCTTATTCTTGTCTTCTGGAACAGGAAATTATTTATCAAGTGGTTGTCGGGTCATTAATCAGCAGTGAGTCATAATTATTAGATGCATGGAATTCAGAGGAGGAATGTAATGATTTGTGTTACGACCTTGCAGGGTCGCATAACTAATTTTTTTCTTCTCATAGTCAACCGTTCTTTGAGATCTTAAGACCGTGACATCCACATTAATATTATATATTGGTTTATATTGTAGTGGGCACTCTCTCGTACCGTCACATGCATACACAGACATGCTCGTACTTGCTTTAGAATACTGCTGGTACCGTTATTTTGTTAATATGATTTCATCATCTTATAAATGCGACTCAATAAGGTTTTTTTTTGAACAATTAGAATTTTATTTATTAAAAAAATCACCAAAATAGCGAGTATAAAGATTGATGTGTTCTTACTCATGCTGACGTATACACCAAAGCTAATTAAAAATCTCGAGCATTGATTTCCTTGGTGATAAATAATATTTATGCTTATAAAAAACAATAATATTGATTTTTTAATAAGTAATATTGATGCTTGTTTTCTGAGCTAAAAGCAAATGAGCAGTCATGTTTTTTTCAGATTTTCTACATAACGAAGATAACATTGGCAAGATATAATTTTTGGTGTAAATAAAAACATAACGAAGATAACGGATGTTCAAATAAATGGTTTCAACATATATATGACTCCAGCATGTATTAGTATTTCCAAACAATAATTTATAAAAAAATAATAATTTGTTACTCTAGGAACTAGATGGGATTGTTCAGTTATTTTTCTAACAGCATTTTTTTAACGATCGCTTCTATTTTAATTTTTTGGGGGGTGAATCTCGTTTTTTTATTAGTAGAGTTAATTGGGTTAAATCTCGTTTCTCAACGGAATCCAACATCATACTTCAATAGGAATTACAGTTGATGCAAGTCTTAAGAAATTCAAATTCACTTTAAGAATATCTTAAATTCAAATCTTCCGAATGGTTGTCTCGGTGATTCGATACTTCAATGCATAACTCATTGTCCCATTCTTGTTGCGGTGGTTGCACGAGGTAAAGAAGATCAAGAAGCCACCCATAATAATCCTTCTTGACTAGTTGTTGTGGTTGGGATAAGAGAGAGAGAAAGATAGAGAGGTCCACGGTTGTTTAAGAGGTGCTTTTCTAGGGAGATTTTAAGGTCGAGGGTCATAGTTTTGATGTGGGCTTTCCCTCTGTAGTCTAATTGCAACAACGTCCCCAATCAAAGGCCCACACTAATTACACCCGAAAAAGTAAAAAGAATTGGGCTCACATCTCTTTTCCTCCTTTCTCAATCCATTTTGGTAGGTTGATCTTCTCACAAACAGTGCAACACCTTTTCCTTCACAAACCACACGGTATCACAATAGTTATCGGACCGACTAATTCATGTTTAAACCGAGTGAGAATTTTGAAAGGCAACAAAGTTATTTCAATAAGTATTTAACACTGCTATATTTCCAATGTCTCGAATTTAAGACATAGTTAAGTTAAAACAACTCGTTTCCTAATTGATTTAAGTGCACCCTTAACCCCACATAAAGACTCAGTGTATCTTTTAATCTATTCTCCTTTGTCCTTTCATACTTGGTGCACATGTATATTGCTCATTATATAAACACTCACTTGGGCACACCAACTTAGATATATAATCATAACTTTCCCCATTATAAGTGTATATATCTCTCTCTAGTCTGTTCCTCTCCATTTGCGTCATTTCATCTCCCTTTCGCTTGCTCTTCAACTTAAATGCCGGAGGACATGAGCATATCGGTGAACGGACACACTCAGGTCCCACCCGGATTCCGATTCCATCCTACGGAAGAGGAGCTCTTGCACTATTACTTGAAGAAGAAGGTCTCGTACGAGAAGATTGACTTGGATGTTATTCGTGATGTTGATCTTAATAAGCTTGAACCATGGGATATACAAGGTGCACTACCATATTTTTGTACATAGTCCTCCCAATCTTCATTGATTTCTTTTTCTTTTATTCTTGATCTATGTAAATTGTAAAAAAAGAATGGAGGTGATCTCTTAGCGGGTCGTCTCAAAACTGCGTGCGTGGCATTTTTTTTAATTTTAAAAAAAGTATCCATTTAAAAAAAATTAGATTAGGACCCATTTTGAAATTTTAGTTATCATTTTTAACCAAGAAAGAAAATCCCATGAAAATCCCAATAATTGTTACATAGCTCCCGAGATATTGTTAAATACTATAAAAAATAATGATATTTATCTTCTATCCTGTTGTTCAAATCTGGATTATTTATGTACGATAGCAGAATCACTTTTTTATTGTATCTTTAAAAAATTGAACAACCAAAATTTTTAGTTTAAACCCACTAATAATTTTTTGTCATTACTTGTATGGATGTTTTTTTTTTGCTACAGAGAAGTGTAAAATAGGAACTACTCCTCAAAATGACTGGTATTTCTTCAGCCACAAGGACAAGAAGTATCCGACAGGAACTCGAACGAACAGAGCCACGGCCGCCGGGTTCTGGAAGGCCACAGGCCGGGACAAGACGATACGTGGACAGGGCAAGAGGATTGGGATGAGGAAGACTCTTGTGTTCTACAAAGGCCGAGCCCCACGCGGTCAGAAATCCGATTGGATTATGCACGAGTATAGACTCGACGATGACACCGGCGAAACCCACGTAAGCCATTAATTTGACTCGAATTTTGCTTTTATAACTTAATTAGGAGTTTTTGTTAATTATAATTAGTTATTATGGCCTCATGAATGTTTATATTATGCTAGCTGGGACATCACTACTAGTGTTGATCATACTTGATTTAGAAATAGGATAGCCGATGTTTTTTCAAATTTAGAGTGTCTATGTCTTTTGATTCATTTAGTAACGCAAAATCTTATATTACCTTTGTCTTTCCCATCTAAAAATCTAATGCATAATTTTTCGGTAAAGTTTGACATGTATATCCATCATTCTTAAATTGCATATAACATCAGACAATAATAATTTAGAAGTGTCTTTTTTAGCAATTTTACAATAATTAAGTTGAAGTAGTCTTTAGCAATTTTAATTTACTTTCTTTGCGGTCTGTGTCAAGGTGTGTAACGTACTCGGGGACCAGACAACGCAAGAGGAAGGATGGGTAGTATGTCGCATCTTCAAGAAAAAGAGCCACCATAAAACCCTAGAATCCCCACTAATTAGCTCATCCTCCATCGTCACAGAATTGGACAATGCCGAGACACAGATTTTGGACGAGGAGTATCCTTATTACAGTGAAGGAGCTGGTCTTGGTCAAATGCTTGAGTGCATGGGAAGGACTACATGCAAGGAAGAAGCCGAACCCAACAACATTAGTCCAATACCCAATAATTACCATCCGCTCGATTCTAGCTTAACCAATTGGTCTGCCCTCGACCGCCTCGTAGCTTCCCATCTCAATGGCCAGACCGACGCCTACTCCAGGCAATTAGTCGCTAATCTCTTCGGTAATGACCTGAGCAACATTGGTTATTGCAACCCCTCTATTAATATCCCGAGCTTGAGGACTTCAATTTCATTACCGTCGAATAATTACCACGGAGCAGGAGCTCATCAATTATACTATAACCAGCTGGCCAACAACGAGATCGACCACATTTGGAGCTTCGACGCGAGTACTCCTACGAGATCGTTGTCTTCGTCCGACCCACTTTGCCACGTGTCCAATTACAGTGCATAACGGAATGCCCTACCACAAATAGATGTAATCATGTTGTGGTTTGCTGAATTCAGATGAGCATAATTACAGTGGTTAGGAGTTTGAAATACGTGAAAGAGAGTGTTAATAAAGTGGTGGAAGAGGATATGGTGGCACTATCAGCCATTATGAGCTTTATTACTTAAGCATCAGATCTATTATTATTTTCCTCTTTTGTTGTATATCTTCATAATATCATAGGAGGGATTACATTATAGTGTGTATAGTAAGTTTTTTTTTCTCCAAAGAGCATGTAGTCTAGCGGTATAATGTGTTGTCAATAATAAGGAAGTCCATGGTTCAAACTTTGATAAATGTAATAATGTAAAAAAATTAACTTAAAAAATAATTTTTTTTGAAGAGTTGATGAATTTATATTGTTTAATGTGACTGCTAATTATACTAAATTCCAAATCTGCCATTACTTTACAATACCTTCTCTTACTCCCTTAAACTTTTTCGTATCAAAACATGCAAGATAACCATTTATTACCTTAACTTATACCGTTTACTTTTACCCCTTTAATATTTTATATTCAGAGACATTGTAAATTATTGATATACTTCATACGTAAAGCATGTCTAGGAACAAAATACTCTCTAGTTTTAGTGGAAAAAGGAATAAAAATACTCGAAACGAGACAACATGCTAAAAGCTGTCATTAAGCGTTAAACTAATTAATTTGGAATTTAATTCAGGAAAAATAGTAATAAATCTCTAATTTTTGAAATAATTGATTATTAGGACAACCTAATATTATTTAATATTTAGTCCTTAATATTTGTCGAATAAAATTGATTAATCCCTATAGTCATATTCCTGTTATTTTTCCGGTGACATACCACTAAAAATATCAAAATGCCCCTAATTAAAAAAAATTAATTATCACTTTGACCAGATACTAATATCTTTCTTCTTCGAATCAAAACCCACTGCGAAAGTGTTAGCGAATTTTTAAACTAATCATCAATAAAAAAACCCTAGAAATATAAAGTTCTCGTCCCCTTTCAACTTTCAAGGACCTTTTTTTTGCCAATATTTATTTTAGGGCGCCTAAGGTTCCTTTCATACACTTATCAAAGAGAAAGGGTTACTTATAAATAAATAAAAGAGAAAGGGTTTCTCTCAAGGATGAAGCATTTTTCCTCCGCATCGGATGGATTTCCTTCTCTCATGTCGGGACGAAGCGATTAAGGGTCTCTTTTTCTCAGAACTAAATTTCCCTTTTTCTGTTGGTTCTTTTTACGGGTTAGTTTGGATAAGAGATTTTAATTTTAGGTTTATTGGTTTAGTATTTTTAGAGTTAGGGATATTTTGATACTTTTAATATTATCTCACCGGAAAAGTGGTCGGAGTACGGCTAGAAGAACTAATCAATTTGTTTGACAAATATTAAGAACTAAGTAATACTAGATTGTTCTGATTAATCAACTCAAATTAAATATTAAGAAACTATCACTATTTTGTCCTAATATTTATCGGTCGAATTCAATATTTAGCTAAGTTACAATAACATTAAAACACTCGGAGCAAATGGGCCTTGTTTACGATGAATCAGTCCAATGGACCTTTCACCTAAGCAAAACCCATATCGTTAGGGAACTGGCGACAACTTGCTGGGCTAGAAAAGAGAAATCCTATGGGCATATCTCGTGAGGCCCATTGTAACGGCAAGCCCACTTGCTAGGGCCTCTTATCTTCTTTCGAGTACAAAATAGCTCAAGGTTAAGAAGGATTGTAAATATCCTTTATGCGAGTCGTTTACTAGATTAAAAAAAAACACTTTTGACTTGTATTCAGAGACCCATCCAGTCGAATAATTTAAATTTAATTTGAGTATAATTTTGGAATAATTAAAAAATTATTTCGTCAAATATTTAGCATTACTGCTTTTCTGAAAGCTGAAAAAAATTATTGGTAAGTTCGAACAATTTCGTTCTTGTTGGTTTTGAGATTATTCATTGATGTGACGTTGCATGTTTTGATGAAAAAAAAACATACACGATCAAATCCACGCTCATGGCCTATATAAGAAGGCCTAGATATTGTAATAGACTCTTTAAGTTGTCTGAGAAATATAAAATTGAATTTTGAGCATGTTGCTCAGTTTATTCTCGATTTTTTGTTGTGTTTCCCAATGATCCGAAGAATTTTGCTTTCTGTAATTTGTGAAATTAAATGATTTTCTGTTATTATCCTCACCACGCCTCCCGCATTATGCAGAATTAACAAATTCGTTAGCACCTATCCTGACCCGTTTTCGATATTTTTAGCGAAGTCCGTGCAATCTATCAATCCACACTGCATCATGGGTGGTGGATTTTTTTTAGAACTTTATTGCGTTAAGGAATAAACGTGAGTAGAGAGCAGCTAACATCAAGTCGCAGCAGATTGCATAAGGTAAGCAATCATTTAAATCAAAATATATGATCAGGCACAAGCGACAAATTCTGAGAAACATATAGTTATTGATTGGATGAGCCGGTCGAACAGAACTTCCTGGTGATCAAAAGTAGATCTGGGAGAGTTTAAAGAGTGAAAGTTTTCGAGAGAGGGTTGGTTAGCTACTTGTTATTCTAAGGGTTAGGATTAGGGGTGAGCATTCGGATAATCCGAATCTGAATTATCCGAATTTTTCATTATCCGAAATATCCGAAATTGCTATTTTTCGATCCGAATCCGAATCCGAATAGTTAATTATCCGAAATTTAAAATCCGAAATTATTTCGGGTACGGATTCGGATAATCCGAATTATCCGAATTTTTAGAAAATAAACTAAATTTTGATTTAAAAAACTCAAACAAAAAACTCACAAAAATCTCCAACAGAACACAAACATCAACAATCCAAAGCAAAGTAACAAATATAGTGAAATTGTCGAGAGCTTCCAACTACACTTGATAACACCCAGCAAGCAATTAAGACTCACCACTAACGCCTAACTCCCTACCCATAATCATAGCTCTCACCTTTACGAGAAACTCCACGAACAAATGGAAAATAACACAGCTCAATCTAGTAGGCGACCGGAGAAGGGGCTCAGGAGATGTCGGCTTGCACGAAAAGGGGCTGCTTAAAATATGATAGGGTTTCAATTCTTTTCAGCGATTTGGAGAAGAGGAAGAGGCTGAGGTAGGTCGTTGGGTAATTTGTTTTGAGGGCCTTAAACTTACTAATTTAGTTTCATATAGTAGGCCCAGCCCAGAAAAGCTAAGTATATGGGTTAAAAAATTTGGATATTCGGATAATCCGAATATATATTTTTTTTATCCGAATCCGAATACGAAATAAAATTTTCGGATAATCCGAATCTGAATCCGAACAAAAAATTATCCGAATCCGAATCCGAAAAAAATTTCGGATATCGGATTCGGATATCGGATATCGGATTTTTTGCTCACCCCTAGTTAGGATATAGACACTTAAAGAGTAACAATCGTATTCTCTACAACTATTTGGTTGCACACACTATGTTGGAAAAAAAAACGAGAGAGAGAGAAATAAGAATAAAATAAGAGGTCAAAGTTGAGTTTTGACTTACACTTTGGCAAACCCTTGTACCACATTGGAAAGTGCAAGGATGGAAAGCTAGTTTAAAAGGAGAAGTGTGTTATTGGGCTTGTAAAGAGCTTGTGAGAAGAAAAGGCCTCGCGCGCATGTGGTGGGCCGAAAGTGGGCTCGTTCAGTGTATTTTGACGATTTCGCCCCCCCCCCCCTGCGCGCACGATATAGATGCCTCACAGCTAAAATAATATGGGCCTAACTTGATTGAGGGGTTACATGAAATGTAACAAACTTATCCAACATTCTTCTCTTATTTCCAAAATGGCTACTTTGCTTACCAGTCAAAGGTTGTTTTAAACCTCCCCGATTATTGCTAACCACATTTTTAACTCTTCTAGTCAAAGTTGTTACTAACGTTCAAAATCGGCCCTGATTTTTTGCCCCGCACTTCCTCCTTCAGCTGCTATATAAGGAGGCTATCTGTGAGCCTTAAGAACACACCTCTCGTACTCTCCTCCTCCTCTCCGACTTACATTACTTCCGAGTATTGTTCTTGTTAGTTTACAGGTTACCCGAGGCTTCTCCTTGGACGAGTCTGTTTAATCCTGGAGGGTCATCACCGCCTGGTGAATTGATTCTTAAGGACAGTGCTCCGCAGCACGACTCGGGCTATCGGTATTCGGGTTCGGGTTCGAGTTCGATCAAGGGGCGGTTGCAGTTCGGACAACACACTATACATGCAGCAATTAGCAGAGTTTGAAACATAATTATTGATATATTATATTTGGTTGTCTGATGACCATTTGATCTGTTGAATACCTAAATTTTTTTTGGAAGGTAAAATTATATTACTCCAAAGAGAGGATTACACCAAGCATACTAAAGATAACATTCCAATAGCCGCCACCTTAATAGCCTTCAAGAGGTTCGGAATACTTCCTTTCCAAAAAGTAACTAGATTGCCTAGAGAAACCTAAACTTCATAAAAGAAGTTCCCAAAACATCTCCTCCATAACACTGGTCGATTTGTGGGAAGAGTTCCTCCATGTTTTCCATTAGAGTCATCTTGATCGGAAGAATCCTTGAATACACCTTCCTTAGACAATATTTCTTATCTTTGGATGCACTAACGACTTTGCTCGTTAGCTTCCTTGCTCGAGAAGAGGTTCTTTGTTGAATAGATGGGCACCTTGACTCCACATTGCGATCATTGTCTATCGTTGAACACAGACTTCGAGTCTCACCATCCAAAGTCTCCATGTGTCTATCGTTGAACCCAGACTCTGGTCTCACCATCCAAAGTCTCCTCACATGGAGTGTTAGGAATTCTGCAACCAAGAGAATAAAATGAGCAAAGAACACGGGCACAAGAAATAACGTGGTTCGACCTAGTGCCTACGTCCACGGGGAGAAATGAAAATTTTTATTGATGGATACGAGTCACAAAGCCATACAAGAACCTAGGTAACACGTCCTTATATAATGGATGACACCCTTGTACATCAAGTAATCAATCTAGGTCGAATCTAGGAGCCCAAATCAGAGTCCGAGCAAAACAGAAAAATTGTCGCAGTGCACCCCAATGGGCGCTGCCCTCCCAGCGGCCGCAGGGCCTTCCGAAATCCAACATTCTGTAACTCCCCCCCCCCCCCCCCCCCCCCCCCCCCCCCCCCCCCAGCGAGGGCTAGGGGGCTAGTGGTCGCTGGGCCTTCGATTTTCACCATTTGCTCATTTTCTCGATATATCCCAATAATTTCCACCTTGGCGAGAAAACATCTCTTGCGAAGAACCATGAAGCTCAACCCGAACTTCAACAAACTTCACCTTGATGAAATACCACGCCATGAAGGACCATGAGAACTTGAGAAATCAAACCGACTATACCAACTCCACGTCGAACCATAGATAACCACAATCAAGAAGAGCATCTCCACTTTCTCTCCTCCTTTCGTTCAATCACTTGGAGCCAGCCCCCAAGCTCGGGTCTCCGAGCTCGCTTGGCCTATTTCCTCCAAACTCCATCGAACCTCAACTAGCAAGTCCACCTACCGAAGCAACCTTATAACCAATAGACGCGCCCTCTATTTTTCGGTCAGCTCCATGCTCCGCAACCGCGAACTACTTTTCCGCTGGACCTTCTTGCCACAAACCAATGCTACGTGCCATAGCATACAAAGGGCAACCTTTTGTTCCACCAAGTAAAATCTTCGACATGTCTTGAACTCTACTGTTCGGCTTTGAGTGAGATATCTGATTCGCCCATGGTGTCACCAATGGCTTCGCATGCCCAATGCCAAACCTATCCAACACCTTTGACGTGTACGTCCTTTTAGACAACCATAGCGGGGCCCAGCTAACAAAGCTTCTCCGAAACAACAATGGCTCCCTGCCAACCATGCCTCCATGAAACAACCATAGCTTGCTATCCATGTCTCCACGAATCCCAACTGTACTCAAACCATCCATGTCAAGCCTTTGCTCCCTCATATGAGCCAACCTCATATGACCTGAGCTCTTTACCTCTCCATCGGAACCCAAAGATGTGACTCCACCTACAACAGTGCCCCCACTAACCTGTAGGTATTCCTTATACCTCTTTCACCCTTCATAACCACCATAGCAACATCTCAATTAGCCCACCTACAACCTTATAGCCATACCCGCTACAATCCAAGGCTCCTAATGAGATTAAATTCCTCTCCAACTTCGGAACATGCCTAACCCCATACAACGTCACCACGACACCATCACACATCTTGATCCGGATATCACCTATGCCAGTGACTCTACAAGCAGAACCATCACCCATAGTCACCATACCTAAATCAACGAACTTGTAGGTGTCGATCCACCCTCTCTTGGGCATCATGTGAAAAGAACATGCGCTATCCAAAATCTAGGAATCATAGTACTTTGGACCTGACAAAACAGAAAGACAGTCACCATCCGACCCGTCCGAGCAAGAGGCTGCACTCATGGAAACATATCATTTTTCTTCGCGATCCTGAGTTCTTCTTGGACAATCCTTCTTCACGTGCCCTTTTTCTCCGCACTCGAAGCAATTTTCTTTGAACCTCTTTGACCACGACTTAGATCTCCTTCCATCTTTTCCTTCACTACGACCACTATGGCTACCCCTCACAACCAGCCCTTCAATTAGTTCATCGCCATTTTTTCTTCTTTGATAAAACCCAAGTAGAGCACTTGTGATCTCCTCCAACACCAGGGACTCCTTCCCCCAAGTTAAGGTTGTAACCAAATTCTCGTAGGAAACTGGCAAGAAATTCAGGAGCAACAATGCCTTATCTTCCTCCTCGAACTTCACATCGACCCTTCTCAAATCACTCAATAATTGATTGAAAATATTGATGTGTTGGCTCAAATCTGAGCCCCCCATCATCTTAAGCCCGTACAACTTTTGCTTAAGATAGAACTTGTTCGACAAAGACTTAGACATATACCATGCCTCCAATTTCTTCCATACCTCAGCTCGTGACTCCTCATCCACGACGTGATACATCACATCGTCCACCAAGCACAAGCGAATTATCGCCACCGCCTTGGCCCCCCATCTCTTTCCACTCTTGGTCCTCCATCTTCTCGGGCTTCTTCTCCGAGAGCGCGATGACCATCCCTTGTTGCACGAGGAGATCCTTGATATGCCTTTGCCATATCCCAAAATTTGAAGAACCATCGAACTTCACAAGAGCAAACTTCGCGTCGTCCGTCATCCTCCAACCCAAGCTCTGATACCAATTATTAGAAATTCAGCAACCAAGAGAACAAAATGCGCAAAGAACACGGGCATAAGAGATAACGTGGTTCAGCCTAGTGCCTACGTTCATGGGGAGAAAGGAGAACTTTTATTGATTGATACGAGTCACAAAGCCATACAAGAACCTATGTAACACGTCCTTATATAATGGACGACACTCTTGTACATCAAGTAATCAATCTAGGTCGAATTTAGGAGTTCAAATCAGAGTCCGAACAAAACAGAAAAATTCTCGGAGTTTGGCATATCAAAGGCTTGAGGATCATGCGAAGCTTGGCATATCAAAGGCCCAACTTGCTGACTAGGATTGACCTTGACATATGGAAGCTCCTTCAAGATTGAATATTTTTTTAATAAAAAAGGTGGCACGAAGCCTTATATTAAAGTTGAATTACTAAAAAGCAAAAAGGTCAGCCGCCAAAACTGAATACCTAAACTTGAATTAACTATTTTCTCTCATTGATAGTCATTTGTTGTTTGTAAGTTTGATTGGTTGTATAGATTTACTTTTATCAAGTTGTTAGGTTCGTACCAACTTACTGTATTTAATAAACGTCTAAACATCAATCAAAATTAGCAGCTTTTCCTTCTCATCATAATTGACAACAACTACACGTCTACACCTACTCCAAAAAACATGGCTGGTGGTAATGATCCCCAACAAGTCACGCCTGCAATGTATCAACAAACACTTTTTTTATAAGTAAAATGTTATTATCCATCAACAGTTTACGCTAAATGTGCATAAATATACTATACCTAATAGTATCATAGCATTAATTAACGCCTAAACATGTGCAGAGATAAGCAACTATCTAATAACAAAAATTACAAGGTAGGTGATATCTCTGCTGATTAACCCCTACGTGTCCTCATTTGGTCTTTGCTCCATTCGACCCATTTACATCCTCCCTCCCTCTTCAATATATAAGCTAGTCCACTTTTTGGTTCGTCTTTCTCCTCCTAATACCAACAAATAATTAGATCGATTGTTATGACGTTATTTTAATTTAATCAGGTCTCGAGTACGAGTCATTAGAAATATTACAGTGTTAAATACTTGTTGGAGAACTTTCCCCATCTTTCAAAAGTTTCATATGACTCAAATCTGGATTAGTCGGATCATTAAAATCTGATACCAGATAGTATAAAATTATTTTTTAAATCAAAATACCAACATGTATTTAAAGCAATCGATGAATGAATTATTATTTTCGAGTTCTCGTTCATGGAAAGTCTTAAATAATCGTTAGAAAAGCATTGAACTCGAACTTAGTTGATTTAATGAATGTTTAATACTAATCGGTATAAACCAACAAAAAGGTATCGTAATACCCAAGATTAATTACAACATGCTACACTTTTTTGATCGGCGGTCAAAATGTTGAGCCATGGCGAATCCAGGTTAAGGCTAAGGGCTATACCACGTCATAACCCAACCCAACCACACCACCGCCAATAACAAGCCACTGTGCATCGATCCACTGAGTCGAAATAAATAATTAGGGTAAGATACTCATGACGCGGCAACATGATTACTGTCCGAATAATTGAACATGTGTTGATTTCCCAGAATGTACAGGTCGAACGTTAGCAAATGGGCAGTGCTTTCCTTTAAGAAGAAATAGGAAATAAAATGGATAGTGCGTTATAGTGAGAGCCTTTCCTCCTCCAGTTGCTTGAAGAAACGTCATCCACTATGGGAGTTTATCATGATCAGATAAATATGTACGTGGAGATTTATGAATTTCCTTGGCATTTTTTATTTGGGAAAAGTCCTAAAAAGTACCTTGTAGTTTCAGACTTTCAGAATTAAAGCCATGTAGTTTCAAATTGGGAATTTAGTACCCTGTGGTTTACAAATTTTTATCCGGGCAGGTCCAGGGTAGCTGCTCGGACAAATAAGCTCGAAACGATGTCGTTTTAAACCTGATGTGTCGACCAAGTGGATTTGATTAATGCTGATGTGTGATGTTGTGATGTGGTAAATTATCAAAACAATCCCTTGTTTTTAATATTTTTTCAAAAAATCGATACTTTAGTTATTACTTAATTACACTTCTCCCCTCTTCTCTCTTTCTTCCATCCTCGTCTCTCTCTCTCTCTCTCTCTCTCTCTCTCTCTCCCCCTCCTCCTCCTCCTCCTCCTTCTCGCGAGCATAGGGGTCGATGTGCGGGCGAAGATGTTCCCGAAAGAGGGGTCGAGGTGGATGGAGAACGGGGGGTAGCCTCACTTGAGTGGATCAGCGGAGACCATGTCGGTGTGGGAGTAAAGAACCACAGAGCAGGCGGGACCCGACCCATTTGATTTGGAGACCCAGCGGGCCTCGACGGAGAGGAAGTCGGTGGTGGGGTGGGCGGTGTTGATTTGGAGACACTTTTGGAGAGGAAGATGAGGATTCCCAAACCCTAACCTCTCAAATCCCACCGGCGAATTTGGTTCTTCTTGCTGAAACCAACTACGTTTATTTGTTCTTGCTCTGATGCAATTCGTGAAGGAGGCAGTTTCAGTCCAAAACTCCTTCGCGGTGGCCCACTCTAGCTACTCCATGAACCTTAAGAACATCGGCGCTGCCCTCACCGACTTCAACCAAGCCGAGATCCCCTCGCATCTCGCCTCCTCCTCCGCCGGCAACACCGTCGGAGTGGTTTCTTCCTCCTCCATCGCTGGCGGAGGCCAGTCCTTATGGTCCGCCGTCGCAAAGATCGTTCCTCGCAACCCACAGATTCTGTTTTATTCTAATTGTAATAAAAAGCGACGATGCCTAGGGTTCCATTTTATTCAATTTGGAATGTGTTTTGATTGAATTAGGATTAGGATTTTGGGTGATGGGTTTTAATTGGAAAAAGATGAAGAAGGGAACTAATTTTTGGGGAAGATGATGAGTTTTTGGTGATGGGTTTAAAATGGGGTAGACGATAGGTTTGGGTGATGGGTTTTGGGACCAAAATGGTAATTTACCAGATGACATGTAATCGTCGACTTAGCCCAATCACTTGCCATGTGGACACAAAAAGGGTACCGTTTTGAGCTTATTTGTCCGGGCAGCTACCCTGGACCTGCCCGGGAAAAAGTTTGTAAACAACAGTGTACTAAATTTCTAATTTGAAACCACATGGTTTTAATTATGAAAGTCTGAAACTACAAGGTACTTTATAAGACTTTTCCCTTTTTATTTTAGGGCTAACACCAACCTTCACCGTCAAGCAGTTCATGGCCTTGGATGTCAAATGTAAATAATTTTTTTTGTTTGTATCGTATGATATTTGATCTATTAGATCGACTAATCTAGATTCAAATAGGATACTATTTTTAAAAGTGGTAATGCTAAGAGAATATGGCAAGAGAAGATTTTGGTCCCCAAAATTTACTTTTGTACATAAAATCTCTACGTGATAGGAGAGATTAGTCATGTAATTAACAAGTAGCGTATGATTTTGTACTACTTGGTGTAAATATTTTGGGTATAAAATTAATCTATTTACCAAAAAAAATAGATATATTTTATGATATGAAAGAAAAATGTGCAAAATTCAACTTAATAAAATTTATTTAAAAGAGATTTTTAGAACACCTACATTGACCATGGTGGATCTTTGAGGTTTGCTCTTAAATTTTTATTTATGCATTTATTATTTCAAAATTTTGAATTAAATATTTCACTCACGGTCTACTATATTGTTTGTACAAATGTTTAATAATAATCACTTATTTATCAATAAAAATCCCACGTCCCTTTAAACCAAGTATTTATTTTTCAATTGCTTTTTGTGACCATCCGGTGCATCATCAATGATGGAAATTTACAGTAGGCACAATAAAGATATAAAATTCATATCAACAAGTAGTTGAACGATGTGAGTGCTCGTTGTTTGGAGAGTTTTTTTTGTCATTATAAATCCTATCACAATCGAATGTATCAGCCGAGTAAGTGTCCAAATATCAAATGGTATAAAGAAAAGATATTAAAATTCATGTGTAATAATTAACTCAAAGTTACAAAAAGAGTTCGCCCAAATCTATACACGTCGAAATAGATATATCAGCATTAAAATGAAAAGTCTAAAGTCTGAATGCTCTACCACTTGAAGTAATACCTACGGGCAAAAGCCATTGACTTTTAAGCATCGTTATAACATCCCTATCTTTTTAAGCCACGCTAATATCTTATTTATTTGACCACTGGCACTACAATCTTCTATATATATATGTACAAGCAAAGCATTCATCAATACAAATCCCTTTACAAGCCATATACAAGGATCAAAAGCTCATATAAAAAATCTTCTAATAGAACTTCTCGTGTTACACCACTCTCTTTTAAACAAAATCCCGAAAATGGGAAAATATTCCTTGCTACTTCCCCGATTAACATTGATACTGTCTCCACTACTGTTCATGTTCCAAATCACCAACGCCACTCCTCCCGAGGACCCAATCAAATGCTCATCCAAGAACACAAATTGTACAATCACAAACTCATACGGGACCTTCCCGGATCGGAGCAAGTGCCAGGTGGCAACCGTGGCCTACCCAACAACGGAGGAAGAGCTAATATCAATAGTAGCCGAAGCCACCAAGTCCAAAAGGAAGATGAAGGTGGCGACCCGCTACTCCCACAGCATCCCTAAGCTTGTCTGCCCCGACGGCCCCAACGCCCTCCTCATAAGCACCAAACACCTCAACCGGAGCCCGGAATTCGACGTGGGATCGGGGACGGTCACGTTGGATTCCGGCGTCACATTGAGGCAGCTCATCCGCGAGGCGGCCGGGGTAGGGCTTGCTCTGCCGTACACGCCGTACTGGTGGGGTTTGACCGTCGGTGGGATGTTGGGGACCGGAGCTCATGGGAGTACGTTGTGGGGGAGAGGGAGCGCCGTCCATGACTACGTTGTTGGGCTAACGATCGTCAGCCCCGGAGGAGCTGAAGATGGTTTCGTTAAGGTCAGGATGATCAACGAGAGCAACAACGGTGAACTTAGAGCTGCCAAGGTCTCACTTGGGATCCTCGGTGTTATTTCCAAGGTACGTACTTGATCCACCATCTTTTGATTAGGGTTTAACACGTAAAATATTTAGATTCTCTTAAAAATAACCAAAACTTAAATATTACTATGAATAAAAAAATATAATATTAGAAAAATAATTTTTAAATAAAGATCGACAATAAGAATTTTTTTATTAAAATAAAGTTGTGACTATGACTCAATTTGGTGACACAAGAAATTTTAAAAAAAGCATTAGCAGATTTGAATTTTGTAGCGTCAACTGATCAATTAGTGGAACGTAGCAGTGGGCAACAAGCGGCTAATGCGGCTGTAGCCATATAGTAGGTGTCCCATTAAGACCAGAAGTGGAGATCCATGTCTTAACAATAATAAGCAAAGTTCTTAAATGACGAATACATGTCCTGGTTGTGAACCAGCAAAGAGATTGCAACGTAAAAGGTTTCCAATTTTTTATAGATAAAAATAATTTATTATTGAAAACTCATAAAGGAAAACTGGAAAAAACTTTATACTAGTTCAAACTCTTACTTATACTTATTTTGAAAATGAAGAAAATGAAGATCCTGAAGCACAACGTTTATAAGAAAATAAACATACAGATGTACACGAATAGATATTCCAATTTTGTCTTTGCTATCTTCTTTTCTGTTTTTTCCCAAAATCTTCCTTTACGATGCAAACAAGCACAGTACCGGGAGACCTTTTAAGCTACCGAAGAAAAAACTAATTAGTATAGTCTAATGATCAGTCGGCAAGATAAGTAATTGAATGCGACGTCGGAAGTAGCCAGTAAAATATCTTTTTATGAATCTACCATATCTTGATTCTATCAATAATGTTTTTTCCCATTTGTTAGGTAAAACCATAGATTTTTTTAAGAAATTTAAACGCCTTACCAACTGAAATCAACGGGGCTAGTAAAATATTGACCATATATAATTGCCTATCTTAAAAACAAAAAAAGAGGTGCTGTTACTAGCGTGACGCGCTTTTGAAGAGCATTTTTTGGTGAGAAGCTGATCATATCATTTGGATCTTCATAGTGCACTTCTTCTGGTTGGCATTGTGTTGTTGTTCGGTGTCGCCCATTACTACTCATCACGGACGTCGCATTTTTATAGTATGATGACAACATGCCGGAGAGACGATAAAATTAGAGCCGAACAAACTTTGTTAAGTTTACAACTTCACTGCAAAAATATCCTGGAGCAGTTTTTGTCCAATAAATTTTACCGTAACAAAATTTTGAAAAGATTGACGGCTATATGGTTGCGCATTCTTCTCGTTGTAAATATTACGATAAAAAATTAATTCTTCATAAAAAATTGCCTACAATAAATGGACCTTAGAACATCTGCTGGCCCAGTGGTACGGAATCTGGGCCAAGTGGTCCCGAACGCTAGTCCTCTCGGCCCAATCATAGAGGTCTCTATCTTGTTTTCTTGACTATAGATAGTAGATTTTGCCAAAAAATTTTAAAACGGATTGGATGTGATTTTATTATTTTCGGTTAAATCATCGCTTAGACCGGTGATTTTTTTTATAAAAAATATTTTATTACATAAAAATATTTAATATTTAATATTCAGTAATTTTAAATATTTTCTCATTTCATTGCGAATTACAATTAGCTATTTACAAGTTTCAAAATCTAATTTAATCACTTTTATTCTAATAAACTAAAAATAACAAAACTTGGGAAATTTGGTGTGGTCTATAATTGACCGATCCGATCAGTTAAACCATTGGTCAATTATATTGATGACTTTCCAATTATTCTCTAGATTTTTACATAGAAACGATCGACATTATGAGTGCGTTTGTTCAAGGGAACAGAACAGGCCTGGACAATAAATTTTGTCCTGTTTAGTGTTTGGTGTGAAAATAGGCCCGTACAAAATTTAAATTCAGTCCTGTCCATCTTCTTATTTCTGTCCCATTTTTTTACAATGCACAAGAAAAACTGTCCTAGGCCTAAAAATTATTGAACCTCATTTTCCAACAGTACCCTTCCCCATTTAATTAAATCACTGTTTATCTCTCCTCGTCCTTGGTGGTCCTCGTCCTTTTTTTTCCAGAACTCCTCTATTTTTTTTATAAATCAATTCTCTTCATTAATCAAACTATAGCACTAATTTCTAGTTCTTCATAAATCAATTCTCCTCTATCTCTTGTCAATCCCTCCTTTTTTTTCCTGGGTTCTCAACTTCTCTTTCCTGGGTTCCCTTTCTTCTAATGCCTCTTTTTCTTTGATGAATCAAATGGATCTTATATCTATCTCTTCTCAAATCATTTATCTTCGGCAAATACCGTGACCACCATGTTATGATAGAAGATTGATTTGTCTCTAGCAAAAACAATTACGCCAAACCCAAAAAAAAAACAAGAAATAAAGTATAAAAATGAAAAGGAGTTAAAAAATAGTGAAAATAACAAAATGATTTTGGTTTCTTTCCGGTATTAATATTTAATGTTGTTCGTTTATTGATTCACAGAAGAATATTAGAGGAAATATTGTGTTTTAGTTGTTAGGGTTTTACAGAGAATAAAATTTTGAAGAAGAAGGGTAAATTAGTCATACTTTGCTATGTACTGTCCTAGATGAAAATTGTTTCCAAACATGTGTCAAGGCCAAAAAAAAAATTATGTCCTAGCCTGTCTTGTCCTGTTCCATACTAATATGTCCTATCTAGAATACTTACCAAACGCACCCTATGTTACACTGCAATCCAACCGGTTGATAATAATTATGATAACTATGTCGGAATAATAACTCGTCATCTAGCGGTCGCCGACTTTTTCAAAATCCAAATGCGACAAAACTCTTTTAAAAAAAGTCGTACTTGAAAAAGAGTAACGTCGATAATATCACGAGTATAAAGTTATTTTCCGACCAATGATACATAGTTCTTTGCCAAACCCAAATTTCCAAAATAACAACCGAGTTGCGGGCATGCAGTTCTCTTTTCTCTTGCTGGTCCTTATGAAGTTTTTGGCCAAAGGACAAACTCCCCAAATCGAAGTTAAGTTTTTGGATCGATGAGACCCTATCTACTAAAATTTTGACTTATGATTTCGACGAACGAATAGTCATTGAATTATTGAGTCATCTTCTTTCCAAACAACACTGTTGCGATAAATTGTAGTAGAACGTTGGAAACGATTTTAAGAACGGGTCTGGAGTAGTCGTCCCAAGAGTGATTCGAACGAAAGGGAGAAAAGATGAAATATGGGGTTGAGAGGAGAGAAGAAAGAGAGTGGGGAGGAGAGATTTTTATTGATAGAAACTTCTGACCCAAGTCCGACCTCCTTCGGCACCGAATTTGGAGAAGTCACAAACTTTCTAGATCTGTGTTTTATCTTTTTGTATCTTTTGGAATCACATCAATCGGATACACGAGTAGGAAGATACAGCTATTTTACTGAGACATGGTCAAACAAATCCGAAAATTAATTTTCTGCTCCAACAAACACATACAAAGATACAAATTTGTTAGCTTAAAGAAAATAGGGAAATTGATATCCATAAAGAAAATCCATTGACACAGTAGAGATAAATTTATTAGTGTAGGTTACCACGAGACTCTTCATATATAATATTAAAAGCCAAACAAAATAGAACAATCCCAAAAATGAAAAGTTTGGGGATTCGCTTGAAAATAACAATGAAATCTCCTTATTAAGAATATGCCCAGTATAAATATGCTCTACCGAAAATTCTCTCTACAATATTAGATTCCAGTTTGACAATTTCCACTGTTTCTTTAGAATTGAGCCCCGAGATAGATAGGAACACCGAAATACACAAAGTATTTGTAATAGAGATTAGCAAAATTATCCAAGGGAAGGTGTATTTCTCATCATATGAAAAAATAGAATATAAATTAAAAATTGAGGCTATACAAGAATTTAATGAATTGACAGTAGTACGAGATTTATCCCTAATTACAGTGTAAAAAATTTACCAATATAATATATGTTTTTTTGGTCGAGTTTATTTTTTTCGAAATCGCGTTCACATTTACTGAACTAAGTAAGTTCGAGTCGGACTCGTTGCCGAATCACGTGTATATTTTTAAGAACAACATGTCGCATGTAACAAACAGGTGACTCTGAAACTGGTGCCACTGTTCAAGCGATCGATCACCTACGTGGAGAAGAGTGATGCCGATTTGGGAGATGCAGCTGCTAGTTTCGGCAGGCAACATGAGTACGCGGATATTTCATGGTACCCAAGTCAGCGCAAGGCGGTCTACCGAATCGACGACCGTGTTTCTTCGACCGCATCAGGCAACGGCCTCTATGATTCTATACCCTTCAGGTCAACTCCTACGGTCGGCTTGGCTCTAATTAGAATCACCGGTAATTAACACAATCCCTTAATTGTTTGTTCTTGAATAAATTTGCGTATTTGTTTATGTTAGAATCTTCATATCCAACCCAAAATTTTAAGGTAATGAATTGGTGGATTTACCACATCTATAAATTTGTCTTCACTCTTACACTAAACGATGTGAGATTCTCAACACGATTAGAATTAATGATTAATTATTAAATGTGCGGTTTTGATTAATATCGTGTGTTAATACAGAGGAAGGTCAAGAATCCAACAAAGATGCTGATGGGAAGTGCTTAAGTGCCATGGTGACAACGTCCACACTCCTGACATCAGCTTTTGGCCTAACCAACAACGGTAATTAAGATTAATATGCAAGTCCCGAATATGTCATAATGCTCGATTCTGAATTTGGTCGTCACATGTGAATATATAGACAAAAGAAAAAGTTGAAAGAGCAATCTTAGTGTTACCACTGCACCAATTTTTTTTTGCAGTTGCCAAGTTTAATTTGGTTTTCTTATGAAATGGAAGGTATCATATTTACGGGCTACCCAGTGATCGGATATCACCACCGGCTCCAATCCTCAGGAACATGCCTCGACAGCCACGAGGATGCACTACTCTCGGCTTGTCCGTGGGACCCACGAGTGAAGGGCGAGTACTTCCACCAGACCACATTCAGCATCAGCCTGCCCAACGTCAAGGGCTTCATCCAGGACGTGCAGAAGCTCGTCAGGTTTTTTTTTCCCGAGCACTTCCGTTTACGACCCCGATGCTCCTTTTAAACATCCCGATGCTCCTTTTAGACATCCAATAATACATTTTGTATTGCTCGTCAGGTTGGTGCCGAAGGCCCTGTGCGTTATAGAGCAGTACAACGGCATTCTCATGCGCTACGTCACCAAGTCTAGCGCGTACCTGGGGAAGCAAGAGGACGCTATCGACTTCGACATCACGTACTACAGGAGCAAGGACCCGAAGGTTCCGAGGCTGTACCAGGACTTTCTGGAAGAGATCGAGCAGATGGGGATCTTCAAGTACGGAGGGTTACCTCACTGGGGGAAGAACCGGAACATGGCGTTTGACGGGGTTATCAGTAGGTATCCGGATATCGGGGAGTTCGTGAAGGTTAAGGAGGTGTATGATCCGTTGGGGCTGTTCTCTAGCGAGTGGACGGACCAGGTTTTGGGATTGAAAAGTGGCATGAGCGTGGTGAGGGAGGGTTGTGCATTGGAAGGGCTTTGTCGGTGCTCGGACGACACCCATTGTGCTCCGAGCAAGGGCTACTTCTGCCGGGAAGGGAAAGTTTACAAGGATGCAAGAGTCTGCACATTCATCGGCTAGTTCGTGATTCGAAATGTCATCGAGGCCTAACTCGAGTGGTAAAATGTGAGGTGGATAATCCGGGTTTGAAATTAATTCCGGAACTGCAAAATTTCTACTCATCAAGATGTTCGTGAAGTGAAAGGAGTGCAGAGGTTTGCATGGTGATCACAGGCAAGGTGGGACATTAATCAGAACCAGGATTGCCTATTTCTTGTCTCTTTGCTTCTTATTGGGCATATTATAAAGTTCCAATTAAGGGTAAATATATTTTGAATTTAGGGTGAATCGTGTATGCCAGATCAACCTCTAGGTTTGTAATTTACTTACATGGTGTCTTCTGTATAGAATTATACTGTCGCTGCGACTCATAAGTTGGTATTACATATGTATTTTTTACTTAGAAATTGAATCTAATCTTTATCATTATTAATTTGAGGTATTGCCTTAAAATATTTCCTAAAATGAACTTCATTAATGTGTTTATAAATGCAAGGATCTAATGACTTCTCAAGCCATGATTTGAATTGTGCGAAACAACATAAACTATACAATCAACCTGATGCTTCAATTATTAGGATTAATCTAGAAATGAAAAAAATGCGTGCGAGCGCATGATAATACTTTTTCCCAAGGGGTAAACTGGAAATTTCACAAAGTCTAGATTCAATTTTGTAATTGTGCAAAATTATATAGCAGCAAGCAATTGCCCAATAAAGGGAAAATTACTCTCAAGTCCTTCGTGTTTGTTTAAATATACTCAAAAGTTTCCCGTGTTTGAAACTATACGCCAAAGTCCCTCTTGTTTGATTTTATTATACTTTCGGGTCCCTAGCTGATATCATCTTCAATTTTCTTCATTTTTGTCACAAAAATGACAAAAATATCCTTAAAAGTAAAAAAAAATCATCTTCTTCCTCGCTCCTCTTCTTCTTCCCTGTGAACAAGAATACCATAATGAACACCATCCAGAAATCAAGGCCTCGAGAACTTCTCGCTTTAGAGAAGCGATTCTACGAACACCACACCGATGCAAGTTAAAAATAAAAATAAAAAACCCAAAAATGATGTGCCTTCCTTAGGTTAACAGATACTTACTTAACAATGCATTTAATTTGAGGAGGGGTGAAGAGAGCCAGCTTCATACCCCACCGAACACCGCGGCGAGCCTTGCGCTTCCTCTGGTTTGGGCTCCTCCTGAACTTGGACTCATTTGTGTCGTTGCTAGCGCTTTTCCCTTACTCGGTACGTGACGACGACAACGCGTTGACGCCAAAGGAATCAAAGCCAGGGGTCTCTGGAGATGAGGAAGAGGAAGCGTCCAGTGGTCAAATTAGATTGTCTAGACTCGATTACTCGCGAGACACCATAATCCCTTCCTCGATTATCTCTCCCCTCTTAGCAAATTAACTAGGAGAAACAAGGGGGTTTGGGGATGGAATGTGACATCGGAGGGTTTAGTGGCACTGCGCCGCCGTCGACGGCGAATTCCAGAGGGTTCTTCACCGCTCAGCAGGATCTCAATGGCGCGCGAAGTCAAAGCCAAGGGTCTCTAGAGATGAGGAAGAGGAAGCGTCCCGCCACCGGGCATCTGTTCTTTTTTTTTCTTGGTTAATTCTTTGGTTGATTTCTGGATGGTATTCATTATGGTGTTCTTGTTCACGGGGAAGAAGAAGAGGAGCGAGAAAGAAGATGAGATTATTTATTTATTTATTTTTTAAGAGTATTTCTGTCATTTTCATGACAAAAATGAAAAAAATCGAAGATGACATCAGGTAGGGACCCGAAAGTATAATAAAATCAAACAAGAGAAACTTTGGCGTATATTTTTCAAACACGAAAGACTTTTGAGTATATTTAAGCAAACACGAGAGACTTGAGAGTACATGGACTCGGAATAGACTCGAGCACAGGCGATCACTGAATAGGTTGGAGGGATCTTAGGGCTCGTCGGATAAACAACAACACGCACACAGAGAGACCAATCTCTCTCCAGAAAGGGGAAAGAGTACGCTGCCTATGACCCTTTCACTTCACGTGTAAAGATTTTCTTTTTTTATATTCAAAAGAAAAAATCAAAAGAAATTACGAAAAGATTGCGCCTTTACAATTTGGGCGTGGGTTGATTCGAGAATGTCAAGTTCCAATTTTGGGCTTCTACCAGATTCCTCTGAAGGATTCCCCTTTTAGGGTTTGATGATCCGGTCGTTTTTGCTGTTGTAATCCTCAGCTCTCAATAATCTCTGTAGGCTGATGGAGGTTGTTGTAATGGAGGAGTTCCGAGGTCTCTATTGTCGCGAGTTTCAGGTAATACTTACAAATGCTGTTCGTTTCTTTGTCTAAATTGTTTTATGCAGTTGGGTTACTTTATTTGCTTGTTGTTTCGCGAATTTGTTGGCGAATTGATTAGAATCTGGTTATTCAAGTTGTGAATGTGTAGAATATCCGTGGGCTGAGAGTGACGTTGTTGATACACATTACTAAAGTTGTTGAATCAATTATTCAAATTTTGCTGTGTAGAATCTAGTAATTTGCAATTTTGAAGTTTCATCTCTCGTTAGCTAGCTTGGTCGGTTGGAAAATGTTCTTGAATTTTTTCCAGCTTACTATGTTCCGTCAGTCTTCATGTTACCTTCTTAGCTTCTATGTATCAAGAACAAGCTTGCAGGATCAAGTTCTTTCTGAAATAATGGGTAAATGAGCTGGGGATTAATTCATAGGGTTGATTGCAGTTATTGGATGGTTAATAGCTGGGGCATAAGACAGACATGGGAGAAGGTACATAAGTTTTGAGGATCTAGTTGATCTTGACGAAGAAAATTACATGGAAGAGACAGAGGATGACGCAGAGGTGGATCCCGAGGATGATGCTGGCAATGCACATGGTGAAGAGATTGCAGAGAGGAAGAAGGAGGTCAACGAGACCAATCACCTCTCACCAATAACAACATTGGGGCCGGTGAATCTTTAGA
Organism: Hypericum androsaemum; assembly: GCA_963995505.1. Taxonomy (NCBI): domain Eukaryota; kingdom Viridiplantae; phylum Streptophyta; class Magnoliopsida; order Malpighiales; family Hypericaceae; genus Hypericum; species Hypericum androsaemum. Next base: position 4,642,595 of record OZ023185.1, on the reverse strand, counting down.
ATCTGTACAGAAGCCGTCTTCGCCAGTCAATGAAGCGGAGAGAGAAAAGCATGCTCATCTTCTCTCCCTTCCTCCCCATGGTTTTGAAAGTTTTCATTGGTGGGCTTTCAAAGAATGTTATTGAAGAAGATCTTAGGGACCTCTGTGAATCTATTGGCGAAATTTTTGAGGTCTGGAATATTTTGGTGCTGCCTGCTAAATATGGATTTTTTAATATCAGTTCTGCTTACTATATTTGGTTCAATTTGCAGATAAGGATGGTGAAAGATACGGACATGGGTGAAAGCAAGGGTTTTGCCTTCGTGTCATTCAAATCTAGCGAGGATGCACAAAAGGCGATTCAAGAACTTCAATTTAAAGAATTCAATGTAATTATGCTTTTCTGTTTCAGTACCATGCTATTATGTTGAGTGTTATTAGCATATTCAGATGGTGTATTTCTGATATATGCCACTTTCTGCTGCTTCAGGGTAAAACTTTGAGGTGTTCTCTGTCTGAAACAAAGAATAGATTGTTTATTGGGAACCTTCCCAAGAATTGGACCGAGGAAGAATTCAGAAAGGTGATTGAAGAAGTTGGTCCTGGGGTGGATACCATTGAGCTCATCAAGGTAAGGCTTCCTCTGGAAAATACTTCATCATCACATTATGAATATACCACATTAATAGTTTTACTCATTGGTTTCTGCTACTATCTTCTGCTGATCTCAGGATCCTCTAAACCCAGCACGTAACCGGGGATTTGCTTTTGTCTTGTACTATAACAATGCATGCGCTGATTATTTAAGGCAGAAAATGGCAAGCGGAAATTTTAAGCTGGATGGAAACAATCCAACCATCAGCTGGGCTGATCCAAAGGGCACACCATCTGAATAGTCTGCAGCAGTTTCTCAGGTATATGTCCAAGAACAGTTTTCTTAGGATATTCTGCCATCAAAGATTCCTCTAAAGGACGAGACCCTTGGAAACTGATAGAGACGAACTTGTCTTGCATTCTATCATTTCTTGGATGTTAACCAAATATTATGCGTCAGATGATGATGTTGCAATTACTTGAGTTGTAAGAGGAAAGGTAGTGGGGGCTGATAAGCTGAAGTTACTTGTAATTGGGATTCGACACTAGCAAAAGAGTTGGGAGCTTGAAAAATTTGCACTCCGACACTAGCAGTTACTTGTAATTGCTGCCAACCGAGTTTTTAAATTCCAGGCTCTCGCACAATCGGACAAGTGGGCACCTTTTGACTTAACCTGGGTGAACAGAAATGATTTACATGTCCTTTTTTGGTGACCATGTAAAGGCCCTGTACGTGAAAAACATACCTGAGAACACCCCCACTGAAAAAGTGAAGGAATTATTTCAGCGTCATGGAGAAGTGACAAAAGTGGTGATGCCTCCTGGCAAAGCTGGAAAACGAGATTTTGGGTTCATCAACTTTGCTGAGAGGTCAAGGGCCTTGAAGGCAGTAAAGGATACTGAGAAATATGAAATTGATGGTAAGTTTTTCAAACATTCACATCCGCGTGGTTACCATAATAGTCAGCAATAGATGTCTCTACTTATAGTCATATTTTCTCGTTAATGTTCCTTGCAGACGCAATCTCGAGTGTGAAAATCTCATGACACACTAGCTGTTTGTGAAATCACCCTCTGCTGGTATAGTCACTTCCGTTGCATGCCATCTGTTACTACATGTAATTAAAATATAACAGCGTGACTGAATGAGATTGACATAATCCTTGCTTGCATCCGGCGATATTTAACATCTGGACATTTCCGTTGAAGGAAAGCTTGCTATGATGAGGGCCGATGGATGGCTTTCACCCCTTGGATTATGGTGTCTGCAGTGATTTAGATGTCCGTGGATTTTGAAAATGGAAGAATTCGAGCATAGCAGGAATCAAAAAGAGAACTTAGACGATAACTATTTACGGGCCCCTTGAACTGCACATACTGAGAGTCAGCTTGTCTGTGCAATTTAATGTTTCTTATATAGTTTTGTTATCATAACAGGTCATGTGTTAGAGGTTTGTCTTGGCTAAGCCACAAACTGACAGGAATCTAGATGCTGCATACCCTTATAATGCGGGAGCTCCTCGAGCGTATCCTGCTTATAATGGGTTTGCCGGAGCCCCATACGGCGGGTTCGTGAGTGCTGTATTTGGTGGTGTTAGCAGCTTTCAGCAGGTACTAGTAGAGATTTGTCATTTCTTGTGCATTGGCGTGGAATGCCTAGCTAATCTTGTCTAACGAGTCTGCTGCTTGAACAGCCTGTTATATATGGAAGGGGTCCAATGCCATCGGGAATGCAAATGGTGCCTATGTTTCTACCAGACGGTCGAATTGGCTACGTTCTGTGAGTTGTCATCGAACTCGCCACCGTGTTACTTTTGCCGGTGAAAGCATACCTCATTCTTTCATTTCTGTGGGCAGCAGCCTGGTGTGCAAATGCCTCAGCCTAGACCGCCAAGAGTTGATCGGAACAGTGGCCCCGGTGGGCCTGGAAGCACCAGTGATGACGGCCGTCGAATCAAAATATATCGGCTATATTGACGGTCATTTAATGACACTTCGTGAAATCTCTTGCATTCCGCACCCGTACAGAATCTGAAAGCTTTACCTATATTTGGTTACTTTGACCATCAAAAAAAGGGTTTCTATAGCTTTAACTAAATCGAAAGATGTCCGAATATTGGAGGAGTACATAAAGATTATCATAAAATTATTCTCGTTGGTAACGTGTATAACTTAGTTTTTTTTATGAGTAAATTTTTTTTATTAAAAAATAAACATATTACACCTTAATCAGGTTTTCCCTGCACCCCATATGTTCGAGAAAATGACAACTAAACATAGCTAGCACCTCCCGAACTTTCCCACAAGAACAATTTCGCCAACCAAAACAAAAACAAAAAAATACAACCTGATCAACTGTTATAAATACAACCTGATCTCCTGTCCACCTATCTTTTTAGCCAAATTTGTCCATCTTAACCACTCTTTAAACCTCAAGAAAATAGAATGAACAAGAAGCTCTCGCTTATGTCTTTGTTCCCTGAAAATTATGTGATTCCTATGAAGTCAGGTGCCCCACATGATCGAGGCAAAAAGCGCAAATCAAACCTTCGCCTGCATTCCTCTTCTTCTCAATCCCATCCAACTCGAAAGAGCACAACTTAAGGAAGGACCTGCGCACCAACTTATCCCCACCAAGTCGGCAAAATAGCACCAGATAGACCATAAAAATTGACAGTGTAGCAGAAGGTGGTTACTAGATTCATCTTGATCATCGCATAACGGGCATAAGCAATCCCACGGGTTCAATCGTCGACACCTGATAAGTCTATCTCTTGTAGGTAGTCGATCTTGTAGAGCTTGCCAAAGAAAGCACTCCACTTTGAATGAAAAAATACCCTGCCATACCTTAGTTGCTTCCAAAAGTTAAGATTTCACAATTTATGTTAGGCTTTACAAGGTTCGTTTTTCTCAATAATATAATGGTCTAAACATTGTGTCTATAAAATTACTATAAAAATTGTTAGTGATGTTGAATTTTTTTCAAAACCTCCATTAAGAAAAACATAGTTTCAAAACCAGAATGCAAATGCCAAATTCTACGCTTGCTGGCCCGAAGCAGGTAGTTAGACCTTTCTCGTGGGTAACCAAGGGCGAGAAAGGCCGTTCAATAGTTTCCTTTGCTAAAGAATGTTCGTTCGGTTTGAATTTGAATTAAATAATTTAGTAAGTGTTTGAATACTAAGTGATGTTGTAATAATTTCAAGGACTCGGCTAAAATATGTATAAATCAAAAGGGAATCCCACAAGTTAAACTTGAACACAGGCAGTCTGATTGGCAGTTACACTCTTATGCCACTCCTTCAAGCAAAGATGCAGAGCTCTTGAGCTCGAATGGGTCTCAATAAGAGACAAATTAAGTAGACATTTAGACACCAATCCTACTAAGCTGGAGTCCAAGTAGCAACAATTCAACCCAAGTGTATGTTTCAAGAAATGTGATCAGAAAGGCGTCAACTGTTTTTAGTGATAGTTTGGTGTCCGTTACCCGATAGTATTTATAACCACAGTAATTGTGATAGACATTATCTAATATTTTTGATATACTTTGGTAGACATTTGGTGAAATATAACTTCTATTTGTAAAAAAAAGGCATTAACTGTTTATGCGATGCCAGGACTGGCATGGTTATTGGTTAAGATTGAGGTAAGGACAAAGTCGTATCCCTTAAGCTAATGTCATCCATTAAACGTGAGCCGACAAGAATGAGAAAAGCGTGTCGAGAAACAAATTGCGGGGGCAATAACTCCTTTGACAAGTTTACACAACTGATCTAGACAACTCTGAGGTCATACTAATTACTAAGTAGGACATTTTTTTTAGAATATTACAAAGATAATTATACAACCCGAGAATCGATCAAATTAATTCGAGAATTGAGCACAGAATCCAACAACCAACACTAGATATTGCACAATGGGCATCAAGTCCCACATCAAGTACTCACTCAATGAGCATCCATCCCCCACTTGTATTGTGTCACAATCATCAAAGGAATTCCTTGAACCCAATTCGATTTGAGAGAGACACTTTCATTTTCTAACCACCACCTAGAATGTTTACCTACTTAATTAGGACACTTCACCAACTACTTACTCTCCATGTCTCCATGCAGTACACTAACACTTAAAATGGAACTGGAAGTGCAGGGGGGTCGATTTCCTCCGCCACTCTTGAGAATCACAGGCCATAAAAAAATATCTTTGCATTTTTTACTCTTTCTTCCCAACTGAATTCAGAAAATAACACACAACTCCGCAAATGTTATACCATGTAATAATATCCACAAGATTCAATACATATATTTGGCGTTATATACCACGGCACAAGACGTTGTCAAATTCAAAAAAGTCTGACAAGTATAATGGTGTAAAATTTTATCTTAAAAAAAATATTTATAAATTATTTATGTTTTGGGTATTAAAGTGAATTTGCTGTTATATTTTTCGACTATGGCATCATATTGACATCAGCAATACAGTCAATTTGCCTGAAAACTTGTTGGCGTAACTATCGTGGACTCAATTTATATTGGTAAGTGATCAACACTGAAAAATAACATAAGTGACAATTAATTGAAGTTTTTTAAAGTTGAGTGACTACGAGTCTCTTTTACCCGACATATTGATGTATTCTGTCATTTGGTATCACAGTGGCATAATGGACGTATTGAAGCGATCTCACAATAAAGTAACAAAATCTGGTTTGACAACGAGACCTACCCAATTATTATTACGTGGTGTGGGTCGCATGGCAGAATCGCAAACCACCCCGATCACTAAAGTTGCCCACCGTCCTGATTTCTAGTAGTAAATTGATGTTAACGCTTAAATATAAGTTTGACCAGAGACAATTCCGAGAGATACTAAAAGTCTAAACATTGAAAAAGATTTCTTTATTTTTTTAAAACTAACAGGAAAATACATTACAGTCAATTAGCACAGAAAAAGAAAACGCTTTGACCTCTGACAATCTCACAACCAACAAGGACTGACGAGATAACATTTCGAAAACTTTCATGAGATTTACTAGGTAAATTTTTTGAGAGTCGATTACAGCAATCTCTATTTAAAATATCGTTCGCCAAATAATGTCTAACCCAAATCAATAAAATCTAATAAGATAGACATATTTATCAGTATGACGTGACCAATAAAATCTCAAAAAATAAAAGAAACACAAAGTTTATTATGTATATAGAATCGGAAATAATTCTAAATAAAAATAAAAAATCTTAACCATCCACTGTAATAAATAAATGTATCCCGACCGTACTAAAATTTTACGTTGGAAAAATTAAGAACCACGTTCATTATACTGAACTAATGGCTAAAGTGTTGTTGAAAAATTAGAAAACTCCGATCAAATTTTTAACAAATGGAAAAAAATTGGTCCAAACAAATTCGTTGTAATTAATAATTACATGAAGAGAGTGAATGAATGAATAAATGCTGCTAGGTAAGTTCAATGTGTTTGGCTCGAGGATTGAAAACGGGAACACTTACTCAGATCCACTAGCAAGTAGAGTACGTAGGGTAAGCTACATGCATTCAATGTGATCCATAAATACTACTATCAGTTACTAGCACCCGTCCATGCCTTACTTATGTAATTTGGTATCTCGAGTTTAAGTTCTCGGTGTTGAATATTTGTGATAAAATTTTGTTACTTTTTAAAAAATTTGACCAACTCGAAATTAGATTAATCGATATAGTAGTATTCGGATATTACATAGTCTAAATTTTGAAGAAGCATGTTTTATTTTATATATAAATATAGTAAAAGGTTCGTCAGACTATGAAATGTGAACGATTTAATATTTAGGTTGTAGAGAAATTTTGTAATCAAAGCGGGTATGTATATCTAAAAAATTTATAATAATTTTTCAACTATGAATTTATGTAGTCAACGGTTGAGATTTTATTATTTTTAAATTTACGGTGATTTTTACAAAGTTCACTTTCTTCCTAAATTTTACCAAAAAATTAATAGTCCAAACATGATAACTCGTTAAATAATAATATTCGAAAAATTACGCCATCTGTACCTATTGCGTTTCTAAGCAGTATGGTATACATGGAAAACGATTCTTGATGTCCATTTATTTATGGATTTTGATGTATGCCTTGAAATGGGAACGAAGTACCAATAAGTACGGGCATCGCTCGTGGTTTAGGGACCATAAGGTCAGCCTACCTAATGCTCCTGTACTTCCGTAATTCCATTTGCTTCTCAACTTAATTCTCTGAGTTTGATATTAACAATATCGAACATCGAGTTCGACTTCAAACGAAGAGAGAAAAAAAAATTACTGTATTTCATGAACATGTGAAATGCGATAGACTGCTATGTTCTGATTCATGTCGATCGAATAAAGCATGTCATAATTTCTAGAGAAATGGATGGACTGCGATATTATGGGGATCAGAAGCTGGACAATGATAGGCTTATGATGTGTAGTAATCAAGAAATTGAGCATATTCCTTTACCAATCTAACAAATTTAACATCTAACCCTATTTTCTTTAAAAATATCCCAACAAGCAAAGAAAAAGCTTAATTTATTAAAAATCGGGAGAAAAATATTTAGATATATAAACGAGGATGCTAAATAATTAAACACTTGCTGAACGAAAATTAAATTCGAGGAAATTGAAATACAAAGAATTAACTCTAGGACAATTAAGTACTAAACCCTCCTATTTATTAATTAACAAGGCACTTTGACTGGGTACTTGTCAACGCAGTCAACCCAGGGGTTGCACCTGCCACTCTTCGTCTCCTCCACTTTGACCTCCCTCAGCGCCTTCCACACGGCGCTGTTGCACTTGAAACCCGACCCGAATGCGATCTGCCAGACCCGGTCTCCTCGCGCGACCCGCCCCTTGGCCTCCGCGTAGGCCAGCTCGTACCAGAGGGAGCTGCTCGAGGTGTTCCCGAATCGGTGGAGGGTCATCCTCGACGGCTCCATGTGCCACTCGCTGAGGTTCAGGTTCTTCTGGATCTCGTCGAGGACGGCTCTCCCGCCGGCGTGGATGCAGAAGTGCTCGAACGCGAGTTTGAAGTCCGGGATGTAGGGCTTCACTTTAGCCCGCCGGAACACCTTTCTTTTCACAAGGGTGAGGAAGAACATGAGCTGTTCGGACAAGGGGAGGACGAGTGGGCCCAGGGTGGTGATGTTTGTCTTGAGCGCGTCCCCGGCGACCGCCATGAGCTCACGCGCCAGCGAGACTCCGACGTTCCCTTCGGAGTCCTCCTTCTGGTAGACGCAGTTGTAGTGGGTGTCGTCGGCGCCCTTGTGGGTGCGGACGGTGTGGACGAGCTGGTACTTGGCGCGCGACCGGTCGTCCGGCTTGCTGGAGAGGAGCACCGCGGCGCCGCCCATCCGGAAGATGCAGTTGCAGAGGAGCATTGACCTGTCGTTGCCGAAGTACCAGTTGAGGGTGATGTTCTCCATGCTGACCACGACGGCGTACGAGTTAGGGTTCGCCTTGAGTAGGTTTTTAGCGAGGTCGACGGATATAAGCCCCGCGCTGCACCCCATCCCGCTGAGGTTGTAGCTCTTGATGTCGGACCGGAGCTTGTAGTGGTTGACCACCATGGAGGCGAGAGACGGCGTCGGGTTGAACAGGCTGCAGTTGACGATGAGGATGGAGATGTCGTTCGGGTTTAGCGATGTTTTCGCGAAGAGCGCGTTGAGTGCGCCGAACATCACCAGCTCCGCCTCGGCGCGTGCCTCCTCCATGCTCAGGTTGGGGGGGCGGGCGGTTATCCCCCTAGGGAGGTAGGTCTCGTCGCCGAGGCCGGAGCGCGTGGAGATTTTGCGCTGGAACTGGAGGGACTCTCCCTCGAAGGCGCCGTTCTCCTCCGTCATTTCGATAAACGCGTCCACCGACATCTTCCTCTCGTCCTCCCCCTTGTAGCAAGCGAAGTCCACGAGGTAGACCGGCCGGGCCCGCCGCTTCCCGGCCAAGTACAGGCCGAGAAGGAAGAGAGTAACCGCGGAGAGAGCCAGCTGGGTGGCCTCGTCGATGTCCCGGAGCTGGAGAGTGTGGCGCGTGGACCAGAGGTCGATGAGCCGGTCCAGTTCGAGCCCGGTGAACCGGACCAGAACGGCTAGAAAAAGAGGGGCCGCGACGAGGAAGAAGAAGACGGTGGTCGGAGACGGCCGGGTGCAGGTATAGCCGTAGCCAAGCCTGACGTACTTGAGCTTGACGGATTGGAGGAAGTCCGGGAGGCGGCGCCGGATCTTGATGACGGCGGAGGAGGAGTCCTCGTTGAAGTCCATCTCCGCCGTTAGCCTCTCCTTATCCATCTCTTTGCTACTGTCCATTTTTGTGGGTCCTCCAAAGAGGAATATATATATATATATATAAGAGGTAGGAAATGAGGATTGGAAAATAAGGAGAATTTCTGTGAGGAGCTGAGCTAAAACCACCTCCCAGGAGGAATATATATAGAGAGAATTACGAATTAATGTAATGTTAATATACACATAATATATGGAGGAAAATATAAAATTTTAATTGGAAGTAAATGGGCATAGGCCTACACGTATAATGTAGTTGGTTGGTGTGTGAGACGGGAAAAGAAAGCTAGGCCACCGGCTATGGAGGGGGAAAGTGTAGAAACATTAAGTGCCAGAAAGTTGGAGTGTTGCGGAGATGGTATTGAATTAATGTTGCTAATAATAGAAGATAGCTCAACTACCAAGTGGGAACGAAAGAGTGGGAGACAATTTAAGGAATATATATTTTTTAATTTATTGTGTTAGTAGTCGAACAATTTGGATCTAAACCATGTTTTTTTTTTCATTTTAGAAAAAGGAAGTCAATTTCCTTTTAACACTTGAACAAAATCTCATGAATAAGAAATAGGTATAATTCAAGTACGTGACGAAGAACAGCGCCCTTTCTTTCTTTGTAACAGGGCAATTATACTCTTATAAGTAATTTTATTATAAGTAATTTTTTTAGTGTATGATGGTCACGGCATATTAAGTAGATTCGTGATTATGTTTCATGGCATGAGTACGTGTGGTTTCTTTCAAGCAAGCTCAAAACTTGTATAAAGACGAACGCTGCCTTTTTTTGTCATTAACGTGTTAGGATTTGCGTGGACATCAACATGTACATTTGACTGGAGGCCTCATCCGATAAATTCTTTTATCCTTCTTAAAAAAAACTCTTTTATGCTCTAAGCTGATGTCAAAATAAGATATTTTATCCCTAAAATTTTTTTTTTTGATTTATTTAAGAAAATTTTAAGTTTTATAAATGTAAAATTTACTATTACGAGAACCACCTCTAAATAAGATTCAACAGTGTTTGACTCTCAATAATAGAGATAAAAAATGAATTTGAAGCATATATATAAGATTTGAAGCATATATGGTGATGTTCACTACATACAAATGTGGATGTTGTGGATCTTAAGATTGGGCCTGTGAGTGTCAAAATTATGTCGTTAACTAGAATTAAACTAGAATTCTAGAATTCATGATCGAGTTGAAGCTAAATTAACTAGAATTAAATTTTAATTTTCGTCAATTTATTTATATCTTATATTATTCGGATAAATATTTTTAGCAATTGACTAGAGCGCCCCTCTGACTAGATAACCCAGTTCAAAAATACAATTAAATAAACACTGACTAAGGTTATTTTTATCCATCCGTTCTTTTTTTTTGACCTATAGGCTGAAAAATATGGCACAATGCTATATTATTTAGGGAGAATGATTAATGAACTGTTTCTCCTTTTAAGCTATTCATTTGTTGCGTCGGAAAATATTTAATTATTTTTCTATAGAAAACATTTGCCTAAAAATTGTGACCCACATTTTCTACGGGAAGTTTTTTTAATATTAATATAAGGGGCTACCTACTCTTTTCTTACAAAACGCAGTCCATATTATTGTTTCAAGCCATATAAATAATTAACATCCGAGTAGTATTAGTAACCGTTAACCTATAAAAAGCAGTCCAGCCAATCAGAAAATATCCAGACAACATCCAACGAATCAGACGATATCCACGTCAGCATTAGTTAAGAAAATTGTGTGAATGTCGGTCACCAACATCAGAAATAAGATAATCCAGCTTCCAAAGAAAGAAATGATGATAATAAATAATAATCCAGCAAAACCTTACAAAGTCAAAGGCCTAGAAGTATAGAACCTAAGGGTGACCATATAATTTGAAAATTGATATTCAAATCTGATATCCGATTTTATTATTATTTAGATGTCAGTAATTTCATAATCAAATTTGGATTATCCAAATTTTTTAATTCAGATTCAGATTTGGATAACGAACCGTAATTTCGAATTGTAACAATTGTAGCTGTAATTAGAACATGGATCACTTATAAAAAAAATTAGAACATGGATCAAGCGGATAGATTAATTCAATCAATGGAGAAATAAACAGAAGGGAAAGGAACGTGGCGCTTGGTGGGACGTGGAAACGAGAGGACAGATGATAATCTTTTATCTTTTTCGCTAAAATGTTCTTACGTGATATCATCTGTATCCGAAAATATTCTTAACTAAGTTTAAGTTAGATAGCATTTTTGGATTATGTAAATTTTGATATCATAATTTTCGCAGTGGTCATCCAGAGAAAATTGTCTGAATACAGAGAAGGAAAATTCATTTTATAAACCAATCATATTTAAACATGAACCTCCTTATCCTTTTACGGTCTCTACAGTATCTTAGTCAATGCCAAAGTCAGCTCACTTGCTCATAATTTGTCCCCTTGCTGTCCCCTCAAGCATCTAGAACTCATTTCCTAAACAGCTTCTGTATTAAAAAGGATCTGTCCGAAAAATTAACGGAATGGAAATACTTATGTAGATTGTTTTAGCTTAAATACAGTTTACGAGTTCGAGTTCTGAAAATACAGTTTTTGGTTATCAGTTCGGTGTCTGCAAGCTCTCAGGTAGGTAAGCATTCCCAGCTTTGATTACCAACGATGATCGTTACGCAGCTGGCACAGAAGAGCAATGGCAAAGACCATCAACAGCTAACCGTCGGAGACAGGTGGTTATTACTTATTATGTATCAATCAATTTTTCGCAATTAAATTCATAATCGTCTAACCGTAAACTAATCCCATTATCATAAAACTGAAGGTGCATAAGGGGGTCCTACTGTCATTTCCTTTGGAATTCTAGTTCAAAATTGTTGAACCACGATTAAAAACAAAAAGAAAATATTGCTTTTACTTTTTTTTTCATTTTTAAACTTTCATAAACAAAGAAAAATGTTAACTTTAAATTATTATAAAATTGAATTTCAAACTTTTGAAGAAGTAACAAGAAACAACTCCAAGTTTCTAAAATAATAATGTGCAAGTTGACTGATAATTTTTTAAAATTTTTTTCTAGACTATTTTCTATCCTGATATTATCATGCTGACTAATTCAGGTTTAAGCCGGATGAGATTTTTGATAGATGACAAATCTCTCCTAACAAATATTTAACAATGTTGGGTTCTCAACTTCTCAAACTTAAAATCTCGCTAGAATAAGATGATGATGATTTTTAAATCGTACTTTAATTGTCAATCCCTAATTCGATCACAGTTTACGATCGTAATCAGCAATTTTCAGATCGTTGTCAGGACCACACAATTCTCCTCTTGTCAGTTCATTTGTCTGACCCGGCAGTTTGCATCAACAAGACAGAGAGACCAAGACATATGAAATGAAGAGAGGGCTCAACTTCGAAAGTATACACATCCTCCACAATATGATCAACCAGTATCTTCCCACCAGATCAAGGTTCAATTGAATGCAGGTCCACCAAGTACATGTCTAGATCTTTACCTTCATAATGGTTCTTTCTGGGACACCAGAACCTCAATTTATATGAAACATCAACCACTTACATTAACGGGTAAAGTCGTTGTTCTAGCTTTACTAAGAGATCTCGAGTTCGAGCTGTTAAATACTTGTTAGAAAGATATGTACGTCTCTTTCGAGGAGGTGGCGGGGTCCAGCCAAGGCCCCATTGTTGGAGGACAACTTGTCATATCCCTTCCTAGAATAGAACTGAGCGGTTGAGAGTTGAGACCACCTCACCAGCCCAAATCAATGCAACAAATACCCGTCTCCTGATATTTACATGCAATGAGCGAGTTGCTGCTACTAACAGCCAGCGACTCACTCACTGGTGGGGGTACAAGTTTCTGTTATGACCTGAAAGATTTAATGATTTAGATGTCGAACAGTCGTTTCGTCAATGTATACGATACAAGAATGCACGCTCGTTTCAGAAAGAGAGAGAGACGAACCTTCGCCCTTCAAGAGTATCTTCAGATTTCCAGACTAAATCTTTCAATCCTGACGAGAAAGTTTTATAGAACTGCAATTGGACATAAAAACAGATGCAATTAGTGGGTGTCGAATATAAGCTGGCGAAATATCTACTGTATCCCAATCTGCATGAGACGTTCGAGGATGTAAACAAAGGGTGATGGGAAAGAAAAGGTTTGACTATCTGTAGAAATGTTTATCGATCCGACTCGATGTAGTGCTTTCCTGAGAAATACCAAGGACAGAGAAATGATAACATGCCTTGTGAAATTCTAGCGTATCCCCACCAAGTTTCCGGATCTCTACCATGTGCAAGGACGGAGCAACTTCAAACACCTGCCGGAGAAAGACTTATCTATGTCAATAGTCAATGACATCTTATATGATGATTACTTAGAATAGACTCTAGACATTCCCAAGAAACAAGAATTGCGACGAAAACAAGATTCTACGGGTCAGGTATGGGTACCATCCTCCCAAGCTGCCAGGAACGAAACGAAAGAAAAAGGACATGAAACAGCACATGTGAAAACGAAATACCCACTTAAGAGATGACGCCTATATCTTAAATTTCAATGGAGCTCTCTGGACGACAAAGTCGAAAAGCAACGACCACTTGTGGGATAAGAATTAAGGTGTAAAATCGCTACAACAACGTCATAAAATCGCTACAACAACGTCATCAACCCCATGTTAAAGATGGGCCTCCAAATAAGTTCAATGATTCTGCAAGCATGGAAGGAAGACAATTTTTGGGCCTTACAGGAAGTCTTGTCTTATTTTCACACGTCAACATACAGAAATTATTATTTCATACGACAGGAAAGCCAAGTGAGAGATGCAAAATGTCAAAGCACCATTTCATCCCTCCATTACCTCAGTAGCAACAGCAAGCTGTCCCTTCCTTCCAGTTTTATAACCTTTCAGTTTCATCTGCCATAATTTGTAACCAAATGTAGAAACAAATGAAATAAAATTAAGCATGTGCAATGTGAACCTTGAAAAGCTTCATGATTGTGCAGCTAAAATAATATTATAAGATGCAGACGTATCACGTGGAAGAAAAGGTCGTACCTTATAGTTCCGTTTGTCAATGTCAAAGCCCAGCGGCCTTGCAGTTTCCTCAATTTTAGACATAATTTCATTTGGAGGACATTGGGAAGCAAAACGGGTTTCTCGTTTCACAAGTCCCTGAAGAGTTTGTTCCAAGAAGATATTAGGCCAGAATAAAAGAAAAGATCACAGTTGAACATAACAGCAAGATATATTTCATCTAATTATTGGAATGATTAGTTAGGACATAAAGAAGTCTAACAGAGACTTTTAGGCAGCATCACATTACCCTGTTTCAGCATAATTAGGATGTTTATTCCGCTTGGCATTCTAAAATATTTCAAATCATTGGCAAGGTCTCCTCCATATAGACATAAATATTGCGAATACATATGAGCTATAGTCAATTGATAACTAGGAGTATGTATTACCTGGTAGTCAAACAACTTCTCAAGACTTGAGCCCTGGGTCTTGGAAATCAGCTCAAATGCATTCATTGATGTTGGTTTATCTTTCCTTTCAGTAACAAGATTTTCCTGAGACAAGAATCAATTAGCTGAATATCATTGTCAAGCTGTCTATTGATAGAGAATACAGGTTCCACTTTCATATTCCAAAGAATTTGACGTTCTTCTAAGACCTTTGGAAGATACAACAGAAGATTCAAAATGAAGATAAATGGCATTTCTGATTTACCTTCGAGTCATTAAAAGCAGCATTTACATCACCGAGGTCTACATCCTCTTCCTGATTAAACTGGGGTGGCTCATACCCTTTCTTAAACCATTCATCTTCCAATATCTCGGCTATCAGTATGCGCTGAAAAAGAGTAGTTGCCATTTCGAATGTATCTAAAAAAGGTCGAGCACAGAAAAGTCTGCCAGTCTCTCATTCTGAAACTTTATAACCATGAAGTACAAATGTGGAAACTAAGTGAAAGAAGATATTGAACTTGTGGCAATGACAAAAGCATTTTAAACTTCCAAATAAAAGCAGCAGTGTTTTAACGTACTGTTTGAGGATTAGGGTCAAGAATGCGTTTAATCAACTTCTTTGCGCCAGAAGAGAACCATGAAGGGCATGTGAAGTCCGCTCTGCAGATCTGGAGAACTAATGTTGAAATGCATTTCTTTGAAAAATAGAACTTTCTGATATTAAGAGCTCACAGAAACTTAATGGTATTGCTTACTTTTCGGTACAAACTCATAAGATTTGGGTCATCAAAGGGCAAGTAGCCCGCCATGAGTACATACAGGATGACACCACAAGACCAAACATCTGAAGCTGTACCATCATACCCTTTGTCTTTGATAACCTGGAAATACGACGACGATGTCCAATTAGTAGGTGGCCAGACTTCAGAAATCGCATCTTAATCAAATATAAAAAAGTCCTTACAAACCTCAGGAGCCACATAATTTGGGGTTCCACAAGCAGTATGAAGCAACCCATCGCCCTAAACATCAAAAGAAATACAATGAGTTTGATTGAATGTTCACCAGGAAAGATCGCAGCCTGTCATATCAGTTATATGAACACTTGAAACTTCCACAACGTAGAAGAAAGAACACGGGTCGAAAGCCAAACCTTGGCTTGTTGTGATAGTGCGCTCAATCCGAAATCCGAAACTTTAAGGACGCCATATAGATCAAGAAGAAGGTTTTCAGGCTGCAAAGGAGAAAATAAATGACATTCAAAAAGAGAACATTCCAAGTAAACCACGACGAAATGGATAAACCATTAAACGAACCTTCAAATCCCGATGGTAAACTCCTCTACTATGACAGTAATCAACAGCATTGACGAGCTGCTGGAAGTATCTCCTCGCTTCGTCCTCCTTCAGCCTCCCATACTTCGCCTGCATACCGAACATCCAGTTTTAAGTAAATATCTTAACCACGCAATCCTAAAAAAGGGAAAAAAATAAAATAAAGAGAAGACGGTTACGATTTTATCGAATAGCTCTCCCCCGTCCACCAACTCGAAGACAAGGTAAATCTTCTTCTTGCTAGCCATAACCTACCACAAGCACAAGCAATTCCGAAAGCGCTGCCCCTAAATAGAGTCCGACAATTAATTAATGATCCGAACGAAAGAGCTTATGTTCTGCATTACCTCGATGATTTGTATAACGTTAGGATGCTTGATCAGCTTCATAATCGATATCTCTCTCTTCAACTGCTCCCCCAACCACCGCCACATAAATCAATCATATTAAACAAATTAAAAAAAGTAAATAAGTATCAAATAAACAGAAAAAGTTACCTGCTCGGTCATGTCGTAGCGGAGGACCTGGTCGCGGTCGATGATCTTGACGGCGACGCTATCGCCGGTCTGGACGTTCTTGGCGAACTTGACCTTTGCGAAGGAGCCTTCTCCGATCGTCCTCCCCATCTCGTACTTCCCCACGCGCGTCCTGCTCGCCGGTATGTTCACGCTCATCCTTCTTCCTCTTCTTCTCTCTCTCTACTCAACTTTGGGATGGTGGAGAGGGAGGGAGAGAGAGAGAGAGGGCGGCTATTTTTGGGGGAAGGTGGTGGTGGTGGTGGTGGCGGAGGCGAGGCCGGGGGAGGAGGATTGGGTGGTCGTCCTCATAATGATAATTGGAGCCCAGTGGGGCCCGCCTCTCGGTTTGGAGTTTCTGGCGGGTCCCACCTGCCAACTCAGTGTATCTGCGGATTTATTTGTGGATTATTACTCCGTGTTTCCGTGTCCTGGATTTTAATTTATTTGTTTATTTTCTATTTTTTAACTTTTTAATCTTACTATAATGAAAAAAATTTCAATTTTGGTAAAAAATTGTCAAAATTACTCTCTCAATAAAATATTGATTCTCACAACCGAAACTTTTGATGGAGGAGCACGTGTGCGGTTTCTGGAGCCCGAAGGAAGAAAACTTCCTGTGGGTCCCGCCCCCACACAGAACGTGACGCTACCATCGAGGAAACTTCCAGGTGTCCCTTCTTTTTTTGTGAGTGCTAAAACACATTCTCTCCGCTTAAGGTGGTCTCCTCCGGGGCCGCCGCCACCGCATGTTCCTTGCCGTCTTTTAGAAAGAAGGTGGAGGGGGCAGCCGCAGTGGCGGGAGGTGTCGGTGACCAAGTCAAGCTTTGGATGATGACGTGGCGGCGGATGGCTGTAGGACAATTGGTGTTTTCCCGCTTTGACCCAAACTGGGGAAGTTGTGATCGGATGTGATCTTCTTCAGGAGTGGTTTCTTTCACAGGTATGCGCGAAAAAGAATGGTGTTGGTGAAATAGGTATTTAGGCCGTGGTAATTGGAGTCGGATCAAATTTCTTTCAAGGCCGGTGCATTTTCAACAACTTAAATTATCTAAGTTCTGTACGTTTAATTAGGTAGGAATGTTCGATTTTTCTGGGCATTGATGTAAGGTGACCGTATTTGATTTTAAATATCTTATTTTTTTCTTCTTTTTAGATGATTTAGTGTCACACTGTGTAAGTGTCGAAACTACCCTTTCAGTCGAGGAGAGAAACGAGAATGGCGTTGTCGAGGGATCGGCGGATCTAGCGGACATGACGGGGACAAAGGGTGAGGAATATTCTGGCGCGGCAGAGGGGACATTTGCGTGGGATCAGAGCCAGATATTGATGTAGTCCACGTGGAAGGGGTGAGAGTAGGCCGAGAGAGTCCTCACGTAGTCATTCCTTCAAACTCCAGCAAGCATACAGCACAGTCTCGACAATGGATTGTAGAGGGAGAGAGGGATCGTCTTGATGACAAAGTCATCGAGCCCGTAGGGGGAGGAGGAATAGTCGAACGGGAGGGGAGGCGAGTCCAGGTTGGAGAAAGTGGTGGAGTAGGACGGCAACTTGCAGCGCCGACGCCGGCGCCAGCACCGGCAAAACTGACAGATGAGGTGGCAAGAGAGGAGGCGGCTAGTAGGAAGGCCGCCGCCACAACGACAATTATGGCAAAGAGCTGCGGGCTGAAGTCCACGCTCGAGACACCGGCGGAGTAGACTGACTGGTTGATGATGAGGACATTGTCGGTATAGTCGTGGATGCGATTCCTAGGGATGAAGACGATGATGGGGCCCACAAGGGAGACCGAGGGGGGAGAAGGGAAATGAGCTCTGACCATCACAAGGATACGCAAGCAGAGAATCTTAAGATGCCGTATAAGATAATACGCAAGCAGTTTGCGGTATGTATATATTTTGCATTCATGATCAACAAAGTACAAGGAGAAACAATTGAAAACACCGGTATTTATCTGCTTGAGCAATGAGCAGTTGTACGTTGCCCTTTCAATAGGTGTTTCAAGCAAGAACACTAAGGTGTTAGTCAAGAGAGGTGATGTTGTTGATAAAGTTAGAACGTTTACAAAAAATATCGTGTACGAAGAAGTTCTTATGGCATCTTAGGTAAATTAAAAAAGAAAATAGTGTAATTAACTATGTAAGGGAGCATATTATTCATGTACAGCTTAAGAAAAAAAATCAATTACAGATTTTGAAACAGAACGGCACTTGCATCGTGCGTTCCTATAGGCTATTATTGAATAAAGAAAAGGTCGTGTGTATATCTTTTGGTGAAATAACTGTTAGGTTAGCTTCCAGATCTGAGATACGCTCATTTTTTTGCTAAATTGATCCCAAAAGAGATGGCAACAATTATGATCCCTATTTGTAAGTAGCCAGATCAACCCACATGAAAAAATTACACATCTTTTTACCAAATTTATCATAACGCCCACAACTATAGAAGCGTCGTCCAATATTTGCAAAGGTGACTCAACACCACAACCACAAAACTTCATCTTACCGTTTTGGGAATCTATAAAGCCCGTGCAGGATAGATCGAGCTTGGGAGAGGTTGAACCTGAAGAGGTGAATATGGAGCCTGGACAGTTCGAGCTTGGATTTACCTGGGAGTGAGTAGCCTGGAGAGCTAACCTAGGTTGAACCTGGACCACACGCGAGCTTTGCAGAGGTGGAGCGAGGTTGAGCTTGTGTTATGAGGTGGAGGAGAGGAGTTTGGGGGCGGAGCTGGACATGGACACCAAGTTGGAGCTCGCCCCTTAGTGAGATTCGAGAGGAAGAGAAGAGAAAAAAGGTGAAGACAGTGTTGAAAGTGAGGTTACAGTTTGTAAATAGGATTTTTTTGGTTATATAAAGGAGGAATTTTTGAAAAAGATTAAAAAATAAGTAATTGAAATATATATTTTATTGTGTGACAAGTCAGCATTCCAACCGGGAAAAAAATTTCACAGTGGCGAGACAACTCAGCATCGAATGATACCGTTTCTAAGTTCAGAGCTAATTTTTAGACTTCAGCTCCGAACCACAAGTACCAAAAAAGTTGTTTCTAGACTTCAGGATCATATCGCAAAATCTATGTAAACTACAGTATTAAAAATGAACTTTACCCAAAAAATTTGGATAACGAAGATTCACATAAAGATATATTTGCTTGAGACTTACGAATGCTTTCTTTTGAAAAGTATATGTATAAAAATGTCATAGAATATATAACCTATTTAGTGTGGTATTCTCTCTGACATGGTGCAAAATGAGGTTGCGATCGTCGGCATTGTCAAAACTTTACCACACCAAAATCCGTAAAAAAAAAGGTGTAGTAGAGAAAAAATACTCCGATAAAAATTCCTATCTTGACGTTAATATCGGCAAAATAATATCACACCGTCAAAAAGAGGAAAAAATGTCCTGAAAACAACTAAAACAAAACAACTGGCCTAGACAAAAGCCAAAACGACCTAGACGAGTACACCAAGCAACAAGAGAACCTGAAGCAAAAAGGAGACCGACCAAATAACGCCAGGAAAAAGAGAAGCCCAGAAGGATGCAAACAGCAGGGAAGGAAGCTAACAGCAGGTGACTGTCAAGAAACCTCGGAACCAATTGACGCCAAGAAGTAATCCTGATGAGCAAAAGTCCGAGAGAGGTTTGACCAACAAGACCACTTTGAAGATCAATCTCCTAAAGCAAAAAGACTGCTGATCGAAGACCGCCCGATTGCGTTGCTTCCAGATGCAACAACAAGTGGAATCGAAAAGGATGCACGTGAGTCTTTTGGAATGTAAAAAATACTATTAGAACAATGTTATTTAATCCGGCAATAATATCCAAAAAAAATATTATTAAAAGATCTAATACTCTGGTCTATGTTCTTGGATGCGATACTATTGATATCAGTAGTGTATCTATGTCTTGAGGTTCTTTTGAAGATTAACTATATTTTACTTAATAAAAAAAACTGTAGTCTATGAACGAAAAAATATATATGCATGTGTAACTGTGTTCGGGTTCTTTTTGTTATTGCTCGGAAGCTCACAATAGCCCCAAAAAGGCTAAGATTTTGAGATCGTAGGTAAAGGGACATGTTCGACATATATAACGTAACTGATTTGCTAGCTTGAGTTGACATGTTTTTATGTACACCTAGCGATGTAAATTTAATTCAAAATTGAGTATCATTGGATATGAAAAACAGTTCTCTCTCGTGGTATTTGCTATATTGACAATATTCTAATTTTGTAAATCGTTTTCGCTGCCGAAACTAACTCATAGTGGTGTGCTTACAATTATTTTAGCATGTGTCCATCTCAAGTAGAAAATTGATGTTTGAGTGCTCACAACCATACCGAAAACGCTCCGTATGAGATATGGACCATATATAAGGATCTCCAAGAAGTTTTTTTTATAAGTAAACTTTCATTAGTATAGGGTAAAATATACAAATATACAGTAGGTATCCCTGAACAGCATAGACCTAGCGATCCATCCTGTTGCAAAAGGCGAAGCAAAAGTTGCTAACGGCAAGCGCCAATACAAGTAAACCCTATTTCGGATACTAAAGACTAAAAACAGAATGCCGTTGGAGGATCTCCAAAAAGTTAGCAACAGAAGCTAATCCTAAAAAAAATGAAACTAGGCCTATTTTGGTAGCTGCACATAAATTATTAAATTTACAGGTCTCTTTTTTCGGTAAATTTAGGTTTAAATTGATTATCATAAACTTCAGAACTTTAGACAACTTTAGGATTTATTTTTCTCTCAAGTTCAGTTTCAGCAATCCCGGAGCTGTTTAAACCAATTTCGTAAATATGCTATTTAATTATTGCTAAATAAAAGTCGCATGCACTGATGGATGGCAGAATAATGAAAGCAATCTTCTTGCTTCCCGTGGCCATATCTGCAGTGAGTAAAAAATGAACAACTTGACTTCATTTGCGACTTGATCAGGAAAGCAACTAATATTTATGATTCATTCTATATGGATGTAGAACAAAGTAAATTTTTTAGAACTGTCTGTTAGTTTTTCTCAATTTTTTTTGTTATAGAACTGATGTTCAATTGCGGTTTTTATTATATATTCAATTGTGATTAACTTCTATAATTAGGAGACTGTTATCTTGACTTTTAACATTGAACGAATTCTCAACAAAAAAAAACATTGAACGTAGAGCCATTAGTTAGGCAAAGCCTTATTGGCCTCGTTCATGGCCATTTATCTTGTATTATACTATGGTGATTGTTTCAGCTTTGTGTTATATTGTGCCATCTTCTACCAATTCTGCACTTAAGATATTTATTTTTTAATAAGTAGTTATTATAATTTTTTTGCCCGTTTATATTTATTATTTACATTTAAACTGAAAGCGAGGGCAAAGACTCTGCAGCTGGGATCTCCAAAATTCCCTAAATACCCTCTTCTTCTTTTTGCCATGGTTCCACCGCCTATCTCCTCCTCCGGTGGGTATTGGTCGGTGGAATCTGACCGGATGAATGGCCCCGGTTTGTCCTTGGGACCTCTTGTATCTATTTTTGTCAATAATCTCTAATTCAGTTTGAAGGTTGTCAACCTTCACAAATGGTTCTCCAATTACTGTCGGGTAGCATAGACTTTTATCCCTTTTAAGCTCTCCTCAAGGCGCTCCCGGTTCGGTTTTGTACGCCTTGATGAGCGTGTTGATGGACATCGGATTATCAGGTCTTTGGATGGTTCTTTCGCTAGTGATAATAGAATTTTTGTCTCCATGGTCAAATCTTCAAGAGGCGGGCTGGCTTTCTCGAAGCTCCCTGAGACTCTGGGGCGGAAGGAGGTGACAAAGAAAATTTGGGTTGAAAAGGCCTCCCAACACGTGGTTCCTTCTGCCAAGGGTAAGCATATCTGTGATGACGATCTAGATCTTCCTCCCCTCCCCGGATCTTCAGTTATACCACCGCAGATGAATGCTTGGATGATTGGCTTCATTGTTGGAGAATTAGATTTTTAATTTATCGATGATAATTTTTTTTAATTACAAACTTTTATTAATAAGTAAACAAAAATTACAAAATGAGGATGAAAAAGGGGAAAAAAAGAAAAAAAAAGACTAAAAATAAAGTCAAAGCTTCAATGGGTAACCATAATGGCAAATTCGCTACCATATCTAGTAACTCTTCCAAGCAAACCCAAAAATTGAGTAGTCAAGGGTGATATCAATCGGACAGGGTGCATCAAAAGTCCATATCATATTCTGACCAACGTAGATCTTCACCGGTGTACGCAGTCGCAGACCTCTTCCTCGCTTGAAAGCGAGTGTTCTTGGCAGGCGGTAGGTCGAAATCCTCCATGGAATCAACCTCGCCCACGCAATTATTCTTCATCTTCTTCATCATCGAACCCATGAATTGCAATGAATCAGGAAAATTATCGTTGTCAGAAAAAGCAACGACCTCAGTTCCTTCCTGACTCGGGATAGGCATGGGGTCCGTAGAAAGAAATGCTGAAGCCCGGCCTAATACTGATGGCGAAGAACCCTGTAGAATCAGAATTCTCATGCCAAGAAAACCCAGCCTCAAACTCTTGCTCTTGGAGCCATTAGAACCCAATTTCTTCTTGTTCGAAGACTTTGTAGGCAATACACCCCCGGCGGCCATATATGCCATCTTCCGGGCCGCAACTAAAGCCTCATGCAAGCTTGACGTGCTGAAGTTTCCAACCGAATCTGAATTTGGGGTCAATGGTTTAGTGCCAATAGGACTAGTAGTCTGTTGACCCGTACTCGGCGTGGCCTCCAAAGTTTCCTCAATCGGTACGCCACTACTTGCAGGCGTGCTCTCGCCATCAGCCTGCTTAGCCATCGTACTTAGGCTTCCAATTGCATGCGAAACCCTTCCAGATGAATCAAATTTCATCACCAGACTGGTCTCTCAAAGTGCAAACTTCTTCAAACAACTCCGCCAAACCATAAGCACCCTCTTCGAATACATCAGAAGTAGTTAAAATATCACCAGGCTTTGTATATACCTCTTATGGGTTCCGAGAAACATCAACAACATTCTGCACATCAACAGACTCGAACGAAACAGGAACCAAAGTACGCGAAAGCTCCTCATATGTCCGGCGACTACCCATAGTCCACCCATTAGTATAAAAAATAAGAGAAGGTGGCTCAATACCACCCATAGTCCACCCGAACTCAGCCTCTGGTTGCATCATATTTTCCAATATAGATATCCAAGACAAATAGCAGCTCGACCTGACGTCCACTGGAGAATCATGCAGTGCCAAAGCTGGCACTGTCTCGTCTCCTACTTGTAGTTTCGAAAAATGCACATCCCGTGACCCTTATGAGCTTGGAGAAGCTGAAAGTTTCACCTCGTTCACCAAAGATTCCAAAATCGTAACAAAGGCCAATGACGAACTCATCTCAACCTCAACCCTAGAAGGAGCATCTGCAAGTGAAGAGCATGAAGTCACGGATAAAGCCCCCTCGAATGCCTGAGGAATAACATCACCAACAACCTTAGGTTGCCACCATAAAGGCATCCGAGCCTAGCCATCCATAACCGACTTTCCTGCTCAATCTCTCGGTGCTTGTTCTGATGCGCACCCTCTTTCGATGAACGTAGCTTATGGCACTTGGAGGAAATGTGACCAATAACATGACAATGCTCACAAAAGGGTGGCAAGTCCTCATACACAACATCAATAATACAACTCCCATTAGCTTGCTTGATTCAAACTTTATCCCACCGAGGTATAGTCATATCAATGTCAACCAGGACACGGATTGCGGCCCCATTGATCTTGTTCAAAGAGCCCGAGTTTGCACGAATAGGCTCACCAATAATCGTAGCAAGCCCAAACACAATGTCATATTCCATATGCTCCATGCACAGGCCAACAAATCTTACCCAAACTTTGGCGTGAGTGGCATGAATTTTAGCAAGCCAAAAGAACGGGACCCAGGGCGGCATGTATAGTGCACCCTGCGGTAACTTCCAAGCCACCGAGCTCCAAGCCGCATTACGATCCGTTTCTGAAGCAAATTTAAAACCAAAGTAACCCAGACCAAGCGACAAAATTTTCAAATCTTGCATGGACCAAGCCTTCAAGATGGAGCCCCGTAATTTAAACGTTGTGCATGGCTTGCTCCCTTTAGGAATAATTAGTCTCCCTATTAGGGCCCTTTTACCATAGTCTACACAGGTATAAGACTGCTCCGTACTTAGAACGACCTCAGGCATATCACCATCCATTGAAGGCTGAATAAAGTTACTTGTGTTAACCCAACCATTCACCCGAGGATGTGCCAAATCTGCATATGACCGAGCCCGAGGCTGCCCCGAGGTTGTATCAATGTTACCCTCACTAACAGGAGAGCTTGAGGCGGGAGCCCGAAGAGTGCCACTCCCTTCCTTGGCCATAGACAGAGCCTGAGTTTGGCTGTGGGAGGAGGGAGGAATGGCATATACCAGGTGGAAGAGAGGTAGGAGGCTCGCCTGGAGCACCGTGACAAGAGAAATATCCCTTCCCGAAGGAGGAAGACCACCAGCGACCGCCAAGGGCAGGAACGATGCCAAAGTGGATGCGTGAGAAGCCTCGTTAGAGGCGGGGAGAGAGCTACCATTGGAAAACCCTAGCGGGTTTGTATGGCATGAAGAGGAAACCAAAGTCGGCGATAAAGAGGACTCGACTCCAGGTATGTTAGCCAAAACTGTCGACGTAGGAGGGAGCTTCGTCGACCCACTAGTCGGTGGGGGGCCGCGACATGAGCCTGGCGACCGGTCAAGGCCGGCGGTGGCGAAGGGAAACAAATTTTTTGGTTTTTTGATGGTGTCGCCTCCGAAATCGCCGGAGAGGGGAAACAAGATTTTTCTTCCCAATTTAATAAAACTAATTAAGTATTAATCCATCGAGAAGGTTGGCCCAATATACATGTGTATGTTGGGCTTGGGCCTAAGAAGTTAATTAGAAAGATAATTTTAATTAAATATAATCTCTTAGAAACTTTGAGCTAATGTAGGTCACGCCAATTAATTTTGGGTGTCAATATGATCGATGCGAAACACGTTGAAAAGTTTTGTAATACACTTGTGAAAAATCAATTCTCTTCTCTTCAAAAGAAAAAAACTTACAAAGAGTTTTACTCTCCTCTTTCCCCCTTAGCATAGACATTCTCATCTTGTATAAGAGTCGGAGTTCTACACCTTCAAAGGTTCGAAAGTTGTACAATAGTGTTTCTTATTGTACATGTGTTTGGGTGTTGTACATTGGGAACTCTCTTGCCCATGGAGGCCTGAAGCTTTAAGACGGGTAATAAGAGTTTAAGGGTACACAGCTTGTTGTGACCTCGTCCAGGATCAAATCCGAATTCGTGACGATCAAAGAGAAAGATTCAATCCGAAGTCTCCTACCTTGGAGAATACGTTATTCACACTTTGCTCAAAGTGTGGTTGTAAGCTATCCCTTACTCTCTTCTATTATTATTTTTTAAGATTTATATATGTTCAAACCATAATTTATTTACTAATATTTTCAACAATCTTAAGCGCTTTATCATAGTGTTCAAATATTAGTAAGTTTTTTTTGTTCATCATATATATTCACTATGAGAAGTGTTCTGTACTGATTGACTAGATATTACGTAATCTGCTTCCTACATTTCGTTGTGTCACTATTAGATTCACAACGTTAGATGTGCCAACATGTTTCTGTCCGAAAACAATTAAAATAGCAGAATTCCTGGCTATTGTTTTTGTATGCTTGCGATTAAAGAATCCGTTTTTGTCGTCTCTGTCCACTTTATTATTTAATCCTAAAATCAAACTATCAAGATGTTTGGTAACCCAAGTTTACAAGTTGGTAATAGGAAAATTGATTTGGGCTGGTTAGTATTCTGTGGGCAATATAATATCATTAAAGATGTTGCCGTTTTGATATTAAAATTAGCAAGTACACGATAAACATTGTGATTTGACCTTCGAGCTTGCTTGCTTAGTATGCTTGCTACTCTTACGTTCATGTGACACTAAGTGCATTTGGTATCTCTTCTGAACAGTTTTAGAAAAATAGAACAGAACAGTACTAGACAGAATTATTTGTTCTAGCTGTTCTTTCTCGTATTTGGTACTTCAATACATTTTGTACAATTCTTGTTTGGTTTGGTACATATAATAGTTCAATCTAAATTTTTTGTGAAAGACAAAACTACCCGTCAAAGAAACAATAGAGAATGATTATTTATATCTCAAATATTTGAACAATCATTTTTTTGGCATCTGTATTCGACAAAAAATTATATAATATCCAAAAAAATTGGACACGAATAATATGAATTATCTAATTTAATAAAAAAAACTTGTTATGTGCGATTTTATTCAAATAAAATATCATCCAAAATTATTTATAGCAAATAAAATATCTTACATATTTTTTGCTCCTGAAAATATAAAATTTAGAAAATCTGAATTGTATTTGTATCAGATACGTCAATCACATACTAGATAAAATGAGTATTTTTAATTGGGTTAAATATGGTGAAGAAATTTAAAAAGAGAAAGGGTTTAAGGAAATAAGGAAAAAGAATATGAGAATTTTTTTTGTCCTAGGACAGAATTTTCTGGCCCATGGTTAAAGATGGGACAAGAATTTGGAAGTGTGCGTGCGTGCGTGCGTGCGTGTGTGTGTGTGGATGGTTGAAATGAGTACCATCAATAATGTGAATGGTTGAAATGAGTACCATCAATAATGTGAACGCTGAAGTTTCAGTTATGAGAGAGAGTGTGTGTGTGTGTGTGTGTGTGTGTGTGTATGTGTGTGTGTGTGGATGGTTGAAATAAGTACCATCAATAATGTGAACGCTGAAGTTTCGGTTATGAGGGCTAACGACGCTGAGGCCGTGATGTCGGTTCTATAAAACTATGTTATTTGTTTAATATGAGAAATCGGGAAAATTCAAGGGTAGTAACATGAAGAGATGGCAACAAAAGATGACGTTCTTCTCGACTACCTTGAACTTGACGCGGTATCTCAAAGAGAGTAAACTCGAGGAGGATGTTAGAAATCTTTGTAAGACATTTATCAATGACGCTCTCCAAGTGGAAGTTGTGATTGGAAAAAAAACTACCATCTTGGAAGGATTTCAAGATGTACCTCAAATACAAGAGAAAAATAAAAAGTCTCGAGGACCTTTTGAGAAGGTTGCGTATCGAGCAAGATGACCAAAATGTTGAGAAAAAACCAAACGGCGTGGTTGTCAAGACCAATATGGTCGAGGTTAGTGGGAGCTCCTGTAGGAATCTGCAGAAATGCTTTAAAGATTTCAAAGGATATGCTCATAATAAGAGCTTCACTGATACCTGTATTATTTGTGATAAATCCAGCCATAGAGTTAAGGATTGCTACAAACGTCTTGTCGTTGAGGGCAAAAAGATGGCGGAGACTTTAAATATCAAGAACAAGAAGTTCGCTCATGCTGATGTCGATGAGATAAGTTAGAGGTTCGGGCTTAATGACATGTACCTCACAGATCTTGTGTGCAAGGTGAATCTTGTCGGTAGGTGGACAATGGGGCCACATGTCATATTTGTGCTAAGACCAATCAACCAGTGGATGATGAGCATTACTACATGCAAAGCTAGTAAGTATCCAAGGTTGAAGACAAATGGTTGCTTATGCTCAAGGTGTTCTCCGAAAAGGGCTAGCCGATATGTTGCATATGCCTAAGATCCGGAAGAATTCTATCTCTGGAGTTGTGCTCAACAAAAAAGACTTTTGGCTCGTGTTTAAGTTCGGAAAAGTCATATGTTGAACAAAAAAATATGTACTGGCAAGGGTTATTTAACCAATATCTTCAAAATGAGTGTAATGACTTTAGCCTCGAAGGTAAAGTCTTATGCTTAGAGTGGATGGATGTGCAAGTGAGGTTAGCAGTAATACCATTGTAATGAATGTTAGGGAGAATGCAAATTTTGCATATTCTCATATGTCACTACAAATATGGAATGGCAGATGAGATTAGGTCATGTGAAATAAAAGTCCTTACAAAAGCTCATGTCACTAGACCTATAACCAACTTTAACATCGATTATAAACACAAGTGCGAGACTTAATCAATAATTGTACAAGATATTGGTATGTCTACTTGATGAGAAGTAAAGACGAAGCAATAAATTTGTTCATTCACTATAAGAATGAAGTCGAGAACCAACTTGAGAAAAAGATCAAGAATCTTCAAAATTGTGGGAGAAAGCTGTGCTTTCGGCCAACTATGTGCTCAATAAAGTACCACACAAAAAGTTTGATAAAACACCTTATGAATTGTGAAAAGGTCATGCTCTTAGCTACAAATTTCTAAGAGTTTGGAGATGTCTTGCTAAGGTTCCGATCCCACCTCCTAAAAGGATGATGATATGACCCAAGACGGTGGATTATATGTTTATTAGTTATGTACAAAATAGTGCAGCATACCAATTTTTGGTACACAAGTCTGATAACTCTGATGTCTACATAAACACTATAATTGAAGCTAGGGATGCTTCATTCTTCGAGAAAATCTCTCCTCAAAAACCTTCAACAGAGGTTGACAATCAAGTTGACCAAAGTGGGAATAATATGGGGGGAGAGGAATCTCAAGACGAAGAAGAAGAACTTAGGCATGGTAAAAGGACAAGGAAAGAAAAGTTAATTGGATCAGATTTTTTTACTTATCTGTTAGAAAAAAGGATCTAGTAACCTACAAAGAAGCGATGTCCTCTACAGACTCTGCTCTTTGAAAGAAAGCGGTAAATAGTGAGATTGAGTCTATGTTACAAAATCATACTTGGGAACTAGTAGATCTACTTCCAGGTAGCAAACCACTAGGCCATAAGTAGATCTTTATAAAGAAGATGAAGCCGGATGGTACTGTTGATAAGTACAAGGCTAGACTTGTAGTTAAAGGCTACAAGCAAATCGAGGGTGTTGATTATTTTGACACGTATGCTCATATCTCCAAGAAAGCCTCTATAAGGTTAGTTATAACCTTGGCGGCTTTGTTTAATCTAGAGATCCATCAAATGGATGTCAAGACGACTTTCGTTAATAGAGATTTGGAAGAGGAGATTAACATGGAACAACCCAAAAGATTTATGATTCCAGGTAAAGAACATAAGGTGTGCAAGCTTTTAAAATCCTTGTATGGATTAAAGCAAGCACCTAAACAGTGGTATAAAAAGTTTGATAGTGTAATACTATCAAACAGCTTTCAGATAAATCAATATGATAAATGTGCCTACGTGAAAGGAGACGATAAAAACTATGTGATAATATGTCTCTACGCAGTTGACATGTTAAATGTTGTCATAAAATTTTGACATGAAAGACTTGGGACAAGCTGATGTAATACTTGGGATAAAAATTACCAAGACTTCAGAAGGTTACGCGCTTTTCCAAGGTCACTATGTCAAAAAGATATTTGACAAGTTCGATAAGGATAGCAATATAATTGCAAGAACTCTTATGGAAGTGGTGTCAAGTCTTTGCAAGAATCTCGGAGATAGTGTGCGACAACTAGATTATTCTAGAGTCATAGGCAGTCTAATGTACCTTATGGACTGTACTAGACCAGATATTGCGAACTCGGTAAATAGACTGTTGAGATATACGTGTAATCCCAGTGATGAATACTGAAAAGTGATAGTTAGAGTCCTTAGATACCTAAGGTATACTGTTAATTATGGATTATACTATACGAGACATCCAACGTTCTTGAAGGATATTCAGACACGAACTGGATCTCAGACTCCAAGAATATAAAATCCATGAGCGGATATATATTTATAATTAGAGGAGCAGCAATCTCGTGGAGATCATGTAAACAAACTTGCATTGCTAGATCGACTATGGAATCAAAATTCATAGCATTTGATCTAGTAGTTGAAGAGACTGATTGGCTCTGAAATTTCTTAGAGGATATCCCCGATGTGGTCAAAACCAGTGCCTCTCATTAGCGTGTACTGTGATAATTAGTCAGCTATTGGAAGAGTATAAAGTAGTGTATATAATGGAAAGTCTAGACACAAATGCCGTAGACATAAATACGTGAGAACGTTATTGAGAACGGGTATGATATCTTTAGGCTATCTAAAGTCAAAAGAAAATATCGTAGATCCATTAACCAAAGGTCTAACGAGAGATCAAATGGAGATATCATCGAAGAAAATGAGATTAAAGTCCATGAAATGACCTAAACCCATGATGGTAACCCAACTTGGATTGTAGACCCCAATCTGTAGGTTCAATGGGACAACTAAATTATGAGGCTAGGGTCGAACAAAGTACTCAAGAAATTGAGTTCCCTACCTATTCTAATGATGAAAGAGTGATAGACCTATCTATGGGAAGGTTAAGCTTTAAGCTTTTAATGATCCTTATATTTTGAATATATATAAGTAGGGTATGGTAGGATACTCCTTATAAGAGATCACATATATCGAATGTGAATGGGCCGCTTTTATGAGATGAGTTAAGGGATAAATTTCTAGAGCATTCGATGAAGTTTCCAAGGCAGTCCAGCGCCAAAATGGACAACAACGAAAGAACCGAGTTATGGTTTGAGAAGGAGTTGTGTGAGTACCTTTGTCTTGGTATTCATAAAATGCCAAAACAGTTCAAGGCATTGCTTCTACTCGTTGACAAGTATATACGAAGGTATTTTACTAAGGAAGGTTCAAGGCTTTCAACCACCTTTTTCTGATGCAACTAATTATCGCAGAACTCCAAGTTGCATGTAGCATTGGTAGGCTCATATCATATCATATCAGCCAATTACATTCATGTAGGAGATTGTCAGAGAATTAAATTTTTAATCCATCGAGGAGGTTGGCCTAACATACAGGTGTATGTTGGGCTTAGGGCTAAAAAGTTAATTAGAAAGAAAATTCTAATTAAATATAATCTCTTAGGAACTTTGAGCTAATGTAGGTCATGCCAATTAATTTTGGGTGTTAATATGATCAATGCGAAATACGTTGAAAAATTTTTGTAACGATGAATGACACTTGCGAAAAATTAATTATCGGTGTGAATAGAAATTGGCTTCGAAGTGATGTGAATTTTACCGGTCGTCATGAATTCAAGATTTATGACTATGATAACTGCTTATTTATTGACCATAATTAATAGGAGGATTTAATGACCGTCATTTAATGGGGTCTCAAAGCCTCCCTATCTCATTTTTAACACACCAAAAACTCAGAGTTTTATTCTCTTCTCTTCCCCTTAGCATAGGCATTCTCATCTTGCATACAAGTCAGAGTTCTACACCTTCAAATGTTCGAAATGTGTACAATAGTGCTTCCTATTGTACACGTGTTTGAGCGTTGTACATTAGAAACTCTCTTACCCGTTAAGGCCTGAAGATATAAGGCGGGCAATAAGAATTTTAGGGCACACTGCTTGTTGTGGCCTCGTCCAGGATCAAATCCGAATTCATGACGATCAAAGAGAAGGATTCAATCTGAAGTCCCTTACTTTGAAAAAGATGTTATTCACACTTTGATCAAAGCCTTACTCTCTTCTATTATTATTTTTTACTATTTATATATGTTCAAACCATAATTTATTTACTAATATTTTCAACAATCGAAGCCTCATTGCACACTTGCTTGATGTGAAGCAAGTACGTTATATCCACACAGACATTTCTAGACTTGGGGCAAAATCTTTCTTTGTCAATACAAATCTCTCTGTTTACTAATCCATACAAACTAATAAACATTACATGCTTTGAATTCTTTGTCAATAATTTATTCCCAAACATACATTCTTTATCCACTTGTTGTACCAAACACGACGCATTGTTTTACGATCACATGTACTAAACTCCACCAGTTATTATTAGGACAACTCCCTTTGGACAACTTTTTTTTTTTTGAGAAAAGTTATTAGGACAACGCCTTTTGTGTGTTGGACCGGTTAGGCGGCCAATAGAGAAATTCGATTCTTTTTTTCTGGGTTGATAGTAGAGAAAGTTGGATTTGACAGAAACGTTTATGGTGCCCGCCGCCCTTCATTAATCATATTTAATTGGTAAATCACGGTAGTGATGATGAGATTAGGAAGATATGTATGTTGAAATCCTTCACGATTTGAATGAAAGAAAGAAAAATTATGATATAAATGATAAAAGAAAACTTTTTTAGGGATGTCTCAAGTCCAACTATTAGGAATGAAAAGTCATCCTCTAAGATTTCAAAGTTCTCAAAATTAAACACCAGATGTAAAAAAGATCCTAATGGGACTAAACTATGCTTGGCATGCTTCAAGCTTTTTGATTGATAGGTCGAGGGAAAAGGGTTAATAATCACGTTTAGTTATGCTTTAGGGCCTACATAATTGATCATAAAATCTAGATAAGATTGTATGTGTTTATGGTATCACAAGCAATGAATCGTGGTATCACAAGCAATTAATATATATTTGCAGCCTAAGAAGCAGTAAAATTACTTATTCGATCGATTGTCTCATCAAAATTTTACCAAATTAAAAGTAATAAATAAAAATTGTGATAGAAAAAGAGTATTACTATAAAAAAACTGAATTTTGATATTGTTTAAATCCAATAAAAATCAACATACATATCCACGAGTACAAATAGAGCCCGACCCACTTAATATATGTATTCCTGTCGCCGATAACCAATACTAGTCTTCAAACATTAGACGTAACTATTTATATTCCTTTGCTTCTCTCTCCCTCTCTACAAAATCAGTCTCTCTCTCTTGGACGATTGATCCCTAAACAGACACACCTTCTAACAAGGGAACCTCATGGACTCCTACTTCTACCTTCACCTTCTTAGCTACCCACCAACATCCCTTTGTCTGTTCCCTATCTCTTACCTATCTTTCTTTTGAAGGAACTCAACAAAATTCAGTATTTCACACTTTTTTTCCTCTGTTTTCAGGAGAAACAAGACAACCAAATATACACTTATTTGGGATAATTAATCTCTGTCCGATGGGAATCACAATCAAAGACGAAGATAACAACAACAAGAAGCACGAAGCGAATCATCGCCATCGAGAACCAGAGAATGGTAGGGTTTTCAAGAGTTTGATGGTGTGTTTGGTTACGTTGGCGGTGAGTATGGCCGGAGGTATAGTGTTGGGGTATTGGGAATACGAGTACCACGCTACCAATAGCCAGTTGTGGATGGTTCCCTTTGGTCTGATCCTCTTAGTCACTCCGGTGATGGTTTGGCTTGCTCTTCTCGTCTCCGATTGCTGTAATAATAACGATCAGGTGGACGTCGAGACCAACGGATCAACAAGTCAACGTTAGGTAAAAATTTTATTGTGATACACTGGCTATCGATCGTTTACAATTCTAAGGATTCACATGTTGATGATTTCGTTAATTGACGAGCCGTTGATTAGCTTTCCAATCTGGGAAAGTTTATTTGGTGTTCGGATATATGTCAGAATATTCATATTTAATCTGAAAAGTATGTGGTTGAATAATCAATATTTAATATTTAAATTTTTATATTCAATATAAATATATAATATACTTTGGGTATACGTCGCTCTCAGGTCTATCCTGTTACCCACTGGATATAATAAACTAGTTTGATGTGTAGCCAAATTAATTAACTTGGATTAATTGGACGGGCACGAGGAAAACAACAAGGGCAGATTGCTTGGGTTCAAATTCAGTGGGGACATGGGTAATTCCCACTGAAAGGGATAGTGACAATATTGGAAATACAATAATTAAAATAATTAAAAAAATATCAGCAATAAATACAAGTATGAGAATATTGGTTTCCATTTTCTCGGATATTGGTTTCCATCTTCTATGCTATTGGTTTCATTCTACTATGATATTGGTTTCATTCTACTATGATATTGGTTTCCATCTTCTATGTTATTGGTTTCATTCTACTATGACATTGGTTTCATCCTACTATGATATTGGTTTCATTCCACCGTGATATTGGTTTCATTCCACCGTGATATTGGTTTTCATCTTCTCCAATATTGGTATCCCATTATAAGTAAAAATATATACCATTTGAATGTATTTGTTTCATTCTTCTCAAATATTGGTATCATCGTTCTAGGATATTGGTATCACTCTACTCTAATATTGGTATCATTCATCTATGAATTTTTGCTAGAATTTTAAGCACTAAGTTCAAACAACAACAAAACACCAACATAAAGTCTCAATCTTTAAATACAAAATCATCAGAACCACATGAAATCGACCAATCCAGCAATAATCAAAGTCGAAACAGCGTATGGGTCATTTCTTTAGGACCAAATAATCAACGAAAAAGATGGTGAGAAAAACCCGAAAAAAAGACTAAATAAATGGAACTTCCAAAAAAAGGGGGGGATTATATAGTGGAACCCTAATGAGTATGTTTGGATACCATCAGATCTGTAAAAAAGAATTTGATCAAATCTAAAGGCCCATATTTAGTCCATACCATGGGGATGGTTTTTATGTAGTCTTCCTGAATTCAAATCCGATTGCTTGACATTGATTAGCTGGGCGTTGGGGTGCATTGTGGAATTATTAGAATTTAATTTGGAGTGTCTAAGAAATTATCATTCCACATCGTTGTCCTCGACGTGTTTCGATCCATTTCCAATCACATAGATTTAAATAAATCTGTATTGTAACAATCAGAATTAGCGAAAAGGTTAATATTCAGAATTTGTAGCTAGGTGAATTTGTTTATAATTGTCGAAAATTCACATATACATTATTTTAATATCTTGTATTTGAATAATATAATATCAGAGTGAATTAATATCGTGATTTATTGTTACTCATACAACATTCTATCATAACATATTGGTGGAATCAAAATCTGTGCAAACTTTGATACCATATCGCTAATTATGAGTATGATAAACTTGATTTACATAAAAATTTTGAATTAAATACGAGAATTCTAACACCATACACAACACCACGATGTGCTATATCTGAGAAGATCATACAGCAATCCATATGGTATAATTTTGTTTGATTGAAGAGAGTGATTATACCTTCTCAAAAAAAAGTGTGATTATTCTGTTTAACATCACGAAGCGTGAGGTGTACATGATGACGGGCATATCTTAGCGTGACTACCGTATTATAATAGCAGCCGGAAAAAAATATTTTATAGATCGGGATCACATCCTTGGGGGAAAAAAGCATCGAAGATGATTATTTCAAAAAAAAAGTAAATAATTTATTGAGATCAGCCTTCCCCGGTTCGCATCTTATTACTAAACGTCTATTCCACACAAGTCTGGGCTGTGCCTAACCCGGTGACTTGGTCTTCCAGCTCTCATTGCGACTTGCGAGGCAGTGTCACTGAATGAACAATCGTTTTCGTCAATAATGGTGATTACTATGTAACAAGTATTAATGTTTAGATTACAATTTTTAGATAAAATTTAAGATAGAGAAAGTGTATTCTATGGGACCTGCCGTAAAATTAATAATTGCTGAAGAACCATTATAAAATTTTTCTTTTTTTGCTATCGTGATTTGAATTTGAATTTTTTTGTGGGATTTTATTATATTCGCCATTTTTTTTTGCCATACTTCAATTTTCGGGTTACAATTTTTTGTATTTTTATAAAATTAAAAAGAAAGAGTTCATGGAGTTGCTGAGTTTTTGTGCATCTGTATACAAGCAAAACCCCTCGTTTTCAAGTAACAACGAAGAAGGAAGGCAGCTTCTTTTTTTGGTAGGTAGGAATGGAACTTGTTAATTGTCAATATAAGGAAAAGAAAACCAACCAGCACAAGGGAATTGTTCTGAATTTATTATGTATTCTTGATTTTGAGTCTTTCTACTCGAATCAGAATTAGTCAATGTAGTTAACGATATTTTTTAAGGCACATATATACAATAAATGGAAGCAGATAAAGAGTCGCAGAGACAAGGACTAGAAAAAAAATGATTTTGTACGTATCCCTACCGGATTTGGATTCAGAGGAGACTACATAAAAATCATCTCCATTTGATCAAATTCTTTTTTTACAGATCTGATGGTCAGAATCTGTTGAGAGTATTTTCGAATTTTTATCTAAACATACTCATTAGGGTTCCACTGTATAATTCCCCATTTCGACTTTGATTATTGCTGGATTGGTCGATTTCATGTGGTTATGATGATTTTGTATTTAAAGATTGTGACTTTATGTTGGTGTTTGATTATTGTTTGAACTTAGTGCTTAAAATTCTAGCAAAAATTCATAGATGAATGATACCAATATTAAAGTAGAATGATACCAATATCCTAGAACGATGATACCAATATTCGAGAAGAATGAAACCAATACATTCAAATGATATATATTTTCACTTATAATGGGATACCAATATTGGAGAAGATGAAAACCAATATCACGGTGGAATGAAACCAATATCATAGTAGGATGAAACCAATGTCATAGTAGAATGAAACCAATAACATAGAAGATAGAAACCAATATCATAGTAGAATGAAACCAATATCATAGTAGAATGAAACCAATAGCATAGAAGATGGAAACCAATATCCGAGAAAATGGAAACCAATATTCCCATACTTGTATTTATTGCTGATATTTTTTTTAATTATTTTAATTATTGTATTTCCAATATTACCCCTGTCCCTTTCAGTGGGGATTACCCATGTCCCCACTGAATTTGAACCCATCACTACCCGACAGGTGTAGCTTAAAGACGGTCCTTCTTGGTTAACAACAAAAGTCGGTTCCTTAATTTGGTTACTTATGGTTTTTTTCCTTAATTATGTTTATTTGAAAAAGATTATACTTAATTATCGCAATCAAGCAACACAGACAACTGGTGAAGGTCTCATTTGGGAAGGTCCCTTCCAATGTCATGACCTATTACAAAAAGAACTAGGCCAGCTGAAGCTGGTCCATCTTCTGATTATTAAAATTAAGATTTTAAAAACAATAAGATGGGTCTATCTCTCTCTTTTTTGGAAAAAAAAATAGGGGAGGTAGATGTGTGCAATAAGACCCATATTGATAATCTCACATCACTTAGTATAAAAATGGGGGCAAGTTTATAAGTGTGAAAAATCCACCAATTTATTGCCCTAAGGTTTTGGGTTGGATAAGGAGATTCTAATATGGTATCAGAGTGACTTGATCTCGTGTCCATTGTTGTGCTCGCACGACTCCCATTTCTCGTACTTGGCGAAGTCAAAACCCGTGTAATCTTTGATACGATAGATCTCATTTGAGGGGGCGTGTTAAGAATCTCACATCGTTAGTTGCAAGTGTTGGGGGTTAGCATATAAGTGTTGAAAATCTACCCATTGTTCAGACGACCCAAGTGTCAAAGCATGTTGGCGATGTCAAAGGTCGTACAAACTTCGGCGCAATGAACTTTGTGTGAGGGACATATTGAGGTTACCACATTGATAGTTGAGAGTATGGTGGTCTTGTTTTATGCGTAAAAAATCTACATATTCATTAACTTAAAGTCTAGGATTTGATATAGGATTCTCATTCATGAATCTAATGAGGTTTATTGCCATGACATTGTAGGATTTTATCCAAGACCATTGTCTTATCTTCATTTAGACCGACATCGAGTATCAAAGACAAACTGACATAAAAATTGCATAAGCCTCCCATTCAGATACAATCAAATCATGTCTCGTAGAAAACCTAACGTCCATAATAAAGCTAGTGGGAGGAAGGACCGACAGATCATCAATAACTTACCCTACTCAATCGCCATGTCAGCCACTAAACGTCCTTGTTTTGGAAAATCCACACTACATGGACTGCAACATGTCCAGGCAACCCGGACTAGTACTGACAGATGATAAAAATTCACAACCCACGTGGACTGAATTCAAAATTTTAAACTACAAACCTTGAAAACAAAATTCGCAAAACCACAGAGTTCTGAATTGCAGTTTTCCCTATCTACTTTATTCTTCCTCCTGCTTCCGTCTGCTATTAGTCGGATTACTTCCTGATGATAAAAGGCCCGGAGCCCGTACATTGTTGCTGGAAGAATCCATCTAGCCCATCCCTTAAAGCCCACAGCTAAGACTACAGGGAGTTACATAGATTACGAGTAATTTTAGGGCAAATTACCGCCTAGTCCCTGATATTTGATCATCCTCCTCCTCGGGTCCCTGCATTTCAAAAACTGATCTTACCATCCCCGAATTTGGTTTTATCAACTCTCGGGTCCCTACGCCAATAAAGTGACGTCATTGGCTTTTTTTTCATTTTTAGTCATAGAAATGACCAAAATACTCTTAAGCAAAAAAAAAATTCACATTCGACCAAAAACACAAAAAACTAAAAATTAACCCAAAAACAAAATCAAACTAAGTAAAATCAAAATCAAGAACACAACCAAGAACATCAAGAAAAAAAGGCTTCCCCAATCTATTCAAAATCCAATTCAATTCAAAAATCTCGAACAATCTAACCACACGAAAATCCAGCTGGCAGGCCACGCTAAGACCCCCACCGGGTACAGTCGCGCCCATCATAGTCGCCTTCTGGAGGAGCGCGGTGGCCGAGAGGTGGTGGGTGCCCAGGGCTGAGGTGGCGAGCAGCGGCGGGACTTGGAAGTGCTGTTGACGAGGCATACCATGGTTAGAGTTTTGTGGGTCCCATAGGTTCAGGAGAGAGAGCGACGGAGGCTGGGTGTGGGGTTCAACAACGGGTTCATCCGAGTAGGAGTTCTGGCTGCCTTCCCAGTTCTTCTCAGACGACGACTGGCTGCTCGAGAAGGAGTTCATGAAAACCGTCACCACCGGCCACACGAACTGCCAGAAAGGATTCGCCAAGGACGCGTTTGGTGTCCCCTATAACTTCCCCGCAGATCTGAGCTCCCCGGTGGAGTCGGCTTCCACGGAGACCGACGAGGACGATTACGCTTTCCTCGTCGGGTTTACTCGCAAGATGGATCACTCTGCAGATCTGGCTTTTTTCTCGATCTGATTTTTCTTCTCGGTCGAACAAGGAGGTGCTCGACCCTTTCTGATCTGGATTTTATGGGTTGGCGGTGCATTTTTATGGGTTAGTGGTGGATTTTGATTGGGATAGTGGTGGATTTTTATAGGTTGGCGGTAAATTTTTATGGGTTGGTGGTGGATTTTGATTTCGTTTATTTAGTTTGATGTTCTTGGTTGTGTTCTTGATTTTGATTAGTTTGATCTTATTTTTTGGTTTATTGTATTCTTGGTCAAATGTGATTTTTTTTTCAAGGATAATTTCATCATTTCCTTGACCAAAAATGAAAAAAAAAATGCTAACATACGTCAGGAACCCGAGAGTTGATAAAATTAAATCCGGGGATGGAAATTTTAGTTTTTAAAATGCAGAGACCCGAGAGGGAAGATGACCAAACACCAGGGACTAGGGAATAATTTGCCAGTAATTTTATAATGATTGATATTGTCTTAATATATTAATGGAAAAAGTCCACTTAAGTACCCTGTGATATCCTCGATTATCACTTGGGTACCTTGTGGTTTAAAAACGATAGAACCAATCCAACTTATTCTAATTTTTTTTACTTAAGTCTAGCCAGCCCGGTTCGCCTTTTTTTTGTCAAAATGCGTCGTCCAGATGCTTATGTGGATGCCCGGTCGGCAATAACTGGGATAACTCAATTATAATGTGGCATGATAAATTACAAAATAATACCTAATTTATTTTTCTTTAATCCTCTCTCTTCCCTCTCTCCAACTTATTGAAAAGTAAACAGATGCTTCCTACTACCGAAACAACCTTTGGATCTCCGACTTTTATACCCTTGAACACAAAAAAAAATATTTTCTTTAACCTCTAACCAAAAATACTAAGAACAACTTCAACATATAATCAAGAACACCAAGAATAAAAACTAATCAACCCAGGAATTAACCAAAAATAAACAACCCATTATTCCCAAGAAAGCAAAGCACCAAGCCCAAAACACGAAGGAAATCAAACCTTCATCTTCAACCCATTAACTTATGGTTGTTAATAAAGCTTTATCCCAAACCGTTAACTTCGATCCCGGGAGCCATTGGAGAGAACCGAAGTCATCCCCGCGAAAACCCATTGGCGGCGTCGGCGTTAGGGCTCCCACCATGCCTACGACGGCGGGGGCACCGATTCTCGACAAATTTAGGCCTTTTGTGAATCAGCGGGAGGAGGAGCTCCTTGGGAAGGCTGCGGAGTTGAGAGTCTTCCTCTTCTTCGTCAAATTCTTCTTCCCGCGAGCCTCTGTCGCTGATGTGTGGTGGCCCTCCCAGAGCTCGAGCCCGCCGGTGACCATGGAGAGGGACTACGTTGTTTGGGCTTGGGGTTCTGGACTATGTACTTTAAATCAGACGAATCTAAGGAAACCAACCTGAGATCTCCGACGGAAGCGGCGAGATCCAAAGGGGATACCCTCCCTCTTCGCCGCAGTCTCTGATTCACAAAGCTGGATCTAATCGTTATTGCCACTAGAAGCTTCCACTCAAGGACACTTTTTTGACCGATTTGATTTAATTAGTTCCGTCACGGAAGCAATCATTTACTTTTCAATAAGTTTTTTTTAGAATATTACTTTTCAATAAGTTGGAGAGAGGGTGGAGAGAGATGATTTAAGAAACAATAAATTAGGTATTATTTTGTAATTTACCATGCCACATCAGAATTTAGTTATGCCAATCATTGCCGACTGGGCATCCACGTAAGCATCTAGACGATGCGTTTTGACAAAAAAGGGCGAACCGGGTTGGGTAGACTTAAGTGAGAAAAATTGGAATAAGTTGGACCGATTTTATCATTTTTAAACTACAGAGTACCCAAATGATAATCGGGAATACTACAGAATACTTAAGTAGATTTTTCCCTATATCAATTTGTTATTTGTGGAGAATAATCACGGTAACTCCAGGTCGAACCTCTACCTTGTCTTCGCGTACCTAGACACAGATCTGAAGATGCCGGCTGAAGAAGTACATCTGTGCAAGGGGGCCCACTGCCACAGTCAGCCACGAGGTTCTCCACCGGAGGTCCCGAGGAAGATGAAGGTAACGACCATCGATGGAGTCGCTTCCATTGGGTTGAAGATGGAAGGCGGTGGCACAAGCGATGAAGATGAAGATGAAATTGGCTGCGTTGAAATTGTCCATTTTTATTTTTTGATTTTTTTGCTTTCCATCAGATTTTTTTTGTCAATTTGATCGAGGGTTAATGGGGGGTTTTTGCCGAAGATGAATGTCTAGTATTTTTACCTTGATCGTGATGGATCTGGAGGATTGAGAATGAATTGAAATTGCTTTTGATCATAGTATTTTTAGCACGAAGTTGTTTCCTTCGTTATTA
The DNA here is from genome assembly GCA_963995505.1 of Hypericum androsaemum. Lineage (NCBI taxonomy): Eukaryota > Viridiplantae > Streptophyta > Magnoliopsida > Malpighiales > Hypericaceae > Hypericum > Hypericum androsaemum. Next base: position 4,601,046 of record OZ023185.1, on the reverse strand, counting down.
AAAGACTGGATATGATTAAATGGCATGTCCGATTACAATAAAATGATATATTTGATTATGAATAATTAATTAAATTGACAGGCCTGTATACGATCAAATGGCATGCCGATTACGATAAAATAGTATACCCGTTTATGAATAATTATTTAAATGGCATATCCTACTATGAATAATAGCATGTCCGGCTATGTCTAATGGCATGCTCGGTTTCATAAAATAGCATGTCTGTTAAATAATTAATAAATTTTATAATAAATTAATTAATTAAATGGTATGCTCTAATATGTTAAAATGGCACGCCATGTTATATCTAATAGTATACCTGATTAATATTTAATAAATTTATAAATAATTAATTAAATGGCATACCCATTTACGTAAAATGACATGCACAGTTACGATAATATTAATTATTACTTATAATAAAAAATTAAATAATTATTTAAATAATATATCAGTTTGATTTGATACAGTATAATATACGAATTGGTCACACCCCGGAAAGTGGGCATGTCAACCGCCACAGGGTGAACTTCCTCCATAAGGCCAAAATTATTTCACAGAATTCGAAAAGGCCCAAAATCCAAAACATAAACAACTTAAGCCCAAAATCCAAAAGCCAAAATCAGATATGAAGAACATGATGTCCTAAATATCTAAGATGCATGACCTCGTCTCGAGTTCTCACTCCCGATCCGCCCCCGAAGAATCTGAAACAAAAATGTGTATTTTGATGAGATACGCAACTCAGTAAGCCAAAACACAACAATAATGTCATACTAACGACATATAATCATGTAACAATACCATCATATCAGACACTAAACACATAACAGACGCAACTCCGGAGTTCCACTATCAGGATCCCTTGGGTCACAGTAGACACTCAATTTTGTTATAGCACACAGAAACAAAACGAGGTCCACCAAGGGGAATATATATCTCCTACACTCGCGTAGAGTACAGAAATTATACAAAACAGAACTATACAGTCACAGCAGTGAGAGAATAATTTCGACCACATACAAAATCAAGGTGAATAGATCAGACAGATACAAATACATACAAACGAAACAACATATCTCACATATAACAGAATCCAATCCACGCAACACTTCAATATTTTAATCAACCTACTCATGCCTCAATCGGCCACATCACCAAAATCATATAAACTGTATCACCATATTCACATAATTACAAACCCACTTATATAATAAAATAATCAATGACTAAAATAAGTTGTCATGGTGGAGCGCACATCACAGAAGCACTAAGCTCATGTATAAAAGGACGTACACAGAACCAGGTCGTATACTCAGAATCTAAGATGATGCGATTACACAATTATAGGCGGACATTCATATGCAGGTAAAACCCAGAACACATACTCCTACCCGATAAAAGCAGAACACAAAGCTCATCCATGACACAAAACACAACCGGACTGAATACGAGAAATAGATGGAGACTTGAACTTACATCGTCCCTCTCAGCGTTTCAACGGGATTAGCTCACGTACCCTCTATCCCTCCACGATTTTCTCGAGATCCTCCGACCCTAGGCTCGCCTAGATTACCTAGTTCACTTTCTCCACCTTAAGCAAAAAGGAACCCCCAAAAATATCTTAGCAAAGTGGTGAGGTCCTTTTATATGCAAAAATTTTAGTGGGATTAGGTTTGAAAAAATACAATTTAGTCCCTGTTCAAATTACATTTCAGTCTCTCACCAAATCTGAAATTTCTATTTCGATTTCTTGGTCCTTACAGAATTATTTAAAGATAAAAAATAAAATAAAGTGGGACCCGCATTTCCCCTCCCCTCTCTCCCAAGCTGTCCCCCACTTGCCCCTTTTTTCCCCCTCCACGTGGACGGAATCCAAGCCCCTTGTCCTGCTAACCAAGATTTTCAAAAATGACCCGGAGAGTGACCTGCTCCTCTCTCCGGGTCACGGTCCGACCGACTCGACCAATTTGACTGCTGGTCTGACCAGACCTTTTAAATAATATATCTATAAATTATAGAGGGGATAGATGCTTCTCGAACCTCCTTGAAATCTGATTTTTTTTCTTTTTTTCCACTTTCCTCCCCCTTAATTACGGGACAAATTATTTTCTTGTTTCTATTTTCAATTCCCACCCTTTAAACCACTCTCCACTTTCTACTCTCTCTCTCTCTCCCTCTCCATGTCTTCCCCTCTCTTTCTTTTGTCCATGTTCTCACCTATTCTCGCTCCTACTGTGCTTCCTATCTTCTTTTTCTCCATGGCTTCACTTACTCTCCTACTGTGCTTCCTATCTTCTTTTTCTCCACTCCATTCTCTTTTCCCTCCTCTCCACGTGCTCTCTCTCCCCCTGTCCTCTTCTCCAAACACCCAATTGTCAACCTTGCAAACCCCAACTTCTCCATCCCCTCCTCCTAGGTCACCTCCTGTACCGCCTTCTCCTAGCTTAAGACTTTTAAGGGTGCGTTTGATACCTCTTCTGGACAGGCTTGGAGAAACAGAACAGGACAGTACTTGACAGAACTATTTGTTCTAGCTGTCCTGTCCCATGTTTGGTAACTTCAATACATTCAGTACAGTTTTTGTTTGGTACATATAATAGTTCAACTTAAGATTTTGTAAAAGACAAAACTATCTTTTACAGAAACAATAGAGAAAATGTATTGTCCATATTCGAATGTTAACTATCTCAAATATTCGAACAATTATTTTTTGGGTATCCGTATTCGAAAAAGAATATAATATCCAAAAAAAATATAATAGGGATTTGGGGCTTTTAGGGAAAATCTAAAACTTTTAATTAGATTTTGCTTTTTGAAAACCTTATATTTTGTTAAGAAGGGCTTTTAGGAATTTGGGTTGGGACTAAGAATATTTTTCCAATTTTGCCCTTAATTTCACGCGGACCTAGGGCAAACTTGGAAAAGTTGTCCACTTTTTTGGTTCAACTTTATGAACCGGATTTTTTCGGGTCATTTTTCTGGACTAACCACCTGGTCAGACCAGATTTTGTCTGGTTCGTAAAGTTGATATTTTTATGGCCGAATCTGGTATGCCTTTTGCCCCGAATCACGGTCTGACCAATCAGACCGCGTATTTTAAAACCTTGCTGCTAACTACATAAAATAGAAGAAACAAAGATAAAATATTGGTGCAGTCGGGGACAAGCCTTGTCCGCACCGATAGGGACTAACGCAAATTAATATCATTACACATACAAACTAATACTACTTCACATGCAAACTAATATTATTTCATATGCAAATCAGTCTTATGCAAACCAATATCACTTCACATGCAAACCAATATCACTTGATAGGTTATTGACTATCATATTTAAAGACAATGAAATCTGACAGCCCAAATTTAGTCGACTTCGTATGGACATCTTTTATGTAGTCCTCACTGAATTCGAAACCTGGTGCAGTCATAGAGTCCTGTTTCCGAGCTGACATCAGGTTTTTTCACGACGTGCATTTTTTCATTTTTTTCCAATAAATCTTTTTCTACAGTAGTGCGTCCCGCGGTGGTCCACGTGTCCCCCGATAATTTTAAATGATTTTCTTCATATTTTATTTATTTATAGATAATTGTACACCATTCACAAATACTGACTAGATTTTTAAGCTGGATAATTTATAACTGATTTTTTAATAAAGTTTCTAGACACTCCACCTTTTAATAAAGTTTTCCGTTAAACAATTTATTTAAATAGTGGAATATCAATAAAAAAATATTATATTACTCGATCAAATATTTTGAAACCACGGAATAGTAAAATATAAAAGTATGAAATAGTATTACTAAAATAGAACATGAAACGGGGCTGAAGCCCAACCTAGCGACCACAAACCGAACAGGGAAACACTGTAGGACAGACCAAATCTATCGAGGTGTATATCTTCTTTGTTTGGTAATTGGGAGGTAAGAATGCAATGAGTTAGTTATTTTAATTTAGTTAAAAAAATCTCGAATTATAATCTTCGATAACAATTTATCAATTTTCAAAACGTTTACGCATCACGCAATTTGAATTATTCCAATCGGTAACTATGCCAGACACTTTATTTTTTGCAATTGAAGTGTAATGTCCCTGGAAATTGCAATTAGTTAATTTCCCAGAACATATGTCTTCCTTATAAAAAAATTTTTTGAGAAACTTTTTTTTTTGAGAAACTCTTCCTTTATAAAACTGACCTTGTCTTAACTTGCCGAAACCTCGTCGACCCAATAGAAAAGATCTCACCTTTTCTCCTCTCTCTCTCCGTCTCCACATTTGTTCTCACATCACGTGACCCGTCGTCATCCGCAGATACTCCCACAGACCTCACCTGGGCCTCCACCTACGTCCCCGATTTTAGGGTTTCTCTTTACATTTGGGAATTTAGGGTTTTAGGATTTTAGGGTTACAAGATGCAGCAGCCACAGCAGATGATCCCCATGATGTCTTCTTACCAACCCGCTAACATTACCACCGAGCAGATCCAAAAGGTTCCATCTTTTTTCACATTCATCGTCTCTCTCTCTCTCTCTCTCTCGGGTATTTGCTTCATCAAATTTATTGTTAAAAGAACCTAAATTTAATGGTTTGGTTGCTTGCAAGTGATGAAATTAATGAGCTATTGTTAGGGCGGAAACTTGGTTATGGCTCTTTGGACCTTTGGTTTCCCTTTCTCACTATTATTCTGCACATAATCGTTAACCGGTCGCTGTAGGTTAGCGTAAGTAATGGTTACTTGTTGAAGGTTCGAAGTTGTGCCTTTGGTCCGTTGTGTTTGGCTCTTGTGCACACTCATAAGTAAGGTCGGAACGTACCCTGTTCGTTTGCGGGATTTATAAAGAGTGATTGGATGCACTTTACTGTGGTCATGAAAGGCATTCGTAGCGACAGAGCATTGAGTAGGTTGATCGATCAATTGTGTCTTGGTATGACGGATGTGTGACATAGAAACAGGTGTGTTACAGAGAAGAAAGATTATGCATGCTTTTGCAGTTCGGTTTTTGAACTATTTGGTTGTATTCAATGTCTTGTACCCATTATGTTTTTGCTTTAGCTTATTCAACTTCTGATGAGATGCGTGAAGGTTGATTACTTTTGCTTATTATTATTGCAGTACCTTGACGACAATAAAAAGTTGATTTTGTTGATATTGGAATATCAAAATATGGGGAAACTTGCTGAATGTGCCCAGTAAGCTCTCTCACTCTCTCTATAATTATTTCTACCATGTTGCTAGATACTGTTAGGACAGTATTTATTATAGGATCTGAATATTTTCTTCTTTTCCGCTTGGATTTCTGTTGTCTTTTGTTGTCAATGTAAAAAAGTTAACTTGTTTTGACAATATAGACCAGTTCAGCTCTAAAGGATGAAAGGGTGGACTTTTTGGTTTTTCATAAATAAGAAAGAAAGAAATTTGACCCTTGTCCTACTCCCAGAAGCTGTTCCGTTTTCTGTACTAATATTGCTGAAACTAACATGGTTGCATGATTAACGATGTACAATATCAAAGGAATGTACTGATTATTTGCATCTGATGCTTTAAGTAACCTCGTCCAGGCTTGGGCCACTCACATGTTTGGAGATTGGTAAACATCATGCCAGGTCTGAGTAAAGTTGAACTTGGAAGCTCGAGTGGACAAACTTCATGAATATAATTTTGAAACCTTTTGTGATCGTTCTTTGGATGGATATGGTAATTGCATAACAATTATGTTCCAGCATTAATAAGTGTGCTCCAAAGATACTTTCTTTGTTTGTGGGCACATTCATGTGTGATCGACAAGCAAGTTGTCTTCCGTGCCAGCACATGGTAAAATGATGGCTCGGTTGAGATGGATGTTTTGAATATGTATTGTCAGTAATCAATTCGTTTTTGGTGAATCTGGCAGATGTTTCCATATCATTAAACTACACAAACCATGTTTATATGGTCTGCGTTCTACCATTCCTTTCTTATTCTATTTTTCTTTACATTGTGTAATTCAAACCTTGTTGTATATGACTTGGATATCTTTCCCCATTCCAGGTATCAAGCTCAGCTGCAGAAGAACTTGATGTATTTGGCTGCAATTGCAGATGCGCAACCACAAGCATCTGCTATGGCCCCTCAGGTGGGTAGTAAGACTAGAAATTGTTCAACGTCTTTGCATTCTAGGCTAATGCTAATCTTCATTGACGCTTTCAGATGTCCCCTCATCCCGCCATGCAGCAAGGAGCATATTACATGCAGCATCCTCAGGCAGCAGCCATGGCTCAGCAAGCAGGCCTTTTCTCTGCAAAGATGCCATTGCAATATAACAGTCCTCACCAGTCACAAGATCCCCAACAGCTACATCAGCAAGCCATGCAAGGACAACTAGGAATGAGGTCTATGGGGCCAAACAACGGGATGCATACCATGCATTCAGATGCTACCCTTGGTAGTGGTGGCTCCTCGGCTGCTGGTGTCTCCAATGACGGACGTGGGGGCCACAAACAAGATGATGCTGGTGCTGATGGACATGGTGGTGATGGCAACGAGGATGGCAAATGAAAAGCCCTTATGAGCGACATCCGATGTTTTGGCTCTGGGATGTTGATAGTAGGCACACCGGTTAATGAGTTCTGTTGTGTTTTCAATGAAATTGCGTGACGAGTTAAGCACCTCTTGTTGGTTGTAGGTTTGACAGATTAGGCAGTTGAGTTGGTAGGGCAGATCCCTTTGTGTTGTAGAAGCAGAACCAGCAGCAGGACGTAGTTAAACCCTAGTTTGAAGAAGTCAGGACTTGTGCTCTCTTGTTTGTTGTGCCTTTTTGTAATAACTTTGAAGTGCCTTCAAGTGTTGTAGGAATGTGTTGTAGTGAACCATTGCTCTTTTAGTCTAGAGTTGTATGACCAAAGGAATTGTTGGCTTATCCATAGGTTTTTACTAGCTGCTCTAATTTTGCAATGAAGGGTCGTCTCCTTTTGAGGCACACTATTGTTCGATGCCGGACTGGACTTAAAAGGTCAATGTAGGCTCGTCCCGTAGCATTGATATCATGATAATTAATGTCGGCTCGTCCCGTAGCATTGATATCATGATAATTAATGTCGGCTCGTCCGGTGGCATATATGTTAAAAGATAAAGCAGATGTCCTAAGATGAGATCAGAATAGAAATTTAATATGGAATAAAAGGGTAGAAGCGCGTTTGATTTTGATTTCTAGTACTAAGAAACTTGTCTAGATTCAGTGCGAAGGGTACATCTTGATTAAGGCTGGCATAAGGTGAATTCCGACGCTGGGGTGTCATCTTCAAGTACTGTGCCATTATTCGTGATTCTTCATGCCGTTCAGGCATTTCCTTGCCAGTCTCAACCGACTATGTTAGAAATTCTTGATGTCAAGCTTGGAATTGATCTTAGCGTCATCTTTAGGCCTGTCGAACTTCATGTTAGAATCTGCCACTCATTGTGGCTTTGGGCCTCCTTCTCCTGTGAGCAGAAAACTAAGAACCTAATCCGAGTAAAAACCCAATCTGGGCCTTTGCAATAGCCCAAACCGATTTATAAAACAAGATCCAAAAATTATGTTCGGGTCTAAAAAGGAATATCTGATTAGCTACGGGTTAGTGAGCTAGCTTAATTAAGAGTTTTAAGTTCTATTTAGTAATGCAATATTGTTGAATATTTATTGAAAGAGATTTGTCAATCTTTTAAATATCTCACGGACTCAAATTAAAATTAGTCGACAAGTGTTCTAACAAAAACACCACGTGGATACAATGGAAGATACCATATGTAGTTCTTTATTTTTGTTGTACAATTAATATATTTTCTTTAATTATGGAAGCTAGATGGTATTTTACTCGGGGCTAAGTTGGCCCTTCCTTTAGATAAGGGGGAACGGATTCCGTCCTGGACGTTCATTTTATGCCAGGACGGGTCTGGACCTCATATGGGCGGTTGGATCATACGATCATTTACAAGGTGGGATTATTTTTTCTTTATGTCCATCTCGAATTCTATTGCGTCCCGCGTTGTGGAGAGAGAAAAGTGAAAAACATTTCAAAATCGATTTCACCCGAGATTAACTCCCCTAATTGATTTCACCCTAAAAATTGTTTATTGATTTGATTTTCAAAATCAATCTCCCAAATTTTCTCTCGGTCTTCATCCTCTTCTCACGTTCTTCCTGGTTTAGTCCACATCGTCCTCATCGTCCCGCAGTGACCACCGACCTCTTCACCTATCCCAACCCCGCCGGCGACTCCACCGACCTCTTCTACACCATCTACACCCGCTGGTCGTCCTCCAGGTAGTTCCTAATCGCTCGGATCTATTCTGCTCTCTCTAACTCGTTCATTTCTTATTTTGTTGCTAGGTCGAACTTGAGCAGCGGGAGCCGAGTGTCCGATTTTGAGATGTGATCTCTTTAGCGAGGATTGAGATTTGAATTGGAAGAGGAGCTGAAACAAGCCAGGAAGACTTTTGAGGTTGATGAAGAGAAGCTGACAACGTTGGACTGACTTGGAGGTTGTTTCACATATCGGCCTTTTAGCCGGCGGCTATGCGGAAAGGGTCAAATTGACGGAGACTGGACTAGTCTTGATCTCATGTAGTTAATCAATGTTAGAGTAAGTAGATTTAATTGTCCAACTGTTTGATGTAGGGATTGTGGTACAAACATGAAATTATATTTGAACATCGATTGTTCAAAATATTAGAATCTAAACTTGTGTTTGTATATATTGATATATTGGTATGATAAAATAGTTTGTCATTTTATGTTCGAATGGTTTATATTGTTACGATAAAATAGTTTGTTATGTCATGATAAAAAGGTTTGTTCAATTAGGATCAAATAGTTTGCACTAGTAGTTCGAATAGTTTACATTGTTACGATAAAATAGTTTGTTATGGCATGATAAAAAGGTTTGTTCAATTAGGATCAAATAGTTTGTTCAATTACCATGGTTTGCCCGGTTAAATTAAATGGTATGTGCAGTTATATCAAATAGTATGCCTAATTATATCGAATGGTTTACACTATTACGATAATTGATATGTCCAGTTATATTAATTATTGTATTAATTAATTAAATAATTAATTATATCGAATGATATGTCCAGTTATCTCAAATAGTATATTAAATTATATCGAATTGTATGTCCGATTATATTAAATGGTATGCTCACAAATATAATATTTAATAATAATTACAATAAAAACAAAAAAAAAAGTTGCAAAAGCCCTTCCTCTACGTGCGTCACCAGGACCCTCTTTGTGAGGTGATCAGATTTTGTTGGGCCTAAGCACGCGTCAGATTTGAAAAACCCTTATCTCCATTATATTAAATGGTATGCTTACAAATACAATATTTAATAATGATTACAATAAAGAAAAAGTTGCAAAAACTCTTTCTCCCACGTGCATCACAATGACCCTCTTTGTGGGGACCAAATTTTGGTGGGTTCAGCGTCAAATTTGAAAAACTTATCTCCATTATAAGACAAATATGACGATATTATCCCGTCTATTATATTCCAGACCTATCCTATCCTGGATACTGCATTCCATGACCAAATGTGATCCCTAGGTAAGGAGCCAAATGAAACGGACAATGTAAGAAATCGCCTACTTTTTCTATTGAGGCAAAAATCACGTGCTCTAATTAACTGATGAATATATGGCACTGTTGGGATGGCGAGAAATAGGAAAGACTTATTTCCTATTCCTATTCCTATTCTGACTAGATTCTGGACTCCTAATTAGACCTAGATAGGTTACTTGTACACCAAGGGTTTGTCTATATATAAAGACATGTTACCCTAAGTTTTTGTATAGCTTCGTGACTCGGATCCATCAATAAAATTTCTCCTTTCTCACCGTGGACGTAGGCATTAGGCCGAACCACGTAATTCTCTTGTTCTGTGTTCTTTGTGCGATCTTGTTCTCTAGTTGCTGAATTCCTAACAATTGGTATCAAGAGCTTGGGTTGGAGGATGACGGATGGCGCGAAGTTTGCTCTTGTGAAGTTCGATGGTTCTTCGAATTTTGGGTTATGGCAAAGGCGTGTCAAGGATCTCCTCGTGCAACAAGGGATGGTCATCGCGCTCTCGGAGAAGAAGCCCGAGAAGATGGAGGAGCAAGAGTGGAAGGAGATGGGGGCCAAGGCGGTGGCGATAATTCGCTTGTGCTTGGCGGATGATGTGATGTATCACGTCATGGATGAGGAGTCACCAGCTGAGGTATGGAAGAAATTGGAAGCAAGGTATATGTCTAAGTCTTTGTCGAACAAGCTTTATCTTAAGCAAAGATTGTACGGGCTCAAGATGAAGGAGGGCTTGGATTTGAGCCAACACATTAATGGTTTCAGTCAACTTGTGAGCGACTTGAGAAAGGTTGATGTGAAGTTCGAGGAAGAAGACAAGGCATTATTGCTGCTGAATTCTTTACCTGGCTCCTACGAAAATTTGGTTACAACTCTAACTTGGGGGAAGGAGTCCCTGGTGTTGGAAGATATCACAAGTGCTCTGCTAGGGTTTCATCAAAGAAGAAAAATTGACGATGAACAAGCGGAAGGGCTAGTTGTGAGGGGTAGCCATGGTGATCGTAGTGGGGCAAAAGACAGGAAGGGATCCAAGTCGTGGTCAAGGAGGTTCAAGGGAAATTGCTTCGAGTGCAGAGAAAAAGCGCACGTGAAGAAGAATTTTCCAAAAAGAACTCGGGATCGCGAGAAAAAAGGATCAGATTCCGTGAATGTGGCCTCACATTCGGACGAGTCAGATGGTGATCTTCTTTCTGTTTTGTCAAGTCCAAAGCATTCTAATTCCTGGATTTTGGATAGCGCTTGCTCTTTCCACATGACGCCCAAGAGAGGGTGGTTCGACACCTACAAGTTCGTTGATTCAGGTATGGTGACTATGGGTGATGGTTCTACTTGCAGAATTGCTGGCATAGGTGATATCCAAATCAAGATGTGGGATGGTGTTGAGAGAAAATTGTGTGGGGTTAGGCATGTTCCGAAGTTGGAGAGGAATTTGATCTCGTTAGGAGCCTTGGATTATAGTAAGTACAACTATAATGTTGTAGGCGGGCTAATGGAGGTGGAGAAGGATGCTATGGTGGTGATGAAAGGTGAAAGGAATGCTAGGAACACCTATAGGTTAGTGGGGAACACTGTTGTAGGTGGAGTCACATCGTTGGGTTCCAATAGAGGGGAGAAAAGCTCTTGTGTGATGGAGCGAAAGCTTGACATGAATGGTTTGAGTGGAGTTGGGATTCGCGGAGACAAAGTTAGCAAGTTTCCGCTATGGTTGTCTAAAGAGACGTGCACGTCAACGGTGTTGGGTAGGTTTTGCATGGGGAATGCGAAGCCGTTGGTAGCACCACGGGCGAATCGGGTATCTCACTCAAGGCCGAACAGTGGAGTTCGTGGCATGTCAAGGGTTCTACTTGGTAGAACAAAAGGTTGCCCTTTGTATGCTATGGCATGTAGCATTGGTATGAGGCAAGAAGGTCCAGCGGAGAAGCAGTTCGAGGTTGCGGAGCATGGGGTTGACCGAAAAATAGAGAGCGCATCTATTGGTCACAAGTTTACTTCAGCAGGTGGACTTGCTAGTTGGGGTTCAATGGAAATTGGAGGGAATAGGCCAAGCAAGCTCAGAAGCTCGAGTTTGGGGGCTGGCTCCAAGTGATTGAACAAAAGGTGAAGAGAAAGTTGAGATGGTCTTATTGATGTAGTTATCTATGGTCCGAGATGGAGTCGGTGGAGTTGGATTGGTTTTGCAAGATCTCATGGTTCTTCATGGGGCGGTGTTTTGTCAATGTGGAGTTTGTTGAAGTTCGGGTGGAGCTTCATGGTTCTTTCACGAGATGATTTCTCGCCAAGGTGGAGATTGTTGGGATGGCGAGAAATAGGAAAGACTTATTTCCTATTCCTATTCCTATTCTGACTAGATTATGGACTCCTAATTAGACCTAGATAGGTTACTTGTACACCAAGGGTTTGTCTCTATATAAAGACATGTTACCCTAAGGTTTTGTATAGCTTCGTGACTCGGATCCATCAATAAAATTTCTCCTTTCTCACCGTGGACGTAGGCATTAGGCCGAACCACGTAATTCTCTTGTTCCGTGTTCTTTGTGCGATCTTGTTCTCTAGTTGCTGAATTCCTAACAGGTACAATGTTACATGTTTAACCAGAAATATATATTATATATAAGCTCACGAGTAAAAAATGGATGCCGTGGTCATATTTCAATGGCCCATGTATAGATTTTCCGAATTAGTCTCCAAAAAAAGTGTAGAACTAAAAACATTGTGGATTTCCTAATCGAACAAAAAAAATTAGAAAGTTAAGATTACAAGGATGCTAATTGTAAACATCGTGAATTTGTTTATAGGAATTGAAAATCTATTAACACATATCATAAAAATATTGGGTTTGATATAGATATTTTAATAAAATATTAAAATGGCCTAATATGATCGTTGTTGCTCGTACAACTCTCATTTTATTGTACATTATTAACGTCAAATTTTGTGCAAATTTGGACTTATAGATCCGCAAACTTTATGGAGATTTTAATAGTTTCTTAAAATTGTTATCAACTTTTTTAATGGCAAATTACCAATAAGCTTACCCGCTTTATATACTACCCACCTAAATTCACAAGTTACCTCGGGGAATCATTTTAATATGAAAGAAAATAAGGTAATATTTTTTCCCGGGGTAATAAAATTTTACCGACCAAAAAAATGTGAGAGAAAATAACCGGTTAACATATGAAGTGCTGCTAGTCTCTAAAGCATAATGTTGCATGTTTTTTCTTTTTTGAAGGGTTGCTGCATCTTTTTAAACAGACAAATTATTGGGTTTTGAATGGATAATTAATGCATTTGGCCCAAGCTGAAAGGTCCGAACTGAAAAGTCCAAGCTGAAAAGCCCAAGCTGAGGATGGGAGAACCATTACCACATCAGAAATCGCAAGGAAATTTTTCCTGTTTATAAGGAGAAGCTCCAAGCTGGTATAACATTAAATATTCTACCTGAAGAGCTGACCGAGGCTGCCTGCGAGGTTCGCACCATTCGAGCACGCGCTCGCGCATGGCGCATTAGACACAGGTCGCAATGGGCACTTTGTGGCGCACTTGGTACTTCGCACGTGCGCATCGTCTGGAGGAGCCTTAAAGTTTTGCCGAAGCTCGGACGAAGAGGCAGAAGGGCTGGAACGTCCCGGAAACTTCCAGAAGGTCGAAAGGTTACGAGCCAACCTGAAGGGCGCACATGCAAGTCCAGAAGCTCCCAGAATACCGAAGGGATGCGAGTGTGCTCCCTGCCTGCCTGCCGAAGGGGTGCCTACGACCTTCGAAGAGCCACAAACGAATTAGCTGAAGAGGCACCTGAAGGGCACCCTGTCTGTTGGCCAAACAGATGCATTTCCTTGGAATTGCTTCGTGCCTTTTCGGAAATGCCTGCCTCCACTCCATCTAGCGCCTATAAATAGGCCCCTCCCCCTCATTTGCAAATTATCCCCATAACTCATTGCATAAGCATTCTTCTCTCCCTCTCTCAAAAAAGTTCTGAATATCGGACGGTTCGCCTGAGGCTTCGAGGGTCATTGTGCTACAAACTCGAAGTCTGAAAGTCATTGTATTTTGGGGACGATTGCCGCAGCCCGTAAGCACTGAATACGGGACAATCTCGTCTTACGGAGAAAGAGTCCAACTCTTGCCTCGACTATACCAGATCCTAATCAAGTACACCACCTCCGAAAGGGTTACTTGGCTGAGTGTTCTAACTTATGACATGATAGATTAGGAAACGCAAATTTGAGCTCACTAAGGAAGTTAGTAAGTTTAAATTTATTGCCAAAAATAGAGTTTGACCCGAACAATAAATGTGAAGTATGTGTAGAGGTAAAAATGACCAAAGCACCTTTTCATTCAATGGAAAGAAGTACTACACCTTTAGAGTTAATTCATACCGACATATGCGATATGAAACAAGTGCAAAATAGAGGAGGGAAAAAATATTTCATCACGTTTATTGACGATTGCACGAGGTACTGTTATGTACACCTCTTCAAAAGAAAAGACGAAGCTCTAGAAGCTTTCAAGAGTTATAAGAATGAGGTTAAAAATTAACTCAGCACTAAAATTAAAATAATTCGAAGTGATAGAGGGGGAGAATATGTAGATCCATTTGAGGAATTCTGCCAACAAAATGGTATTATTCATCAGACAACAACTCCATACTCACCTCAATCAAATGGCGTGGCTGAATGCAAGAATCGAACTCTTAAGGAGATGATGAATGCTATGTTGATTAGCTCGAGCTTACCTCAGAATCTGTGGGGGGGAAGCTGTGCTCTCAGCTAATCACATTCTAAATAAATTGTCACACAAGAAAAGGAAGAAAGCATTCCTACGGTTACCTTAAAGTGTGGGGGTGCCTAGCTAAAGTAGAAATACCTCTGCCTAAACGGGGGAGAATAGGACCTAAGATCGTTGACTGCACTTTTATCGGATATGCTTACAACAGTAGCGCATACCGATTTCTAGTGCACAAGTCTGAAAATCCTGAAATCAATGAGGGAATGGTCATAGAATCAAGGAATGCAACATTCTTTGAGAATATCTTTCCTATAAACAAAATGAAAGAAGTAAGCTCAAACAAAAGAAGTTATGAAGCTATACAAGGCTCTGATCAAGGTGCTGAGGAACCTAGACGGAGTAAGAGGACCAAAGTAGCCAAGTCATTTGGTCCAAATTTTCTAAACTACATGTTAGAAAATGAACCTCGGACAATCCAAGAGGCATTATCTAGTCCGGATGCTCCTCTCTGGAAAGAAGCTATCAATAGTGAGATAGAATCCATCATGCAAAACCACACGTGAGAAATTGTGGATCTCTCATCAGGTTACAAACCTTTAGGTTGCAAGTGGATCCTTAAAAGGAAATACAAAGCTGATGAATTAATCGACAAGTACAAAGCTCGGTTGGTAGCTAAAGAGTTCAAACAGAACGAAGGATATAATTTCTTTGACACGTATTCGCCGGTCATAAGAATCACTTCTATTAGAGTGCTCATAGCTGTCGCAGCACTCTATAACCTCGAGATACATCAGATGGATGTAAAAATAGCTTTCCTAAATGGAGAACTAGAAGAAAAAATATATATGGAATAACCTGAAGGGTTTGTTGCCCTCGGACAAGAACATAAGGTGTGCAAGCTGGTCAAGTCACTGCACGGGCTGAAACGAGCGTTAAAATAATGACATGAGAAATTTGACAAAATAATGATGTCAAATGGCTTTAAGATCAATGAGTGTGATAAGTGTGTATACATTAAAGGCACACCTGATGCTTACGTGATTGTATGTCTGTATGTAGACAACATGCTAATTACGGGAAGCAGTAATGATCTTATCTTGAAAACTAAGAATATGTTAAAGAACAACTTTGATATGAAAGATATGGGTCTAGCTGACGTCATACTAGGGATTAAAATCTCTAGGACGACTGAAGGAATTATCTTGTCACAATCTCACTACGTTGAGAATGTACTCAAGAAATTCGAAGCTTTTGACAAACCTCCAGCTAAGGCTCTGGTAGACCTGAGTCTATACTTAGCTAAAAATAGAGGAGACCCAGTATCTCAACTAAAGTATGCAAGAATTATTGGGAGTCTGATGTACTTGACAAATTGTACATGCCCTGATATTGCGTACTCAGTTAGCAAGCTTAGTAGATTCACGAGTAATCCAGGATCGAACCACTAGCTAGCTCTGGAAAGGGTTCTAAAGTATCTAAAACATACAATAAACCATGGCATACTTTATACTAGGTATCTAGCTGTATTGGAAGGATACAGTGATGCGAATTGGATATCAGATACTAAAGACTCCAAATCTACTAGTGGTTATGTGTTCACCATAGGTGGAGGAGTAGTGTCCTAGAAATCCTCTAAATAAACGTGCATAGCTCGATCCACCATGGAGTCAGAGTTTATAGCACTAGACAAAGCTGGGGAAGAAGCTGAATGGCTCAGAAACTTCCTAGAGGATATTCCGTGTTGGAACAAGCCTGTGCCCCCTGTATTGATACATTGTGATAGCATGTATGCAATCGGGAGAGCACAAAGTACAATATTCAACGGTAAGTCTCGACACATCCGTAGCAGATATAACACCGTTAGGCAATTGATCTCTGGTGGTATAATTACTATTGATTATGTAAAGTCCAAGAAAAACATAGCTGATCCTTTGACGAAAGGAATCAACAGAGATCAAATGTATAACGCAGTAAGGAGAATGGGGTTAAAACCCACACACTAAAGAATGTTCATAGTGGTAACTCAACTATGATGAGTGGAGATCCCACAAACTTGGTTCAATGAGACAACTAAGTTGTGGATGGTTCAGATGAATACTTGAAATCTATCCCATTCTCAGAAGCTGCCCAAGTACGAACCTGCAGAGATGTGGTAAGGCTAAGTGTCTACGCTTTTAATAATTTCTATACCAGAAAAAGGTGGAGTATGGCAGGATACTCTTGATGGGAGATCACCTATATAAGTGTGAAGTGAGGTCGCTTCAAACAAAAAAATACTTATGAATCCAAGATAAAGTCCATGGCCAAAACGGACATAACGTGAGAACCAAAGGATATTAGAGATATCATTGTATAAATATTATTGTCTTGGTTTATATAAAAAAGTTGACCAGTTCAAGATACCGCGTTCACTGAGCAGCAGGTAAATGCGATAATATCTTACTAGAGAAGGTTCAAAGCCGTAAGCTACCTATCTCGATGCAATGA
The DNA here is from genome assembly GCA_963995505.1 of Hypericum androsaemum. NCBI lineage: Eukaryota > Viridiplantae > Streptophyta > Magnoliopsida > Malpighiales > Hypericaceae > Hypericum > Hypericum androsaemum. Next base: position 4,584,250 of record OZ023185.1, on the reverse strand, counting down.
TATTTCGTTAGAACTTTTTTTAAAAGTGTCAACATGCATTAATCATCATTCATGTGGGAGATTGTTGGGTTTTGAATGCATAATTAATGTATTTGGCCCAAGCTGAAAGGCCCGAGCTGAAAAGCCCAAGGTGAGGATGGGAGAACTATTACCACATTGAAAATCGCAAGAGAATTTTTCTTGTTTATAAGGAGAAGCTGAAAGGCCCAAGCTGAAAAGCCCAAGCTGAGGATCGGAGAATCATTACTACATCGGAAATCACAAGGAAATTTTCCTGTTTATAAGGAGAAGCTCCAAGCCGGTGTAACATTAAATGTTCTACCTGAAGAGCTGACCGAGGCTGCCTTCGCACCATCCGAGCACGAGTACACGCACGCGCTCGCGCTCGCGCCGTGCATGTGAGCATGGCGCATTGGACGCAAGTCGCAATGGGCACTTTGTAGCGCACTTGGCACTTCACACGTGCGCATCGTCTGGAGGAGCCTTAAAGTTTTGCCGAAGCTCGGACGAAGAGGCAGAAGGGCTGGAACGTCCCGGAGACTTCCAGAAGGTCGAAGGGTTATGAGCCAACCTGAAGGGCGCACAGGCAAATCCAGAAGTTCCCAGAACACCGAAGGGACACGAGTGTGCTGCCAGCCAGCCAAAGGGGTGCCTACGACCTCCGAAGAGCCACGAACGAATTGGCTGAAGAGGCACCTGAAGGGCAGCCTGTCTGTTGGCCGAACGGACGCGTTTCCTCAGAATTGTTTGATGCCTCTTCGGAAATGCCTGCCTCCACTCCATTCAGCGCCTATAAATAGGTCCCTCCCCCTCATTTGCAAATCATCCCCACAACTCATTGCATAAGCATTCGTTAGCAATAGTTGTTCTTCTCTCCCTCTCTCAAGAAAGTTCTGAATATCGGACGGTTCGCCTCTTCGAGGGTCGTTGTGCTACGAACTCGAAGTCTGAAAGTCGTTGTATTTTGGGGACGATTGCCGCAGCCCGTAAGCACTGAATACGGGGCAATCTCGTTTTACGGAGAAAGAGTCCAACTCTTGCCTCGACTATACCAGATCCTAATCAATTACACCACCTCCGACAAACAACACAAATAAAACATTAAAAACCCAGAAAAAAGTCGTGGGCCCATTCCCCATCCTATATTGTTTCTTTATTTAGTGTCCAAGCTAACGTGAAAAAAGTTCCTTAAAAAACACTAACGTAAAAAAATGTAAGGGAAAAGTCCACTTTAGTACCCTGTGGTATCGACCAAAATCACTTTAGTACCCTGTGGTAAAAAAGCGATCAATCGAGTCATACTTATTCCAATTAACATCAAAAAGGGCCTCGGGCAGCTGCCCGAACCTACCCGAGCGCTGCCCGGGCCACGTGGCCAGCCACGTCACCAATTTTGGTGACGTGGCGCCACGTCACCAATTCCTCCTCCTCCGATTTTCCTCCTCCTCCTCCTCCTCCTCCTCCTCCGCCTCCTCCTCCTCTGCGTTCCTCCTCCTCCCCTCCTCCTCCTCCTCCTCCTCCTCCTCTCCTCCTCCTCCCCGCATCCCCCTCCTCCTCCGCGTCCTCCTCCTCCCCGCGTCCTCCTCCTCCCCGCGTCCCCCTCCTCCTCCGCGTCCTCCTCCTCCTCCTCCTCCTCCGCGTCCTCCTCCTCCGCGTCCCCCTCCTCCTCCTCTCCTCCTCCTCCCCACGTTGCCCTCCTCCTCCGCGTCCTCCTCCTCCCCGCGTCCTCCTCCTCCCCACGCCCCCCTCCTCCTCCGCGTCCTCCTCCTCCCCGCGTCCCCCTCCTCCCCCGCGTCCCCCTCCTCCTCTCCTCCTCCTCCCCGCGTCCCCCTCCTCCTCCCCGCGTCCTCCTCCCCCTCCTCCTCTCCTCCTCCTCCCCGCGTCCTCCTCCTCCTCCTCCTCCTCCTCCTCCTCCTCCTCCCCGCGTCCCCCTCCTCCTCCTCCCCGCCTCCTCCTCCTCCTCTTGGTGACGTGGCGCCACGTCATCAAAATTGGTGACGTGGCTGGCCACGTGGCCCGGGCAGCGCTCGGGTAGGTTCAGGCAGCTGCCCGAGGCCCTTTTTGATGTTAATTGGAATAAGTATGACTCGATTGATCGGTTTTTTACCACATGGTACTAAAGTGATTTTGGTCGATACCACAGGGTACGAAAGTGGACTTTTCCCAAAATGTAATTATTGCTGTACCTTTCTATAATTTTATGTTTTTTATTGTGAAAATGACGTGCATGGACTAAAATTGTCGCAGTAGTAAATGTCTAGTATTAGGTGAAATGATTCCTCGTCACCTCAATTTCATTAGATCAATAGATGAGTCGCATATGAGTCGCATTGATTTTTGAGAATTGGACTTGACATGTTTGTTTTGTCCTCTTCTTAAGGAGCTTTCTCACGCATATTTAGCACATTCATTTCTATTTCACGTTTATCAACTTCGATCAATGTCTGTTTTAATTAGAAAATATCGGTTGAGAAGATTCAAACTCGAAATATTTTACAAACATAACAGATGGGTCTCATCTTGTTACATATTTTAGCTCATCCGGCTCCAGAACGACAAAGGCTGGTCTAATCAACACCTTGGAATTGTCCTTCAAACGTGGAATTTTATGCGGTTGGGAGCACAGAATAGTTTTTTTTTCCAACCACAGAATATTATTATAGGAAATTGTAATTTGTATACTTTTTCTTTTAACTCTTTGGTTGCGTAAACTTAGTAACACCGGAAGAACGTTTAACAATACAAAAAATGTTCATCAATCTAAAGAACGTTTGTTTTGGGTTGCCCTATGTTTGGTGTATTTCTGGGTCATTTTTTATCGACGTTCGAGTTTTTTGACTTTGATTATTTTGAAGACATCTAGGTATTTGTACCCAGATAGTATCTATCACTATAATGTATGTTAATAGACGTTATCTCTTACGATATATCTTTTTCTGGTGGACTACTTTGATGAAATACAACACTTTACTTATTTAAAAAATTGAATGGAGGAGGTATGCTCGAGAAAATTCGGTAAGCTTTATTTGGCGTGGCTTCGTGGGACTTTAGAATCACATAAATCGGACACTTGTTGATGAGTTCAAATGCAATCGAATGCTTTTTCTCCTTTCCGTACTCTTTTAAGTTCAACAATAGTTACATTGGTCTCATCCCTACTAGAGCTGACGCCAGAAAACAAACGATGCCAACCTGCTGTGGGGTTAATTTTGACATGGACCCTTTAGAGGAAAGGACCTAGCTAGACGCCAATTTAACATAATTCTCTTGTCCTTGGATGTTCCCTACCATACCCGGACCAGTAGCTTTCAGACGAAGTATCGGGTCACCGGGTTGGATCCGGACCGGAACATATAGCTCCAAGTTTCCAGATCCACTAATTTTTTTCCGGATATCCACAAAATTACAAAGTTTCATAACAACAGATTAACATGTTTTAATATAATGTTAGCACCAAATATATATTGGATTGGGATCTAGATCTAGGTACGCAAGTTTTTGAAAACTTCCATGGAATTAAATCGGTCGAACGTCAACGGATCCAAATTATTGGTTCTGGATCCCGGATAAATCCAATGATATTGTAAAGTAGGTGCCAAACTGATTATTTTCATAAGTAAAATGCCGGTGGGTAATCACTAATCACTAATCACTAATTGGCATGGGACCTACTAGTTCCTTTTATTGTCTAGCCATCGGTCTTTAGATTTTAGAATGTCTCTCCATATATAGTTGTAGGTAATTTGGAGTACTGTTGACTCCAATTGAAGCCTCTTCCTTTAATCTGTGCCGTATCATTGGCCAGAATCGATGAGATCCTCGTTCTAATTTTATTAGAGATTAGTGTTTGAAACCGTCTATAAAGATTTAACTAAAAAGCATTGGAGGAAGAGCATTGCTCGGCGTTTTCTAACTTTTTTTTAGATAAATTATTATACTATGACATTAACAAAATTTAAACATTTTTTTTGTCGAGAGAGAGGGGCTAGAAAACGCCCCATTGCAGAACTATATTAATCAAGAAAAGGAGTTACAACCATTCTAGGCAGTGATACATCGCTAATATCCCTCGATATAATTGCTCCTACACCCGCTGGGAGGTTACACATAAAGTGCGTTCCAATTGGAAGCGAAAACCCATAGTTAGCCATCCAATCTGCACACGAGTTGGCTTCCCTATATACATGGCTGATCCTAACTTCTCAGTCCCTACTTAAAACTTCCCAGATATCTATCATGATGGCTTCCTTATACACCAAAATTTAAACATTGGATTTACTAGATATTTACAATACTTTGTGTCGTTAAGCTATAAACCCTTTGACCTTGACGTTTTCTAATTACATACTGATTCCACCCACAAAGCACTTAAATAACTCTTAACGAGTTCTCGAGTTCAAGTAAATTACAGTCTCTTAAGGATAGCAGACCTGAGACCCTCCTCGCTAGTAAGCCCAGGAAAATTCACAATAACATTCTGAAGCACAATGTCGTCAATGGAGGACAAGCTGGAGTGGAGGACCTTGAGCTCCAATTCACGCAAGGCGCACATTAGCCTCGCCCCCGGGGAGTCCACGTTCCCGGACTGGACCCTGACCATGGCCTCCTTGCCCACGATCTTGACCTCCACCTCGAGGGGCCCACAGCTACCCTGGTGAACGGAAGTCGTCGTGCTCAGGTTGTCCGAATCAGCCGCCGCCTTACGCTGCTTCTTGAGCTCCGTCTCGAGCTCATCCACCTTCCCCCTGAGCTCGGTTATGTAAGAGACAGCGTCGGAGAGGAGGGAGGCCTTGTCCATCCTCGACACGTTGGGGACGACAGCTCGTAACGCGTAGAACCGGTGGTTGAGCTTCTCCCTCCTCTGCCTCTCTGCTTCCACGTGGCTCACCGGAACGTTGTTGTCCCCACCGGCCTTCCTCGCTCTCTTCTTGGACGCTCTCTTCTCCGCCGCCGCGAAGGTTGAGGCCGGAACTAGCACTCCTTCGTTGTCGTCGTCTTCCTCCTCCAGGATCCCGGCGATTATTCCCATATCCGCGAAAGACACCGGGTGGTTGGGGGCCCATCCGGGGAGATCCGACCCGAACAAGGACTTGGCTTGCTGGATTAAACTCCAGTTTTCACTGATCGGATCGGTGGAGCCCAGCTCGAGCACCCCATTGCAAGTAGGGATACAAACTAGGGTTTGGAGGCCGTGCATGTGTGCCTCTTTAGCCCTATCGCAGTTATAGAACTGCAGATTCCGGCGACCCGTCAGCCATATCAGGGAGCCGGTGGTGAGTGCCTTGCCGGGCAAGGTACCGTCCCCGGCGGTGAACCGTCGGCTCAAGGACAGGACGTAAAACCACTCCGGGTCCGCCAGGTGTTCGTGGCTGCTGTCCATTAAGAGCGAAGTGGCGGAGGATGAGGTGGTGGTCTTGTTGCCTTGGAAGTGGCCGTCGCCCCAGGAGAGGATGAGGCGGCCGTTGGAGTCGTCGGTGGAGGTGAGCCAGAAGATGGCGTAGGACCACCAGTGCTCCGGTTGGCTTTGGACAAGGAGGTGGTGGAGTCTTTGTTGGAGGGTATTGTCTTGGGATGAAGAGACAAGGGTGGATGAGGACGAGGAATTGGGAGAGACAATAACTAGGTGCTCCTCCATGAACTTGGAACGAAATTGCTTGCTAATCTTCTTTTTTCTTCTTAGAGAAAAGTTGGTTGCTAATTCTTAGTGTGTGGGTTGGAGGTAAACCAATTTATAGGAGCCATATCTTTCTATTTTTTCCTTTCGGAAATGTATATTTCTATTTATAAGAAGGAAATTTGTTTTTAGCGATTTTGAAAAAGTCGACAATATTTACAAAATAACGAGATCTTTTTCTGACATATAGTATTATTAGTAAAATTTTATCCTTTCAAAAAAATCACTTTGGGCGTTGGACTGTGAATATTAGAACTCAAAAAGGTATATTTTGTTTAACGAAAAAAAGTTATAATGGTTTGGTGTTAAAATTTAGGAATAAGTTCATTTTAGTACCCTGTAGTTTTACTCATTTTTGCCTGGAGTACCATGTGGTTCTAAATTGGTATTTTAGTACCCTGTGGTTGACCACCTATTTTCCGGGCAGGTCCAGGGCAGCTACCCGTCCAAACTCGCCCGAAACGACGTCGTTTCGAGATGACATGGAGAACACGTGGCAATAGAGCAGGCTTGTTAAAAGTTGACGTGTACTATGGTAAATTACCTATACGATCCCAATTTGTTTATAATTTTTTCCAAAAACTAATTATTTAAATCTTCTTCCTCCTGATTCTTACCATGTTCAACCTTAAAACACCAACAATCAAGAACAAAATCAACCAAAAAGATGATGATCAAATTCATCAATGCTTGACAGCCAATTTATAAATTACAAGTTTCTTGAACGAAGGCCTTCAAGGAGAAAATGATAGCCAAAACGAGACTTCGCGGCCCACATTTCTTTGAAACATTTTGTCGAACACTTGGAAGACTAACCCTACACTCGAGCAGAAACAAAGAACCAGTAAAACCCCACAAACAAAACGGAGAATTAAACGCAACCCAGAAAAGAAAACAATGATAAGATTAATCGACATGAGTAAAGCAACAACCTTTATGGCCAAGGGGACCTCGTCCTGCCATTCGAGCTCGCCGAGGATGGTGACCACGTTCATCTTCAAAAGCCTGACAACGTGGGTCCTGATGAACTTGTCGAGCTTATCCTCGTCGTCCTTGAACCGCTTCAGGCCCGAAATTACGAAGAGCGCCTCTTTCCCTATCAGTTTCTTCCCCTTTCACAGTGGTCCCCTCGGCCTCTCGTCGTGGTATTGCCTCGACCCATTGAGGATCGAGTTGGTCCCCCGGATCGGGTTCCCTGAGGGATGCGGGGCATCGGGTACTGGAGCTGGGGCGATTCAATTTTGGGTTAGGGTTTGGAGGAGGAGGGTTTTAGTGAAGTTTGGAAAGTTTGGGAATTTTGAGGGTTAGGGTCCAGATGAATTCCCTATCGGGGATGCGGTGGCCCGGCGCTGGGAGGGGAACGGGCCCGGGGGACGACGATGGTTTCGCAGGGAATTTTTGGTTTTTTGACTGTTCTTGGTTTATTCTGTTAGTGTTCTTGGTTGATTCTGTTCTTGATTAAGAGTGTTCTTGATTGTTGGTATTTTAAGGTTGAACATGGTAAGAATCAGGAGGAAGAAGATTTAAATAATTGGTTTTTGGAAAAAAATTATAAACAAATTGGGACCGTATAGATAATTTACCATAGTACATGTCAACTTTTAACAAGCCTACTCTATTGCCACGTGTACTCCACGTCATCTCAAAACGACATCGTTTCAAGCGAGTTTGGATGGGTAGCTACCCTGGACCTGCCCGGAAAATAGGTGGTCAACCACAGGGTACTAAAATACCAATTTAGAACCACATGGTACTCCAGGCAAAATGGGTAAAAATATAGAGTACTAAAATGAACTTATCCGTAAAATTTAAGGATGATCTGTCCGTGACCGACACTTCAGTTTTTCTTGTAGATGATATAGAATTGAAAATCTTTCATCCTTTTCTATGCAATTCATTTATCGGTAAATTTTTTATTACATGGGAGTATAAGTATTCTTGTTCAAATAATTGCTATTAGTAAGATTGTTATCTGATTGTTAATTAGGGTAAATTTTCACCACTCGGTTAGTCATTTTTTTAACGTATGCAGATATATTAAACTACATGTTATTAGTGTAAATTTTTTGCTAATATGTATTTATAGAGTTATTTAATGTTGATCATGTATGATTAGAGAGAGCGATTGATTTGAGTGTTGACTTTTTGATACTCTCTAATTTTTTACCTAGGCCATCATTACTTGGACAATACCGATTGATGGAAATTTCGCACATGATAAATGTTGTTCTTTGTCAGGACTCAAAATCATCCACTAGCAACTATATACTTTTAAGCATTACTCTAGCAACTATATGGTTTGAAAATAACTTTATCATGGTTTACACATAATATTGTGGTAATTAATGAAAATAATATAATTAAAAATATAATGTAAACATTTCGTAGTCAATTTTTTTAAAATAAAACTTAATCATTGAATATACCATATAATACAGTAAAACTTTTCGGCCAATAATCACCCCCATCGGATTGATGTGACGCATCGGACTTCTCTGAGGGGACCATATTTGGTATTGGAAGGACCTTTCGAGTACAATCTTCGTAGGGGTAGAATGGAAAAAAAATTTAATAGTGGGACGCACGTGGGAAGGGGGATTAATGGACAGCCGACCCACGTGGTCTTTTATTTATTTTTCCTTGGGAGGAAAATAAGGGTGGGTCCTTTATTTATGTTACAGTAAATAGAACATGCCATTTGATATAATCGGACATACCATTTAATATAACATGACATACTATTTAATATAACTGGGCATACCAAATATCATTCGATATAATTGAGAATAATATTTGATATAACCGTGTATACCATTTAATATAACCGGATATACCATTGGACATAACTGAGTATGCCGTTTGACATAGCCGGACATACAACTTGATATTATGTAATTAATTATTATTATTAAATATTATTTAAGTTATTATAAATATTCGAGTATGTTAATCGACATAATTGGGCATACCATTTGATATTCGTGGCATGTCATTTGATATAATCGAGTATATTAGTGGACAAACTATTTTATCATAACTGTGTAACCATTCGATCATAGTCGATCAAACCTTTTAATCATGATATAACAAACTATTTTATCATAACATGATAAACTATTTTATCTTAACTATGCAAATCATTGTATAACCTATTGTATCGTAACTGTGCAAACTATTGCATCATAACATGATAAATCAATGTATCGTAACTGTGCAAATTATTGTATCACAACATGATAAACCACTGTATCGTAACTGTGCAAACCATTGTATCATAACATGATAAATCATTGTATCTTAACTGTGCAAACCATTGTATCGTAACTGTGCAAACCATTGTATCGTAACTGTGCAAACTATTTCGACATAACAGTGCATACCATTTTGATAAAACAGTACGTATAATTTTGACATGTTTAATCGATAAAAAATTTACAATTAGAAAATTTGATCTATCAACAAAAAAAAAAAGAAAATCCAGTCCCTTGTTCATTTGTCCGATTTCAGAAATCAAAAAATATAATGCGACTTGTTCATTTGTCTAATTTCAGTGCAAGCAACCAACCGCGACGACGACGAGCGGTTGCTGGACGAGGGCAGAGATTCGATGAATGGGCAATGAGCGGACGAGGGCAGTGGAGCCAACCCAACCTCTGCAACCAGAAGGAGGAGAGAGTGGTTTAATTTTCCCGACAATCGAGCTCGAATAGACGAACTACAGTGGACCTCTTTCGCATTGTCGATGGGTAGATCCGTCGGTGTCCATTGCGAGTTCACCGACAGAGATTCTGGCCAACACATCAGTCACCAACGTCGTCAACTTGTGAATTTTTGATTTGGGGAGGAAATGCCCAATTCAGATTTAGGGTTCATCCAGCCCAATTTGGAGGACAACGTCCTCCTCCCCGCCTTCGTGCGGATCCTTCTCAAGTGGACGACGAGATCTTCTCCTCTTCGGCATTGATCTTCTCTTCATCGACGACGAACTTCACAGATTTAGAATTTTGCTGTCGCTGATGGAGGGGGGGGGGGGGGGGGGGGGGGGGGGGGGATGGGCGTGAGTGTGGGTTCCTTTCTCTATTTTTCTTCACCTTTTCTCTTGTGTGAAAAAGACCAAGTTATCCCGTGTGTCCTTGTCCGTCAGACCATCTCTAATTTTTTAATGACTCATCGGACGGCCCACGCTTTAACCAGGCCCACCCTGGCAAGGATTAGGCGTCTAGGCTTGAATCTGTTCCCTTGTCTGAGCTACTTTATATTTGTATTTTTTATATTTTTAAATACATATTGTATTTTCTATTGATGTATGATTATCAAAAGATATGAGAAAACAACCTTAATGCCTTAATTGGCACACAAAAAAGCCTTAGTATTTTAAATAGGTAGATATCATTTTTCAGAATCTTAAGTAGATACTCTTGGCAATTGGCTCTTTATATTGTATTTTTTATATTTTTAAATAAATATTATATTTTCTATTGATGTACTCTTATCAAAAGATACGAGACAACAATCTTAATGCCTTAATTGGCAAAAAAAAACTTAGTATTTTAAATAGGTAGATATCATTTTCGAGGATCTTAAGTAGATACTCTTGTCAATTTGCTCTTGCGCGCGTACCTAGCACATAAAGTGACGGGATAAAAAATTAAGATAAAATTAGCACGAAAGCGAATCATGTTAAAAGTTGATTTTCTCGTGGGATTTTACTATTTGTTACTTTCTAAAAATATTGTGTCACTGTTTTTGGGCTTTAAACGGTGGCTTTCCCATGGTAGTGTTTCTTATTATGCTAATTAAACCCACGTGCAAGCTGTCGAGAACCTTGCATGTTCTTTAATTGGACAAATAAATGATGAGATTAGTAGTTTATTTTAGGCCGCATTGTCTACAGCAAACGTGTGAGTGAGTTATAAATCAATTTATTAAGAATTTGTTTTTTTCGAAACTTAATTAACCTTGAACGTTTATATTTTGATTGTGATTACAGCCTAAATCTCAATTTTTAAGTGATACAAGTATAATCGCCACGAATCTATAAATCAGAAATAACTCTTGGTACAATTCGTTGAGATTAACACATGGCTAACCACAATTGTGGTAGATATTCTTTTAATGGTAAATTTTTACACCATGACACTAACCAAGGCTTGAATCCTAGACCTCATTAAAATTTATAGCATCTTGTGTCATTAGACTATATGCATGCTCTTTGACAGTGGACGTGTTAATAAGTGTGAAAAATCTACAATGTTACAAACCAAGATCCAGTTGGGTAGTTACACATATACCCATTGTCTTAAGGTTTTAAATTTGATATCGAAAATTTAACATATTATAACGAATTGATCTTGTGCTCGTGTTCGGTATTATCCTCACACGACCTTGTTTCATCGTACATTGGCAAACTCAACATTTGTACAAACTTTGACCCGATTAGATTCTAACACTATTAATCATGGTTAATCATGAAATACTATTTAATGATAGGACGCTTTGAAGGGCTATTCCCTTAAATGTATGGACACAAAATTTTGGGGTAAAAAATACTCATGGTCACTAATCTATTTTTTTTCCCTTTATGGTCATTGAACTATACTAATATACTTAGATATAGTCACTCCGGCCACTTTTTACTAGAAATCTTCCTGAAAGCGCAAAAAACTTGAGAAGCAAGGAAGAAAAGAGCGACCAAGAGAAAGAGAGAGTTAACTAGATGAAACTGTATCCGTCTCCAGAGGAAGGATCGATCGCCTCTGCCCTGTTCCTCCTCTCCACCATAATATTACTCGTTTCTCCTCAGCTTAATCGTAAGTGCGTATCTCTCTCATGTTGTTAGCTGATTATCTTAGCGATTTCAAATAGGCTTCGCCGCGGCGCGGAGCAGCTGGGCTTTAGCTCTACCTTGATGATCTTGGGAAAGACCAAATGCAGGTCGTGCACGTCGTCTTTGGCTAGCGATGGCTCGTCCTCCAAGGCTCTGATCTGATCTCTTAACCAGCTCAAGACAGTGGGCATCACAGCTCGGAGCTGCAATACGATGAACCTCAAGGTCTCCTCCTCTGCAAAATTTTGTGGAGTGACTACTGACATCCATGAGAGATCTCATAGCAACACATGCGAGATTCTCAAGTAGAAACCGACTTGACACAATTACAGTTCTTCTGTCCTCCAATCAAATGGAGAACATTGACCGAAGGATGAAAGTTAAAATTAATGGGGTAGTTCCCCACAGCATGATCATTAAATAGGCTTAGTTTGAGAAACCAAGAACTTCGTATTTTTTATAAGTAGATTTTCTTTGGCAACCAGAGTTCTTCTACTACACTCTGCCCTTATAAATGCTCTTTGGTAACAAAAAATTTCGTGATTTGGGTATGGAAGTTGTGGTTTTGAGTTGTCGGATGATATTTAGCCTAACATCACAATGAGTGCACTATTTTTAGGAAGTTCAGGGTTCAAACTCTAGCAATTGTAATCATGGTGTAAAAATTTATCTATAAAAAAACTTTGTGGTTTTGAGTTGAGAAGGAGGTGGCCTATCAAAAAAAAGTTAATGATGAAACATTAAACTAGTTATTGTTGAGGTTGGCTAGGAAATTGTGTGTTGGCTGGTGCAAGCCAACATTTTGGCTATAGCCAATAGCCAAAATAGTAGGCGACAATTTCAGGGACCTGGCGGCAGCCAGACCCTTGGCGCCAGCCAAGTCCCATGCGGCAGTAATTTTCTGTTTAGTTCGGACTCGATTTTGGACTCCTAATTTGACCTAGATAGGTTTTGTGACTTGCAAGGGTTTGTTTAATATATAAAGATATGTTATCCTAGTTCATGTATGGATTTGTGGCTCGAATCTCATCAATAAAGTTTCTCGTTCTCTTCGTTGATGCAGGCATTGGCCGAACCACGTAAACTCTTGTGTTCGTGTTCTTGCATGCGTTCTCGTTCTCTTATGCTGATTTTCTAACAACTGGTATCAGAGCTAAACTAGAGAATGGCGAATCATGGCGCGAAGTTTGGCTTGATGAAGTTCGATGGCTCATCAAATTTTGGGTTATGGCAAAGGCGTGTCAAAGATCTGCTGGTCTAACAAGGGATGGTCAACGTACTCTCGGGGGAGGAAGCCTAAGAAGATGGAGGAGCAAGAGTGGGAAGAGTTGAAAACCAAGGCGGTGGCAATGATTCGCTTGTGCTTGGCAGATGACGTGCTGTATCATTCCATGGATGAGGAGTCACCAGCTGATGTTTGGAAGAAATTAGAGTATAGGTATATGTCAAAGTCTCTGATGAACAAGCATTATCTTAAGAAAGGTTGTACGGGCATAAGATGATGGAGGGCTCAGTTTTGAGCCAACGCATCAACAGTTTCAATCAACTAATGAGTGATTTGATAAGGGTCGATGTAAAATTTGAGGATGAAGACAAGACATTGTTACTTCTGAATTCTTACCGAGTTCCTACAAAATTTTGGTTACAACTCTAACTTGGGACAAAGAGTCCTTGGTGTTAGAGGATATCACTAGTACTCTATTAGAGTTTCATCAAAGGAAGATGGCCGGCGATGAACGAGGAGAAGGGCTGGTGGTTAAGGGTAGCCATGAAGAAGGATTGCTTCGAGTGCAAAGAAAAGGGGCACATGAAGAAAGATTGTCCAAGAAGAACTCAGGACCACAAGAAAAAATGATCGGCATCCATGTATATGGCCTCATATTTGGACGGGTCAGATGGTGATTGTCTTTTTGTCTTATCAAGTCCTAGGCATCCTGTTGATTTTTTGATTTTGGATAGTGCTTGCTCTTTCCACATGACGCCCAATATGAATTGGTTATACACCTACAAGTTCGTTGATTCAGGTACGGTGACTATGGGTGATGGTTCTACTTGTAGAATTGCTGGCATATGAGACTTCTGAATTATGATGTGGGATGGTGTTGAGAGGAAACTGTGTGGGGTTAGGCATGTTCCAAAGGTTAAAAGTAATTTAATCTCATTAGGAGCCTAGAATTATAGTGGGTATATCTATAAGGTTGAAGGTGGTTTAATTGAGATTGAAGGTGGTTTAATTGAGGTTGAAGGTGGTTTAATTGATGAAACTCTAACTTGGGACAAAGAGTCCTTGGTGTTGGAGGATATCACTAGTACTCTATTAGAGTTTCATCAAAGGAAGACGGCCGGTGATGAACGAGGAGAAGGGCTGGTGGTGAAGGGTAGCCATGAAGAAGGATTGCCTCGAGTGTAGAGAAAAGGGGCACATGAAGAAGGATTATCCAAGAAGAACTCAGGACCATAAGAAAAAAGGATCAGCATCCATGTATATGGCCTTATTTTTGGACGGATCAGATGGTGATTGTCTTTTTGTCTTATCAAGTCCTAGGCATCCTATTGATTTTTGTATTTTGGATAGTGCTTGCTCTTTCCACATGACGCCCAATACGAATTGGTTGTACATTTACAAGTTTGTTGATTCAGGTACGGTGACTATGGGTGATGGTTTTACTTGTAGAATTGCTGGCATATGAGACTTCTGAATTATGATGCGGGATGGTGTTGAGAGGAAGCTATGTGGGGTTAGGCATGTTCCAAAGGTTGAAAGTAATTTGATCTCATTAGGAGCCTGGGATTATAGTGGGTACATCTATAAGATTGAAGGTAGTTTAATTGAGGTGGAGAAGGTTGTTATGGTCGTGATGAAGGGTGAAAGGGATGTTAGGAACACATACAGGTTAGTGGGGGCACAGTTGTAGGTGGAGTCACCGTAATGAGTTCCGATGGAGAGAGAAAAAGCTCTTGGCATATGAGATTAGATCGTATGAAAGAGCGAGTTCTTGAAATGAATAGTTTTAGTGCAGCCAAGAGGGTTCTTGGTATGGGGATTCGCAGAGACAAGGTTAGCAATGTCCCACTATAATTGTCTGAAGGTGCGCACAAAGTAAAGATATTGGGTAAGTTTGGCATTGGGAATGCGAAGTTGTTGGTAACACCACGGGCAAATCAAGTATCGCACTCAAGACCGAACAATAGAGTTCATGACATGTCAAAAGTTCTATTAGATAGAACAAAAGGCTGCCCATTGTATGTTATAGTTGTAGTACTAGTTCGAGACAAAAAGGTCCAATAGAGAAGTAGTTCAAGGTTGAAGTATAAGGGTGACCGGAAAAGTAGAGGGATGTCTATTGGTCACAAGGTTGCTTCAGGAGGTGAGCTTGCATGTTGGGGTTCGATGGAGTTTGGAGGGAATGCATCAGGCAAGCGCGAAAGATGCTCGAGTTTGGTGGATGTCTCTAAGTGATTGAACAAAGTTGGAGAGAAGTGAAGATGGTCTTATTGATGTGGATGAAGACCGAAGGGTCTATGGTTCAAGGTGGATTCAGTGGAGTTTCACAAGACTTCGTATTTTTCCAAGGGATGATTTCTCATCAATGTAGAGTTTGTTGAAGTTCGGGTAGAGCTTCATGCATCTTCGCAGTGGATGATTTCTTGCCAAAGGTTAAGATTATTGAGGTTGGCGAAGAAATTGTGTGTTGGCTTCAACTAACAGCCAAAATAGTAGGCGGCAGTTTTGGGGACCTGGCGGTAGCCAGACACTTGGCGCCAGCCAGGTCCCACGCGGTAGCAATTTTCTGTTTAGTCTGTACTCAATTTTAGACTCCAAATTTGACATAGATATGTTTCATGATTTGTAAAGGTTTGTCTAATATATAAAGACATGTTACCATAGATATTATTATATAGTTTTGTGGCTCTAATTTCATCAATAAAAAAATTTCTTCTCTCCATAGATATAGATATTAGACCAAACTACATGAACTCTTGTCACTATGTTGTTGTGTTCGCTGTGATTTTCAAACAGTTATTTCTTGGTGTGGTGATGCCGGTAATATTATTATATGAGATAATGGGTACTTGGTAGAAACTCTCGTTTTTTTTAGAAATACTTGGCAGAAACTCGGTTTCGCCACTCGGTGATTAAGACAAACCAATAGAAACTCGCTTTTCCTTTAACGATTAACGCACAATATTTGTGTGCCTCTTTTTGTACCAAGTAAAAACGTTGCACACAAAAATACACACACATATACTTGTACATAATCGTCTGAGTCATGATATTATTGGTATAGCTAGATCAAATTTATATTTCAATGTTTTGTTTTCAGTCAGAAGCTTGAATATAACGCCGTGTTATTATTTTATAGCTAAAGCTTTCAATTCAAACGGTAGACAAATCAGTTGATTTCTATTTCACCGGAATTTAACTAATTACATATTCACAAAATGTCTTGAATTTTCTATACGAATAAAAAGTTGTAGTCGCATGCCTGTTAAAATTTAGTATAAAACTCAATGAGAAACTCATGATAAAAAAAAATGAGTGCCCGACGTTTATGATGTGATACAATATTCAACACCACTACTACCCCACCACCATATTGAGCTCATGGTAGACAAATCTATCATTTGTCGAACTTCACTTTTCTACAAGAAAAAAATTATACAAATGTATTCAATTTGACAACGAATCATGTTCAAGTTGGAAAACCCAGATCCTACGCCACGCATTTGGTATTATTTCTTGATCTGTTGTAAATCTTGAAGTTGATATCTGGATACAAAAATTTGGAAATCGGCTACATGAAGCAGGGAAATGAAAGCGTTACCTTACATGTTTTCTTCTATTTTTGGTATCCAAATCTCGGTTCTGAATATAATACTTCATATTTCTCCTTTTACAAGTTGAAGGCCACCCGACCTTTTCTCAACTAAATACTGCTACGAAACGAAAGCCAGCCTCGGTAAAAAAAGGTCAATTGTTTAACAAATAAAAGTTACTTTAAGAATAATAGACTCATCTTCTTGAAGAGACTAAATAGTTTGGTACCTCGATGCCGACTTCTATCGATAATTGATATTGGGCTTGCAATTGGGTAAGATTTGGGTAGGCGTTGTGCTGAAACCCTCTGCGTCCACTCTGGGCCGGGAAAAGTGGACGTCTGGGGTTGCTCTACCAACCCTAGTTTTTCTCTGTTGGTCCTTATTATTCTCAAGTCTCGCACTTTGGGTCTCAAATTAATTTTACGGCCTAATGTAGCGGCTTTAGACAAGAATCTCGGTCTTAGCCCAAAGATCAACAAATAAAAACTAGGTTCGGATACTTGTCGAGTCCTATTAAGGAAGCCGTTCTCCGTCTTTTGTATTCGTAAGACGAGACCGTAAAAGTGGAGAAAAATCACACAAAAGTTAAATCATTCGTGTTATGGTTTCTTGATAGGTCATGGTTTCGAAACAAATTAGATTTTTGTTTCTCGACTACGAGAAACAAGAGACGACGACACAATTAATCAACTATCACTACTATGTTTATGCACACACCCCTGACCTTAAAGTAAAAACAAATACAAAACTTGTATATAGTAGCAGAGTAGATCACTCACCCCCAAGCTTCTCCACCTCCTGAGCTAGTAGGTATTTACAATACCAAGACCTCGAGTCTTCTTAGCCGGTTTACCCAACTGGAACACCGGGTGCCTGCATAGCCTCTTCACCCCTTCTCTGAGACTTAGGCTTAGTCTTTCGCCGTTCTCGGATCCATCTTTACAACCATTTTCGAAAGATCCACTCTTGAACGAAGAGGGACGACTGCAAGCCGGAAGGGACACTGATTCCTCCTCTCGAGTGATTCGGCCGCGGAAGTTCCAATACTCCTCGGAGCTGTATTCTAGTCTGTTCATCGTGGTGGATCGCAGAAACTTGCTGGCCACTGGGGGGTCGGGCTTGCAAGGAGCTTCGGTAGTTTCGTGGGACTGGCTGGTTTTCGGGTTTGGTTGACACAGTTCAGTATTGTCACTTGGACAATCTGAGGCAGAACTCAGTAGTCTGGACTTGGAAGTGGATTCGTCTCTTTCCCGGAGAGTCTTCAGGATCAGGGCCTTGAGCAAGTTCATCACTTGGACAGCATGTATCAAGGCTGTTAAAGGATCAGCCATCTGCATTACATAGACGTGTCGTAATGTCAGCTAATAATGCACTACAATGCAATGGTGACATTGTTCTAATTAGAGTCATCTTCAGTTCTGACCCTAGAGAGCACCTTATGGACATCTTACGACAATTTTTCCAGAACAATCAAGTTCGTACTTTCGAAGATCTTGGAGATAAAGCAGGGGATCTACATTGTGTTTTCCAAAGCTCACAGCATCTTAAGCAGTAGCAGCCAACAAAAGATCTGAAAGGAAGCATAACTACGACTAACCTGTGTCATGTTCGGAGCAAAGACCATAGCAATGTTGCGTGCGTTCATCTTGTTGTACTGCTCATGCTCTGCAACATCTGCCATCAAATTAATGGCCCAATTGAGAAGCGCGGCTTCTGTTGGAGGAAGTAACATGACAAGTTGAGCACAATCATCTTCCGAATTGCAGAGCATGACCTCTTCTTGAGAGAGAGAATCAAGTACACCTGATGGTAATTCTCTAAACCACGCCTGCAAAATGACAAGTCAATCATCAGTTTATTACAGTTTCACAGCCCAGCTAGGGCCATCGAAACAGGTCAAGTAAATGGGTTCATCTGCTTGAACACGAAGCTTAATTCAGCACGAACCTTTATCAAACCAGCTAAACAATGGACATCGATTCCACGTGGCACAACACCATTATTTAGTTGATCCCTGACAAACTCTTCCTGGCCATTCTCAGCGTTTATTCTGAATATTCCCTCTGCCTTGAACAACACAAGCAGCCAAGACAAAGAACCTTAACTTGTGAACAACATTACCGATCCGATATAACACATATAGAGAGTAGGGAAGCCAAGGTACCTTAAGGCCTCCTTCTACGTACAAGCGCCTTTGCATCATGAGAAGAATCGTCGGGACACTGTTGCCTCTGTCGTCATAAGAACACTGCATCGACTTTGCAGACACCCCAAAGACCTTGGCACTGGTACACAAAATAGCAACACAGTACTAGTAAGTCGGAAGAGAATCTAGAATGCACAATGCACAAAACAGAGGGGAAAGAGCTGCAGAAAAACAAGTGAATTAGGAGTTCGGATTGTACTCCGGACAGGGTTCGAATCTCGGAAACGTCTACTCGTGATTGATTAAATCAGAACAAATCTAACGACATTCAATATTCTGAAAGATAGATGCATCACGCCATAGATTCTAACTGACCAAAAGAAGCAGATCAACATGTACACGGAAAGTTCAATATGCTACATTCGGATTCGAATTAACTTTGTAAAAACATAAAAACAATAATTGGAAAAAATTATCTCGAAGCATTAACCACTAATCGAACAAAATATAATAAAACAAAAAAGAGAAAATGAAAATGAAAATGAAAAAGGATGGGGAAGAACCTGGCGCTGGGAACTCTGCGAGGGACCTCGGGCTGGAGCTCGGAGGGGAGGCCGAGGAAGCCGTTGAAGCGGTCGAAGGTCACGTGGGACACGTGCCGGACGTTCGTCGGCAAGCCGATGTCCATCCCGCCGCTCGTCGTCGAGGTGTCGGTGCCGGAGGCCGCCACATCCTTCGTCTCGACGCTGCAAGTCACCAGCGACTTCCTCAGCGCCGCCGCCAGCATGTCGAGAATCGCAGGCTGGCCTCCGCCGCGCGGGCCAGGCCCAGGCTCGGGCCGGGGGCTAATGAAGGGCGTGGACATCGGGTTGGAGTAACAGCTCTCCTCTACAACGGACTCCAACTCCTCCTCCTCTTCTTCTTCCCCGTCTTCCTTTCCGGCGTCGTTTCGGGCGGGGGCGGGAGGGCTCGGGTCGGAAAGTCCGACGAGGCCGCAGGATTTGGATCGGAACAGCCGGGTCATATTTCCCCTCGCTCGGGCGCCGATCTCTAACCGTTACTGGGAGTGGTTACTACTAGCAAGTGAGAGAGGAAAAAGAAAAGAGATTATATATTTATATGTATAATAATAAAGTGATTATTATATATTTATATGTATAATAATAAAGTGATTAGAGCGTGGACGCATTTTCAAGAGCTCGAATTAGAACTCGAGAGAGGTCTTAGTCACAGGGGTTGTATAATATGGGGATACATGGCGCCTGCAAGTACAATATAGAGTCGGCGACCAAGACGCTCTCCTGTTTTTCTTTTGTCCTGATGTCCTCTCACTTTTTACGTTTCTTTTTTCCTTTCCTTTTCTTTCTTTTCCCTTTTTTTTTTTCTTTTCTCTGGGAGTTGCGAGTATCGGCGCGGGAGATTGAGTGTTGTCCGCGGATTGGGGAAGCGTTGATCTTCTCCTCCTGTGTAAGCGATGCGAAATCATTAAATATTTATTGCGACAGGTTTATCAATTTTTAAATGTATCATACGACTCAAATTTAGATTAGACGAACAATTTTGTAGCCGAACATCAGATAGTATAAAAAACGTATTTGCCTATTTGGTTAATAAGCCAGCCAACTTTGATTAACAAAGTCTGTGACCACTCATCTCAATACAATAGGGAGGAACCAGGAGGTAAGTGTTTTTAATATGCACTTTCTGCACGCCAAAATTTATCCATGATTAGGAATAGAGTGACCACTATTAACACTAGTAAATGATCTCTGGAAAAGAAAAACAATCCATGTTGCAAATTGGAAGAGACCGGGCGTTGCGGCTGTTACAATTTTCTAATCCTGCAGCGTCTTACACCACCGAGCAATTAAATTAAGGTTACTTTATTTTTTTTGAAGAGATAAATTTTATTACTCCTGGGAAGTTTACATCAGATCCACGAGAGGAAAAGTGATCAGTTGCACAAGATACGCAACGGAACACAACCCACCTAGCAACTCCTTAAACAACAACAAATAAGTCCTAGTCTCCTAGACAAAAAGCAGCAGCCCCACAAAACTATCCAGGATCATCCTGCAAGTTGCCTCCCGAGAGCAGCACCATGAGAGCATCTTGGTGGGAACTTTTAACCACTCCGGACCAAGCACACCATTCAGAAAAAATACGAAGGACAGACCGGAGAAGTTTACCAGGGTCCACGGCATGCCCCCTGAATATTACACCGTTTCTGAAATTCCAAATGCTCCAAATAATCGAAGCAAATAAGATATACCACAGCTTCTTCACAGATTTTCCTTGCATCAACCATCTTGAGAAAGTGATTCCAGATGCAGGAGGAAACTGGGCAATGAAGAAAGAGATGAGAGGAAGTCTCATAGCCATCCCCACAAAGAGCGCATGAGGCATCATCTCTATTGATCACATGAAACCTAGCTAAATTATCCCTCGTCTTAACTTTCCCCTGAAGCGCAGACCAAAGGAAACAGCAGACCTTGTACGGGATGAGAGTAGCTCGGCCACTATGGAAGATATCTGGAGATAAAATTGAGAAACCTTCAAAAGCAGAGTGGTATAGATGGGAAACACTGAAAGCATCACTCGAGTTTGATTTCCAAGTGAAAGCATCAGGGCGGTTGGAGGTACCATCAAAAGAAGCAAGCGTGCGGTATAAGTCAGCGACCAATTCCTGCTCCCAACCGAATAACTCTCGTCTCCAAGATAATCTCCAAAGCCAAGAACCATCGACCCAGTTGCCAAAGTCCTTAACACACCCAGACTTATTATTAGAGAGGCTAAAAAGTCTGGGAAAAGAGTTACGTAAAGGGCCACCAGCAATCCATGGGTCCTCCCAAAATATCACCATATCACCCCTGCTAACAGACAATGCCATGTACTTCCTGTAATTGACAGCCGCGATGTTGTCGGATTGAGCCAACTTCCATATAGACGCCCACCAAGAATGACGGCGACCACAGCCTGGCAACTTTGAAATGGGAAACTGTGCAGAAGTAATGGGCGGCTTATGAAGCCCAGCAACAATCCGATCCCATAAGGCAGAGGGGTTGGTGAGGTACCGCCATGCCCATTTCAGTAAAAGTGAGTCATTTTTTATGTCAAGCCTTAGTATCCCGAGGCCCCCACACTCAATGGGCAAGCACACATGGTTCCAAGAAGAAAGGGACAAACATCTCTTAGTCGGATCACCCGTCCAAAGAAAATTACGCATCCTATTATCCAACTTGGTAAGTACCCATTTGGGAATCTTGAAAAGAGACATGTAGTACAACGGGAGAGCCGTAAGAACTGATTTGATGACAGTTATCCTACTACCCAACGAAAGCAAAGAGCTCTTCCACAGGGCCAACTTACTGTCAAAGGCATCAATGACCGGGGACCAGTGGGCTTTTCTCTTCATGGACTGGCCGATAGGGATGCCCAAATAGCAAAATGGTAAGGTTAACTTCTTGTAACCCCACTCATTAGTTAAATCACTCAGCCAATCATCCTGTACATTGAGGCCTATACAAGCACATTTAACAAAGTTCAAAGATAAGCCAAAAATCAAAGAAAACGATAGGAGGATGTGCTTAAGCGCACGTAGACTCGGGTAGTGGGCAGCAGAGAATAGCATCGTATCATCTGCAAATTGCAATATGCATAGGTTCTCCTCTAGATTAGAAAAAGTTAAGCCTTTAATCAGTCCCATCCTATCAGCCCGAAGCACCATTCGGCGGAGCCCCTCAGCCGCCAATATAAAGAGATATGGGGAGAGGGGGTCCCCTTAGCGCAGCCCCCTCTCCAGCTTGACAAGTTTCGAATGAGAGCCATTAATGAGAATTGAAGCTGAGCAATCCCTGATGCAACTTGAGATCCATCGTCTCCAAAGAGGACCAAAACCCATAGCCACAAGTAGATCTTCGATATAGCTCCAGGCCACGCTGTTGAAGGCTTTTTGAAATCGAGTTTGATTAAAACTCCAGGGAATTTGGAGCGCTTCAGGTGCTCACAAACTTCCCCACAAATAAGCGCAGCATCGAGAATTTGACGCCCCTTTACGTATGTGAATTGCTCAGCACCAACCACCTGTTCCACAACGCTACAAAACCGGTTCGCAAGAACTTTTGCAACTATTTTATATAAACTGCCTACAAGAGAAATAGGGCGGTAATCGGCAAAGCCCTTAGGCCCTTTAACTTTTGGGACCAAAGCAATGAAGGAGGCCTTAATTTGTGAGGGCATGCGACCCGTACGAAATAAGTTCATTGCATAGTCAACCACATCTTCTCCAACTATATGCCAACAGCTCTTATAGAAGGAGAAACCAAAACCGTCCGGCCCCGGAGCTTTGTCACCCTCGCAATCCCAAACAGCAGCCCTAATCTCATCAGGGGAAGGCAAGCTTTCAAGTCTGCTTGCATTGGCTTCGTCAATTTTGTCAAAAAGGCGACTATCGAGTTTCGGACGTAACCACCTCTCCTCCTTAAAGATGTTATCAAAGTAGGATTCAGCCGCCCTTTTGATTTCCACAGGGGTCTGCAGAAGCCTATTATTAACCTTGACCGAGCCAATATGATTCGCTTTGTTCCTGAGCCTCGCAACAGTGTGAAAGTACTTTGTATTACGGTCTCCCAACTTGCCCCATTGAACTCTGGCTTTCTGACGCCAAAGAGAATCAAGCGTACGCTGCTTGTTCCAAAGGCTTCTTATGATATCTCTCCTTCTCATTTGCTGATCATCTGTCAAGGCCTCCTCCTCATCCAGAACATCCAAAACATCCAGTTCTGACTCTAACACTTCTACCTCCTCCGATAGAGAACCAAAGCAAGTGAAACTCGCACCCTTGAGCTTCTCTTTAAGGAGCCTCAATTTATATATGATCTTGTTAGGTCCCCATGTTACCGTATCAAACTCAAGCCACCATGTAGCCACTTTTTCCCTGAATTCCGGGTGGTTAAGCCAAGCCGAAACAAACTTAAAGCGCCTGGGACCCCAGTTTATATCTGATATCTTTAGCACAATCGGATTGTGGTCGGACCCAGTCCTCCTCAAAGCTTGTTGACTACAATCTGGGAATAATTGCAGCCACTGAGGACAGATAAGGATCTGATCCAACCTGCTAGCTGCTTCAGTGGTTCTCCACGTGAATTTACGGCCAAGTAGTGGCAAGTCTACAAAATCAGTGGCATCAATGAACTCTTTAAAGTACCTGGTGGCCGATGCCCCCGTCATCGACCGCCCTCTGCGCTCATCCCGACTAAATACAGCGTTAAAATTGCCCAGAGCAATCCAAGCACCACAGTTGAAAGCAACTTTGAAAGCAATAACCTCCTCCCATATGGCTTTCTGTTCAGCGAGCGACGTCGGGGCATAGACAACAAAAATCTCGCACGATATGTCACTTCCCACTAGCCCCCCCTCCAGGCTCAGCCATCCGGATCCTTTAGTGACCGAAGAGCAAGAGAAAAAAGAGTCACTCCAAACCGAAATAATACCTCCAGACCTGCCAGCAGAGGGAATCGCCTCCCAACTGTGGTGCTCCCTCTTCCATAGTTCTCTGACAAAACGAGCAGATGGTGATTCAACTTTCATTTCCGTTAGGGCCAGGAAACCAACTTCATTCTCCCGGATAAGCTTGCGAATTTTCCTCCTCTTGACCGGGTCGTTAAGACCCCTTGTGTTCCAGTGTAACCAATTCATTTAGCAATTGGTTCCTCTCCAAGATCGGCTACAGTCACCCCAAATGCAACTCTTTTAGCAGGAATTGAGTTCGCAAGATTCTGGATTAAAGATTCTTCTCCTCCAACAGGAATCATCTCGATAGCTTTAGCGGTCACCAAAGCTTCATTTGCTTCTTCCACCATGGCGACGCTGAGCTTTGAATTTGATACCCGATCGAGGCCTTGCAGCATTGTGGACCTTGAAGTCTCCCTCTGTGAAGGAGACTCTTGAATAGCCAAAGTGATTGGTTTCCTTGACAGTCTGTACCTCCTTAAGTCGGGCCTTGGGCAAGTATTAACCTGTGGACCCTTCCTCTTTTTATTTTTATTTTTAGTGGGCTTTGGGCTTACTTGCAGCTGATGGGCCAGGACAGGGGACGTCTCGCTTATTGGAGTGACCGAGATGGGTCCACACACTCCATGGGCTGAGGGTGCTTCCAGGCAGATTATTTTTACCTCAGTGGGTCCACACATTCTAGGGGAAATTGAGGAGATGCCACACGCACGCACGAGGATCATGGCCGGGGGTGGGGACTGATTTGCCTCGGGAATGATCACGCCTGCAGGAGGATATGGGGAGACAGCGACCACATCAGCAGGGACTTGTCCGGAAGGAGGTGAAAGGCCGCCCGAGTGCTGTTCCTGAGTTAATGCACCAATAACAGGGATCGATTCGACTTGCTCCGACTCTTCAGATTCCACCACATCCACTTCACCTGCACGAACTTCGTCGTGACCAACCACGTCAGCAATCGGGGACTCCGGAAAAATGCCAGCGGTAGGAACGACAGCCGCACACAGTACAGCAGGAGTTTCCGGTACAGCATCAGGAACCTCGGAATTCATGGAACTAGACTCCCAGCTAAACAAGTCCTCCTCCAGCGACTGGGAACCAGAGTCAGAGGCCACCTCTCTGATAAAAACGGTATGGGAAAATCCTCCAACCAGAGTCGAGACGGAGACTTGGATGTCTTTGTGAATGGTTGTAGAGACAAGGGCTTTGATCGAATCCAATCTTCACGTATTTGGTCTGAAGTCAATTTTAGCCACCGACCCGATTGTTTCCAATAACTTTTCCACAAAATTAGCGCACCTCGCATTCAAAGGGACCCCAAAAACTTCAAGCCAAACAAGGCGGAAGGAAGAGGAGGTAGAGGGACTCCATACCTCAAACTTGGCGAAGAGGGACTTAAGTTTGGGGAGCCACTTGCAACTCTCTTCTAGGTCGGGAAACGTAACAAGCACACGGACCCCATCAAGAAGGTGTGTGACCACATTTGAAAGCCCAATCTCTTTTAAAGCATCATCAACTCCCAGGATCTATTTCGCATTCGCCACTTCGATGACAAGGCTCCTGAATAGCCAATCCTCTGTAGGCTTGGGCGAGAAAATGATGGGGGGATTACGACAGGGTCATGAGCCTGAGAGGGGAGATCCTTGCGAGGATTAGCAAGGGCTGCCACATAAGTCTTTGCCGTTCTGAGACTTGCATCAGGAGAGAAGACTTTAGCTTGGGGTGCTCCCGTAGGAACATTGCGTGCAGGCATGATGGGTGGACGCTTGAACCTGGCCACATCCACCAACAGCCTGCTTTTTCCAACTTGTTTCCCATTAAGCTCCTTAATCACCTTTGCAGAGTAGTCCCCAGCAGGGACACGCACGAATCCAAACTTAGCCTTTCTTTTCGTCAACTTTCCAGGAACAAAGACGTCCAAAACTTTGCAATGCTTGTCAAAGCAGGATCGTAAAGCATCACGACCCCATTGGTGTGGGAAGTTCGCAACAAAAAGTGTAACCTGATCTGGAGCTGAAGTCATGGTGAGATAAAGGGGAAGAGTTGATTTGTGAGTAACGGGAGGGAGGGGATGTTTGGGTGAGGTAGATGGGTAAGGCTAGGTGAGAGGGTAAGGTTTAGTGGTGGTAGGCGGTGGTGGAAGTGGTGGTAGACGGGGTGATCCATGGTGGGGAGGTTAGAGAGAGAGAGTGGAGGTTCATGGTTGCCAAACAGGAGGGAATTAAACTAATTAAGGTTACTTTATTTTAACATAGATTTCGAGTTTTAACTCTAGAACGCAACAATATGAGAATTTAGTGAAAAAAAAGCTTTGTTTTTAACAAAATTGAACTTTGTCCCACTCATATATGAAGTAATTGACTTAATAAGGATGAATGAAGCTAATTGCTGGTATGAGACATATAAATTGTGACTCATTATTGTTGCTTACAGGACCATGTCACGTTAGAAAAATCAAAACCCATACAAATTTTGTCCCACACGATTTCATGTCATGGTACGTCTGTCCAACCTAAAATTTTAAGGTTAATAAGTAGGTAAATTTTTTACAATTATAAAAAAGTATGTCACTCTTGAAACTAACAATACAATAATTTCCCTTTCCCCACAAAAAAAACAATACAATAATTTCAACCATTGTTTTTCTAATCCTACGAGATTCGACAGTTGGAAATCAAAGTTATAATAAAAAGAGGAAAGGTGCAGTAGAACCATGTTTTTTATTATCCTAAGCGTAATTACTAAGCAAGCATAAAATAAAATAAAAAATCTTTATCAAAAAGCAAGCATAAAATAATGTGACACGACATCTTTGCACGTGAGAGCACAGATGCCATAAGTTGGCATTATTTAGGTATATGGATTTCCTCGAATTGGAGTTGGCTGGTATTTTTCGGCTTCTTTATATACTTGGTCTTTCTTCCTTAATGTGGATTTATTTGACATTTTCCATGTTCTACGACTGTCATTTCGCTTTCCTAATTACTGTATAATGGTCAACCTGGAGAGATTCTGGTATCTTACATCTGTGTGCTTCCGGCACCAAAAACAGTATCCAAAGTAATTGTAGGTAGTTGAATGGCACAAGGCTTTATTGACCCCAGGGAATAGAGGGACTTGAAACTTCATGATTTATAAAGTGGACGGATCTATAAAAAAAATTGCATCGATATTGACATATAGACTAGAACTCCCTATTCGGGAGTGGTTACACTCATAGCCGAAATAGAAACCGAGCATTTTCTCGTTAAAAAAATGTAGAATCTCGTTTCAATAAAATCATCACGCAATAAATTAACAAAACTTAAAATAATCTCTCGTTCTTTCTCAAGTTTATCTATTATGATTCCGGAGTGAATATGATCCCCACCAAACATACATAATGCTTTCACATCTTTTTTTTAGAGGTAAATAGAACTTTATTAATAAAACACCTTGTACAAGTTTACCTCAATATTACAACCACCCCGAACATGCTTAAGACAAGCATGCCCCGGGCACTAACGCTTTAGCTAGTACATGAAAGTGTATACTATGATTCTTTTGTCTATCAATTATTGCATGCATTGTGCAGTGGATGTGAAGAAGTAACTCATTATTTCGACAATAATGAGCCAAGCTAGTATTTGCAACGAATCCCTCTCTTAAGTAGTCATGCATTATGAAGGGTTCAAGGTTTAGGGTTGTACCAACAACTCCTTAGATCAACTGGTGATAGTTTATTTTAATGAGTAGATTTTTGTCGTGACCAAGATTTGAACCATTGTCCCTCCCCGCCTGCCCTTTCTTTATACCATTGGAGCAAGTGCTATTTAGTAACTAGTGAGAGAGTTATTCTAGTTTCATGAGGTCTCAAGTTCGAATCTTTTGTAACGCAATTAAATACTTATTTTGAGAATTTTTTTACCTTTTAAAAGTGCTACCTAGACAAAAAAAAAAACTTCAATAAGGGTAACTCTCATAACATATCTTTTCCCTTTGTAAGATATGATTTCGAAAATATAACTAACAATATTCAAATCTCTTACCGGTTAATCAACTATCCCAACTTTTTTTATTGTTACTGAAATTATATCACAAATACTCTGCACCCACACAGTGCCATAATGATTTCTAGATATGAATGTCACTACATCTATCGGAAAAAACCATCATCCCGTGACGAAGCCGAAAAATTCTTTGTGGGAGATATAATATAAATTTTTTTTTATTGCTGAATAATTGGTATGTTGTACTATATAAATTATTAAGGACAAATTACTCTCACATCCCCGAAGTTTGGTCACCTCCCCCTAGGGTCCCTGACTTTTGGA